>OX336400.1:55033087-56250887 GCA_946902985.2 Meconema thalassinum
GTACAAAGGTAGCACTAGCAAAGAGCACCGCAGTGTCATGTCTTATATCACCACCATCTTGACGAAAACGTAATGGCGGCCACACAAATGTTCAAAGCTTAAATCAAATTACGATTAACCTAATCATCCGATCTCGACCAAATTTTGCAACAACATACCTTTATGGAGGGAGCATCCTTTGACTGAACTAATAGGTCATTAGCCTAATATTTTGTGGATGGCGGCCATCTTTGTGTGAAAATAGATTCCCCCTATTAATTCAAACACCGTGAAACCTAATGGAACGAAATTTGGTACAGAAGTAGCACTAGCAAAGGGCACCTCAGTGTCATGTTTTATATCGCCGCCATCATGGCAGAAACGTAATGGCGGCCACACAAATGTTCAAAGCTTAAATCCAATTACGACTAACATAATCATCCGATCTCTACCAAATTTTGCAACAACATACCTTTATGGAGGGAGCATCCTTTGACCAATCTAGTAGGTCATTAGCCTAATAGTTTGCGGATCGCGGCCGTCTTTGTGTCAAAATCGATTCCCCCTATTAATTCGATCACGGTGAAACCGAATGGAACGAAATTTGGTACAGAGCTAGCACTAGCAAAGGGCACCGCAGTGTCATGTTTTATATCACCACCATCTTGACGGAAACGTAATGGCGGCCACACAAATGTTCAAAGCTTAAATCAAATTACGATTAACCTAATCATCCGATCTCTACCAAATTTTGCAACAACATACCTTTATGGATGGAGCATCCTTTGACTAAACTAATAGGTCATTAGCCTAATATGTTGCGGATAGCGGCCATCTTTTTGTGAAAATCGATTCCCCATATCAATTCGAACTCGGTGAAACCGAATGGAACGAAATTTGGTACAGAGGTAGCACTAGCAAAGGGCACCTCAGTGTCTTGTTTTATAACACCGCCATCTTGACGGAAACGTAATCGTGGCCACCCAAATGTTAAAAGCTAAAATGTAATTACGACCAACCTAATAATCTAGTCTCTACCAAATATTGCAACAACATATCTTTATGTGGGAAGCATATTCTGACCCAACTGCAAGATCATCCGCCCAATAGATGGCAGATGGTGGCCAAGTATGTGTGCAAATCGATTCCCCCTATCAATTCAAACACGGTGAAACCGAATTGAACGGAATTTTGTACAGAGGTAGCATTAGCAAAGTGCACCTCAGTGTCATGTTTTATATCGCCGCCATCTTGACGGAAACGGAATGACGGCCACCCAAATGTTAAAAGCTTAGATCAAATTATGAACATCCTAATAATTTGATCTCTACCAGATTTTGCAACAACATGCCTCTTTGTGGAAAGCATCTTATGACTGACTACAAGGTCATCAACCCGATAGTTTGCAAATCTCGGCCATGTATGTGTGCAAATCCATTCCCCATATCAATTCAAACGCGGTGAAACCGAATTGATTGTTTTTTTTACAGAGGTAGTGCTAGCAAAGGGCACCTCATATTCTTGTTTAATATCCCTATAGCACGTTGTATTTCAACAAGCTACTACAACCAACATTCAATTATACTCCTTGAAAAGGACAAAGGGTTATAACAATACCCATGCATTTAGGAGCAAGTAGGCTATATGTTCTTTACTGAACATCTTGTTTTTAATGATTAGTTTGTATACCGAATATCACATCCCTAAAGAAACAACTCATGAGACATCGTTATTCAATGAGATGCACGTTTACCCCCTTAACACCTCTCTAAAACCCGAATAGACAAAAATCATTACTCAGATATACAGCGAACATATTCCCAAAATTTCATGTTTCCAACTTTAATAGTTTTCGCTGGGCGTGATGAATGAGTGAGTCAGACAGGACATTTCCTTTCAATTATTTTTACCAAAATTTCACCCCTCCCCATGGGCCCCTTAAATTGGATTGATGAAAAAAAGCATGAACACCTATTAATTTATTTTTTAAGCTGTCTTTTTCCCCTGAGTTTGATGAGTGAGTGAGTTAGTCAGTCAGTTAGGACACTTTCTCTCCTTTTCCCCCCTGAATTTCACCCCACTCCATTGGCCCCTTAAATTAATTTATGAAAAACCGGTGAACACCGATTTACTTACTTTTTAAGCTGTTTTTTTTTCGCTGAGTTTCCAATTTCTCGCCTATGTCGTTTAAGAGATCGGCCTACACGCTCCGTTAGGAATCCTTCAACCCCCCACTTTTCACCCCTTTCTACTCATAATAATACACCACATCAAAAAACCCTAAGACACATTGTGCCCAACTCTAGGAATGGGTATTCCAAGATTCAGACACCTAGATATCAAGGGAATGGCTACAGCCGCTTTTGAAAGTTGAGATATTTGAATATCGCGCTACATTGCTTCTCGAAGCAATTGGAAAGAATTTACCGATACTTGCATGTCAAGTGACGTAGCGAGTAATAGCAGAGGTCGAGGCTATTTATTGATTAAATAGTTAACCATGGAGTAGAGACTTGAGACATGGATCAGATTCCTGGCACGGCCAAATGAATGAGAATGCAATTAGTATCAAGTAAATCGGACCAGGGATACCAGAGATATGATGATTTCCAGATATCAGCTGATGACGCGTGACCCTGGCAGTTTTGAATAAAATCCGGCTGGCCGAGGCATGGTCAGCTCATTCCAACACAAGCATTTGCCGAGCAAGTTGCTGCTACGCTGAGCCAAGGCACATGGTTGCCGGATCTACGCCGAAGTAATTTTCAAAGTTGTGATAGTCACAAAAAAATGCTGCGCTACGAGGTGGAACTTAGTAAGTTTCCGGCGAGGAGAATCACTGAGGTGATTGAATTTTTTTTTTCTACAGACATTGGTAGAAATATTTTTATTTCTACATGGACATATGCTAGACTTTGTCTAGAATTAGTACTTTGTCACAGTCCAGTAATAACCTAATACTTGGATGTTTAAGTCCATTTCAGTCAGTTTTCATATTGGTAACTCGTTAACCACTTCGATCTATCAGTACACTGAAGACCAGTCTGTCACGGTGGTGTTCATTAGTCTACGCAAGGGAAACTACAGGTTGCTTAGCGCATGGTAGATGGTGTTAAACCATGCCCAGGGAACGATCTTCAGAACAGCCGTTGATTGGTTAGACTGTCAGTGTCTTCTTGTATTGATAAGATTACCGTGAGTTATGTTACAACTGACATATCTAAGAATAGATCACTTAGATCTGACCCCATTTAAACAAACTGTTATGGCTTTGATAGAAGCCCATATTAAAATGGAACAACAGTTAATTCAAACGTCAAGAGATACTACCACTATGTCTGACTAGACGGATTGTGGGTATATAATGACGGCCGATACAAGGATTATACGTGCTTGTCCGATAGGGCATGTCTATGGATAGATCTGGTACAGACCAGGTTCGCTACGCTTCAAGACCATCAAGAAATGTAAGCCACATTTGAATTATATTATGCCTAGCTAATTGGAACAAACTATTTTTCTGCAGATGACCAACACATTTATTTTTCTTCGTATTTAAATCTTGCAATGATTTACGCAAGATATATTAGAGTTATTCTGAGTATTTTCAGCACTCAGAACAGTTTAGGATCGATGACCGAGCATATCGAGCATTTATTTGAATTTTTCATATTTTTGGGAAATCACGGTAATCAGCCGATGTAACTGTAAAAGTTAATAATTATTTTTGTTGAGGAATGGATATTTTTTCCATATTCGAAGGTTCGAACATGTGGATTCTCACATAATGAGATGATAATTAAACATATTTAAAATAAAATAACAAATAATAATAATAATAATCCACTGATAATAATAATAATAATTTTTATAATTTTTCTAAATAATTCTTGGATATTATATTTTCTTATAATCATATGTATTGAGAGAGAGCCTATGAAGTAGTTTAATCATTTCTAGTTTGGAACAGGAGATTTTCCGAAGGAGAGTGGTTAGCGCAAGCCCGCATTCAACCAACATTTCAGTTCTGGTTGAACAGTTGATATTTGCATTGAGCAAAGTATATTTTTCAGATAACACGGAGAGGCATGAAACGGGAAGCAATTGATAATTGTATCAAATAGGATATTTTTGTATTTATATAAAATCACGACGTAAATACACTCGAAAGTGAAATAAAGATTTTCATAAGTATGGTAAATTCACGGGTTGAACTGAATGGTAAAATAAAATAAACTTGTAAGTTTATTAATCTTCCAGTGTTGATAACAAGCAGAGGCTTGATTTATTGTATAAATTTTGGGAAGAAAATTTATATGTGTGGAGTAGTTGAAATGCCATTCCCAGGTGCGCATGTTTAAGTCGCAGGAATGAAGAGATTTTTCGAGCATCAATCAAATAGCAGTTTCGATGGCTCAGGTTTATAGAAGGAGTACTGGAACTACACATTTCGTCGTATGAATGACCCGAAGGTTATTTCTTAGAAACCATTAGTTCTTATTTCAACCTTATTTACGAATTCCATTTAGACTTTGATTTTGCTAGAACCCGGATTTGTCATGATAGTATTTTATTCTTCTTCAGAGGAAGACCTTTGCCGCTGTTGTTGTAATATTGTGTTCTTACACAAATAATAAAATGGGCCACTGCCAATTAAAAATAATTCTTTAACCACGAATAATTTGAAGGATATTTTCAATCCTAGTGCCATGAACTAAATGAATTAATTATAAAGCTACAATTCTTATTTCCGCATTCTGTCGAAGAATTGCAAGTTGTGAAAGTTGCTAAAAATGGCCATGAATATAAATATTTTTTATAATAATGATTCCAAGTGGAAAATTGAATAGTTGAATGGTTCAACAATTTATTGATCAAGTTGATGATTCATAAATCATATATTTTGTTAGGAACTTGATGTTCATAATCGAGTCACTTCTCGAAATGTTTAATGTCAGAAGAACAATTAATTTTTGTTGTGCTTCGCACAAGTTCTTCGATGCTATGCTCAAGGTCAAATACTTTTCAGATGTTATTAATATGTGTAAATAATTTGTGTTGCTTCAATGATGATAATACTTTTCGACAATATATATTTTTTGAAACTGGAAAAATAAGTGAAAGTTAAAAATTCTATGAACATTTATTCTACGAGTGTTAATATTATGTAAAATTTCAAACAGTGAACTACGATATTTCCAGTAGAGACAATTAAATTTGAACTGGATTTAATTATAAATAATTTTGGAACACAGTCTACAGGACTAACAATCAGACTTGTGTTTCCAAAAAATAATTGTCAAATGTGTTTGGAAAATTTCTGTATATTGTGTAAATAGGAGTGTGGGTCGCCACACTTGAGTGATGCTGCTTTGAGCATCTTTGCAGTCATTTTTAAATTCAAAATAAACTGAGATAATTTTACAGGATGTGTTATACCCAATTGAATCTCCTTCTATCCTTATTGTTGCATTGAGCCAAAAATCAGTAAAGCATTTTTTTCATTTGATGTCGTTTTTGCGAATAGCTTTAACCCATCTGGCGCTCCGGGATATTTTGACTCTCGTGCTGACTGATTATTGGTAAAATGCATATGTGGTCGTGCGGACTCCGGTCTAAACGGGCACATAAAATAAGATAGAGAGAGAAATGGCTTCGAACGTGGGTCTCGATTTAGACATGGTCAATCGCATGCCGATTTAAATTGTGATAATTTTTATAGAAATATTTTGGGAGTTGAGAGATGTCTGGTTTGGATGAATAAATTAGTAGGAAACCCAATTAGTGGGGAAAATTAAAAATTTAACTTGGTTAATAATTAGAATGGGTTTGATTATTTTTGATAATGGCTTAACCATTAGGGCGTCAAGTAAATTCAGTAGTAAACGTTCGATGACTGGACATACGCATTATTAGAATCCAGGTGGAGGATATTTGAGAACTTGCATATTTTTCTTGTGATATTGTGGTAAATGTAATTCGTAAAAGTAGAGAATTTTGTTTTTCCATCACGTCGACATTAGGACAAATCTCATTTTATTAGAGTGTTCCAATTAGCTATTCATATTTCTTGTTCTAGTTATAAGCTTGTGTTTGCCGATATTGTATACCCCTAAGTTTTGAATAATAATTGAAATTATGGAAGAAATGATGAGAATGATGAGGAGTTTGGAGGAGAGTTCAAAAGAAGCTGGACGGCGTGTAGCCGCCATTATGAAAGAAAATACTGAGGCTTTGGAAAGGAAACTTATAGAAAATTCTGATTCTTTAGAAAAAAAACTTAAAGAAAATTTAAACGATAAACTTAAAGAGAATTCTGATTCTTTAGAAAATAAACTTAAAGAAAATTCTGATTCTTTAGAAAATAAACTTAAAGAAAATTCTGAGTCTTTAGAAAATAAACTTAAAGAAAGTTTAAATGATAAACTTAAAGAAAATTCTGATTCTTTGGAAAATAAACTTAAAAAAGTTCTGATTCTTTAAAAGATAATTTGAAAGAAAATTTAAATAGTAAATTTAATTCAATGGAAAGTAAATTTAAAGAGAATTCCGAAATTTTGAAAATGACACTTGAGAGTAAAATGAATAAATTATGCGAAAAAACACGTGAGCTCGAAACTTCATTAGCTACTAACGCAAGTTTAATGGGCGATAAATTTCGCGATGCCGATCTTCGATCTCAAAGCTTAGCTGATAGGATAGAACATGGTCTTAGGAAAGTTGGTGAAGACATGATCAACCTAGAAGTCAGAGTGAAGAAGGAAAGTAATGAGATGGGAATTCTAGTTGTTCAACGGTTGACAGAACAATTCAAGGAACTTGTAATGGGAGAAATAAGAGAAGGTGTGATTAGTGAGTTGCAAACTGAAATTAAAACCACAGTTGTCAATGAAATTAAAGACACACTCAAGCTGGAGAACCAAGAGGGAATCAAGGAGATTAGGGAATCTTTTTCATCCCATATTCAAGTAATTTCCAAAGATATCCAAGCAACTCAGAAGGACATCTCAGATATGACAGGGTCATTGAAAAGTCACGAGGCTGTTATGAACCAGATATCCACTGATGTTAAGGAGAATTGTAAGGAAACTGAAGCAATTAAGAAAATGGCAGAAGAAAACCAGAAGGAACTTGAGGCTATGAAAACGCAAATCAAGGATGAGAAACAGTCTGACCATCTGTTGAAAATGCCAATTGTAAGGGGAAAGGAACAGATACAGATAAATCTAGGAGGAGCTAGAGAAACTGACAGTCAAAGACAGGATGAGGTCAGGACAGTATTTCAATCCAACCCCATAACTGTATTTAAGAATGTAGAGGATAAGCCTTCTAAATTTTCAGGCCGAGATTCTGTGACACCCGTGGAATTTTTGAGAGAAGCAGGTGATTACCTGAAAGATTCCAAGATCCCTAAAGAAAGACAGATCCGAGTGATAGGGACATTTTTGGAAGGTCCTGCACTTCTTTGGTTCAGAGCATTTAGATCCACTCTAACCACTTTTGAGGAGTTTTCTCGTGGGTAATTGAAACAGTTTTGGTCCCCGGAAACCCAACAGCAAGTCAGAGCAGAATTATATTCGAAGAGATTCTCGACGTCACAACCTACTCGATACTCAACGTACTTTTCTGGGCAGCTTTCTAAACTTCAACATTTAGATCCGCCGATGCCAGATAACGAATTAATTACTGCATTGATACGTCAGTTTCCAGCAGACGTCCAGAGGACTTTGATAGCTGCTGACATATATAATATGGAGCAATTTGACGAGGTATTACAGAAGCTGGATCATACGAACGCTCAATTCTTCCATTAGAAGGGAGGAAAGAGTAACAACGCTGTGTACGCTGTTATGGCTGATAGTTGTTCTCAAACACCTCGAGAGATTCGAGAGGGGCGAGAAGAGAAAACGCCGAGGGAAGATTCAAATAAGAGAGGATGGAATCAGTACAGTAACAGATACAGTTACAAGCCTTATGCGAGACCAGATGGTGGAAATCGATACAATACTCGATGGAGAAGGCCACGAGATAGTCAAGGAAGGTACCAGGAAAGATGATACTATGGTAGAAACAACTACAATAACAGAGGGAATGTGGATACTCGTCAGTCCAATGTAGAGTTCAACAAGGAGACGAGGAAAAACTTGGAAGCAAGACACCAAGATAACTTGCAGTTTTTGGAGCAGAGGCCCAATGAACCAGGTCCATCGGGAACACAACAATCCCAGGGGAATGGTAACGAAAAAACTTCGAATTCACAGTAGAAGATAGAATTTTGAACACTTTCACTTCCAGAATTATTAAATGGCAAGCAGAGGATGATGACTTAATCCAACAGAATGACGAACGGAAAGAAATGGGTACAAGAATTAGAATGCCAATCATATCATGCGAAGTATTCGGTATGTCTGTCGATACTTTGATTGATACTGGGGCTATGCTTTGTCTTGTAAGCGAGAAGCTTTATATTCTGTGGAAGCTCAAAGAGAATTTAGAGGAAATTCCAGTATCAGGAATTAAGATACAAGGAATAATACCCAACAAAATATCTCTGTGCAAAACACAATTATATTTATGTATTACGATTGGAGGACATGATTTTCGACATGTGTTTGCAGTAATGAAGGACATGGCTTTTGACATGATATTGGGAGCGTATTTCATTCAGAAATATCAAGCAGTGATAGACATGAAGGCAGAGACGATCAAATTCAAGAATACCGAAGAGATTAACTTCGAGGGAAAAGAAGAGGAAGACATCGAGGGAGATGCTCAATGGTCTCTGATTTTTCATGAAGCTGAAGGAAGAGAAGTCTACACTGAGAAGGAGTCCTCAGAGCTAGGGAAAATTTTGGAAGAGTATCACGATATTTTCGATATTAAACCTGGTGAAATTAAAGATTTTGAATATCATATTCGTGTAAATGATGATGCACCTTTTCATGCTAAATTGTATCCGGTAGCGGAAAAGCATCGAGAAAGGGTAAAAGTGCTTATCAAGGAGATGGAAAGCAACAATGTGATTGAAAAGTACACTACATCTTATGTCAATCCATTAGCAGTAGTGTCTAAGCAAGATGGAAGTCTGAGACTATGTTTAGACGCGCGAAATTTGAATTCAAGATTATTGCCAGAGTATGACAGACCACCAATCATTAGGGAACTGTTAAGGAAATTCCAAGGCAAGGTCTGGTTCTCTAATATTGATCTCACTTCGTCCTACCATCATATTAGGCTTAGTGAAGATTCCAAGAAGTTTACAGGATTTATGTTTGACCAGCAGACATATGTATTCCGCCGTCTACCATTTGGAGTTTAAACATCTGGATCAGTTTTGATCAGAGCACTGGAACAAAATTTGAGTCCTGAAGTAAAAGAGATAGCAATTCGTTATATAGATGATATCTTAATTGCATCTGAGACTAAGGAGGAACATTTGTTACATCTTCAGATGTTATTCGCAGATTTGAGAAAAGCGAATTTTAAAGTAAACCTTCGAAAATGTCAGTTCTTTCGAAAGGAAATAAAATTTTTGGGTCATATTTTGGATGAAGAAGGATACCGTCCCAATGAGACGAAGATACGGGCAATTGCAAATTTCCCTAGACCTACTAGAGTGAAGAATGTCCGTAGTTTTCTCGGGACATGCCAATTCTTTGCAGGGCATTGTCCAAACTTCACCAAGACGGTTGCGCCATTGCAGGAATTATTAAAGAAAGGAAACAAATGGAAATGGGATGAAGATTGTGAACAATCATTTCAAGATGCCAAGAGGTTATTGGTAAACAGTGTGAAATTGGAGTATCCTGACTTTACCAAGAATTTCATCATAGAATCTGATGCATCCACCGTAGGGATTGGAGCTATTCTTCTTCAAGAAGATGAAGATCACAAGACACATTACCTGGCGTTCATTAGCAGGAAACTTCGTCCATCAGAAAGGAATTATTACACCACAGAGTTAGAAGCACTTGCTGTAATATTCGCGTTGGAGTCGTGGAAGAAAATGTTAATTGGACATTCAGTCATTGTGAGGACTGATCACCACGCATTGGAGTTTATCTTGAGAACAAACTTTGCCAGTGATAGGATAACTAGATGGTCACTTTTTATTCAACAATTCAACCTAGTTATTGAACACACTCCTGGAAAGTTGAACGTGGGAGCTGATTTATTGAGTAGAGCAGTGGAGTCTACATCTAAGTTTTTTCAAGTTAACCTGGCGCAGGAGGATGAGGATACCTTGAGAAGGTTAAGATTGTTGCATTTATCCCAGAGGAGAGACCGACGTCTTAGAAATATTTTTCGTTTTCTACAGGGAGACATGGATCCAAATGATGATGATTTTGTGGAAACTGAAAGAATTTCAAGAGATTTTATGATGTTAGATGGTTTAATCTACAAGTTTGCAGATCCCGACCATACGAAGCTGAGAGTAGTGATACCTCCACGAATGCAAAAACCCATTATCTGGATGGCACATCGAATCGCAGGTCATTCTGGAGTAGATAAGACGGTCAACATGATTCAAGAGAAATTTTCGTGGGAGCGAATGCGACAAACTGTCAGGAACACTATTCGAGAGTGCGACTTATGCCAAAGGAGTAAACATAATTCTAGATTATTGAGGGAATTACCAAGGCCTATTATTCCTTCTAAGCCTTGCGAAATCTTCGCGACTGATTTATATGGTCCTCTCCCAAAGTCTAAAAGTGGTAACCGATATATTCTGGTGACCATGGATGTTTTCAGCAAATACACTATGTTGCATCCGATTCAGAAGGCAAACGCAAAATATTGTGCGAAGAGAATTAGAGACAGCGTAATTCCGGAAGCAGGCAAACCGGAATTCCTTTTATCAGATCGTGGACCTCAATTTACATCTTTAGAATTTCGAACCGTCATGAATAATCTTGGGATTAGACAATTGTTTTGTTCTATTAGACATCCAGAGAGCAATCCAGCAGAACGCGTGATGGCTGAAATAGCGAAATTTTGCCGCCTCTATTGTCCAAATGAGCATTGGAAATGGATGGATGTTCTCTCTTTAGCATCCGAATCCATCAACTCTACAATTCATGAGAGTACTGGACAGATTCCCATGTTGCTTCATCATGGAATTAAACCAACAAGATTATGGGATCGAATCATCTCTATTCCACCTGAGATTGAACCAAGTCGTCAGATGAGGGAAACTCTAGCTTTAGACAAGTTGAGGAGCCAAGCTGAGAAAAGAGAGCGCAGAGTGAGAGGAAAACGTTTTCGCAGACCCTTGCGCGTAGGAACTCTTGTTTCAGTGAAAAGACCTACACCCTCTGACGTGCAAAATCGAGTGTACTCGAAGTTTGCAAGCCTTTACGCTGGACCCTATCGCATTGTGGAAGTAAACAACAATGGAAGCTATGAAGTCGCCAATACACGAACTGGTAACATCGTGGGAACTTATAATGCATCGAATTTGAAGATTTATTATTCAAGAACCAGATGATTTAATGTGTAGATAGGAAAAATAATTTTTTTTTCAATTTTTATTTTTTGCTAGGTGTGGGGTGGATGTGCCCAACTCTAGGAATGGGTATTCCAAGATTCAGACACCTAGATATCAAGGGAAATGCTACAGCCGCTTTTGAAAGTTGAGATATTTGAATATCGCGCTACATTGCTTCTCGAAGCAATTGGAAAGAATTTACCGATACTTGCATGTCAAGTGACGTAGCGAGTAATAGCAGAGGTCGAGGCTATTTATTGATTAAATAGTTAACCATGGAGTAGAGACTTGAGACATGGATCAGATTACTGGCACGGCCAAATGAATGAGAATGCAATTAGTATCAAGTAAATCGGACCAGGGATACCAGAGATATGATGATTTCCAGATATCAGCTGATGACGCGTGACCCTGGCAGTTTTGAATAAAAGCCGGCTGGCCGAGGCATGGTTAGCTCATTCCAACACAAGCATTTGCCGAGCAAGTTGCTGCTACGCTGAGCCAAGGCACATGGTTGCCGGATCTACGCCGAAGTAATTTTCAAAGTTGTGATAGTCACAAAAAAATGCTGCGCTACGAGGTGGAACTTAGTAAGTTTCCGGCGAGGAGAATCACTGAGGTGATTGAATTTTTTTTTTCTACAGACATTGGTAGAAATATTTTTATTTCTACATGGACATATGCTAGACTTTGTCTAGAATTAGTACTTTGTCACAGTCCAGTAATAACCTAATACTTGGATGTTTAAGTCCATTTCAGTCAGTTTTCATATTGGTAACTCGTTAACCACTTCGATCTATCAGTACACTGAAGACCAGTCTGTCACGGTGGTGTTCATTAGTCTACGCAAGGGAAACTACAGGTTGCTTAGCGCATGGTAGATGGTGTTAAACCATGCCCAGGGAACGATCTTCAGAACAGCCGTTGATTGGTTAGACTGTCAGTGTCTTCTTGTATTGATAA
Organism: Meconema thalassinum; assembly: GCA_946902985.2. Taxonomy (NCBI): domain Eukaryota; kingdom Metazoa; phylum Arthropoda; class Insecta; order Orthoptera; family Tettigoniidae; genus Meconema; species Meconema thalassinum. Next base: position 55,045,518 of record OX336400.1, read on the forward strand.
GATTACCGTGAGTTATGTTACAACTGACATATCTAAGAATAGATCACTTAGATCTGACCCCATTTAAACAAACTGTTATGGCTTTGATAGAAGCCCATATTAAAATGGAACAACAGTTAATTCAAACGTCAAGAGATACTACCACTATGTCTGACTAGACGGATTGTGGGTATATAATGGCGGCCGATACAAGGATTATACGTGCTTGTCCGATAGGGCATGTCTATGGATAGATCTGGTACAGACCAGGTTCGCTACGCTTCAAGACCATCAAGAAATGTAAGCCACATTTGAATTATATTATGCCTAGCTAATTGGAACAAACTATTTTTCTGCAGATGACCAACACATTTATTTTTCTTCGTATTTAAATCTTGCAATGATTTACGCAAGATATATTAGAGTTATTCTGAGTATTTTCAGCACTCAGAACAGTTTAGGATCGATGACCGAGCATATCGAGCATTTATTTGAATTTTTCATATTTTTGGGAAATCACGGTAATCAGCCGATGTAACTGTAAAAGTTAATAATTATTTTTGTTGAGGAATGAGAATCTTTTCCATATTCGAAGGTTCGAACATGTGGATTCTCACATAATGAGATGATAATTAAACATATTTAAAATAATATAACAAATAATAATAATAATAACCCACTGATAATAATAATAATAATAATTTTTATAATTTTTCTAAATAATTCTTGGATATTATATTTTCTAATAATCATATGTATTGAGAGAGAGCCTATGAAGTAGTTTAATCATTTCTAGTTTGGAACAGGAGATTTTCCGAAGGAGAGTGGTTAGCGCAAGCCCGCATTCAACCAACATTTCAGTTCTGGTTGAACAGTTGATATTTGCATTGAGCAAAGTATATTTTTCAGATAACACGGAGAGGCATGAAACGGGAAGCAATTGATAATTGTATCAAATAAGATATTTTTGTATTTATATAAAATCACGACGTAAATACACTCGAAAGTGAAATAAAGATTTTCATAAGTATGGTAAATTCACGGATTGAACTGAATGGTAAAATAAAATAAACTTGTAAGTTTATTAATCTTCCAGTGTTGATAACAAGCAGAGGCTTGATTTATTTTATAAATTTTGGGAAGAAAATTTATATGTGTGGAGTAGTTGAAATGCCATTCCCAGGTGCGCATGTTTAAGTCGCAGGAATGAAGAGATTTTTCGAGCATCAATCAAATAGCAGTTTCGATGGCTCAGGTTTATAGAAGGAGTATTGGAACTACACATTTCGTCGTATGAATGACCCGAAGGTTATTTCTTAGAAACCATCAGTTCTTATTTCAACCTTGTTTACGAATTCCATTTAGACTTTAATTTTGCTAGAACCCGGATTTGTCATGATAGTATTTTATTCTTCTTCAGAGGAAGACCTTTGCCGCTGTTGTTGTAATATTGTGTTCTTACACAAATAATAAAATGGGCCACTGCCAATTAAAAATAATTCTTTAACCACGAATAATTTGAAGGATAATTTCAATCCTAGTGCCATGAACTAAATGAATTAATTATAAAGCTACAATTCTTATTTCCGCATTCTGTCGAAGAATTGCAAGTTGTGAAAGTTGCTAAAAATGGCCATGAATATAAATATTTTTTATAATAATGATTCCAAGTGGAAAATTGAATAGTTGAATGGTTCAACAATTTATTGATCAAGTTGTTGATTCATAAATCATATATTTTGTTAGGAACTTGAAGTTCATAATCGAGTCACTTCTCGAAATGTTTAATGTCAGAAGAACAATTAATTTTTGTTGTGCTTCGCACAAGTTCTTCGATGCTATGCTCAAGGTCAAATACTTTTCAGATGTTATTAATATGTGTAAATAATTTGTGTTGCTTCAATGATGATAATATTTTTCGACAATATATATTTTTTGAAACTGGAAAAATAAGTGAAAGTTAAAAATTCTATGAACATTTATTCTACGAGTGTTAATATTATGTAAAATTTCAAACAGTGAACTACGATATTTCCAGTAGAGACAATTAAATTTGAACTGGATTTAATTATAAATAATTTTGGAACACAGTCTACAGGACTAACAATCAGACTTGTGTTTCCAAAAAATAATTGTCAAATGTGTTTGGAAAATTTCTGTATATTGTGTAAATAGGAGTGTGGGTCGCCACACGTGAGTGATGCTGCTTTGAGCATCTTTGCAGTCAATTTTAAATTCAAAATTAACTGAGATAATTTTACAGGATGTGTTATACCCAATTGAATCTCCTTCTATCCCTATTGTTGCATTGAGCCAAAAATCAGTAAAGCAATTTTTTCATTTGATGTCGTTTTTGCGAATAGCTTTAACCCATCTGGCGCTCCGGGATATTTTGACTCTCGTGCTGACTGATTATTGGTAAAATGCATATGTGGTCGTGCGGACTCCGGTCTAAACGGGCACAAAATGTCTGCTTATTTTTAATGATTAGTTTATATGCCGAGTATCACATCTACAAATGAAACCACTCGAGAGATATTGTTATTCAATGAAATGCAGGTCTAAACCCCTTAAGACCCCTTTAGAACCTGAATATCCAAAAATCCTCCCTTAGTGTACGGTTTTGACATACAACGAACATATTCCCGAAATGCCATGTTTCCAACTTCAATATTTTTGACTGGGCGATAATGATTGAGTGAATGAGTCAGGACATTTTCTTTCACTTTTTTTCTTCAGAATTTCACCCCTCCCGATGAACCCCTTCAATTTTATTGATCAACAAAAAACTGTCGAAAAGCTATTTACTTGCTTTAAAGCAGTTTTTCCCCCTGAGTTTGATGAGTGATTGAGACAGTCAGTCAATCAGTTAGGACACTTTCTTTCCTGTTTCTTCCCCCCCCCCCACCACAATTTCACCCCTCCCCATGGAACCCTTAAATTGGATTTATGAAAAAACGGTCAAACACAATATTTACTTCTTTTTATGTTGATTTTTTTCGCTGAGTTTCAAACTCCTCGCCTATGTCGTATAAGAGATACACGCTCCGTTAGTAATCTTTCAATCCGCACTTTTCACCCCTTTCACCTCATAATATACACCGCATCGAAAAACCCTCAGACACGTGTCTTCTTACTTTTTAATGATGAGTTTATATGCCGTGTATCACATCCCCCAATGAAACCAATCGGGAGATATTGTTATTCAATGAAATGCAGGTTTAAACCCCTTAAGACCCCCTTTAGAACCTGTATATCCGAAAATCCTTCCTTAGTAGACGGTTTTGACATACAATGAGCATATCCCCAAACTGTCATGTTTCTAACTTCAATAATTTTGGCTGGGCGATGATGAGTGATTGAGTGTGTGAGTCAGGACATTTTCTTTCAATTTTCTTTTTTCAGAATTTCGCCCCTCCCCATGAACCCCTTAAATTTGATTTATGAAAAAAAACCTGTCGAACAACTATTTACTTACTTTAAAGCAGTCTTTTCCCCCTGAGTTTGATGAGTGAGTCAGTCAATCAATCAGTTAGGACACTTTCTTTCCTGTTTCTTCCCCCCCCCCCCATAATTTCACCCCTCCCTTAAATTGGATGTATGAAAAAACGGTCAAACACATATTTACTTCTTTTTTATGTTGATTTTTTTCGCTGAGTTTCAAACTCCTCGTCTATGTCGTTTAAGAGATACACGCTCCGTTAGGAATCTTTCAATCCCCACTTTTAACCCCTTTCACCTCATAATATACACCACATCGAAAAACCCTCAGACACATGTATTCTTATTTTTAATGATGAGTTTATATGCCGAGTATCACATCCCCCAATGACACCAATCGGGAGATATTGCTATTCAATGAAATGCAGGTCTACCCCCTTAACACCCCTTTAGAACCTGAATATCTAAAAATCCTCTCTTAGTGGGCATTTGCGGCCCTTGAGGAAGCAGCATACTAAATTTCATTCCAATCCGTTGGTGGTTTCTAAAAATTTGTGATAAATGAATGAGTGAGTGAGTGGTATTTGACAAATATATAGTAGATAGTGTCAAGTCTTTGTTATTCTAAACTCGGTTGACAGTGCTGTGTGAGGAGATGAGTAACTAACGGGATTTCAAGTAAAGATCCTCATTTTCTATACCGGTAGTGCAGAGCGCAACTCGAATTCAGTCGGCCATGTCTCGACTTGAGCTATGTTGCCATGGAAATGATCTGCCTTGCCATTCTTTCTTGAGTATATTTTATGATTTGATTAGCCTGTGCTTGAGTGCAAAAGGGCCGAAATCAGAAGAATGAGAAAGACTATCGAAAATTCATGTAGCCAGCGGTCCCTTCTTGGTCCTAAATTATGTGTATGCAAAATTTGGTTGAGATTGGTGGAACTCTGTAGATTTGTATACGGAACAGACAAACTCACCCACCCACCCACATACATACAGACTTTCACTTTTATATATAATATGATGTTCAGAATTCTGTTTTTTGTTTTGTTTTTTGTACAAATAAACATTTTCCAACCTTGTGATAGTATTATTTTACTTTATATACCCCTAAACCTTTTTGAATTAGGAGTAAGTTGATTGTAAATCAGCAACTTCATAACTTAATAACGCAATTTGCCAAAAACGTCAAAAATGGATTTAAACCATTTAGAGGACACAAAAATGGTATTGAAACACATTTCTTGTCTGCTGGTAGAATAGGTTATTCAGATAATAGTAACATTATCTTCAGCGCTAGGGTTTGGCAAGTGCCTATGGGGAAAGGTAACTTGCGGCCCGCCACTTATTATGTAAAAGTAAACTTGGCCCCCACTTATAAAAAGTTTGTGCACCCCAGCATTAAACCACGTGGGTTTTGTTTTGCGATTACGGAAGAAATCAAAGATTTGTTTGGTTAATTTATTACAGTTCATTCTGAGAAGATGATCGTAAACATTTATCCTCCCTTTTCGCATAGTATCTGGGAGTTATTATTATTGTTATTATTTGGTGATCTACTCTCAAAATTCAACACAGCGAGACTGGAACTGTGTTGGGGAGTCTGTGGCTTTTGTCTTGAATTCATCAAATGTGATACGAGAGATCTTTTACGAGTTATAGCAGTATGTACTGTTTACACTGGGTATAACTCTTGACAGAACGCTATCATCTAAGAAAGACTGCTGCCAAACACGGAACCTTTGTGGTACCACTTGAGGTCCAGCACCAATACTCTTTTCTATCGCTGAATGCTGTTCCCCAGTTTGATAAATAGTTTGTAGTTGTTGTTGTTGTTAATGATTCATTTAGGGACTTAGCGACATGTAGCCACGTATACATGGGTGTGTATTGATAACGTGTGTTATTGTGGTGGCTGTATTAGTGTGTTTTGAAATATTAGAAGCCATTTTTTCAGTGTTCCCTAAGTAATGTGTTATTAAGAGCTTTTCAGTCGGTCAATAAAGTTTACAAATCCCCGCACTTTGTAATGAGGCTATTAAAAGGAAGAAGTACAACTGCTAAAGAATTAGGATATTTGTCACTTGTAAGACCTATTCTGTAATTCACATGGGCGGTTTGGGATCCATATGAAGTAGGGATCGTAAATGAGTTAGAAATGAACCAAGGAAAGGCCACTAGCTATGTGCTCAGTTACTTTAATTCAAGGAGCAATGTAACCCGTATGTTCAAGGAAATTGGGGCTAATAGAATGAAATCTAGACTCTGTACAATGTACAGCCAGCACGGGGTAAACCTATCAAACGTATGGGAAAGCCCACCTTCGTGAGTAGGGGTGATCATTCCTTCAAAGTAAGGGTTTGACCACAGCGTACAAATTATGGAAAATATTATTCGGTAAACCGTGTCATTGATAATCAGAACTCTCTACCTGCCGCAATCTCAGAGTATTTTCCAAAACTTATAGGTGTGAGTAAGAAAAAATTGACGATTTGTGTAAATACTCTTGTTTAATTGTTTCGTATAAGCATTTGCGTATTATGTATACGCAAAGTGGTCAGCTGCAGTTGTAAATATATGAAGTAATAAATGCAGGAGAAAGAAGGTATTGGAAAGGGCCACAGCTGCTGTGGGAGACGCACTCAGGAGCAATAATGTTACAGTAGGAGCCGATGCGAACATTTCCATAGCAAAGTGGACATTCCTCCCTCTCGCTCCCGCTGCAAGAACATGGACTTGCTCGTATACGAAACTCTTTCCGTACGCATGGCACGTAATAATTGCTGTATACTCGAATCCTGTTGAGCTGACGTAATTAAAAACGAACTCTCTTACCAGAGCAAGAAATTGGTCTAATTTTCTTTATTATAACATGATTTGTTTAAGGTGACGAATGCCACAGACGATGAGTAAGGAGACAAAATTATGTAATGCTTCAATCCCATTAAGCAGGTAATTGTTTATCTGTCAGCCGTTGTTCATCTTTTCCTGGGTAAAATTGAAAGTGAACAGGACAAAGTGGCAGCCTATAGCTGGAGATCCATGAAGGGTTACGACACGTACTGTAGCCTCGAAATTCGAAGGGTAACCGCGACCTACTGACAGTGCAAAGACCAACGTACGCCAAAACTCCTTTACGTTGCTTGGAATAACTTATATGTATGAGATATTCATCAACTTACGAACAATACTGAAAATGAAGTCGGGCAAATCCTCTTTACTATTTACTGTGCATGTCAATTTCTTGACGATTAGAAATAAATTCTTAATTATAAAAATGTAGGCTACATTCTAACTAAATAATTCCACACTGAACGAATACTAATCATCTTCCCTTGTGTTGCCAGGTAACTTCTTGCTGGAGACGCAAATCGAGTCAACGCTGTACGTCAATATGGTAGACATGTATGCAAATGTTCACCACCTCTTCTACTTGGCACTCAAGATTATCATCCCTAAACTTAAGATATAGACTACCGTACTTCTAAAATTATTGTTTGCACCTCACTAGACCGGTACATGTATTACCTTGATTAAAGCAACCAAGAACCCAGTCCTATTCATCACCCAGAACAAATACTAGGTTCTGAATATGATGCTAAGTTTCTAGCTGTTAATAAAACGCTTAGTCAAACTCAATAAAGTAATGCAACGTGACGAAGCGCCATTACCTGGATAACACACAGACCGGAAAAAAGGACAAACAAACACCGTCTGGTCAAGGAACTTAGAACACACTCCCACCTTACAATTTACAGGCAAATTAAATTGCAACCTTCTCACAATCACAAATCAAGTCTATGCCAGTGACCTGAAATACAGCCGCATATTTTATCAGATACTTGGGTAGTGGAGCAAATGGAGTTTCAGCTGCTTTTCCGTGAAGCTTCTTGCATGTGATGCATTGGGTGATCACCTTCCTGGCTAGTCTCCTTACGCCCGTTATCCAGTACTTCTCGCGTAGATTTGACAACAGTGTTTGCAATCCTGCATATTGTAAATGACAGTGCTTTTGAAAGACCAATCTTTGCACTAACACATGCTTGCCTGACAACAGTATTGGGCATTTAAATTGGTTATGTTCATCCCCTAATAGAAGTTTCGTTCTGACTTGTAAGAGTCCCTCTTCGTCAACAAAGGTCTGCGTTTCTTTGATCAATCTTGCCTCTTTCTTATCAAAACTATCATTTTGTATGCACCACATTAATTTCTTATCTGCTCTCTGAGTTTCTTCATAGCTCAGTTCTCCACGTCTTGTGTTGTTCTTGCGACACCAATCAATAAATCGAAATATCCATCCTATCATTATTACAATCTTCGAGCACTTCGAAAAGTAGGTGATCCATGAAGTGAAGTTTGTCCTTTCACAAGATGTACTGGACACCACAGTTTTCTTCCTTTCAGCATTTACTTCTTCTTCTTCTTCTTTGGACCTGGGCCATTCATTTTGTTCTTTCCTTAGCCATGGCGGCCCCTCCCACCATTGGCTTTCTTGCAATATCTTTGCATTACAGCCTCTTGAGGGAAGGTCTGCAGGGTTCAAAATTCCGGGAACATGACGCCAGTCAGTAGGTTGGCTATGCAGCTTGATTTCTCGTACTCGGTTGCCAACGAACGTGTTTCAATCTCCTTCCCTTTGTAACCATGCTAGCACAACCGTTGAATCACTCCAGTAGTAGGTCTTACAGTCTGAAAGATCCAAACTCTTCTTAACGTGGTAGGCAAGTCGAGATGCTATGACTGCTGCTAGCAACTCCAGTCTAGGAATTGTCAATTGTTTTACGGGTGCCACTCTTGCTTTACATGCCACAAGGCGAACTGAAACCTTTCCAGCAAACTCTGCCCGCAGGAAGACACAAGCGGCAAATGACAATTTATTGGCATCGCAAAACACATGAAAAGTCTTTCCACAGTCCATGAAGGGTTCTAAAGACAGTCTTCTGGGAATCTGGCAGTTACCCTAATGATGCAAATGCTTTAACCATGCAGAAAATTGCTGGGTTATTTCTTCGGGTAATTCAACATCCCAACCACATCTCAATTTCCACGTATGTTGCAGGAGCAGTTTTGGAATGAGTGTAGTGGGACTGGTATAACCCACGGGGTCAAATATACTCTGGGTTATAGACAGCACAACTCTCTTCGTAATGGATTCTCCCGTTAATTTTAAGTCCACTGACATCACAAAACAAAAGATCATTTACAGTGTCCCATGATACGCCTAAAATTGGAACAATTTCTTTGCCTTTCTCAACCACATTACCAAACAAAGGAGCAGTTACCCACCCTCTAAGCTCAAACTGACCAGATGCCATCAACTGAGTGGATTCCCGAACAAATGTATTAACTGATTCTTCAGTTTCAAGGCTAGTAATGCAATTATCTACATAGAACGATTGCTTCAAAATATTTGCTGTCTGTCTCATGTCTTCTGGAGCCTGATTTAGATGATGGTTGATGGTAGCTCCTAGCAAGAAAGGACTCGAAGACACACCAAATACCACACGTCGATGTCTGAATGTGATCATTTCTTGTGCATCAGCACTGCTCCACCACAGGAATTTTAGGAAATCACTATCCCTCGATGATAGGCTTATTTGTAACAAGTAGTTCCGTGAAGAAATATACAGCCTATTTTCATATATCCTACTCATGTTAATTGCCTCTATCTACATACAAAATTTCAGTTTAATTGCTGTAACAGATTCGTAGATAATGAGAACCGTCTAAATATTTCAGATGGTCGCCAGGTTGGATTTTTATTTTTGTACTATTACATTAAGATTATTGTGTACGTATGGTATACAAACTTCAATCGCATGATTAGAACACAAGAAGTAAAAACGAGATTTTAAAATTACGCACAGCAGCCATCTTGTGAATAAGCAAACAATTGAAATAAATTAGATGCCAGTGGATCAACATTTGTATAAGCATTTAACGTGCAACGTTTCACGGCACTCGGATAGTTAATTCGCGAGAAACGTCCATTTAAATATTTATACTTCGCGTCACCGCCACGTTGGATTTGTGTTCACCAGGTTACTGAAGGTCCTATAAGTGAACATATGTTCATAGTCTCTATGAACATTAAAAAATTCAGTTCGGTTGCTGTAAAAGATTCATAGATATTGAGAACCGTCTAAATATTTCGGAAGCTCGCCATTTAGGATTGTTATATGTATAGGCCATAGAGTTATGTACCATTCAAGGACAATTATTGCCTAGGTTCATTATTCAAACTTTCACTTCAATCGCATGATTACGACACAAGGAATAAAAACTTAATTTTAAATTTTCGCACAGCCGCCAGCTTGAGGTTATGTAAACAATTGAATTAAATGAGATGGCAGTAAATTACAAACTGCAAAATCATTTACTGTACCACATTTCACGACGCTCAGAGAGTAAAATCACGAGAAAAGTCTATTAAAATATTTCATATTCGCTTGGTCGCCATGTTCGTTTTGTACTTTACAGGTTTATGAAATATACATAGGTAAACTTGTATCAGTACCCTTTATCACCGTACAAAATTGCAGGGTGATATCTGTAATAGTTTCGGAGATAAAGAATGTCAGTGAAATATTTCGCACAGCCGCCATTTTGAGGTTATGTAAACAATTGAACCAAATTAGACTCCAACGCATTACAATGTGTATAGACAATTGCTGTACCAAGTTTCATTACGTTTGGATTGTTAAATCGCGAGAAAAGTATATTTAAAAGTCTCAAATTCGCTTGGCCGCCATGTTGGTTTTGTAGTCACCAGGTTTTCGAAAGTCTCATAGGTGAACTTCCAGTAGTGCACTTTATCACAGTACACAATTTCAGGGCGATATCGGTAATAGTTTCGGAGATATTGAATGCTAGTGAAATATTTCGCACAGCCGCCATGTTGGATTGGTGAGACGTTACAAAATTTGAAGGGCACGGTCGAGGTCGCCGGGAATAGCGCTATGAACTAACCGAGTTTCATTGAAATCGCTTCAGCCGTTTAGATTTTATTAGGGGGACACACACACACCCCTCCCACACACACACACACACGGACAAAAGGTGATCTCATAAGCCTATTTTTTCAAAATTGAAAATAGGCTAAAAATGCCTTCTTGATGTCAGCAGCAATACCAATGGTACATTTCCTGAATTGCAACTGTAGCTTTGGAACCAACTCGATTAGATTCGGACCTTTACAAACACAGTCATTCAATCATGTTCCTTTGTGGTCCTTAGCTGAAGCATCAAAAACCGGGCGTATTTTTGTGGTCTGACTAGTTGCCTTGATGACAGCCCTATGTGGCAATTAGTACCCTCTAGCTTCATTTTCAGGAACTATCTCTATGATGCCAGATTGGAGCCAGTCTTGAAACACTCCATGACATTCTTTTAATTTTCCAGAAGCACGCAGGCGGTTTGTCACTCCGATAAGTCTCTTTTCTGCCAAAGCTTTGTTATCCAGGAGTTCCAGATGACCTTCCCTCCACGGCAAGCACACCTCATATCTGTTTTCTTCATTAACCTTCACAGTTTGGTTGAAAAACTGAAAGGTATCAGTATTCAAATCTTCTGTCTTCTTCACGGCCTCCGATTCATTAATACCTATAACCTCCAGCTTCCATAAATCTGATAAATCCAAGTTACAGTTGTAGGTTATGGCAGCTAGAGAATTATTTGCAGTCGTTCTGGGGCCCTGAATCGTTCAACCTAATCGTGTTTCAATTGCTACCAGAGCATCATCCAAATGTACACATGAACCAGTTAAGAATGATCCTGAAATGTCTGCTCCTATCAGCAATCCTATATCAGGTGGATTCCTCCCTGTGTCAGACAGAATTATTCTTTTCTCATTGAGTTTGGGGTACAGGTTTTGACTTTCAACTCTTGGTACATAACCACAAATTTTGCCCTGTTCTAATACACTTATAGATCCTTGATATTCACCATTTACACTTCTCAAAATAATGTCATAGAGGTTGTGTTGCTTTTGACTTGTTTCAACTCCCCCCAAAAGACTGTGGCTCAACATTTCCTTCCCAGATGGTTTTATATTTAGTTCTTTCACAACATCTGTAGAAATATAGGATCTCTGAGCACCGCTGTCATAAAGTGCACGTACTAGTTTAACCTTACCATTATGGACAATACTGTTTGCAAAAGAGTGTACCCTGACTTCTGTGATAAGAGAGCTTGTGACTCCACACTCTTTAGGCCTACTTCAACACTTTCAGTTTTCTTACTCAGGATGGGTAATTCTGGACACATAACTGTCACATGGCGCCTAAAACAGACAAGACATTTGACGAAGTTCCGGCACCTCTTAGCACCGTGACCAGCTTTTGAACATACGAAACAACAATTCCTTTTCTTGAGCAAATTCCCTTTTTCATCCAACGACATCATTCTTCCTTTAAAACACTCTGTAGCCGCATGAGAAGTTCTATCACACCACACACATTTTGTATCTGAGCTTTGTTGTTTAGAACTCCCTGAATATATGCACGCTGCAGTAGGTAATCTGCTTGTTTTACCATTGTCAATACTATCACTAGCGACAACCCTATCACTAGAAATACCACTGCGAGCCAACTGAAGGCGCTCTTCACTTTCGACCTCAAATTTCAAGAACTCCAGCAGATTAGCTAGACGGTCACTAGGATCATTAATTTCAGCTCTATTTACCGTACGTGCCCTTTCCCATGGCCTTAGGATATCATCAGGTCAAGCTGACTCAACTAACGGATACAACATGGCAGCATACTTCTTCCTCGTTACTCCTAGGGTCTCTAAGGCTCTAAGTTGAGTTTCTAATCTGTCATACAGTTTTACTAAAGATATAACATCATGTGTCGTCACCAAACCAAGTAATTCGCGAATTATATCTCTATTAGTAGTTCATCACGAGCAAACCTTGATTTCAGCTGTTCGATGGCTTTACTATAGTTAGGGCCTGAAGGGGGAAAGCTCACAACAAGTTCCCTAGCACTGGATCCCGGCACTGTTGCTTGTATTAAGTATTGGAACTTGTCCTCATCAGCAATTGTTTCGTCATCATTAATCTTGCGAAACTGTCCCCAGAAACCTAACCAATTTCTCACATTACCATCAAACACCTTCAGTTCCAATTTAGGTAATCGTAAGTTCCTTTTATGCGAAGATGAGAAATTTGCTTCACTTCCAATTTCTGATACGACATTCCCTCGATCAAGAAGTACATTCTCATACCTGGTTTTGGCTGCTATCCATTCTTCTTTATATGCTTCGGCGGCTTCGTACTCCTTTTCACAAATTTATTCATCGAAATCTTCTGCCGTAAACCATAGATCCCGTATATTGTCTTCTATCATGAAGAGACGCGTTGCTATGTCCTCTAGAATTTTGAATGCAGTTGCTACGTCGTCTGACACGCGCGGATCTACGTCCAATTTCTGTTTAAACACGCTCAATGATTTCGTGTATAAACGTCGCACTAAACCTCGTTCCCGTTTTAATTTTTCAATTTTACCCAATCTTGTCAAGGTCGCCAGATGTTAATAAAACGCCTAGTCAAACTCAATAGTTTAATGCAACGTGACGAAGCGCCATTACATGGATAACACACAGACCGGAAAAAAAGGACAAACAAACACCGTCTGGTCAAGGAACTTAGAACACTAGCATACGTTGGGTGTTCTAGTAGACGTCACAGCCAAGCAGGGTGTAAGTCAACAAAGACCAGGGCCATACCTGGGTGCTTCGATCACAAGCCACTTTGTATCTTTAATAATGTACTTTAATGAGACAGCTGCATGCATCCTCTGCGAATATTAGCATCCATAGGGAAATTATGGACAATGGGTAGAGGTAACTAAACTAAAGCTGATCCACCATATTTACAAAGACAGTACAGAAGTCTTCGGCAAGTAATATTGTACACTTGGCAGGAATATATTACAATAAGGGAAGAATTGTGCACAGCGTGAAGGTACTGTAGCCTATATGATCCATATGCCATTTATTTACCATAGAATTCAGGATGATAATTAATAAATGTAAAACCAAAATATTGGAATTCAGCCCGAATAAATCAGAAACTTCTATGGACACTAATTGTCAGGTGAAAAGCTGAAGAAAGTAAGGGAATTCTGTAACTTAGCAGGCAAAATAACCAGTGAAGAACGGAGCAAAGAGGATATAAAAAGTAGGTTGGCTCAGGCAAGGAAGGCATTTCTACAGAAAAGGAATCTGTTGACATTGAATTTAGATTTAGGTACCGTATTAGGAGATCATTTTTGAAAGCTTAAGTCTGGAGCGTGGCACTATATGGAAGTGAAACTTGGACTATTGGTGCAGCAGAAAGGATGAGAATGAATGCGTTTGAAGTGCAGTGTTACAGGAGAATGATGAAGAACAGATGGGTAGATAGGGCAACAAATGAAGAGGTACTAAGACGAGACGGAGAGGTGAGATGTTCCATGCAACAGCTAATGAAGAGAAGAGATAGGTTGGTAGGGCACATATTATGACACCCAAGAATAGCAAGCCTAGTTATGGAAGGAGGGTTTGAGGACGAGAACTGTAAGGGTAGACCAAGGTTAGAATATGTTTAACAGATTGCCTCGGATGTAGGGTGTGATAGCTATGGAGAGATAAAACGATAAGCTCAGGATAGGGAGGCGTGGACTGCTACATCAAATTAGTCAACAGACTGAAGACTCAAACACACAGGTTAGGCCTACTCTATAGGCATATTAAGTGTGCAAGGCAATATCAGAGCTATATTAGGATTTTACACGAAAAACAAACAAATAAAAGTTAACTTATTCCGTTAATGGTTATTACAGCATAATTATAGACTACCGACCGAAACTATGAGCAATATTTACACCTTAGCTATTAATAGGCTACCTGCCCTGCATTCCCATGCTTACAGCGAATGTCGCTTTCGCCATTTCTAATAAAACCGCTTGTCACTTCAATTTAGTAATGGATTCAACGTAATTAGAGATTAAATTCCTAAAAATGGAGAATACTGGAACATTGTCATTTAGACTTTCACGGCCCGTGTTATTATTCATAATGTTGAAATTTTGGGCTTATGCCGTGTTTTATTATATTGAAATTCGACGCGTTTCGAAAGAAACCATGTCTTTCATCGTCAGGAATAAACTGGAATACGACAATGTTGCTAAGAGAAAGCAACGAAGAACATATAGAAGGTGCCCAAAGATGGACGCCATTATAGCCCCATGTTAGGGACAACGGAAAGCAGCAGTGAATTACTTTCTCAGGGTTCTGATAATAGGTAGCCAGGATTCACTGAGATTGTAGCCGGTGTCGCGGTTGAAATTATCTGGGTGTTTACGTATTTCAACCGCCTCCCTGATGATTCTGGGACGATATTGCTTTATACGGGCAAGAACATCCACTCCTTGGAACATGACATCATGGCCAGGTGTTAAAGCATGATCGGCAACAGCTGATTTATCAGGTTGAATGAGCCTGATACATCTATTATGTTCCTTAATGCGAGTGCATATTGTTCTCGAAGTCTGCCCGATGTAAACCTTGCCACAAGTACAGGGGACTCTGTAGATACCCGGTTGTTGCAATTTAGGCAAACTGTCCTTAGTTGGTCGCAGGAGTTGCCTAATCTTAACAGAAGTTCCAAATACAGTCCGTATGTTGTATCGACGTAGGATTTTAGCAATACGATCCGTTGTGTTATGTATGTACGGAAGGTAAGCAGTTCCTCTTACATCTCTTTTCTCAACTGACGTCCTATTATTATTTGTTGGTTTCAGAACCGTAGAAATCAAAGCCTTGCTATAGCCGTTGCTCTCAAAGGTGGTTCGCAGGGTGTTAATTTCTTCTTGTAAAGAAGACACTTCACAAATCCTCCTAGCCCTGGTAGTTAGAGTTGTAAGGATACCATGTTTCTGGGCAGGGTGATGGTGAGAACTTGCGTGGAGATATCTATTGGTGTGTGTTGGCTTACGAAAAACGCTGTGTCCTAAAGATCCATCCTCTTTCTTGGTGACGAGAACATCTAAAAAAGGTATTTTGCCATCAGATTCCTTTTCCATGGTGAAACAAATAGAAGGGTGCTGGAGATTAAGGTGATCCAGGAAATGGCTAAGATTTTCCTCACCTTCCGTCCAAACAACGAACGTGTCATCCACATAACGCCACCAGATCTTCGGTTTGAAAGGAGCCGACGACAAAGCTTTCTCTTCAAAGTTCTCCATGAAGAAATTAGCCACAACAGGAGAGAGAGGACTACCCATGGCCACACCATCAGTCTGCTCATAAAAAATCCCATTCCATAGAAAGTAGGAGGAGGTCATGCAGTGATAAAAAAGTCTTGTGATGTCTTCAGGAAAAAAGCCATTAATGAGAGACATAACACCATCAATAGGTACTCTCGTAAACAGAGACACCACGTCGAGACTCACTAGAATATCACCCGGCTGAAGTGTTATAGCTTTTAACTTTTCCACGAAGTGTGTGGAATCCTTAATGTACGAAGGCGTGTTACCCAGAAGCGGCTGAAGTAGTCTACCTAAGTATTTGGAAAGGGCATATGTAGGAGAACCAATCGTACTAACAATAGGTCTAAGAGGAACATCTTCCTTATGTATTTTAGGAAGACCATAGAGTCTCGGAGGAATAGCATCCCCTGGAAGGAGAGTCTTCGCTGCATCCGCTGGAATAGATGATTGCTTGATCAATTTGACGGTGACATTTGAGTAGCGAGTAGTAGGATCACGACTATTAATCCTATATACAGGATCTGATAACAAAGACGAGATCTTGGAATCATAATCAACCTTATCCAATACCACTGTCGCGTTACCCTTGTCAGCGGGGAGAACGATAATATCAGAATTGTCCCTTAGATCTTTAAGTGCCCGGCTTTCGCCTTGTTTTAAGTTGGTGTTAGGTGGCTTAGCGGTCTTGAGAACTCGGGAACATTCTTGCCTGGCTTCCTCGGCCTCTTCAGGTGTGAGGTGATGTACCGAAGATTCTACGGATGTAATAAGTTCTTCAATAGGAATTCTTCTAGGCGCTACAGCAAAATTGAGACCTTTAGCGAGAACTGCCTGTTGGGTATCACTTAGGGGCTTGCTGGACAAATTTACGACAACCTTGTTAGCATCAAGTCTAATGGCTTGGGATTTCTGCAACTGACATAACCTATCATATTTGGAAATATGTCTGTCCATCACCTGATCTAGAACGCTGTTAGCTTGCACTGAAGAAATGCGATCAAAGATCTTCCATAATTCCTCACTTACGAAGTTTGAGAGGCGTAGATGTAGCTGTAGTAACTCCCTCGATATAAAATCCAACTGCTTACGAGTATGCTGTAACCTCTCTATCAATAACGCCTTGCTTGCACGACGATAGATTCTCGTTGCCTTAGGTGTTCTGAAGGAATGCTTCAACATAACGAAATTCGGTAGAATATCATGATCCCGGCATCTTAGGAGAAAAGCGAGTGAAGAGATTAGACACACCTTCTTGCGTCGTAACCTACTAAATCTAGACATCAGTCGGAAAATATCCTCCCCATAGAGGTTTCTAATATTGTCATTTAGACTTTCACGGCCCGTGTTATTATTCATAATGTTGAAATTTTGGGCTTATGCCGTGTTTTATTATATTGAAATTCGACGCGTTTCGAAAGAAACCATGTCTTTCATCGTCAGGAATAAACTGGAATACGACAATGTTGCTAAGAGAAAGCAACGAAGAACATATAGAAGGTGCCCAAAGATGGACGCCATTATAGCCCCATGTTAGGGACAACGGAAAGCAGCAGTGAATTACTTTCTCAGGGTTCTGATAATAGGTAGCCAGGATTCACTGAGATTGTAGCCGGTGTCGCGGTTGAAATTATCTGGGTGTTTACGTATTTCAACCGCCTCCCTGATGATTCTGGGACGATATTGCTTTATACGGGCAAGAACATCCACTCCTTGGAACATGACATCATGGCCAGGTGTTAAAGCATGATCGGCAACAGCTGATTTATCAGGTTGAATGAGCCTGATACATCTATTATGTTCCTTAATGCGAGTGCATATTGTTCTCGAAGTCTGCCCGATGTAAACCTTGCCACAAGTACAGGGGACTCTGTAGATACCCGGTTGTTGCAATTTAGGCAAACTGTCCTTAGTTGGTCGCAGGAGTTGCCTAATCTTAACAGAAGTTCCAAATACAGTCCGTATGTTGTATCGACGTAGGATTTTAGCAATACGATCCGTTGTGTTATGTATGTACGGAAGGTAAAAGCAGTTCCTCTTACATCTCTTTTCTCAACTGACGTCCTATTATTATTTGTTGGTTTCAGAACCGTAGAAACCAAAGCCTTGCTATAACCGTTGCTCTCAAAGGTGGTTCGCAGGGTGTTAATTTCTTCTTGTAAAGAAGACACTTCACAAATCCTCCTAGCCCTGGTAGTTAGAGTTGTAAGGATACCATGTTTCTGGGCAGGGTGATGGTGAGAACTTGCGTGGAGATATCTATTGGTGTGTGTTGGCTTACGAAAAACGCTGTGTCCTAAAGATCCATCCTCTTTCTTGGTGACGAGAACATCTAAAAAAGGTATTTTGCCGTCAGATTCCTTTTCCATGGTGAAACAAATAGAAGGGTGCTGGAGATTAAGGTGATCCAGGAAATGGCTAAGATTTTCCTCACCTTCCGTCCAAACAACGAACGTGTCATCCACATAACGCCACCAGATCTTCGGTTTGAAAGGAGCCGACGACAAAGCTTTCTCTTCAAAGTTCTCCATGAAGAAATTAGCCACAACAGGAGAGAGAGGACTACCCATGGCCACACCATCAGTCTGCTCATAAAAATTCCCATTCCATAGAAAGTAGGAGGAGGTCATGCAGTGATAAAAAAGTCTTGTGATGTCTTCAGGAAAAAAGCCATTAATGAGAGACATAACACCATCAATAGGTACTCTCGTAAACAGAGACACCACGTCGAGACTCACTAGAACATCACCCGGCTGAAGTGTTATAGCTTTTAACTTTTCCACGAAGTGTGTGGAATCCTTAATGTACGAAGGCGTGTTACCCAGAAGCGGCTGAAGTAGTCTACCTAAGTATTTGGAAAGGGCATATGTAGGAGAACCAATCGTACTAACAATAGGTCTAAGAGGAACATCTTCCTTATGTATTTTAGGAAGACCATAGAGTCTCGGAGGAATAGCATCCCCTGGAAGGAGAGTCTTCGCTGCATCCGCTGGAATAGATGATTGCTTGATCAATTTGACGG
The DNA here is from genome assembly GCA_946902985.2 of Meconema thalassinum. Lineage (NCBI taxonomy): Eukaryota > Metazoa > Arthropoda > Insecta > Orthoptera > Tettigoniidae > Meconema > Meconema thalassinum. Next base: position 55,064,208 of record OX336400.1, read on the forward strand.
TGACATTTGAGTAGCGAGTAGTAGGATCACGACTATTAATCCTATATACAGGATCTGATAACAAAGACGAGATCTTGGAATCATAATCAACCTTATCCAATACCACTGTCGCGTTACCCTTGTCAGCGGGGAGAACGATAATATCAGAATCGTCCCTTAGATCTTTAAGTGCCCGGCTTTCGCCTTGTTTTAAGTTGGTGTTAGGTGGCTTAGCGGTCTTGAGAACTCGGGAACATTCTTGCCTGGCTTCCTCGGCCTCTTCAGGTGTGAGGTGATGTACCGAGGATTCTACGGATGTAATAAGTTCTTCAATAGGAATTCTTCTAGGCGCTACAGCAAAATTGAGACCTTTAGCGAGAACTGCCTGTTGGGTATCACTTAGGGGCTTGCTGGACAAATTTACGACAACCTTGTTAGCATCAAGTCTAATGGCTTGAGATTTCTGCAACTGATATAACCTATCATATTTGGAAATATGTCTTGCCCTCACCTGATCTAGAACGCTGTTAGCTTGCACTGAAGAAATACGATCAAAGATCTTCCATAATTCCTCACTTACTAAGTTTGAGAGGCGTAGATGTAGCTGTAGTAACTCCCTCGAAATAAAATCCAACTGCTTACGAGTATGCTGTAACCTCTCTATCAATAACGCCTTGCTTGCACGACGATAGATTCTCGTTGCCTTAGGTGTTCTGAAGGAATGCTTCAACATAACAAAACTCGGTAGAATATCATGATCCCGGCATCTTAGGAGAAAAGCGAGTGAAGAGATTAGACACACCTTCTTGCGTCGTAACCTACTAAATCTAGACATCAGTTGGAAAGTATCCTCCCCATAGAGGTTTCTAATATTGTCATTTAGACTTTCACGGCCCGTGTTATTATTCATAATGTTGAATTTTGGGCTTATGCCGTGTTTTATTATACTAATATTCGACGCGTTTCGAAAGAAACCATGTCTTTCATCGTCAGGAATAATCTGGAATACGACAATGTTGCTAAGAGAAAGCAACGAAGAACATATAGAAGGTGCCCAAAGATGGACGCCATTATATCCCCATGTTAGGGACAACGGAAAGCAGCAGTGAATTACTTTCTCAGGGTTCTGATAATAGGTAGCCAGGATTCACTGAGATTGTAGCCGGTGTCGCGGTTGAAATTGTCTGGGTGTTTACGTATTTCAACCGCCTCCCTGATGATTCTGGGACGATATTGCTTAATACGGGCAAGAACATCCACTCCTTGGAACATGACATCATGGCCAGGTGTTAAAGCATGATCGGCAACAGCTGATTTATCAGGTTGAATGAGCCTGATACATCTATTATGTTCCTTAATGCGAGTGCATATTGTTCTCGAAGTCTGCCCGATGTAAACCTTGCCACGAGTACAGGGAACTCTGTAGATACCCGGTTGTTGCAATTTAGGCAAACTGTCCTTAGTTGGTCGCAGGAGTTGCCTAATCTTAACAGAAGTTCCAAATACAGTCCGTATGTTGTACCGACGTAGGATTTTAGCAATACGATCCGTTGTGTTATGTATGTACGGAAGGTAAGCAGTTCCTCTTACATCTCTTTTCTCAACTGACGTCCTATTATTATTTGTTGGTTTCAGAACCGTAGAAACCAAAGCCTTGCTATAACCGTTGCTCTCAAAGGTGGTTCGCAGGGTGTTAATTTCTTCTTGTAAAGAAGACACTTCACAAATCCTCCTAGCCCTGGTAGTTAGAGTTGTAAGGATACCATGTTTCTGGGCAGGGTGATGGTGAGAACTTGCGTGGAGATATCTATTGGTGTGTGTTGGCTTACGAAAAACGCTGTGTCCTAAAGATCCATCCTCTTTCTTGGTGACGAGAACATCTAAAAAAGGTATTTTGCCGTCAGATTCCTTTTCCATGGTGAAACAAATAGAAGGGTGCTGGAGATTAAGGTGATCCAGGAAATGGCTAAGATTTTCCTCACCTTCCGTCCAAACAACGAACGTGTCATCCACATAACGCCACCAGATCTTCGGTTTGAAAGGAGCCGACGACAAAGCTTTCTCTTCAAAGTTCTCCATGAAGAAATTAGCCACAACAGGAGAGAGAGGACTACCCATGGCCACACCATCAGTCTGCTCATAAAAATTCCCATTCCATAGAAAGTAGGAGGAGGTCATGCAGTGATAAAAAAGTCTTGTGATGTCTTCAGGAAAAAAGCCATTAATGAGAGACATAACACCATCAATAGGTACTCTCGTAAACAGAGACACCACGTCGAGACTCACTAGAACATCACCCGGCTGAAGTGTTATAGCTTTTAACTTTTCCACGAAGTGTGTGGAATCCTTAATGTACGAAGGCGTGTTACCCAGAAGCGGCTGAAGTAGTCTACCTAAGTATTTGGAAAGGGCATATGTAGGAGAACCAATCGTACTAACAATAGGTCTAAGAGGAACATCTTCCTTATGTATTTTAGGAAGACCATAGAGTCTCGGAGGAATAGCATCCCCTGGAAGGAGAGTCTTCGCTGCATCCGCTGGAATAGATGATTGCTTGATCAATTTGACGGTGACATTTGAGTAGCGAGTAGTAGGATCACGACTATTAATCCTATATACAGGATCTGATAACAAAGACGAGATCTTGGAATCATAATCAACCTTATCCAATACCACTGTCGCGTTACCCTTGTCAGCGGGGAGAACGATAATATCAGAATCGTCCCTTAGATCTTTAAGTGCCCGGCTTTCGCCTTGTTTTAAGTTGGTGTTAGGTGGCTTAGCGGTCTTGAGAACTCGGGAACATTCTTGCCTGGCTTCCTCGGCCTCTTCAGGTGTGAGGTGATGTACCGAGGATTCTACGGATGTAATAAGTTCTTCAATAGGAATTCTTCTAGGCGCTACAGCAAAATTGAGACCTTTAGCGAGAACTGCCTGTTGGGTATCACTTAGGGGCTTGCTGGACAAATTTACGACAACCTTGTTAGCATCAAGTCTAATGGCTTGAGATTTCTGCAACTGATATAACCTATCATATTTGGAAATATGTCTTGCCCTCACCTGATCTAGAACGCTGTTAGCTTGCACTGAAGAAATACGATCAAAGATCTTCCATAATTCCTCACTTACTAAGTTTGAGAGGCGTAGATGTAGCTGTAGTAACTCCCTCGAAATAAAATCCAACTGCTTACGAGTATGCTGTAACCTCTCTATCAATAACGCCTTGCTTGCACGACGATAGATTCTCGTTGCCTTAGGTGTTCTGAAGGAATGCTTCAACATAACAAAACTCGGTAGAATATCATGATCCCGGCATCTTAGGAGAAAAGCGAGTGAAGAGATTAGACACACCTTCTTGCGTCGTAACCTACTAAATCTAGACATCAGTTGGAAAGTATCCTCCCCATAGAGGTTTCTAATATTGTCATTTAGACTTTCACGGCCCGTGTTATTATTCATAATGTTGAATTTTGGGCTTATGCCGTGTTTTATTATACTAATATTCGACGCGTTTCGAAAGAAACCATGTCTTTCATCGTCAGGAATAATCTGGAATACGACAATGTTGCTAAGAGAAAGCAACGAAGAACATATAGAAGGTGCCCAAAGATGGACGCCATTATATCCCCATGTTAGGGACAACGGAAAGCAGCAGTGAATTACTTTCTCAGGGTTCTGATAATAGGTAGCCAGGATTCACTGAGATTGTAGCCGGTGTCGCGGTTGAAATTGTCTGGGTGTTTACGTATTTCAACCGCCTCCCTGATGATTCTGGGACGATATTGCTTAATACGGGCAAGAACATCCACTCCTTGGAACATGACATCATGGCCAGGTGTTAAAGCATGATCGGCAACAGCTGATTTATCAGGTTGAATGAGCCTGATACATCTATTATGTTCCTTAATGCGAGTGCATATTGTTCTCGAAGTCTGCCCTTCTATTTGTTTCACCATGGAAAAGGAATCTGACGGCAAAATACCTTTTTTAGATGTTCTCGTCACCAAGAAAGAGGATGGATCTTTAGGACACAGCGTTTTTCGTAAGCCAACACACACCAATAGATATCTCCACGCAAGTTCTCACCATCACCCTGCCCAGAAACATGGTATCCTTACAACTCTAACTACCAGGGCTAGGAGGATTTGTGAAGTGTCTTCTTTACAAGAAGAAATTAACACCCTGCGAACCACCTTTGAGAGCAACGGTTATAACAAGGCTTTGGTTTCTACGGTTCTGAAACCAACAAATAATAATAGGACGTCAGTTGAGAAAAGAGATGTAAGAGGAACTGCTTACCTTCCGTACATACATAACACAACGGATCGTATTGCTAAAATCCTACGTCGGTACAACATACGGACTGTATTTGGAACTTCTGTTAAGATTAGGCAACTCCTGCGACCAACTAAGGACAGTTTGCCTAAATTGCAACAACCGGGTATCTACAGAGTTCCCTGTACTTGTGGCAAGGTTTACATCGGGCAGACTTCGAGAACAATATGCACTCGCATTAAGGAACATAATAGATGTATCAGGCTCATTCAACCTGATAAATCAGCTGTTGCCGATCATGCTTTAACACCTGGCCATGATGTCATGTTCCAAGGAGTGGATGTTCTTGCCCGTATTAAGCAATATCGTCCCAGAATCATCAGGGAGGCGGTTGAAATACGTAAACACCCAGACAATTTCAACCGCGACACCGGCTACAATCTCAGTGAATCCTGGCTACCTATTATCAGAACCCTGAGAAAGTAATTCACTGCTGCTTTCCGTTGTCCCTAACATGGGGATATAATGGCGTCCATCTTTGGGCACCTTCTATATGTTCTTCGTTGCTTTCTCTTAGCAACATTGTCGTATTCCAGATTATTCCTGACGATGAAAGACATGGTTTCTTTCGAAACGCGTCGAATATTAGTATAATAAAACACGGCATAAGCCCAAAATTCAACATTATGAATAATAACACGGGCCGTGAAAGTCTAAATGACAATATTAGAAACCTCTATGGGGAGGATACTTTCCAACTGATGTCTAGATTTAGTAGGTTACGACGCAAGAAGGTGTGTCTAATCTCTTCACTCGCTTTTCTCCTAAGATGCCGGGATCATGATATTCTACCGAGTTTTGTTATGTTGAAGCATTCCTTCAGAACACCTAAGGCAACGAGAATCTATCGTCGTGCAAGCAAGGCGTTATTGATAGAGAGGTTACAGCATACTCGTAAGCAGTTGGATTTTATTTCGAGGGAGTTACTACAGCTACATCTACGCCTCTCAAACTTAGTAAGTGAGGAATTATGGAAGATCTTTGATCGTATTTCTTCAGTGCAAGCTAACAGCGTTCTAGATCAGGTGAGGGCAAGACATATTTCCAAATATGATAGGTTATATCAGTTGCAGAAATCTCAAGCCATTAGACTTGATGCTAACAAGGTTGTCGTAAATTTGTCCAGCAAGCCCCTAAGTGATACCCAACAGGCAGTTCTCGCTAAAGGTCTCAATTTTGCTGTAGCGCCTAGAAGAATTCCTATTGAAGAACTTATTACATCCGTAGAATCCTCGGTACATCACCTCACACCTGAAGAGGCCGAGGAAGCCAGGCAAGAATGTTCCCGAGTTCTCAAGACCGCTAAGCCACCTAACACCAACTTAAAACAAGGCGAAAGCCGGGCACTTAAAGATCTAAGGGACGATTCTGATATTATCGTTCTCCCCGCTGACAAGGGTAACGCGACAGTGGTATTGGATAAGGTTGATTATGATTCCAAGATCTCGTCTTTGTTATCAGATCCTGTATATAGGATTAATAGTCGTGATCCTACTACTCGCTACTCAAATGTCACCGTCAAATTGATCAAGCAATCATCTATTCCAGCGGATGCAGCGAAGACTCTCCTTCCAGGGGATGCTATTCCTCCGAGACTCTATGGTCTTCCTAAAATACATAAGGAAGATGTTCCTCTTAGACCTATTGTTAGTACGATTGGTTCTCCTACATATGCCCTTTCCAAATACTTAGGTAGACTACTTCAGCCGCTTCTGGGTAACACGCCTTCGTACATTAAGGATTCCACACACTTCGTGGAAAAGTTAAAAGCTATAACACTTCAGCCGGGTGATGTTCTAGTGAGTCTCGACGTGGTGTCTCTGTTTACGAGAGTACCTATTGATGGTGTTATGTCTCTCATTAATGGCTTTTTTCCTGAAGACATCACAAGACTTTTTTATCACTGCATGACCTCCTCCTACTTTCTATGGAATGGGAATTTTTATGAGCAGACTGATGGTGTGGCCATGGGTAGTCCTCTCTCTCCTGTTGTGGCTAATTTCTTCATGGAGAACTTTGAAGAGAAAGCTTTGTCGTCGGCTCCTTTCAAACCGAAGATCTGGTGGCGTTATGTGGATGACACGTTCGTTGTTTGGACGGAAGGTGAGGAAAATCTTAGCCATTTCCTGGATCACCTTAATCTCCAGCACCCTTCTATTTGTTTCACCATGGAAAAGGAATCTGACGGCAAAATACCTTTTTTAGATGTTCTCGTCACCAAGAAAGAGGATGGATCTTTAGGACACAGCGTTTTTCGTAAGCCAACACACACCAATAGATATCTCCACGCAAGTTCTCACCATCACCCTGCCCAGAAACATGGTATCCTTACAACTCTAACTACCAGGGCTAGGAGGATTTGTGAAGTGTCTTCTTTACAAGAAGAAATTAACACCCTGCGAACCACCTTTGAGAGCAACGGTTATAGCAAGGCTTTGGTTTCTACGGTTCTGAAACCAACAAATAATAATAGGACGTCAGTTGAGAAAAGAGATGTAAGAGGAACTGCTTACCTTCCGTACATACATAACACAACGGATCGTATTGCTAAAATCCTACGTCGGTACAACATACGGACTGTATTTGGAACTTCTGTTAAGATTAGGCAACTCCTGCGACCAACTAAGGACAGTTTGCCTAAATTGCAACAACCGGGTATCTACAGAGTTCCCTGTACTCGTGGCAAGGTTTACATCGGGCAGACTTCGAGAACAATATGCACTCGCATTAAGGAACATAATAGATGTATCAGGCTCATTCAACCTGATAAATCAGCTGTTGCCGATCATGCTTTAACACCTGGCCATGATGTCATGTTCCAAGGAGTGGATGTTCTTGCCCGTATTAAGCAATATCGTCCCAGAATCATCAGGGAGGCGGTTGAAATACGTAAACACCCAGACAATTTCAACCGCGACACCGGCTACAATCTCAGTGAATCCTGGCTACCTATTATCAGAACCCTGAGAAAGTAATTCACTGCTGCTTTCCGTTGTCCCTAACATGGGGATATAATGGCGTCCATCTTTGGGCACCTTCTATATGTTCTTCGTTGCTTTCTCTTAGCAACATTGTCGTATTCCAGATTATTCCTGACGATGAAAGACATGGTTTCTTTCGAAACGCGTCGAATATTAGTATAATAAAACACGGCATAAGCCCAAAATTCAACATTATGAATAATAACACGGGCCGTGAAAGTCTAAATGACAATATTAGAAACCTCTATGGGGAGGATACTTTCCAACTGATGTCTAGATTTAGTAGGTTACGACGCAAGAAGGTGTGTCTAATCTCTTCACTCGCTTTTCTCCTAAGATGCCGGGATCATGATATTCTACCGAGTTTTGTTATGTTGAAGCATTCCTTCAGAACACCTAAGGCAACGAGAATCTATCGTCGTGCAAGCAAGGCGTTATTGATAGAGAGGTTACAGCATACTCGTAAGCAGTTGGATTTTATTTCGAGGGAGTTACTACAGCTACATCTACGCCTCTCAAACTTAGTAAGTGAGGAATTATGGAAGATCTTTGATCGTATTTCTTCAGTGCAAGCTAACAGCGTTCTAGATCAGGTGAGGGCAAGACATATTTCCAAATATGATAGGTTATATCAGTTGCAGAAATCTCAAGCCATTAGACTTGATGCTAACAAGGTTGTCGTAAATTTGTCCAGCAAGCCCCTAAGTGATACCCAACAGGCAGTTCTCGCTAAAGGTCTCAATTTTGCTGTAGCGCCTAGAAGAATTCCTATTGAAGAACTTATTACATCCGTAGAATCCTCGGTACATCACCTCACACCTGAAGAGGCCGAGGAAGCCAGGCAAGAATGTTCCCGAGTTCTCAAGACCGCTAAGCCACCTAACACCAACTTAAAACAAGGCGAAAGCCGGGCACTTAAAGATCTAAGGGACGATTCTGATATTATCGTTCTCCCCGCTGACAAGGGTAACGCGACAGTGGTATTGGATAAGGTTGATTATGATTCCAAGATCTCGTCTTTGTTATCAGATCCTGTATATAGGATTAATAGTCGTGATCCTACTACTCGCTACTCAAATGTCACCGTCAAATTGATCAAGCAATCATCTATTCCAGCGGATGCAGCGAAGACTCTCCTTCCAGGGGATGCTATTCCTCCGAGACTCTATGGTCTTCCTAAAATACATAAGGAAGATGTTCCTCTTAGACCTATTGTTAGTACGATTGGTTCTCCTACATATGCCCTTTCCAAATACTTAGGTAGACTACTTCAGCCGCTTCTGGGTAACACGCCTTCGTACATTAAGGATTCCACACACTTCGTGGAAAAGTTAAAAGCTATAACACTTCAGCCGGGTGATGTTCTAGTGAGTCTCGACGTGGTGTCTCTGTTTACGAGAGTACCTATTGATGGTGTTATGTCTCTCATTAATGGCTTTTTTCCTGAAGACATCACAAGACTTTTTTATCACTGCATGACCTCCTCCTACTTTCTATGGAATGGGAATTTTTATGAGCAGACTGATGGTGTGGCCATGGGTAGTCCTCTCTCTCCTGTTGTGGCTAATTTCTTCATGGAGAACTTTGAAGAGAAAGCTTTGTCGTCGGCTCCTTTCAAACCGAAGATCTGGTGGCGTTATGTGGATGACACGTTCGTTGTTTGGACGGAAGGTGAGGAAAATCTTAGCCATTTCCTGGATCACCTTAATCTCCAGCACCCTTCTATTTGTTTCACCATGGAAAAGGAATCTGACGGCAAAATACCTTTTTTAGATGTTCTCGTCACCAAGAAAGAGGATGGATCTTTAGGACACAGCGTTTTTCGTAAGCCAACACACACCAATAGATATCTCCACGCAAGTTCTCACCATCACCCTGCCCAGAAACATGGTATCCTTACAACTCTAACTACCAGGGCTAGGAGGATTTGTGAAGTGTCTTCTTTACAAGAAGAAATTAACACCCTGCGAACCACCTTTGAGAGCAACGGTTATAGCAAGGCTTTGGTTTCTACGGTTCTGAAACCAACAAATAATAATAGGACGTCAGTTGAGAAAAGAGATGTAAGAGGAACTGCTTACCTTCCGTACATACATAACACAACGGATCGTATTGCTAAAATCCTACGTCGGTACAACATACGGACTGTATTTGGAACTTCTGTTAAGATTAGGCAACTCCTGCGACCAACTAAGGACAGTTTGCCTAAATTGCAACAACCGGGTATCTACAGAGTTCCCTGTACTTGTGGCAAGGTTTACATCGGGCAGACTTCGAGAACAATATGCACTCGCATTAAGGAACATAATAGATGTATCAGGCTCATTCAACCTGATAAATCAGCTGTTGCCGATCATGCTTTAACACCTGGCCATGATGTCATGTTCCAAGGAGTGGATGTTCTTGCCCGTATTAAGCAATATCGTCCCAGAATCATCAGGGAGGCGGTTGAAATACGTAAACACCCAGACAATTTCAACCGCGACACCGGCTACAATCTCAGTGAATCCTGGCTACCTATTATCAGAACCCTGAGAAAGTAATTCACTGCTGCTTTCCGTTGTCCCTAACATGGGGATATAATGGCGTCCATCTTTGGGCACCTTCTATATGTTCTTCGTTGCTTTCTCTTAGCAACATTGTCGTATTCCAGATTATTCCTGACGATGAAAGACATGGTTTCTTTCGAAACGCGTCGAATATTAGTATAATAAAACACGGCATAAGCCCAAAATTCAACATTATGAATAATAACACGGGCCGTGAAAGTCTAAATGACAATATTAGAAACCTCTATGGGGAGGATACTTTCCAACTGATGTCTAGATTTAGTAGGTTACGACGCAAGAAGGTGTGTCTAATCTCTTCACTCGCTTTTCTCCTAAGATGCCGGGATCATGATATTCTACCGAGTTTTGTTATGTTGAAGCATTCCTTCAGAACACCTAAGGCAACGAGAATCTATCGTCGTGCAAGCAAGGCGTTATTGATAGAGAGGTTACAGCATACTCGTAAGCAGTTGGATTTTATTTCGAGGGAGTTACTACAGCTACATCTACGCCTCTCAAACTTAGTAAGTGAGGAATTATGGAAGATCTTTGATCGTATTTCTTCAGTGCAAGCTAACAGCGTTCTAGATCAGGTGAGGGCAAGACATATTTCCAAATATGATAGGTTATATCAGTTGCAGAAATCTCAAGCCATTAGACTTGATGCTAACAAGGTTGTCGTAAATTTGTCCAGCAAGCCCCTAAGTGATACCCAACAGGCAGTTCTCGCTAAAGGTCTCAATTTTGCTGTAGCGCCTAGAAGAATTCCTATTGAAGAACTTATTACATCCGTAGAATCCTCGGTACATCACCTCACACCTGAAGAGGCCGAGGAAGCCAGGCAAGAATGTTCCCGAGTTCTCAAGACCGCTAAGCCACCTAACACCAACTTAAAACAAGGCGAAAGCCGGGCACTTAAAGATCTAAGGGACGATTCTGATATTATCGTTCTCCCCGCTGACAAGGGTAACGCGACAGTGGTATTGGATAAGGTTGATTATGATTCCAAGATCTCGTCTTTGTTATCAGATCCTGTATATAGGATTAATAGTCGTGATCCTACTACTCGCTACTCAAATGTCACCGTCAAATTGATCAAGCAATCATCTATTCCAGCGGATGCAGCGAAGACTCTCCTTCCAGGGGATGCTATTCCTCCGAGACTCTATGGTCTTCCTAAAATACATAAGGAAGATGTTCCTCTTAGACCTATTGTTAGTACGATTGGTTCTCCTACATATGCCCTTTCCAAATACTTAGGTAGACTACTTCAGCCGCTTCTGGGTAACACGCCTTCGTACATTAAGGATTCCACACACTTCGTGGAAAAGTTAAAAGCTATAACACTTCAGCCGGGTGATGTTCTAGTGAGTCTCGACGTGGTGTCTCTGTTTACGAGAGTACCTATTGATGGTGTTATGTCTCTCATTAATGGCTTTTTTCCTGAAGACATCACAAGACTTTTTTATCACTGCATGACCTCCTCCTACTTTCTATGGAATGGGAATTTTTATGAGCAGACTGATGGTGTGGCCATGGGTAGTCCTCTCTCTCCTGTTGTGGCTAATTTCTTCATGGAGAACTTTGAAGAGAAAGCTTTGTCGTCGGCTCCTTTCAAACCGAAGATCTGGTGGCGTTATGTGGATGACACGTTCGTTGTTTGGACGGAAGGTGAGGAAAATCTTAGCCATTTCCTGGATCACCTTAATCTCCAGCACCCTTCTATTTGTTTCACCATGGAAAAGGAATCTGACGGCAAAATACCTTTTTTAGATGTTCTCGTCACCAAGAAAGAGGATGGATCTTTAGGACACAGCGTTTTTCGTAAGCCAACACACACCAATAGATATCTCCACGCAAGTTCTCACCATCACCCTGCCCAGAAACATGGTATCCTTACAACTCTAACTACCAGGGCTAGGAGGATTTGTGAAGTGTCTTCTTTACAAGAAGAAATTAACACCCTGCGAACCACCTTTGAGAGCAACGGTTATAGCAAGGCTTTGGTTTCTACGGTTCTGAAACCAACAAATAATAATAGGACGTCAGTTGAGAAAAGAGATGTAAGAGGAACTGCTTACCTTCCGTACATACATAACACAACGGATCGTATTGCTAAAATCCTACGTCGGTACAACATACGGACTGTATTTGGAACTTCTGTTAAGATTAGGCAACTCCTGCGACCAACTAAGGACAGTTTGCCTAAATTGCAACAACCGGGTATCTACAGAGTTCCCTGTACTTGTGGCAAGGTTTACATCGGGCAGACTTCGAGAACAATATGCACTCGCATTAAGGAACATAATAGATGTATCAGGCTCATTCAACCTGATAAATCAGCTGTTGCCGATCATGCTTTAACACCTGGCCATGATGTCATGTTCCAAGGAGTGGATGTTCTTGCCCGTATTAAGCAATATCGTCCCAGAATCATCAGGGAGGCGGTTGAAATACGTAAACACCCAGACAATTTCAACCGCGACACCGGCTACAATCTCAGTGAATCCTGGCTACCTATTATCAGAACCCTGAGAAAGTAATTCACTGCTGCTTTCCGTTGTCCCTAACATGGGGATATAATGGCGTCCATCTTTGGGCACCTTCTATATGTTCTTCGTTGCTTTCTCTTAGCAACATTGTCGTATTCCAGATTATTCCTGACGATGAAAGACATGGTTTCTTTCGAAACGCGTCGAATATTAGTATAATAAAACACGGCATAAGCCCAAAATTCAACATTATGAATAATAACACGGGCCGTGAAAGTCTAAATGACAATATTAGAAACCTCTATGGGGAGGATACTTTCCAACTGATGTCTAGATTTAGTAGGTTACGACGCAAGAAGGTGTGTCTAATCTCTTCACTCGCTTTTCTCCTAAGATGCCGGGATCATGATATTCTACCGAGTTTTGTTATGTTGAAGCATTCCTTCAGAACACCTAAGGCAACGAGAATCTATCGTCGTGCAAGCAAGGCGTTATTGATAGAGAGGTTACAGCATACTCGTAAGCAGTTGGATTTTATTTCGAGGGAGTTACTACAGCTACATCTACGCCTCTCAAACTTAGTAAGTGAGGAATTATGGAAGATCTTTGATCGTATTTCTTCAGTGCAAGCTAACAGCGTTCTAGATCAGGTGAGGGCAAGACATATTTCCAAATATGATAGGTTATATCAGTTGCAGAAATCTCAAGCCATTAGACTTGATGCTAACAAGGTTGTCGTAAATTTGTCCAGCAAGCCCCTAAGTGATACCCAACAGGCAGTTCTCGCTAAAGGTCTCAATTTTGCTGTAGCGCCTAGAAGAATTCCTATTGAAGAACTTATTACATCCGTAGAATCCTCGGTACATCACCTCACACCTGAAGAGGCCGAGGAAGCCAGGCAAGAATGTTCCCGAGTTCTCAAGACCGCTAAGCCACCTAACACCAACTTAAAACAAGGCGAAAGCCGGGCACTTAAAGATCTAAGGGACGATTCTGATATTATCGTTCTCCCCGCTGACAAGGGTAACGCGACAGTGGTATTGGATAAGGTTGATTATGATTCCAAGATCTCGTCTTTGTTATCAGATCCTGTATATAGGATTAATAGTCGTGATCCTACTACTCGCTACTCAAATGTCACCGTCAAATTGATCAAGCAATCATCTATTCCAGCGGATGCAGCGAAGACTCTCCTTCCAGGGGATGCTATTCCTCCGAGACTCTATGGTCTTCCTAAAATACATAAGGAAGATGTTCCTCTTAGACCTATTGTTAGTACGATTGGTTCTCCTACATATGCCCTTTCCAAATACTTAGGTAGACTACTTCAGCCGCTTCTGGGTAACACGCCTTCGTACATTAAGGATTCCACACACTTCGTGGAAAAGTTAAAAGCTATAACACTTCAGCCGGGTGATGTTCTAGTGAGTCTCGACGTGGTGTCTCTGTTTACGAGAGTACCTATTGATGGTGTTATGTCTCTCATTAATGGCTTTTTTCCTGAAGACATCACAAGACTTTTTTATCACTGCATGACCTCCTCCTACTTTCTATGGAATGGGAATTTTTATGAGCAGACTGATGGTGTGGCCATGGGTAGTCCTCTCTCTCCTGTTGTGGCTAATTTCTTCATGGAGAACTTTGAAGAGAAAGCTTTGTCGTCGGCTCCTTTCAAACCGAAGATCTGGTGGCGTTATGTGGATGACACGTTCGTTGTTTGGACGGAAGGTGAGGAAAATCTTAGCCATTTCCTGGATCACCTTAATCTCCAGCACCCTTCTATTTGTTTCACCATGGAAAAGGAATCTGACGGCAAAATACCTTTTTTAGATGTTCTTGTCACCAAGAAAGAGGATGGATCTTTAGGACACAGCGTTTTTCGTAAGCCAACACACACCAATAGATATCTCCACGCAAGTTCTCACCATCACCCTGCCCAGAAACATGGTATCCTTACAACTCTAACTACCAGGGCTAGGAGGATTTGTGAAGTGTCTTCTTTACAAGAAGAAATTAACACCCTGCGAACCACCTTTGAGAGCAACGGTTATAGCAAGGCTTTGGTTTCTACGGTTCTGAAACCAACAAATAATAATAGGACGTCAGTTGAGAAAAGAGATGTAAGAGGAACTGCTTACCTTCCTTACATACATAACACAACGGATCGTATTGCTAAAATCCTACGTCGGTACAACATACGGACTGTATTTGGAACTTCTGTTAAGATTAGGCAACTCCTGCGACCAACTAAGGACAGTTTGCCTAAATTGCAACAACCGGGTATCTACAGAGTTCCCTGTACTTGTGGCAAGGTTTACATCGGGCAGACTTCGAGAACAATATGCACTCGCATTAAGGAACATAATAGATGTATCAGGCTCATTCAACCTGATAAATCAGCTGTTGCCGATCATGCTTTAACACCTGGCCATGATGTCATGTTCCAAGGAGTGGATGTTCTTGCCCGTATTAAGCAATATCGTCCCAGAATCATCAGGGAGGCGGTTGAAATACGTAAACACCCAGACAATTTCAACCGCGACACCGGCTACAATCTCAGTGAATCCTGGCTACCTATTATCAGAACCCTGAGAAAGTAATTCACTGCTGCTTTCCGTTGTCCCTAACATGGGGATATAATGGCGTCCATCTTTGGGCACCTTCTATATGTTCTTCGTTGCTTTCTCTTAGCAACATTGTCGTATTCCAGATTATTCCTGACGATGAAAGACATGGTTTCTTTCGAAACGCGTCGAATATTAGTATAATAAAACACGGCATAAGCCCAAAATTCAACATTATGAATACTTGTTTTAACATACTGTATATATTTTCACATACACATCTCCTCATTTCTACGCAGATTTTCAAGACATTTTTATGCATTATTAACAAAATTATTGCAACAGATCTGTTTGTTGTAGTTGATTTTTTATGTAATTTTTTTGAAATTTTACTCTGTGAACTTTTGGTATGGTACTACTCAGTTACTCATCATATTCCACGCTGAAGAACGTCACGGTTTCAATATCTCTACTTAGTATAAAACAAAGTCCCCGATTCTTGGATGTCACGGGTAATCTCGAGAACCACAAGATGGATTCTGATGCGATTTTCATCACTCTGCAAAGGATATCTCGAGGAAGGCTTCTGTAGAAAATAATTAGTTTATGATCAAAGGAAGCCAAGAAGTAACGATTTCAGTGAAATAGAAAAAAGAAACTGGCGTCCGTGCGCTTTTTATCCTTACGCTGGGCAAACCATTAGAAATGTCAGTATACTGTGAGTGTAAGAATTGTTCAGCATGAAAAGTTCTACAAAAATGTCCCCGAGAGCATATCTCTATCTTCAATACATCGCCCAGTATAAGTGTTTTTACTCTTTCATTCCTTCCAACAATCTTCATTCATTTACTGAGGCAAATGTTTATGAGCTAGTTTGGGGCGAGCCTATCACCCCAGTTACATCCTTGCTTTCGGGCGAGCCTATTACCCCAGATACAGCCAGCAGCAAACTGTCGAGTCGTGTTGAGTTAAGAGTTCCGAGATGAGTGGTTGTGTTTGGAGTTTCCCTGGAAGTGCAACTCGGCTTTTCTTCATTTCGCCTGTGAACTTTTCGTTCCGCAAAATGCACAGTCAATTTAAGATTGGACGGAAGGGGGATTTGTGTTTCATGCACTTGCCATTCTTAAATTACGTCTGACAAGAATGTGTTGCACATGCATCTCCATGATAATATAATTAATAGTCCAGTCAGTGATTTTAACCCATCTTGCTGAGACGTAAAATGGATATAGGTCGTAGTTCATTGGCATCGAAAAAAAAGCGCTTATCACGTAATGCATTTATAACCGTTCCCGGGCGAAACCGGGTCGGGTTGCTAGTACTAAATATTGACTTTAGATATTAATGTATGTATGTCTACCCCTTATTATTCCCGTTTTCCAACGGGGTCGGGGATGAGATGCGATGGAAGTCCTTGTGGCGATGGTTTTTACGTCCGGATGCCCTTCCTGACGCCAACCTCATGAGAGGAGTTAATGAGAGATGAAATGAATGATGGTGAATGAAACTGGGCAAGGATGTGGAAGGAAGCGGCCGTGGCCTGTCAGAAGGTACCGTCCCAGCATTTGCCTGGTGTTGAAAATGGGAAACCACGGAAAACCATTTCAAGGACGGCCGGCGGTGGGGCTCGAACCCACGCGTCTACCGAGTCAGCAGAGAGCTTGGCCCCATGACCTAATGATGCACGTTAGCCAGCGTAGCCACTACTGTCGGTACTTTAGATATTAATAAATAGTTTATTTATGTTATTATTTACATATTTTACGCCCACATTGGAGCACTTAAATCAATACATTTGAGTAAACTTCTTCTTTTTCTCCTTCCAGAACTTTCTCATCCTCTCCGACCTGGAAGCCCTTTGTGTGTCCGATATAGTAGATTGTTTCCGTTCAACTGTTATTAGTTTGAGACTTATGCTTTTGGTCTTCAAAATCCTCTTCTCTTCTCTGTCTTTGATTTGTTGCCGAGTTATACCCAATTCTTCCAAATCACCCTGAACTTTTTTAAACCAATTATTATTGATTTTATTTTTCAAAAAGTAATCAAATAGTTGTTTCAATATCCTGGTTTCTGGCATTCTTGTTATGTGACAGAAAAAGGAAATTCTTCTTTTACGCATTGTAGTTATTATTGATTCACGTTCACGATAGACGATGTTGTTAGGCAACAATCTCCACTGTCCATCAACTTGGTGTTTTTTGTTAATAATTGTTCTAATAATTCTTCTGTCAGTTTTCTTAATTTGTCTGTTGTAGATTTTACATTCAATTTGAATAAAGTTTCACTAGCATAAGTTGACTCTGGTTTAACTATGGAATTATAGTGTTTCAGCTTAGCGTTTATCGAAAGAGATTTCTTTTTATAGGTTGGCCAGGTAAGTCTTTGTGTTTGTTTAAATTTAGATATTCTGTTGCTTCTTTTTCATTTGTGTTCCATGTTATTATTTCCGAACGTTATTTGAATTTCAAATAAATAGTTTAATATCATATTTTGAATATATTATCTGTATTAGCTGTACTTGACAAGAGCGATGCTCCAGGTCTAAGGGCGTCGAGACGCACAGCTTTGAGACTCCTAGCCCTTAAAATGAATTAACAACAATAAAAACAACAACAACAACAACCGTATTTTGATGGCCATCCTGGAAAAATGCAACAATAAACAGCAAACCTCTCTATGACAGGAAGAGCTCCAGGCAGACAGCTACGAAACCCCGCATTCTTGACAACTCTATATAGCCATATTGATAATGCTGACAGCTCCCCTTCTTCATCTGTTGACACTGATGAATAGATCCCTGCCTTACCTCCCACGATTAATGTACACCAACACCTCTCTGTTGCTTCGACAGCTTGTGTGTTTGATTACCTTATAAGTGCCGCCATACACTCACTCCTCTTTCCGGTCAATATTGGGGGAGCAGACTTCTTAACAGCCTTGTCGCGTTACATGGCTTTTCAATTTTTGTAAGCGAGAAGCTATTCACTCAAGAAAGAGTAAAAACTTGAAGGCTAAAATGATCACCCTTCTTCCAAAAGGTTTCTCAGCGTCATCTAGATATTAAAGAAACTTCCTCCTTTCTTTTCTTTTTCTTTCTTTTCGAACTCGTGCTTTTAAATGAAAGGTGTGAATATTACGCCGAAGATTTCATGAGTGAAAGGGTTGGTATTATTAAAAACCAAAAACGGAGTTTGTAATTGCGGTTTCACTCAGATTCAAGAAGGATATGAAGGTGCTGGCAATGATGGTCGTACGCTGCAATCAATACGGAGATATTACCTTGGTTTTTGAAGCAGTTATTAACAGGGACAGAGCAGGGACTTCCATGGTGGAGATCACAGATCTCCGACTAAGCGACGTGATTCATTGATGAAGCAAGGACAGTTAAGGTGGCCAGGGTTGCCAGACGTTCCGTTCTTGTTTCTTCCACGTTCCGTTTCAATCTTTAACGGAACGCCAAATATTCCGTTTTTTGGTTAATTTTATAATATATTCAATTTCGCACCAATTTTCAAATGTCGTGCTTCAGAATTGATTGTAATATCTAGCTTGTTTTCTGGTGGTACAGGCGCAAGTCTGAAAGAGAAAATGATTTATATGTCTGTGTCGGATAGATGGGTACAATTTATAGATTTATTAGGGGCAAGAAAATTAAGGAATATCTTAGTCCTTGTGAAGTTAATACTCAGCATTTTCCCCTTCAACGATTTTATGGGGGGAGGTTTTTCTATCATGAATATCAAATGGAGAGATGATAGAAACAGAAGCTCCATTAGTTTGATTTTTTTCGCGTAAGGCTTTTAGTGCCGGGAGTGTCCGAGGACATGTTCGGCTCGCCAGTTTTGTAGCTGCTTCGAGACGGACACCCAATGGGTGAGCTACAAGCACCGTTGGGGAGGAAAGTTGGAATGTAAGGACGAGGAGTTGGAAGGTAGCGGCTGTGGCCTATAGTTAGGGACCAACCCCTGCATTTGCCTGGAAGGAAGATGGGAAACCACAGAAGACCATCTTCAAGGTTGCCGGCGGGGGGATTCGAACCTCCTCGCCTCCCGGATGTGAGCGACTGCCAACAGTCATGCCGCAACGACCTCGGCTAACTCACCCGGTATTAGTTTGATAATAGTACATTATGCAACGAGCCTATAATGGAAATAATTAAGACACGAGTATGTTTATAAAACGAGCGTATGCGAGTGTCTTAATTACCATTATAGGCGAGTTGCATACCACTGTTTATGTTCGACGATAATTATTATAACTATTTTATGTTCGAACATAAATATTCATAAATATCTGTCGAGATTTCGCCAGTTTTATGTTCTGAACAGAGCGCATGAGACGCAGAGAATGCCTTGTATTTGACCATGACCTCCTACTATGACACTAGGCCAGGCAGTGAAATTTAAATTAGAAGGCCGTGGAACTCGGCGCATCTAATTATCTAATTGGTCAAACAACTGTTTCTTGAGATGTGATTGGTGGGAGAAACTGTTTCATAATGAAAAATAGTGTTATAATGACCATCATTATGATACAGTTTTCTGACATATAATAGTCAGGGTCGAACATAAAACAAGAATTGTTCACATATTACAATTATGACGAAACTTGTAGTGAATTTTATCAGAAGGTACTTACAAATAATATATCCTTGCAAAGCGTTGTTCAAATGAAAAGTATTAGTATGTTGCTGGTGTTATAGGCCTATATGATGTGTCAGCAATATCTATTCTTAATTTTGTGTATTTGATTATGCAATGTTTATTTAATGCAAGTGTGTATTGTTTATTACAACATTTAACAGCCTTAATTTTAAAAAGACATGTTTTGGGACGTGTGTTTCGTTTTTCCATTCTTGTAATCTGACAACCCTAAAGGTGGCCTTTACAGCTTAATAAAGAAAACCTAATACTCCAGTGAAATTAGTTTTAAACCTGGACAAAATTAATAACAAGCTGAAAATTGGTGGAAACGTTAAGAACCATGTCCTAAACGAAATCCCAAAAGTCCCAAAAAATCCGAGCTGGGGAAAAGGCGCCATCTTGGAAAAACTGCCGCCATCTTGGATTTTTCCGTTTTTGGCCGTATCTTTCAAACAAGTATCTTCTCCCATAATCACAGAACTGACTTCTGTTTTCCTTGAAGTTTCGGCTGCCGTTGAAACAATCAGGGTATCAGCGTCGTCTTCAGGTTGAATAACCTCAATGCCTGCTGTTGTAAGGTATTTTATTGGAGAGCAATGAAACGCGTCTTGTTGTTCTCGTTTGATAAAAAACACCCCTTGTGGTACATTTGTTGGCGTGAAATATTCCATAACTGCGTCTGGTGCCTCCTTGCCAGTTCTCCTGGCATGTTCTGCATCTTTGGTTGTCGGGGCACCATAGGCATCAAACACAACAGTTGTCTTTTGCCAAAATGGATTTCAATATAATTGACGTTTTGCTGGCAAATTTGGGAGTAGGTTGCAGGACAGGTCCAAACAACTCGATGCAGAAGGAAACCTCCGTCGACCGTGAACACAGGGTTTGATGGCAAAGCTTCTTCGCAGCTTGAAAACACTTCTTGGACTTTCTGCCTTTCCGTAGAAGTGTGCCATCAAATAGAGCTGGTGGTTTTGCGGCCAACTCTTGAGTCAAGTATGTTGAAAGCTCTTCTTTACTTAGTATTTTGCAAAGGAAGCGATTAAACAGTAGGTCCGGGTCTATTTCCACTGTGGTGTCCTTAATTTTAATGATCTTGGCCATACTTCCAAGGGAAAGAAATTTGTCCTTCCTCTTCAAGTGGACGTCGCTGAGGCATTGAGCTACGATTGACTTCATGGCTTGCAAACCAAGGGCGTGGGCTTCGTCGCAGTTCACGTTGTCGTCGGCAACTACACGTGTACGCAGAGACGAAAGAAGAGGAAGTTCCACGAAAGGGTTGTGAGAACGCAGCCACTCAGTCATCTTGTCAACATCCCCTTTGTCTCTGCCTTGTCGTGTCTCTCGAAGTTCGACGTGTTGATCGCAAAATTCAGAGAAAACACCACTGAAGCGTTCCATTGCATCGACAATACCAGACGTTGAAGGCATGGCGGTCACCCATCGAGCTATCACCCCTTCAGACATTCCGCGGCCTTGTGTCAGTCCTCCCGCTGACTTCATAGTACGCATCAGCTCCTGTTCGATTGCCATATCCGTCCAAACTCCACACCAGAATTTGTCGGATCTTCGGACGGTGAAGAAGTCTTTCGTCACAAATTGTTCGATTTTGGACGCTGTCATCGTTTCATTTATCCTCAACATTTGCTGGAGGTAAATGTGAGCGTATTTGGCATAATTAAAATGCCCTGCAGCATGTCAGTATTGAACCCGCTGAGCTATGGTTCATGTGATATTTTTTTTTATGACAGAGCATTCATGATGGGATGTTGTACTTTTGAACACACCCAGGAAGCCACGTGAAGCTGAGAGATCACGCGATACTTTGAAGTAGCGGTGAATCGCACTTTTGACTTTGGTGTAAACTGCTAATTATTATCTGAGGTCTTATTAATTATTTTTATCTTTCCTACGAGACTCAGAATATTCCATTTCGTCATGCTGCATTATTAAAACATTTTGGAGAATGTTTATTTTTACTTTAGGTAAGGTAATACCCTTGCAGATACGCAAAAAGGAACGTAAGTAGTCGCTCAACGTTTTCGTTTTGACGACCTACTTTCTAGAGACACCCAGTACCGGAGCACTGCGTCTTGAGAATCCGCCTTGTGTAGGCGTGGAATTACATTTGTCCTACGAGACGTAGAAGAATATCCGCTGTTTAGCGTTAAAAGTTATTATAAGGTGCCATCGAGCAAGCAAATACTAATATTCACTGTCGATGAAGTCCAGTGAATTAAATAAGAAGCTTGGGAAATAATTATTGGCAAGTATAGTGTATTGCACAACATTGCTGTGACATCACATATTACCCACGCGTATGTGGAGGGCAGATGCCTAGTGGAAATATACAGGTAATAGTGTTACAATTATCCTGAATAAGTGTGATTATAATTGTATGAGATATTTAAATTGCCAAAGTGGAAATTTCATCTTTGAAACGTCGTATAATTCACGGATGCTGCGTGATACAAAAGTAGCGTCACTAGCACGTGCAGCATTATAAAATAGTATTAGCTCACATGCTAATCCACATCTGCAAGATTAAGGCTGTGTCGTATTTTATAATTGAAGCCTATAATAGTCACGACGGACATTATAATTTTGGAAGTGAGAGGATGAATAATCACGCAACTTATTTCGCTACCCACGTGATTGAACTTTTCTTCACCATGGTTGAAGCAGTCACCATGGGCTAATACCATCCCAGTATGGGGGGGGGGGTGACGTTTCTACAAGGACTCGCATGATGGTGGAACTTCCAGAACGATGAACGAGAGGGAAGGAGCCAAAATGCCATTTCCAGGCATATCCACGAAGATGTCGACAGGGACAAATCGAACCCTGGTCTTTGGGGGAGTCCAGATGGGAATCCTGATGAGGAGGATACCGATCCAGAGAGCCAGAGAGGTTTATGTACAACCCTTGTTGTGGAATAGAGGGCTGAGTGAGAGCTCCTCCAGTTCGTGAGTTTTTGTCACACCCCTTCTTTGTTCTAGTTTCTGGTGGTATAGTAGTTTTAATGTAGTTTGTGAATCAACCACACTCAGTGTCAGCCATTTTTCTAGGTAGGGATGTAACTAGATTAGTTAGATGTCATTTATTTCAGTTTAGAGTGAGACACCCTTGGGGTCAGACATTTTGGTCAGCCCTGGTGCAGCTTGGTGAACGTCGTGGAACGTCAATGCCTACCTTTTTGCTGAACCTGATCGTAGTCATTTTGAGGCTATTTTGTTCAACCCTACTTGGGGTAATTTTCAAGTCTTTGCTGACTGTAGTTATGGCAATCAGATGCCTTGGTTATTAATTGACTGCATTCTTCGCAGCCATCCTTTGTTACACCCCTGACTGTCGTTAGAACGGTCGTATCATTTAGGTAGTCGACAGTAACTACCAGTTTGTAAATGCATTATATTTCATTTTGAATAAGCTCAGAAGCTATTCTTGGTCATGTTTGAACCTAACAACTAGAAGGAATGTTTCGTTGCCTAGCATCGAACGCGGTTCCCAACGTATCATTAAGCAGATCTAGTGTGTGAATCTGTGCCACATTTATCATACTTTTCTTGTGTCGTGTGAGACACGTTTTTATTTGATGTTCTAGCAACTACTGAGTTGCATTTTTAAAGCAAAGAGCTTCAGTTATTGTAAGTTTACTTTCATTTAGACGTCTTTGGTAGAAAGACGGAAGTGTATTAATATACTCAGATTTATAGCGTGCGTTTGATACACGGACTCTGTAGAGATCCGTAACCTATGGTAATGTTTTTTATGAACCGGCCAAGTGCAGGTTTTGTATTGATTAAATCGCCGGCCTTGAATAAACTGGTTATGTAACCCAGTGACCTAGAGCACGCCTGCTTTATTGTGAGACAAAACTACTATAGACGAGGACAGAGTACAATTTGTATTCGCTTTTCCTTTCATTGCTATTTTGCTTATGGAAATCAGTTTCCACTCTTGTATTTGATCACTTGTTTTATGGATCGGTTTTTGTTAGTTTAACGCTCTGTTGCGTGTATTGTCGTATGACAGGTACAGTTATGTAAGGTTTTCTATAGGATGGTGAAGTCTACCCTGTTATAGCAGGATGTTATTGTATGCTTTGTCCGGGGATGATCCCGTTGACCAGATGCTATTGGAAGGTAACTGTTGTACAGGCCTATCCCAGAGTTATTGAACGCGAGCTTAGCGCCGCTGGTAACCCGTGTTATTGTGTGTCCGAGTTGTTATACTCGTTGATTATATTCCGACTGTTGAGTCGAGGCTTTTTGGTGGAGAATGATCTCAGTTGGAGACACTCCGTGCCCAGGCTATTGTCAATGTTATTCGCCATAAACCTACGATAAACCTATAAACCGACATTCTAATAATAAAATGCATAATTGTTTTAAAACAAGCCTAACTAACGATTCTTTCTATCTAACTTTGTTCTTTGCATTCTGGAACTGTTGACATAGCCGTGCAGTTGAAGATAATTTCCTTGTGAGGAAATGACTAGGACAGTTGACATTTTTGTAGCGACCTGAAGCATGTGCGAACCTAGAGTTCGTAGCTTGTGGAGCTCAGGCCATGCGATGTCAGTCGTGGTCTCAACTGCGCATTCGTCACCGTAACTATACACATTAGATGACTATGGTTTACAAAGAGTAAACCAAGGTGTAGGCAGGAATTTTTAATAAAACTACTGTGTCTATTTCGTTATTAATTTATGATGTCAAGTGTATTAAACCCTACATGTTACTTCATTGTGTGCTGTTAGCACATAGTTATTAAGCATAATTAAATTGTTTGTTTTTCATGGCTGTACACTTAGCTTTTGGATGTAATTGTTTTCTTTTACGGACGTCATCGCCGTAAATTTTGTTAATTGATAGGACTTAGCTAGTTGAATTAATGTTAAATTTAAATGTCGAAATGGTACCATCCTAACCTAGATTTGTTTTGCTACCCTGTTAAATGTAAATTCAGATATTAGCTTGATCTTGTAACTTGAACTAGGGACTTGCGTCGTACCATATTCCTAGCGTTGCTGTTGTTGCTTTATCATTGTGAGTTAGATCTTTCGCGAGGGTTTTCAGTAACTTCTCAGGTAGGGGACCTGTTCTTTATCTTTGTTTATTTATTAATTTGCGGACTAGCCGATTATAACCCTCCGAAACTAGGCTAGGGGCTTGTGAATTTTAATAAATTTTCACGGTGTTTTACATGAGTCTGGATGTTTATTTTCTCAGTCTTGTTTTAAGGTGAACCTTTCCTTAGGCGGTCTATGACCATCGTCACCATGTACCACGATCCCTGTGGACTACGGACTCTCGTGCCGCTTTAGCCTTTATGGAAGGTCACCTGATCCTCACGGTATCTTTTTATTTGATTTATGTGTCGTTAGTTGAGTCATCGTGGTTGTTGACATCAACTAAACGGTCACAGTATGGAATCATGCTCTGCACACAATACAGGTGAAGATTCCATTCCCCCGGAACGTTCGGCTCTCACGAAAAGACGCATGATGGTTACCATTTTGAAATACTCAGTCCACAATTTTGCTGTGCGACCTGATTTGGCGACTTCGTCGAACTTGGTGTAAAACCAACTGGAGGCGTCCGCGAGACATGCAGTGTTGCGGATGCTTGCAACTGTTTCTTCCCTTAAAAGTACCTTTCGGTGAACTGCTGTAAGTTCTTCGGTAAAAATCGTATCTCCTTTTATGTCGTCGATGAGGACACTGGCGAGAGAAACTTGAGTCAGGAAGTGGGCACGGATTGCTCGAGCATACGCGTGTCCAGACATCATGTGAATTACCGAATTCTTTGCATAAATTTCCACCCACAAGTCCTCTAAGCCACTTCCAGCCATTAAAGATCCCACAGCCCCCATAAAGGACATCAAAAGGTGGAAATCTCCAAGCCGCAAAGTATTATTTGATAAAGGGCTATTTTCTTCGGCCGAGAGCACGATATCCAAAGCTTTTGCATAGAGCGGTTGGTCAAACGTTACCACACAGGACTAGTTTCTCGCTTCGCTCTGCTCTGCTGCATAAAGGAGGCAAGTGTGAAACTTCGACGGATTTGAAGTCGATAAGTTTGTATATTCATTTTATCTTTAGAATTACTCTTATTCCACCAATTCAGGTAACTTTACTAAGTTAGTGTGTAAAAACAAGTCAACATCAAACTTTGAACACACTATTTATATTATTAATAGTACTAAAATAATTTAAAAATCTGTAAGAATGCGTCTAGCATATCTTATTAATGTTTCCGAGACTTCGACAGTAAAATCTGGTCAATTTGACACCAGTCTGACCTCACTAGGACCACTAGTTCGAAATATATAGCCAAGAACCGAAAAATCCAAAATGGCGGTGGTTTTTTCAAGATTGCGGCTTTTCCCCAGCTGGGATTTTTTGGAACTTTTGGGATTTCGTTCAGGACATTGTTCTTAACGTTTCCACCAATTTTCAGCTTGTTATTAATTTTGTCCGAGTCAGAGGTCAATTTTGTCTAATTACACTGGACTATAAGTAATAATATCAATTTTAATGTAGTCTAATAAGAAGATTAAAACCTTAAGACAATTTATGATGTACTTTTAATGTTGCAAGAACTTACATTTAACAAATTTACCACAACAGAAGTTGTTATCAAAAATAAATCGAAAAATATTAATCGTAAACAAAAGTGTGGTGCTTTTCAGTCAGTCAACATGAATGTACCCAAAAGAGTTGGGTTATACCCTAATCCTGAAAACATTACATGAGATTAATAAATATTTTTCAGGATTAGGGTATTACCCAACTCTTTTGGGTACATTCGTGTTGACTGACTGAAAAGCACCAAACTTTTGACACTGAAAAATTGCTTCAAACCCCATAATATTAATCGTCTAAAAGGTAAAACAACACATTACAATTTTTAAAAACCAGATCTTTTACAAAAATATATTAAATACGAAAGATGAAAGTCTTCATACAAAACCAGCTTGAAGTAGGAGAGATGTGGATTTAATACTGTATATGTGGAATTTGTTACGTTAGGATTGAGTTAATAGATGGGTACGAATATGCATAATAATGAAGTAACTATGGAATATAATCGTTAGAAATAAGTAATCCAAGGTATGGTATATATAGGTAGAGCCCTGTGCGGATAAACAAAACGTTATCCGCATCCGCCCCGCATCCGCACGGCTGTTATCCGCATCCGCCCCACATCCGCACGGCTGTTATCCGCATCCGCCCCGCATCCGCACGGCTGTTATCCACATCCGCCCCACATCCGCACGGCTGTTATCCACATCCGCCCCACATCCACACGGCTGTTATCCGCATCCGCCCCGCATCCGCACGGCTGTTATCCACATCCGCCCCACATCCGCACGGCTGTTATCCGCATCCGCCCCACATCCGCACGGCTGTTATCCGCATCCGCCCCTCATCCGCACGGCTGTTATCCGCATCCGCCCCACATCCGCACGGCTGTTATCCGCATCCGCCCCGCATCCGCACGGCTGTTATCCTCATCCGCCCCGCATCCGCACGGCTGTTATCCGCATCCGCCCCACATCCGCACGGCTGTTATCCGCATCCGCCCCTCATCCGCACGGCTGTTATCCGCATCCGCCCCACATCCGCACGGCTGTTATCCGCATCCGCCCCGCATCCGCACGGCTGTTATCCTCATCCGCCCCGCATCCGCACGGCTGTTATCCGCATCCGCCCCGCATCCGCACGGCTGTTATCCGCATCCGCCCCACATCCGCACGGCTGCTATCCACACGTTTGTTATCCGAATCTACTGGCATTTCAATAATAATTGCTTTACAGTATACTTTATCTTTTCGACATTTGAGCAGAAAGTGGTTCCCCTAGGCTATGTATGTCATGTGCTATGTATAAAATGAATGTTACACAGCCAGAATTGCAACCCTTTTCAGTTCGGAGTGTTGATTATCCTTAATGACATAATTTTAATGGAAATAGCGTAAATCATCATCTTACATTTGTCATGAAAAACATAAGGATAAAAAAGTCATGAACATCCGCGCCCTAGTAAGGGATAGTGGGGGAATTGTGCGCACTTAAGCAAGAATTGGTTTTGTGATGGTCTCAGAATAAATAACACAGCTGCTGTTGTGAATAAGGGAGCCTTAGTAATCCTATATTCGATGTGCAGAAACAAATTCAATTCAAAAATACATTTGGTGGACTATAATTCAAAATCTCGCAAATATGCACTTGCACACCATTACTCACCCTGCAGGGTAATCATGTGCATGGGTTGGGGAATTGTGCGCATGGGATTAATGTTGGAAAGCCATAATAATACAATGTGAATTGGCTGAAACTTGCATTGTGCATTAACATTAGAATATTCCAATGCTTTTTACAACAGCATAGCAATGCAATGATTCTAAAATTCTGCAGTTTTGGATATTAGAATAAAATATCTTCGTTTCGTCAGCATTAAAGGAGGCAATCCAATTTAGGCTTGTTTTTTTAGGTTGTCTCAATGTTAATGTAGGATTTCTCTTCAAGAACCCATACAACCAATCTTTGCCTGCTAGATCTTCAACTTTATTGAAATTATGGGGAATCTTATTCTCCTCTGCAAACTAGAACGCAAACCGTCTGACAAGCTTGGTGGGCGTTAAGCCGTAAAATAGTTTTGCCAATGTCAAAACGTATTCGGATAATTGTGACTCCGTTTCGTTGATAAAAACAGGTTTACGGCCTAGACACGGTAGAACAAGCCTATTTTGCAGCAACTGCTTTCGTACGGTTGACTCGGAAATGTTGAAACGTCTCCCAACTTCCCTCATTTTCCTCCCATCATCACCAATTGCACGTAGTTTTCTGCATATTTTCTGCTGGGTAGGAGTTTTTCTCCGTTTTCCGCGTATAATTTCTAGACATCTGGAGAACAAACACGAAATATTTTGCCATTAATTTCGCGTTGTATTTACTTGTATCATTATTTTCTGCGCACCATTACCCCACTCTGCTTTTAAAACGTAACTCAGTGAATCCCGGTAAACTAATCTATTATATTGAAAAATAAATACAAGCATAAACACTGTAAAAACTGGCATTTAAAACAACATTTAATTTTAAATAATTGAATCACAACCTCCTTACCTCCTTATTTGCTGGCTACAGAAAATAACATGCAACGTGTAAAGTTTCTTCATCCAAGCCTCACGGCTATTACATGCTGACTGTCCCTATCTGATAGGTACGATGACAGCTTAAGAGTAGCAGGGAACTGAGTTGCTAGTTGTACTACCAACTCGAGAAACATAGGTGCGCACAATTACCCAACTTTCCCCATGATATTCAACAAGTTCGGGTTGTATTCTAAAACTATCCGCAAATTTACTCCAAATATTATCCGCTATCCGCAAAGCCATGCAAACTATATCCGCATGGCAAAAAATGTTGCGGATATCGGCGGATATCCGCATAGGCTACTAATATAATAAAGTTGAAGAGTTTGTTTGTTTGTGTGTTTAAACGCGCTAATCTCTGGAACTACCAGTCGGATTCGAAAAATTATTTTTGTATATGATTCAAGAGGAATGTAGCATTAGGCTACACCTCTCAGGTAACCTTAAAGATTGATTTTTGTACAGTACGTCGGAAGAACAAGCGCTCCAGAACAGCTTCAATAATGAAAATCCACAGCCTGCTTCCAGTCGACCGACCGGGTCGGGGAATGGTATGAATGAAGCCCCCATTTAGCGGCGAGGATGTGGACTGTGCCGCCTGCCGAAGCCTGTCGCACTCCCCTAGGGCAATGGTTAAATGAATGACAGATGAAATGATAGTCTATGATAATGGAGAGTGTTTCTGGAAGGAAATTTGGGACAGGGAAAACCGGAGTACCCTGACAAAAACCTGTCTGCCTCCACTTTGTCCAGCACAAATCTCACATGGAGTGACCGGGATTTGAACTACGGACCCAGCGGTGAGAGGCCGGCGTGCTGCCGCCTAAGCCACGGATGTTCCCAGCTTCAATAATACCGAAGTCAATTGTTGCCTGGCAATGCGGGCTGCATCACGTCACCCCAACCAGTGTTCTGGTACAAAATTGCGAGCTGCTTATAAATTGTAGTCACGGGGAGTAATTAGTGCAAAATTCTTAGGCCCCTTAAAACAGTTATCTTCATGACAATAGTATGCCTCTGTATAAGGGCGATGGTGTTGGTGCAGTATACTGAGGTTATCAGCTGCAATAAGCGTTGGTGCTTTCCAATCCTTATCCTTGAGCGCTCCAGTTCTATAGTAGTATTCATTATCATCCATAAAACAATTAAATCCACCGTGCGAAGCCGGGCACTACTGCTAGTAGATAATATAGCTGATGAGCCAGCTTGGTATTCCTAGGCGAAACCCCGCACCTAGAAAAATTGCTGAGTTTTTGACTTCCATTTATTTAACACAGACAAGTACTACTGCATCACATGGTATTTTTTAATCATGTTGTTAAGACATAATTTACGTCACAAAGCGGTAATAGTCTTCTGGGTAGTCGTCTTGTGGGTACCTGGAACAAAGAATATTAAATCACTTTGAAAAATTGTTATAAAAATATACAACTTTCAGTCGGTCATCTCAAAAGAATTATTTATTTTGTTTTTACCGCCTTGTCAATACTACAGGGTGTTTAAACAAGAAGTTCCGTGACGAACTAAAGAGCCTACTTTTCTTAAAATTTAAGATTCATGCCAATGATTAATCTATATGAATCTATCTAGAATAATGACGAAATTAAGTTGCTAATATCGAAATTTCTAATTAGTTCGAAATACTGTATACCTGGCATAATGTAGCCTAATAGAGGACTACAGTTGGCAGCCCTGGTGACTGAATATATTCTTAGTTCCATCTCTTAAGGTACAGAATACTAAATTAGGTTGAAGTACAATGAATAGCATGGACGTTACATGCAGTTAAACATTGGATCTAACAGCACACGTAAAATCATGTTGGCAACAATGCCATGCATGTAATGGTCAGAAATAATCGGTAGTAATATGATCTATTGTTAAGCCAATTTTGAATGAAATCCATTAGTTAGTGTAGAAGTTACATGCATTTTAAAATTGGACCTATCAGCAGGCTTATAATCATTTTGGCAACACTGCCAAGTATGGCCTCCTGGAAATTAAACTGCAATATTAATATCTATACGTGTGCCAATTTTGAAATAGCTCCCATTCATACCCTCCATGATATCCAACATGCAGCTCAAATTTCAATTGCGATTTTTTAGCAGTTGGTAGCACTGACATCATTTTCAAATATGGCCGTGAGATATTCAGGTATAGATCTTTACTCCTACCAAATTTTGTTTCGATTGCTCCAGGCGTTTAGGAGTTGATAGGGGGGGAAACACACACACACAGCCAGACAGACAGAAGGACAGACAGACAGACAGACAGACAGACACACATTTGCCCGATCTCATAAGTCTACTTTTTCCTCATTTTTGCAAAATGTGAAAAGTAGGCTAAAAATAGGGGACATAATTTCAGGTATGTATTTGTTTTATGTAGACAATCAAAATAGTTCATTACAACATGTGTCCGGAAATGCTTCATTTCTGAGTTATGGCCTTCACAACACTGAACTTCACCGGAACGTTTTTCTTATCGCAGCTCGTTGCCGTGATAGGAGACATTAAAGAGGACACTCTGAAGGTTCATTCTGAGGCGAAGTGTTGTGTTTGGCGTTGGTCTGTGCGTCATGTACTCAAATCAGCATCGGGCAGAGATGCACTTCATGTGCGGTAAGGTGGACGGCAATGCTACGTTGGCTCGTCGTTTATTCCAGGAGAGGCCAATGAAACATCAATGTGAGGAGGTGGACATTTTGAACATCTTCTGCGGAAGAAAAACGTTCCGGAGAAGTTCAGTGTTGTGAAGGCCATAACTCGGAACTCGGAAATGAAGCATTTCCGGACACATGTTGTAATGAACTATTTTGATTGTCTACATATAACAAAAACATACCGGAAATTATGCCCCCTATTTTTGAAACACCCTGTATATGATGTTAATTATATTTAAACATACATGATTCGATATCCAAGGATATCTTCTTCAGCGGGAAACATGTTATAGGATGATGATGCACATTTTGTTTATTTTTCAACAAACCAAGACCTGTATATAGGTAGTTTCGTAGGGTGAAATACCATCTAATAGACCGGGTGGCGACCAAAGGGACAGATGTCTAAGTTGTGGCAGAGGAATTAAATGGCCTACGATAGTAATGAAAACAGTTCCAATATTCCATAACATACATCTTTAGTAAGTTATTCCAAACTCAGTCAGCAATATATTCAAAACCTCAGTTACAACTACCGTTAACAGATGTCGCGCAGGACGACTTGCGAACTAAGCTAGGCCCAGAGCTCACCTCACCAATAGCGGTAAGCAGGACAACCAGGTAACACCGTTGTGAGGTGTACTTCACCATGTTAAGTGAAATGAAAATCCACAGCCTGCTTCCAGTCTCCGACTGGGTCAGGAATGGAATGAATGAAGCCCCCATCTAGCGGCGAGGATATGAACTGTGCCGGCTGCCGAGGCCTGACGCACTCCTCCACCATGTTAAGTAAACATTACAATTAGATTTTTCTAGAGCATGCTAAATTTGTTAATTTATTTATTATTATTACAGTGTGATATTCTAAATTGTATACCCGTGCATATACACCTTTACTCACGTAATTCATAAAACCTTGAAGACAAAACAAACCTGACGTAGAACGGGATTCAAATTGCGAATCGTAATATAATCACCTAAGGCCTTACTATTGTACAATAGTAGTGCATTTTCATTAGTGAAATTTTAAACTTTAACACAGTGATCAGGAATTTTATACCCTCTATAGTTAGAACAAAACACGACATTTCTTTTTTTTACGAAAATGTTGAATTTGGAAAGTAGGCTATATTTCTGAAACGAATAATTCTAGAAAAGCATATATATATACTTAAACGAAAGGTCTGTATAGCCTACCCTTTATCGTTAGAACGAAACACGTTTTTTTTTTCGAAGAAGTTGAATATGGAAAGTAGGCTATATTTCTGAACCTAAAAGTTCTAAAAAATCATATATAGACTTAAACGAAAGGTCTGTATACCCTTTATCGTTAGAACAAAACACGATATGTTTTATTTTTTTCCGAAGAAATTGAATTTGGAAAGTAGGCTATATTTCTGAAACTAAGAATTTTAGAAAGTAGTGTGTTTAACTTAAACCAAAGGTTTACCCCCCAAAACAAGCCCCATGTCCCTAGGGCAAAAACGTCACAGCAGTGACACAGCGAGTGCGTTAGTGGGGTGGGGTAGCACCATAAATTGCCCCCATTTAACAGTGACAATCAACTAATAAATGTATGTTTTTCCAGGAGTGAATTTTTAGCCTATTTCCAATTTTGAAAAATAAGCTTATGAGATCACCTTTTGTCCGTGTGTGTGTGTGCGTGTGCGTGTGTGTGTGTGTGTGTGTGTGTGTGTGTGTGTGAAGTGTGTGTGTGTGTGTCCCCTAATAAATTCTAAACAGCTGGAGCGATTTCAATGAAACTCGGTAAGATTATAGCACTATTCCGGGCGACCCCGACCGTGCCCTTAAAATTTTGTTGCGTCTCACCAATCCAACATGGCGGCTGTGCGAAATATTACACCAGCATTCGATATCTCCGAAACTATTATCGATATCACCCTGGATTTTTACGGTGATAAAGGGAACTACTAGAAGTTAGCCTATGTGACTCTTGAAAAACTGGTAACTACATAACCAACATGGCGGCCAAGCGAAGTTGCGACGTTTAAATAGACGTTTCTCGCGATTTAACCAAACGCAATAAAACTTGGTACAGTATATGTTTATACACATTGTAATGCACCGACATCTAACTTTGTACAATTGTTTACATAACCACAAGATGGCGGCTGTGCGAAATATTTCACCGGCATTCTATATCTCTGAAACTATTAGCGGTATCACCCTGAAATTTCGTACGGAGATAAAGGGAACTACTGGAAGTTCATCTATAAGATTTTCAAAAACCGGTTAACTACGAAACGAACATGGCGGTCAAGCGAATTTGAAAATTTAAATAGACCGTTCTCGCGAATTAATGATCCAAACGCAATGAAACTTGGTACAGGAAATGTTTTTACACATTGTAATGCACTGGTATCTAATTTAGTTCAATTGTTTACATAACCTCAAGATGGCGGCTGTGCGAATTTTAAAACTAAGGTTTTATTTCTTGTGTCGTAATCATGCGATCGAAATGAAAGTTTGAATAATGAACCTACGCAATAATTTTCCTTTAATGGTACATGACTCTATGGCCTATACATTTAACAATCCAACATGGCGACCATCCGCAATATTTAGACGGCTCTGAATATCTACAAATCTATTATAGCAATCAAACTGAATATTTTTATGTGATCACAAATCCAACATGGCGGCGACGCGAAATGTAAATATTCAGATGGACGTTTCTCGCAATTTAACATCCGAGTGCAGTGATACTTGGTACAGTAACTCCTTATACGAATGTTAATCCACTGGCATCTAATTTTTTCAATTGTTTCCATAACCACAAGATGGCAGCTGTGCTAATTTTTAAAATCTCGTTGTTACTTCTTGTGTCCTAATCATGAGATTGAAGTTTGAATGCTACACGTACACAATAGTCTTAATGTAACAGTACATAACTCTAGGACCTACACTGAAATGTTGTATGTTGATAGAGGCAATTAACATAAGTAGGATATATGAAAATTGGCTGCATAGTTCTTCACGGAACTACTTGTTATATTTGTAGCTTTTCTTGTTCCCCGCCAATTCATTGGGTATTATCGTGTTGACCGACTGAAGAGCTACAAATGGCAACACTGTATTACTCAAATAAAATGAAGGCGGCTTCAGTGGGGTAGTTGGTAGCATGCTGAGCTTCTACGCCCAAGGTCTCGGGTTCAAACCCGGCCGAAGCCGTCGGATTTTTAAGAGTGTTATAAATCCTTCAGTATGCCTTCCTTCGGATGGGAAGTAAAGCCGACGGTCCCATGTCATAGATTTATGGCATGAAAAAGAACCTACCACTAACTACACTTCTGTGAAGCCACAATGTGTAGGCTAGAATTGATAACGCTCTATTAGTTCCAACGTGTGCCACCAGGTGCTCACTGCAATGCCATCTAGTAACCAAGTCCGCAAGCTAGGTGTCGTGGATGGTAGCAAAAGTAGGAACTACTTGAAATTACTGTCTGCAGTCCTTACTTGAATTAAAACAGGTAACACACACTAATACAGCCATCACAATTAACGCCGGTTATCAGACAGATTCCACACACACCCGAAGTACTCGGGCCAACATGACCGCGTTGTCGCAGCCCCTAAACTGAGGAAACAACCAACCAAAATATGATGATGATGATGACGATGATAATTGTTGTTTTAAGGGGCCTAACATCTAGGTTATCGGCCCCTAATGATTTGGGTGATCGTGAAGATGAAAATGAAATGTAATCTATAACTATAAATAACTACTAACTTATATAAGCTTACTAGAAGAAGAAATGGAAAACAAAAGGAGCATAACGCAAATAAAGGACAGGAGGAAAAGAAATACCTTCAACCCTCGAAGAATGTGGATTGAGGGACTTGGAAGGAAGGAGAGCCATGAAAGGCAGATAGGAAAGTGAAAGAGGAGAGGATCCGCCCCTGAGGTAATGGATAAAAGGGGGAAAACTGGACCCAGCTCAGGATTCGCTTGGGGTCGCCAACTCCCGAACTCACCAGCCGTGAGCCCCTGATGGTGTAGCAATATCTAGGGTGCACCAGAAGTGGTGAGGCTACATATTCCCGCCCCCTTGAGGGCCTTGAGCAGAAGGCAGGAAATAACATGAAAAGAAAAAGAAGGCTGACCACTCGCAGAAGGAGGGTATTAGAAAAGATGAGACAAGGACCAATTAAGGCGGGAAACGAAGAGACTCCCTAGGCCTCGGATACCCTAATACCGTCGGGGTTGGAAGAGAACAAGAGGTGACCAAATGAGGTCGACAGGAAAGAAGACGGAGAGGAGCCCGGCACATGTAAGTGGAAGCAATGCCAGACTAAGCTGGAGCCCCGTGGTCGCCAACCCACGTCCCACTAGATGTGAGCCCCTGGGGGGCCAACAAAAATAAAATGAATATCCTTACAATAATATTATTAAAATAAAAGTTCCAAATACTTAAATGAAATTTAGAGCATGTTGTTTCTAAACTGTGTCATTGGTGACCAGTGATATGATGAAAGAATATGTCTAACCCCTCGAATAATGAGGATACCAGGAAAGAAAAGAAAAGGCAAGGCAGGAAAGGGAATGGCATGTTGGGACGCGAATGTCTTAATGCCCGTGGAGACAGAAGAGAACCAGTCTGACAAAGGAAGTTCCACAGGAAAGATTATGGCACATATAAGATGAAACAGCTCACGTAGAGCTCCGTGGACGCCAACCTACGTCCAACTAGTTATGAGCCCCTGGGAGAAGATTATACTAATACCTACACGCACCTGTATCCTTCACAT
This sequence comes from Meconema thalassinum, assembly GCA_946902985.2. Lineage (NCBI taxonomy): Eukaryota > Metazoa > Arthropoda > Insecta > Orthoptera > Tettigoniidae > Meconema > Meconema thalassinum. Next base: position 55,100,348 of record OX336400.1, read on the forward strand.
TGGTATCCTTTATCACTATTGACATCTCTGACAGCGTACATGTAGCCAGGGCAGTGTGGTCTCGATGTGAAGTTCACGACCTTTCCTGGTGGCAACAAGCAAAACGTCACCATCACTATTAGTATTATCATCATCACTATTAGTATTATTGTGGGAGCCGGGTGAGGATCAAGACGGCCGAGTGTGGGATCTAGAGGGCTCAGCGCCATTGTCTTAGAATAAAAAGAAGAGAAGCAATATTCCGAGTTCCGACGAACCACGATACAGATCCCCTTAATTCTCTATATTGTATTTTAATCAGTTTCTTTGTTTAAATAAATAATTCAGCCTTATATTCGATGCTCGTGAATGTCATGATCTGGAAATTGTTTCCCACAAATGGGGGCTCGTCCGGGATGAACTGAAACAACGAGTTTCGACGCAATCCACGACACGAAGTACGACGCAAAATACGACGCTATTTTCGACGAAGTGGACGGCTAATCATCTTTGTTGTTGTTGCCTACGACGCCGACAACAAGATGACGTGCAGTTTTGTGAGTCCACGACGTGCGAATCTATGACGAGGATTCATAGGCTAGCAAAATTTGTTCTTCAGTTTCAGTGACAATTAGTGGTGCCGTGACGACGACGACGAGGATCGGAATCTAAACGAGGACAGAGGATTGTGGATGTGGTAAGAGGATAGCGACTCGTCAGAGAGAAACGACGGGATGCGGTATTCAACGATATCATCTACAAATATCGACGGTTTGGTGAATGAGGTTAAACAGGTTTGATTGCGTGGTTATGGGTAAGCGATATTTACTGAAAACTACTTGATAGACGTGAGTAAACAAATAAGATGACTACACTCGGTGCAAGAGAGAAAATAAATAAGAACATATGTAATGCTTCGGTCAAAGCAATCAAAGTTTTACATAGTCCCATCATCGATCATATACCAGACGACAGGAAGAATCGAAAGCGACTGAGAGAGTTTCCTGGATTCGATTTTGACGAAAATTCTATCGAAGAGGAAGCTAAGAAGAAATTTATCGAAGAAACATTTTCCAAGGCTGATCTGTTGCGTGTTTCTGAGACTCTTAACACCGAGATCGGGACAAAGGATTAATGATTAGCGCCATTTGTTATTACTTGAGAAAATTGGACGAACTCGCAACGAATATAGACGATGATGACGAAGAAGACGAAGAAGACGAAGGGAGGGAAGAGGAAGACCAGGACAGAAGGTATAGAGAACAACATAAGTTTTCATTGTCGTTCCACAACGTAGAGGGCGATATGAAAACATTTAACAGTAAGGATGTTTACCCAGTGAAGAAATGGATCGCAGATTTTTAGGAAACGTCAATCTTGATGGGATGGATTGCGCTGCAAAAAGTTTATTTTCGCTAAGAAATCACTCGATGGTTTAGCTAAGCCTTTTATTCAAGGTGAGAAAGGACTGATGTCCTGGACTGCATTTAAGAAGGCCTTGAAAGAGGAGTTTGACGTGGCGGCAAGCAGTGCAGAAATCCACAAGTTGTTAACCCAGCTACGAAAAAAAGTGCGACGAATCTCTACAGGAGTACTTTCTTGTGATGAGAGAAATCGCTAGTAGAGGTGATGTTGGGCAAGTTTCTCTGTGTCAGTACGTGATTGATGGGATCAAAGATGATTCAGGATCAAAACTTCTTCTCTATGGAGCAAAAAAATCCAATGAATTCAAGGAGAAAATGAGAAGTTATGAGATGGCGGTGAAGTCTTTGCCAAAGAAAAGCAAAACTTGTAACAATTGTAATTTTCAAGGAAGTGCCAAGAGTACCAACGAGAAGGACGGAAAGCGCTGGGACAGTACAAAGAAGAAAGAGGCGAGTAGTGGAGATAGATGTTATAATGGCGGTGGATCTGGTCATAGTTCAAAGGAATGTGAGCACAAGGATAAAGGCAAGAGATCTTTCAACTACAGCGAGTTTGGCCACATTTCATCCGAATACAAAAAAGAGAGGAAGAACGATAAGAGGAATAATCAAGGTATCCATTTTATTGACGAAAAGAAAAGCTGCCTCAAGTTCAAAGAGGTTAGATTGGGTCAGCGGAAACTTCAGGCATTTATCGGCTGTGGCAGTCCTTATAACCTATTGCGACAAAACATGGTTTAGCTAAGCTTTTTTATTTAAGCGCACGGACCTTGTTTTGAAAAGATTCGGTAATGATTTTGTTCCTCCTCAAGGTTACTTCTCAACAATCGTTGAGGTAGACGAGCTGGAGTTCCAAACCGACGTCTATATTGTTTTTGATGATACTATGGAGTGCGATATGGTGATTGGTAACGATCTTTTGGATCAGGGCGAGGTCATCCTAAGCTAGCAAGGAGTTACCATCAAGAAACTAGAGGTCCCAATGATGCTGATCAGGGTAGCTGACGAACAGGAATTGGATATCGGGAACTGCGTTGATGAGGAAAAAAGGGAACAGATCCAGGATTTGGTAGCGAGATATGTACCAAAGAAGACGAAATCTACTGATGTCAAGATGAAGATCACTTTGAAACAAGAAAAGCCGATATTTAGCAGGCCCAGACGAATGGCACCACTTGAGAACGAGTTTGTCGATGAGCAGGTCGAGGCGTGGCTGGAGGAAGATATCATAGAACCGAGTCAATCGGAATATACATGCCAAGTGGTCGTAATCCAAAAGAAAAATGGAAAAAGGTGACTTTGTACTGATTTTCGTCCAGTGAACTCAATGGTGGTTAGGGATCTATTTTCCATGTCAGTTATAGAGGATCTTCTGGACAAGTTACAGGATGCTACGGTGTTCTGCACCTTACAGTAGATCTAAGGGACGGATTCTTTCACGTGGAAGTCGACAATATTTGTCAATCGTAACGCGTTCTGGACAGTACCAGTAGGTTCAAAAAGTCCCATTTGGATTTACCAACCAACCTGCAGTCTTCCAACACTTTATTAAAGTTAATCTTAGAGAACATAGTATTTACCTATATGTATTGACTTGTCCATCCCAGCGAAGGATGACGTCTAGGCAATCCGACTATTCAGACGAGTGTTGGAATTAGCTGCAGAGTACAGCCTGGAAATCAACTTCGAGAAGTGCCAGTTTCTGAAGAGGAGGGCACAGTTCCTTGGATACACTATTCAACGTGGACAGTTTCAACCCGCCACTGAGAAGGACCTTACTGTACAAAACTTCCCGGAGCCAAAGACAGGCTCTGCAGCAAAGCTTTCTCGGATTGGCTGGCTATTTTAGAAAATTTATCCCGAATTTCTCGATTGTAGCCAAACCACTGAGCGATCTGTTGAGAGGTAAGTCGGAGTTAAAGTTTGGCGAGGAACAACGACGTGCGTTTGTTGAGCTCAAACGTCTTTTCGCTTCAGAACCTGTGTTGAGGATATACAACCCGAAACACGAGACGGAATTGCACACCGACGCCAGCAAGAGTGGGTATGGCGCTATGTTGTTCCAAAGTACCCAAAGGACAACAAACTACATACAGTCTCTTACACGAGTAAAAAGACGACGATATAGGAAGAAAAATACAGCATTTACGAGCTCGAGATCCTAGCTGTGGTGAATGCATTAAAAAGTATAGGGTGTACTTGCTTGGAATTCCGTTCAAGATCGTATCTGATTGTATGGCATTCCAAAAGACAATGCACAGAAGGGACGTGGTCCCACGAGTAGCTAGATGGACTATGGCCTTGGAGGAGTTTGAGTATACCATCGAACACCGAACTGCAACCAGGATGAAACCTGTCGAAGCCCTGATCCGTTGTCCAGCGGTGATGTTTGGATTCCCTGATGGCCTTGCAGCGAGGATCAAAATCACGCTGAGAAAAGACGAAGGATTGATAGAGATAAAAGCGATACAGGAGAAAGGGCCTTACGAAAACTTCATCGTCAGAGATGGATTGCTGTTTGAATTTGTTGACGGGCGAGAGATGTTGGTGGTCCTGCGGGCAATGCACCAGGAAATCATCAGACCTGCACATGAGAAGGGACACTACGCTGTTAAAAGGACTGAAAAAGACGTGAAGCAGGAATATTATATTCCAGACTTGACCAACAAGGTGAAACGAGTCATAGCCAACTGTGTCTCAATATCTACGAATCTATTACAGCAATCAAACTGAAATTTTGTATGTTGAAAGAGGCAATTAACATAAGTAGGATATATGAAAATAGGCTTTAGTTCTTCACGGAACTACTTGTTTTTGTTGTGGTTATTTATTAATGTGAGGTAATCTTTGTATTAAAAATAATATTTCGCGCTCTGAGTCATTGAATATTTGTTGACAACGAGTTTGAGGAAGCGTTGCTTATAATACCATCATTCTTTCACACAATTAAATACAAAAATAGCACCTTTCCTTTCCTACAACGCAGATCAAAACAGATGGTTCAAAGTTACTTTTCAAATATTAATCACATCCTGTCTGGAGTGTCAAGTACAGTATAAACAAGAAGTTCCGTGACGAACTAAAGAGCCTACTTTTCTTAAAACTTAAGATTCATGCCAATGATTAATATCTATGGATCTATCTAAAACAATGACGAAATTAAGTTGGTAATATCGAAATTTCTAATTAGTTCGAAATACTGTATACCTGGCATAATGTAGCCTAATAGAGCACTGCAGTTGGCAGCCCTGGTGACTGAATATATTCTTAGTACCATCTCTTAAGGTACAGAATACAAAATTTGGTTGTAGCCCAATGGATAATATGGACGTTACGTGCAGTTAAACATTGGATCTAACAGCGCGCGTAAAATCATGTTGGCAACAATGTCATACATGTATTGGTCAGAAATAATCTGAAATAATATGATCTATTGTTGTGCCAATTTTGAATGAAATCCATTAGTTAATATAGAAGTTACAGTACATGCATTTTAAAATTGGACCTATCAGCAGGCTTATAATCATTTTGGCAACACTGCCTAGTATGGCCTCCTGGAAATTAAACTGAAATATTATTATCTATATGAGTGCCAATTTTGAAATAGCTCCAATTCATACCTTCCAAGATATCCAACATGGAGCTCAAATTTCAATTGCAATTTTTCAGCAGTTGGTATCACTGTCATCATTTACAAATACGGCATTGAGATATTCAGGTATAGATCATTACTCCTACCAAACTTTGTTTCGATTGCTGCAGCCGTTTAGGAGTTGATAGGGGGGGGGGGACACCCACACAGAAGGACAGACAGACACACATTTGCCCGGATCGATCTCATAAGTCTACGTTTTCCTCATTTTGGCAAAATGTGAAAAGAAGGCTAAAAATGTACGAGCCTTTCAGTAGTCGCATATGATGTGTAATATCTGACATAGAAGAAACCTCACGTGAAATTGTTGATACACCGGTATTTTATAATATTATTGGCACAAATATTAATCTATTGTAAAAAGGGGTGTTTTACAGATATTGTAGTTTATAATACGGAACCCATTTTATTAGAGGTTTTGTAACTTCCACCATCACTAACCTAAATAAAGAATACGATATGGATCAACTAGATTAATAGACGCGACACCACTCATCACCTTAAATTCCTTATAAATAGGCCAACTTGCGAGTAAATGCAATGTGCACAGCAGTAGGGTAGATCATGAAAGGCTTGCCCAGTTCCCGGACCTCTTGATTCACAGACCAACACGTAATGTCATATGGAGTCTGTTAAATGGAGTCATATTGATATGATTAGCAGCAGAGTATCAAGAAGGCAGTGCGAGAACAATCAAGAAGGCAGTGCGAGAGTAGAACTATCAAGTAGGCAGTGAAGAAAAAAAAGAGTCTTGGAATTGTTATGTATTATTAGTGAGTAAATAAAATAGATTTTTGTGTGTTGATGAATGTCCAGGAGGGGTACGATCCAGCTGGCAGTGGATCTTACGCACTTCCGTCCGATCCAATTCCGTCGATTTTTCAAAATCACTCCCACAAAAATATCCAGCAACCAAGTGGAAAGATGTTACACATCAAATATCCGTCATGCCGAAATCAGCTGCACAGACAGTTGATTTTAATGATCTGGCGTTCACAACAGACGGCAAAATAATTATATGCCAATACTGTCGTAAAGTGGGAAGTGCGTGACCGAGTATCCAAAAATAATAAACCAAAGTTTGATTAAAGTACTTTACCTTCCAGAGTTACACACGAGGCCGCCAAGGAAAGGAGGAGAAGGCTCAGTTTGAGTGAACAAGTAGTTCGTGCCATCGTGCGCTGACAGGTATGAGAGTGTTCTCAGTGGGCACGTTTTTATAACGTACTGTTATCAACATTGCTATTGCTATTGTTCTGTACTAACCCCTGGAAATCATAATACTCGGAAGGAATAGGCTAATTCAATATTTACGAGTTGCTTTTAACTGAACTGGAATGCCAACAGCTGATATATTTTATCCCTCCGTACCAGGTACCTTACGGTTTGCTAGTAGGCTACCACGTGACCACATTGACGACATAAGCAGCAGTCGTTAGACAAGCCCAACAGTGTTATAATAAGGGAGTGATACAGCTTCTACGACTCCGCCTTAAGGAATGTTGTGGTTCCTTCCAGGGGCGATGCGTCATTAAAGGCTGCTTTCACTAACGTCAATTTATCTCCTAATTCATCATTAACGGTTATTTAACTTTGCACGAGCACTTCATTAAACAGAAACGCTCCTTGGTTGGTTTGTTGGTTGGTTCTTAAGTTTAGGGGCTGCGACAACGAGGACATGTAGCCCCGTGTACTTTGGGTGTGTGTAGAATATGTCTGATAACCGGTGTTAATTGTGATGACTGTATTAGTGTGTGTTTTTGTTATTTAATTCAAGTAAGAACTGCAGACTTTTGAATTTTTCAAATAGTTCCTACTTTTACTGCCAAACGCCACCGTCAACGACTACTAGTTCAGAACTTAGCTACCAGACTCCACCGCAGTCGGCTCTTGGCAACGAATGTAGGAACCTAAGAGCGTTGTTTACATTCTTAATCTATACAATTTAGCTTCACACAGGTGTAATTAGTGGAAGGTTCTTTAACATGTCAAAAATCTATGACATGAGACTGCCGACTTTACTTCCCCTCCGAAGGAAGGCATACTGAGGGATTATTAACGCTCTTAAAAATCCGACGACTTCGGCTGGATTAGAAACGTTCCTTAACATACCACTAATAAGCAATTACGTTAAATGGCCAAATCCATCCACTTAACTCCCAAAAGCATCGTTTAAGTGGAGGAAAACAACTGAAATCTATCTCGCGCATCTCGCAATGTCAGAGGAATTCGTTTGTTTCCGAGTTTCACATGAACTTTCATCCATATTAATATACAGTTCACGCCACAGATTTTGGCCAGTCAGTTCTGGTTTCACAGTCGTCCAGGGAACAGTCGGAGAGCCTCAAACATCTGCAATTGATACGTGTGTTGCTTTCCGCACAACTGACATATATTAACATATGATATTATGAAGCAAATTCTATTGAGTTTTTACTCATTAGAAGGCGCCGTGTAGCAAGAATTGCATTATTAAGTAAAGATTTCGATTTACATCGATACCATTATCCTGAGGAGTAGGGGTATGCTTTGACAGGGAAATTTGTGGCGAGAGAAGAGAAGACAGATTGATTCATGTGTTCGACTGATACACATTACTTGACCGGGAGTGATTCGGTTAACGATAAGTGCGATCCGCGAAGTTATTATACACGTCGAGTGTAGTCGCGAGAAGCAATTTGGACTTTGTCATTTTTCTATGATTATAAGACAGAAAATTTATTCTGTATTCAACGATTATTGAAACTGGAACTTCATTTATTATACATCGCAATCAAGAAACATTCTGATACAGAAAGTATTTTACATGTTATATGAACCGGAGTCGGGAGGAATTATTAGCTAGATTTACGAACCTGCTATTATGATGTGCTAAATTATGAAAGGAACGTAACAGACGGAACAGAGTGGTTATCATGAGTAACTACGCAGCAAGAACCAGTATGGGAACTATACTGTGCTCTACCATGAAGTTAATGAAGGTACAAACAATACTATGAAACGAATACTGTTACGAATGGGGATCATCAACCAAGAAGAGAGCTGCTGTCCATTATCGTGACAAACAAGAGCCGAGGGTTGTTCAGAAGAGATGCCATTGGCGATTCGAGGAATGACGAGCAGGGAGGTCGGAGTCCGCTTTCCCAGTTCGATGCCAGGAGGGACGATAGCATTTCGGAGTCAAAGTGACGTTTGGAGGAGTAATGGTTGTGTATTCCTATAAACGCATTCAACATGAAGCCAACTTAAAGTAGCCGGGAAGATTTCTTTTACGTAGACAGTAGAACGTAATCTTTTCCATCATATTTTTATAGTATGTTGAAGTGAACAATAGTATAATTATGACGCTTCAGTCATTTTTAGCTATCCGTTTACCAAACATTTTGATTCGACTACGAATGCATCTTACGCTATACTTTAGGTATTTTTGATATTTTTAAATCCATAACTTAGAATTTCGACTATTTTCATTTGTCATTTATTTATGAAGAATTTTGATTGTTAAGAAGGTTATGAGATATAAGAAGATTGCGTATATAAGAAGAATGATGTTTATGAACATTCCACTGAAATCATTCACGTGCAATTTGGAATGTTTGTTAAGAATGAGCTACGTTGCAATTGAAGAAATTTATGATGATTGAAATAACACATCGATTTAAAGCTCAGTTTTGATCTTAATGAGATTTTGAATTCCATATTAATATTTTCACTACTTTTTGTGAGGACTAAGGTTTTTCGCACTACATTTAAGGTCATAATTTCATGGTTAAGAATCATTTCAGTTTCTGATTTTCATTCATCTGAGATTGTTAGGTATTTCTTGAGACGGTCATTTCTAATGGTCTCTTATTGAATTCAGTTAATTTTTTATATAAATTCCATGGTGTAGGAGTGATCGAACTTAATGAAAAGTCTGGCAAGTTTCGTTTTTTTGTGATTGAATTGTTTTTATTCTTACCAATATTTATACTTAAAGTTTTGATAGTCAATTTTCGATAATAATAATAACTGTATTACTCTTACGAGAGTCTCAAGAAATTCACTAATGAATATTTCAAATAATTGTCAACACAATATGATCACTAATATTTTATATAACAATTCGTAATGAAGAATTGGCATTTAAGAAATTTTGAAGTGGTAAATAAATTTGCAGCATACTGATATAAAGTAATTATTGTATTAAGGTGATTGAATGAATGATCGAATGGAATTATAATGAGCTTATATAACGTCATCGTGTATTTTGAAAAATGTTGGAGTGATATATGAAGTGAAGTGAAATATAGTAAAAATGGTAATATTATGAGTTAATTATTTTTTTAGTCGCGATTGAGCACGAGGGATATTAGAAACCATATGTAAGATTGTTATGCGCCACGAATGAATTTTAAGAATGGAAATTTGAAACGAAAGGAGTTTATTAATTAATATACGGATCATGTTAAAATAATTGTTCTGAACCGTAAGTGAAACTTACAAAGATATTCAAGGAATATAATCAGTAAATATTAAGCACGAATATTACGATTTCATTCATTGAGCTTAATCGCTTGTCGAATAGGACCGGATTTGACAAATCAATATAGGCTACTTGAAATTAATGCTAATGAAATTACCATATATGGATGACATGAATCATACTTAAATGCTGATGCGAATAATAATGTACATAATTGTAAATACTTTGATGAATAATCTCTTGTATAAATTAGGGTAAATTTGTGTTCATGAATAGTTGAGTGTGATTTTCGTACAATCTCAAGCATCAAAGTCGAATGCAGGGTTTGCATCGTTATGATTATATATAGACGTAACATTTTCGCCGAAATATTTTGTGTGATAATATACTTGATTCGTTCGTCTTTGATGAATAGATTTATTTTTCATTTTAAATTCTTTTGGATGTGGTGATTTATATTAATACAAAGCATGTTTTAGGAAACCCAGTGTTTGATATTTTTCCAACGTAAGTATTCTACGACGAGATTTTCTTTTTGATTCTCGAGTTCTTCGTTCTGAGCTAGTTATTTTTCAGCCTGCATTGGTTTCTCTTAACGCATTCTTATACATTTGTGTATTCCTATTCCTGGTTGATCATGTTGATAGAAATTTTCTTTCTAGCCGGGTACTTCCAGATTCTACGACCCAGCTGTGTTTTCGGATTTCAACAAGTAAGACCACGAGAATACGGGTACAGTACCATCTGAAAGCTTGCCTCCAGGTCATGAGGAAAATTGCTCGACATGGAAGGCACTAAACAGGTTGAGGTCCGGAATTGGCAGATCCAAAAATAACATGAAAAAGTGGGGTTTTGCATGTGACTCCACACTATGCAAATGCGGTGAAGAGCAAACCATGGATCATCTCCTCAGCTGCAAGTTATTCCCAACGACATGCTCTCCTCAGAATCTATTAAATGTCAACTAAGAAGCATGTGAAATTTCAAAATACAGTTAGAACAAGAAGTTCCGTGACGAACTAAAGAGCATACTTTTCTTAAAATTAAGTTTCATCTACAGTATATGAACCTATCTAGAATCTAAGTTGGTAATATCGAAATGTCTAATTAGTTCGAAATATACCTGGTATAATGTAGCCTAATAGAGCATTATAGTTGGCAGCCCTGGTGACTGAATATATTCTTAGTTCCATCTCTTAAGGTGCAGAATTTAAAAAATGGTTGTAGCACAATGGACGTTACATGCAGCTAGACATTGGATCTATCAGCACGCGTAAAAGCATGTTGGCAACAATGTCATGCGTGTGCTGGTCAGAAATAGCCGAATCTGAAATATTATGATATCTTGTTGTGCCAATTTTGGACGAAATCCATTTGTTAGTATGGAAGTTACATGCATTTTAAATTGGACCTATCAGCAGGCTTAGAATCATGTTGGCAGCACTGACGTATGTTAATTATTCCAAATTAATCTAGAATGTCAGGTGCTATACGTGTGCAAAGTATAGGGCTGTTGGCTTGCATACTTCCTGATATATTGATATTAGGTTAAAACATATATAGACAGCATTTATTAACAGTTGGCAGCCTTGATTGCTCTTAAGAATACTTATAGTCATATCTGTTATGTTACACATAGCACATACGAAATTTGGTTTAAATCCAACTGATAGTATAGAAGTTACATGTATTTAAAAATTGGTCCTATCAGCAGACTTAGAATCATGTTGGTAGAACTGAAGTATATAAGTTATTCCAAAATTAATCTAAAATGTCAGGTACGATACGTGTGCATAGTTTAAAGCTGTCTGCTTGCATACTTTCTGATATATTGGTATTTCGGTAAAAGAATGGAGAGAGCAATTATTAACAGTTGGCAGTCCTGGTGGCTCTTAAGAATACGCTCAGTCATATCTGTTTATGTACACATTTTACATACAAAATTTGATTGAAATCCAATTGATAGTGCAGAAGTTATAGGCATTTAAAAATTGGACCTATCAGAAGGCTTAAAATTATTTTGGCAACACTGTCATGTATGGCCTCCTGGAAATTAAACTGAAATAGTGTGATCTACATGTGTGCCAATTTTGGAATAGCTCCCATGCATACCTTCCAAGATATACAACATGGAGCTCAAATTTTTGTGCGTTTTTTCAGCAGTTGGTAGCACTGAGATCATTTTCAAATATGGACGTGAGATATTCCGGTATACATCTTTACTCATACTAAGTTTCGTTTCGATTTCTGCAGCCGTTTAGGAGTTGATAGGGGGGGCACACACACAGCCAGACAGAGAGACAGACAGAAGGACAGACAGACACACATTTTCCCGGGTCGATCTCATAAGTCTACTTTTTCCTCATTTTTGCAAAATGTTAAAAGTAGGCTAAAATAAGACATTTTGTAATAGTAAGTGTAAATATATTAAAAGTTCAAAAATATAGAAAATTAAATAATTTTGAAAAACAAGTGCCGAATATCCTCAAATATTTAACTCAGAACATCTCTAGTATTTTATTTTTATTCTTAATTGAGCTGAAGATGATCTCAATGTCACGTCGAAACATGTACAGTACATAATAGGTATATTTGTGTAAGTAGTATTGGCCTATAATTTAAACTTTGAATCCATTTATCAATAGAAACATTTATGCTATCAATGGCAAATGTATTTGCATTCTATAGAGAAGAATCCAGCAAACACTGACTCTACACAACATGGGGAAAGGCTGAGATAAGAATAAAAAGAAGGAGGAGTTCGAGACCACGGAAATCACTTCCAGGATGGCTGAGGCAGGAATCGAACCCACCTGTTTTCAGTTTTGCCTCACGAGGCTGAGTGTACCCCGTTCCAGCCATCATAACAGAATTAAATTTCTTGGCAGAGCCGCGAATTGAACCCGGGTATCTGCGGTGACAACCAAGCGTGCTAGTCGCTGGGCGATGTTGTCCTTATGGTAGTGGTTGGTATGTATAGACGATTCCTATAGAGCAGACATGGCAAACATTTTAAGAGCGAGGCAGATGCAATTCCAAATAATGTAGGTGGGCCGGGGGGAAAAAAATATATATAGACTACAAGCAGGTACCCGCGGCTTCGCTCGCGTCTTAGTCATGTCATATTGTTATTCAATGAAATGCAGGTTTAACACCGTTAACACCCCTTTAGAACCTGAATATCCAAAAATCCCTCCTTAGGGGACGTTTTCGACACACAACAAACAAATCCCCAAGTTATAATTCTTCTAACTTTAATAGTTTTGGTAGGTCGATGAGAGTGAACATCCAAAAATCCTTCCTTAGTGGACGTTTTTCTTCCAGAATTTCAACCCTCCCCATATGCCCCTTAAATTGGATTTATGAAAAAACGGTCGAACACCTATTCATTTTAATTATTTATTTATTTATTTTTAAGCTGATTGATTTCTCCAAGTTTCAAACTCCTCGCCTATGTCGTTTAAGAGATACACGCTCCGTTGGGAATCCTTCAACCCCCACTTTTCACCCCTTTTACCTCATAATATACACCACATCGAAAAACCCTCAGACACGTGTCTTCTTAGTTTTAATGTTGAGTTTATATGCCGAGTATCACATCCCCCAATGAAACCAATCGGGAAATGCAGGTCTACCCCCTTAACACCCCTTTAGAACCTGAATGTCCAAAAATCCTTTCTTAGTGGGCGTTTGCGGCCCTTGAGGAAGCTGCATACCAAATTTCATTCCAATCCGTTCGGTGGTTTCTGAGATTTCGTGATGAATGAATGAGTGGTTTGATCTTTATATAATAGATATGTTTATAGATATAGATAGATTATAAAGTTTAATTTCTGAATTTTAAATCAAACAGAACTTATAGGCTGAGGAAAAAATAACACACGTTCATTTTGTTAGAAGAGGAAGGAGTATGTGACAAGTGAATCTGTGACTGTGCTTCTAAAAATGTTTCATAATCTGGTTGAAACTGAGATGAGCTGATTCTTAGTAGCGCAGCTAAATGGTGGTCTGTCAATCTATTTCTGACTCTTTTTTTGCGAAACTTCATTGTAGAAAACACCTGTTCACTAATATAGGAAGATGCGAACATGGCAGTTATCTATTGTGCATGAGATTTCGAGTTTGGAAAGCTTAATTCTGGTAGGGCCTTGTGTAGAACTCAATTTTCGAAAATTTGAGGAATAGTTGCTTCAATTCATTGTTACATTGAAACTCAATCAGTTGTAGATCGATAGATAATGCCTTTATTGGTGGCGAAGTTAGGGCTCAAGGCCCTCTCTTACACTTAACCACTAGAAGAGTATACATCTACATGACTTATAATTACAAATACCAATAGCACAAATAATATTAATAGTAATAAAAATAGTGATAATATGAATAATGGTAGAATCATTAATTTCAAAAATACACAAAGTAAAGTACCCTTAAATGACGTAACTACAGTAATCCAATCATTCATCTCATTCATTCATTCAACATTTATCCAGGAAGTCAGCGGGATCCACCCAGCAAATACTCGCAGCAAGCCACTTTAAACTTGCGATGAGAGAGATTGTCTCTAATATTCGTAGGTAGCAAATTCCATGACCTGGACGCAGAGATTATGAACGAGCGGTTGAAAACAGCAGTACGGTTTATAGGTATGACAAGAGAGGAGCCAGATCTCGTATTGTGGTCATGATAGGGCGAGAGGTAAGAAAACGGTGTAACAAAATAGTTAGGGGTATTAGTCGAAAGTATTTTGTGCAGTAGTGATAACATGTGGAGTTCACGACGCTGATGCACTCGAAGCCACGACAGCTCCTTATAATAGGGTGATATATGATCATCATATCGCAGACCAAAGATATATCTTACACAACTCTATTACAAAAAACATATACTGCTCAAAAAATTAAAGCACCACTTTTTTCAAAGGCCACCAAATTTTGAAAAGTTGACCTACAAGCTCGAAATCTCAGTATGACGTTTGTCCTGACGCCTACCAAGCATATGCTTCAGCACAACTCCCCAACTTGAGTAGTTTCGGGGTAGCACCCCGAAAACCAGCCCATTTTCGAAAACCGCAAATTGAAGTTTGCGAAAAACGCTGCAGGACTTGTCGCAGGTTGCCAAAGCAGTCGAAAAAGAATGAGTCTTGCTCTTAAAGGTTCCACAAACACGTTGAAATCGTTACATTTGACGTTTGGGCATTTTCAACCCCCTTCATCATCCCCTAAACATGGACTACCATTGGGGGTGTCTGAGAAGGTACCGGGTGTGTTTAACCACCTGAAAACCTGTACACCGTCCTCAGTTGCTGATTGCAGTAAATTCTTAAGGCCTCCGGCAATGTCCACACCCCCTAACACCCTCAACTGGCATGGGACCAAACCACCCCTTCTCGATTCACCCCTAAGGAAGGTTTTAATCGAGATGTTTATCAGTGCTGCTATTGGGGGGGTCTTCCCCTAACGTTTCAAAAAAGGACCTGTGCCTGTGTCGCCACCCCTTCCCTTCCTACCCCCTTTTGTATGATTTTTCGAATCAGGCCCTTTTTAAGGGCTGAAATGAGGTCTTAATCGCTGAAAGGGCTGTAAAGGTCCTTAGAAGTAGTGGTGAAACGAAATCAACCCCTTCCGATGTTTGATTGATATTCCATCCCCCAAAGTTGACATTTTTGCACCCTCAACCCTCCCAGTCCGGACGCGTAACGCGTCATGGCAGAGTTTTCAGAGATGGATCAAAATGAAGCTTAGGGCCTGCAATCTAGCCCAAAAAATCAGGTTGGATGGAAATGTATCAGTAAGATGGGAAACGAGACCAAAATATTTTCAAAAAAAGTTAACACCCTCTAGTAAGTA
This sequence comes from Meconema thalassinum, assembly GCA_946902985.2. Classification (NCBI taxonomy): domain Eukaryota; kingdom Metazoa; phylum Arthropoda; class Insecta; order Orthoptera; family Tettigoniidae; genus Meconema; species Meconema thalassinum. The sequence goes on from OX336400.1 coordinate 55,115,714, forward strand.
CGCCCATGCCTAGGCAACCCACATCACGTCCGTGCGTGTGGGTTTGCATATGATCGGCAATAGGTTACAAAGTTTGGCAATGGGAGAAAAATGACGTGATGTGGGTTGCCTATGCATTGGTGTACTTACTAGAGGCTGTTAACTTTTTTGAAAATTTTTGGTCCCGTTTCCCACCCTACCGATGAATTTCCATCCAACCTGCTGTTTTGGGCTCCATTTCAGGCCATAAGCTTCATTTTGATCCAACTCTGAAAACTCTGCCATGACGCGTTACGCGTCCAGACAGGGAGTGTTGAGGGTGAAAAAATGTCATCATTGGGGGATGGAATGTCAATCAAACATCGGAAGGGGTTGATTTCGTGTCACCACTAATTCTAAGGACCTTTACAGCTCTTTCAGCGATTAAGACCTCATTTTAGCCCTTAAAAAGGGCCTGGTTCGAAAAAACATACAAACGGGGGATGCAGGGGAAGGGGTGGCGACACAGGCGCAGGTCCTCTTTTGAAACGTTAGGGGAAGACCCCCCCATTAGCAGCACTGATAAAAATCTCGATTTAAACCTTCCTTAGGGGTGAATCAAGACGAGGTGGTTTGGTCCCTTGCCAGTTGAGGGTGTTAGGAGGGGTGAACATTGCCGGAGGCCTTAAGAACTTACTGCAATCAGCAACTGAGGACGGTGTGCAGGTTTTCAGGTGGTTAAACACATCCGGTACCTTCTCAGGCGCCCCCAATGGTAGTCCATGTTTAGGGGATGATGAAGGGGGTTGAAAATGCCCAAACGTCAAATGTAACGATTTCAACGTGTTCGTGGAACCTTAAGAGCAAGACTCATTCATTTTCGACTGCTTTGGCAACCTGCGACAAGTCCTACAGCGTTTTTCGCAAACTTCAATTTACGGTTTTCAAAAATGGGCTGGTTTTGGGGGCGCTATCCCGAAACTACACAAATTGGGGAGTTGTGCTGAAGCATGTGCTTGGTAGGCGTCGGGGCAAACGTCATACTGGGATTTCGACCTTGTGCAGTCAACTTTCCAAATTTGGTGGCCATTGAAAAAAGTGGTGCTTTAATTTTTTTGAGCAGTATATAAACACAATGTGATTGTATCAGACTCTCTCTTCTAGATACACAGAACAGAAAAGATGACCTATGTGTAATTGTAGGTAGTATAATTTAAAACCATGTCGGGAGCCGCATTAGACTTGCTCAAGCCGTACTTTGCCCATGACTGCCATAGAGGTTAAAATTAACTTACCTAACCCCGGAAATTACCTTGGAAGGAACGAAAATCAGTACATGAACCCGTCTTCCGATTTATGTATCAAAATGATATCCAAATGAGTGCACTCAACTCCGTCCTCTCCAAGGTGCTAGAGTGTTCGCACCCTGAACTGTGTAGTGTTGGTATTGATCGCAAGCGCGGCTACCGCCCCATTGTTGTGGTCTTCTCTTCAATCGGACATCACGTGCGGCCTGCTTGTATTGGACACCGTGGTCATCCTATATTATCCGCGTTTCTCACGATCTGAAACGTTTCTGCGATATTCCGTATAGCAGAGTGCCAGTTCGAGACTAGACGGCGGTTCTAGAGGAACGATATTTAAAGAGAAACGCGGGGAAATAGAATGTTACTTAATAGGAACACTAGCAACCGGCCCCAGCTTCGCCCGGGAACAGTTATGATTGCATTACGTAATAAGCGCTTTTATTTTTCGATGTCAATGAACTACGACCTATGCGTGCCACGGTGGGTGAGTAGTTAACGTTAATATAAGCTTGCAGGTTCGCTCGTGTCCGTGGTAAGTGATTTTTGAAAGGCGACAAAAATCACGACATACGTTATTGGCATTTTAATGAGCCCATTTGAATTCAGTAAGCCATGTTCATAATGGCAAAATTAATCTCGGGATTTTCCCCCAACACAAAGTTCCTTCATTCTCTACTAGAAAGCGCTATAGTGTCAAGGAGCTTAGATATCTAACCTCCTTGACTTTCATAGCGTACCAAGGAACAACAAAAATCGACATGCAAGCTGCCCTCTGGGTGTCAAATGACAAAGCTTGCACCCGGCACCGAGGCCATACGATATTAAATTAACTAGGACCTATATACGTTTTAAGTCTCGGCATGATGGGTTAAAATCACTGACTGGACTATTAATTATATTGTCATGGATATAGCATGTGCAACGAATTCTTGACAGACGTAATTTATGATTGGAGAGGTGCATGAAACACAAATCCCCCTTCCGTCCAATCTTAACTAGACTGTGAATTTTGCGGAACGAGAAGTTCACGGGCGAAATGAAGAAAAGCAGAGTTGCACTTCCAGGGAAACTCCAAACACAGCCACTCTTCCCCGAAGTCTTAACTCAAGAAGACTCGACAGTTTGCTGCTGGCTGTATCTGGGACAATGGGCTCGCCCGCTAGCTAGGCTGTAACTGAGGTGATAGGCTCACCCCTAGGTACCTCGTTAACTGTCGCCTCAGTAATTGAATGGAGATTGTTGAAAGAAATGAAATCGTAAAAACACTTATAGTGGGCGATGTATTGAAGATAGAGGTATGCTCTCGGGAACATTTTTGTAGAACTTTCCATGCTGAACAATCTAACACTCATAGTATATTGATATTTTTAATGGTTTGGCCAGCGTAAGCTTAAAAATCGCACGGATGCCAGGCTTGTTTTTTAATTGTTTTTTTCTTTACTTTTTCACTGAAATCGTTACAGATTGGCCTTCTTTAATCATAAATAAATTATTTTCTATAGAAACCTTCCTCTAGATATCCTTTAAAGTATGGCGAAAACCGCAACAAAATCGATCCGGTGGTTCTCGAGATTACCTGTGACACCCAAGAATCGGGGACTTTGTTTTATGCTAACTAACTAGATTTGAAGGAGTCAAATGCAAAACAGCACGCGTCCACTGAACACAGTGTTGAGAAAATAGGTGTTTTTTAGTTATTCCATTATTAAACGTATACACACTTGTGATAGTTTTGCCAGTGCTAGAAACGACTCCCAGAAAGGCTGTGTGCGGGTATTGGTCTTGTATGTCCAATGACGTCTTCTAAAATATTATATAAAGTACTTGGACATGTCATTTCGCAACTCTCTTTCTTTCTTTCTTTCTTTCTGTCTTTCTATGTTTCTTTTTTCTTCGTGACCCCAGCTGAGTTTGGCATTGCTTCCACTCACTTGTGCCGGGCTCCTCTCTGTCTTCTCTTCTTCCGACCCCGACGCACTTAGAGTGTCCGAGGCCTAGGGAGTCTTTCTTTTTTCTGCCTAAATTGGCCCTTTCCTCATCTTTCCTGATACCCTCATTCTTCGAGGGGTCAGCCTTCTATTTAATTTCATGATATCTCCAGCCTTCTGCTCAAGGTCCTAAAGGAGGTAGGGTGTGTGTAGCCCCACCCTGGATAGTGCTACACCCTCAAGGGCTCACGGCTGGTGAACTCGGGATTTGGCGACCCCGAGGGGTTCCTGAGCTGGGTCCGTTTCACCCTTTTTCCTTGCCTTTGGGGCGGTCTCTCTCCTCTTTCCCTTTCCTCTCTGCCTTTCTTGGCTCTCCTGCCTTCCAAGTCCCTCAATTCTCATTTTTCGAGGGTTGAGGGCATTTCCTTTCCTCCTGTTCTTTTTTACATTCTTCTCCTTTTTGTTTGCCATTCCCTCTTCTTGTTTGTGAGTCAGTAGTTAGTTTTAATTGTAGGTTTCATTTGATCATCTTTCATTTTCACTATCACCCAAACCATTAGGGGCCGATAACCTAGATGTTAGGCCCCCTCAAACAACAATCATCATCATCATCTTTCTTCGTCATGCCCGACTAATCAGCGCGATTGAACTTATTTAGCTGATGGAATTTCCTTTCTCTTCTCCCAAAATCTTCTCGCTGTGACTTTTCTTGAGATCTTCTGACCAGGTTTTCTTGGTGATAGTGCTTGGATGGTCTGAAAAGCGGTGATTATTGAGTGATTCTCTGAGCTATATTTATTAAGAATTATAAATGACCTTTTGAAATAACAAATCAAAGGTTCTGAGCTAAATACATAAAAATATTGTTGTTTATGAACTTGTGCTCACTGTCACTCTCCGTATTATCACTGGTACCAGCTGTACAGCGTTGCTGATATGGAGCTCATCACTTCCGAGCGAGGCGCGCCATGACGCGTGATTGAGCCCATCTTGGCAACGTTGTACAACTTTCACCGGAGCGGCTAACTGGTGAACCATGTCTTAATTCCGCGTACAAATACAAACCGATATAAAATAAGCGAATTAATTTACGTACTTCACAATCATACAGCATACCTTTTTGATGAATAAGGATTACAACGCAACCAAGAACTACATTTTCCAACCACCTCGAGCCGAGAAAAAGTTACCTTACAAAAATGATAACAACTTTGTTTCTTGGACAAACAAAATATTGAAATTTATAAACCGGTTATACAACATTCCAATGTATATTGTGTTAAAATTTGGATTCGATCTGATGACGGGTTAATGAGATAACAATTCTTAAATGTGACGCATGGTTGAAACACGCTTAAAATCGGGCACTTTTTGTATTCCAACTGCGATAAAAAATATTAAAATATAAATTAAAAATTCCAAACCTACATGAACTAACGTAAAATACAACGATGAAAATGATTATGTTATTGGATTTAATGTAGGTCTATTGGTTACTTCACAAACAACCTTCAAACTCGAATACACATATTTTGGTCGAAAGTAGGCAAGATGCTTGTTGAATCTAAGTTCAATATCGTCGAAACTTGGCGGGAAGAAAGGACTACATCAAAACCCTGATGAGCTAGGATTGATCACCGACCCCTGCAGGAAACCTCCTTGTTTCCATCTTCCAAGAAGGATATGGACGTCACTAAACAGAGTGCGGTTCGGTCATGGAAGATGTAACTTTTGGCTCCACAAATGGAGGAACATTTCTAGTCCTCAGTGCGATTGTGGCGATTCAGGGCAAACATGTGTCGGAATGCCCTTCGCGGTCCTTCAAGGGAGGATATGACGACTTGCAGAACGCAATTGATGATGCAGTGGAGTGGATTACTGCTCTGGACATCCAACTGTGACTTTTAGTTTCGTTACTAGATATGTATTACTCGTAGACTATATATTGTATATACTGTGGTATTACTGTATCCGCTGTATGTCATACGAAATATATATACAGTAATTATATATATGACCTGATGACCAACTGATAGCAAATAAATTTCATCTTATTTAAATGATATATTTTTAACTTGACGAAGGGAAAATATTCAATCCAAATTATAAAATGCACAATTTTCACTAAAATAATAATTATTACTTATAATCAGATTAACAAACCATTCATTAAGCTGATGACGTCATGTTGGCCGCTCAAAACAAGCTGGATCTCCAACATCTAGTCCAGGATTAGAGTGATCGGTTAAGTCACGGTTAAGTCAGTATGGCCTGCGACTTAATAAAGCTAAAACGGAATATATGACATCGGATGCAGGAGAAATTGGAAAAATCCAAGTCGACGGCGATGACCTGCCTCGAACGACAAAATTTAAGTATCTTGGCTCTACGATAACTGCTGAAAGTCGTCTCACCGAGGAAGTCAACGTAAGGATTAATGTTCCGTGGATGAAGTCGCGAACAACGACAGGTGTCAAGTAATAATAATAATAATATCGTATGGCCTCGGGTTCCGGGTGCAAGCTTTGTTATTTGACACCCAGAGGACAGCTTGCATGTCGAATTTTGTTGTTCCTTGAAGCACTATGAAAGTCAATGAGGTTAGATAACTAAGCTCCTAGACATTATAGCGCTTACTAGTAGAGAAATGAGGAACTTTGTGTTGGCGAAAATCCCGAGATTAATTTTGCCATTATGAACATGGCTTACTGATTTCAAATGGGTTCTTTAACATGCCAACATCGTATGACATGCGTGTCGTGATTTTTTCCGCCTCTCAAAAATCACTTGCCACGGCCAGGAGCGAACCTGCAAGCTTGGGGGGGGGGTTAGTAATCCAACTTGATAACCACTCACCCACCGGGGCAAGCAGGTGTCAAGTGCAATTGCCACATGAAAGTCCACCTAAAATCGAAGATTTACCGCACTGTCATTCGTCCCGTGGCGCTTTATGGTACTGAATGTTGGCCGATCACCAAGGAAGCGGAACGTCGGCTAAGTGTCATGGAGACCAAGATGCTTAAATGGACTGCAGGCATTACTAGGTTGGATCACATCCCCAATGAAAGAATAAGGGAACGATTTGGTGTCGCGGCAATTACCAACAAAATGCGTGAGGGTTGTCTGCGATAGTTTGGGCATGTGCTACGGTCAGGAACGGACACCATTGCAAACAGGGCTACGCACTAGAGGTCGCCGGGAAAAGACCAAAGGGGCGACCGAGACAACGTTGGGCCGATACACTGCACAGGGATCTGAAAAGCATCAACCTACATCCGGACATGGCCCATGACCGAATAAAGTGGAGACTAGATTCACAAAGCGGACCCTGCCACGAGGCGGGACAAACGCTAAAGCAAAAGAAGAAGAACATTTATCCTCTACACTGACGAATCCACCTAAGCAAGCACTCCTCAAGACGGGGAAATTCACCCTGACGTGACCTTTTTCTACTCGCACTTAAGGCACTTCCGGTGACGTAAACTTTGTCTTTCTTAATCATCGCCAATATCGATGGTAAAATGCCGAACTGTTTGCCGACATCTCTCTTTTTAATACTGTCATCATCCACAGCTTGATCCACCGTTATTTATCACTTACGGAAAGACACTTGTTCTCTCTGGACCTCATTTTGATACTTAAAATTACACAAGTCAAACATGTAACGTTTCAAAGAAGCAAGACTGCGAACTCACTCATACATCTCATTTTTGATGTAAACAAACGACAAGTCTGTGCATGATAACAATACTGTAATCACCGACTGCAAATTATAGAATATCGGTGAGCAAGATGACATTCCTACAACTTCAAATTACCGAGGGAGCCAAATCACATTGTTTTTGGGTTGTTGTTTTTTTTTCAATTTATCGTGTATTTTTCAAGGAACACAGAAAATACGTCAAATTATCGTGAGATTCAAATTAACGAGTGTCAAATTATGGAGAGTCGACTGTATATTGTTACGGACTATTGAAGAAGAAGAAGAAGAAGAAGAAGAAGAAGAAGAAGAAGAACAACAACAACAACAACACTAAGAGATGACATGTTTCGCTTGTCAAGTGAGCATCGTCAGATCCAAACTTGCAAGACAAATAGCTCTACAAAACACTACCAAACCCACAGTGACACCCACAGACAGTCTTTGTCCACCAAAAACAAAATACAACAAACCCAGCCATTTCCATTTTTCTCTAACTTTTTATTATTATTATCATCATTAATAATAGTAATAATAATAATAATAATAATGCTATTTTTCTATAATTTCAAAGGCAGAACAAGCCACTAATACATAAACCTGCCCTCTTATATTTAGAAGAAGTATACGCCACTGTACGTGAACCTGAGGGGACGCGGACTGAGAACAATGTCTACTGTGGATATTGATTTAACGCTTAGTCAAAAGTTTTCTCGTAAAGCAAGACGCCTGCCTCGCCTACTTCCCCTGATAAGTTTAGTTCTCTTCTCGGATATGCTTGAATGATGAGCCAAGTTTGGTGCGTTTAAAAATCCCTTTGCTTAATGTGATTTGAAAAGAAGTTTGCTCCAAGACATATTGAAGACACCTCAAGTGTTTTCTGCTCCAAGTAAAGTAGGCTTAGAAATCTGCCAAAGTGATTCTCTAATTTAGTATCGTAGGGAGAGCTGATAAAAAGTATTGACTGCCTTATGTGTCTGCGCAAAGGAAGATGTATGCTTGAGGGCGTCGGCTAGTGTTCACTTATTATCAGATAGCGACCGTCTATCTTCCTTTCTTTCTTTCTGTCTGTCTTTCTTTCTTTCTATCTTTCTTTCTTTCTTTCTTTCTTTCTTTCTTTCTTTCTTTCTTTCTTTCTTTAAATCTCAATTTATTGAATACTGTAATAACGTCTCAATTTGGCATTTATAATAAGACATTAAATAAGGTTACATAACTTCACCTAACCCCACCTCAACTCACCTAACATAACTTAACCTACCCTAACCTAACCTAACCTCACTTAACATAACCTAACCTAATATAACATAACCTAACCTCACCTCACCCAGCATAACCTAACTTAACCTCACTTAACCTAACCTAGCCTCACTTAACATAACCTAACCTAACCTCGCCTCACCTAAACTAACCTAAGTGAGCATCAACTCGCCTAACATAACCTACCCTCACCTACCCTATCATATGCAAATCTCATCTAACTTAACCTAACCTAACCTAACCTAACCTAATCTAACCTCACCAAACATAACCTAACCTAACCTCACCTAAACTAACTTAATCCAACTTCAACTCACCTAACATAACCTAACCTAACATAACTTAACGTCACCTAACCCTGTCTAACCCAACCTAACCTAGCCTTACTTTACGTAACCTAACCTCACCTATCCTAACTTAAGCTTACCTCAACTCCCCTAACCTAATTTTACCTAAGCTATCCTCACCTCACATATCCTACCCTAACTTCACCTCACCTAACCTAACCTAACCTCACCTCACGTAACATAACTTCACCTAAACTCACCTCACCTAAACTAACCTAAGCTGTTGTTGTTTGAGTCTTCAGTCTTTTGACTGGTTTGATACAGCTCTCCATGCCTCCCTGTCTCGAGCTCATCGTTTCATCTCTTCATAGGTACCACACCCTACGTCCGATTCAATCTGTTTAACATATTCTAACTTTGGACTACCCCTACAGTTCTTGTCCTCGACCCTTCCTCCCATAACTAAGCTTGCTATTCCGGGGTGTCTTAGTATGTGTCCTACCAACCCATCTCTTCTCTTCATTAGCAGTCGCCAGAAACATCTCTCCTCTCCCACTAGCATTAATACCTCTTCGTTTGTAACGCTATCTACCCATCTGATCTTCATCATTCTCCTGTAACACATAAGCTAACCACACCTAACTGAACCTAACCTAACCAAAGCTAAACTCAATTCACCCAACCTACCCTAACTTCACCTCTCCTCACCTCACCTAACCTAACCTCACCTAACTTAACCTAAACTAACCTCACCTAAACTAACCTAAGCTAACCTCACCTCACTGACATCTAATTAAGTTCCATTGTTTTCATAACCTCAACATGGCGGCTGTGCAAAATTTTAAAATTAAGTTTTTAGTTATTGTGTCCTAATCATGCAATCGAAGTCAACGTTTAAATAATGAACCTAAGCAACAATCATCATCTAATAGTACATAACTCCATGGCCTACTTATTTTAAAATCCATCTGAAATATTTAGAAGGCTTCCCATATCTATTAATCTATGACAGCAATCAAACTGAAATTTTGTATGTTGATAAAGGCTAAAAGCATACGTTTAGCTCTGAGACTTTCAATAACCTGGTGACCACAAATCCAACATGGTGACGACGTGAAATTTAAACATTCAAATGGGCGTTTCTCTCGATTTAACCATTCGAGTGCAGTGAAACTTGGTACGGTAAATGCTTATATAAATTGTAATCCACTGGCATCTAATTTATTTCAATTGTTTTCATAACTACAAGATGACGGCAGTGCGAAATTTTAAAATCTCGTTTGTACTTCTTGTGTCCTAATCTTGAGTTTGAAGTTTGAATAATACACCTACTCAATAATCTTCATGTAATAGTACATAACTCTAAGGCCTACATAAAAATCCAAAATGGCGACCATCCGTAATATTTAGACAGTTCTCAATATCTACGAATCTATTACAAAACTAAAATTTTGTATGTTGATAGAGGCAATTATCATAAGTAGCATATATGAAAATAGGCTGTATAGTTCTTCGCAGAACTACTCGTTATATACAGTGAAACGTGGCTAATTCGAACTTCTATAATTCGAAATCTTCTTTAATTCGAATTTTTCGCTTGGTCCCCAGCATTTTATATATAATCAATGCTAAAAAAATCGTGGTTAATTCGAATTATATTTTGGATAATTCGAAGTTTTTACGTGTGAAAATCCAATCGGAAGCCAAACAGTTGGGTCAGTTCCCGAAAAACGACAAACCACATCACAGAACTAAGGCGTTTTTGTTTTTAGTAGAAATGACGTAAGTGATTCTGTTTTCCCTTCCTTCAACCTTTTGTGATGACCGAGACACTTAATTGTAGGAAACAAGTACAAATCTCAAACATTTTTGAAAAACTGTAGAATTCTCTAAGACTTAACTTGATTGCTGGATTACTACTGTCGTTAAATAGGTGAATAGTACATTTTGGTTTTAATATATAATTTGAAACATTTGAAGTTAATCACGATACAGTCATTATACAGTACCGTTGTCTGTTAATATGCTTTGTTGAACGTAAAACATTTTGTAAACGTGATACAATATTTTCTCTACCCTTTGCAAAGAACTTTCTTAATTCGAATTTCTGGATAATTCGAATTTTTTTACTGGTCTCTTGAGGTTCGAATTATCCAAGTTCCACTGTATATGATAGGTTACAATGATTAAATTAGAAAAGTTTTTGTAAGCTTGTGTAACATGTCGACCTTATTTTCAAGATAATATTACTAAGTTGGTCTACAGCACTTCTATAAATGTTTCGCTGATATTAGGCCTAATATTGTGTATGTGGTTTAGTATGTCAACACTGTAAATTATAACGTATTACTGCAGGGAATTTCAGATACGAATGTTGTCAACACTATTTTGTTAATAGCCGTTTTTATTTAACGTTCTTATTTAATTGGTGGTCTTTTATCATGATGATCGTTCGGCCTCCGGAGAGACCGAGTGCAGGTCTTCCTAGTTGACGCCGGTGGGCGACCTGCGCGTCGTAATGAGGATGAAGTGATGATGATAATAATAATATCGTATGGCCTCGGATGCTGGGTGCAAGCTTTGTTAATTGACACCCAGGAGGCAGCTTGCGTGTCGAATTTATTGCTCCTTGGAGCGCTATGAATGTCAAGGAGGTTAGATATCTAAGCTCCTTGACACTATACCGCTTTCTAGTGGAGAAATGAGGAACTTTATGTTGGCGGAAAATCCCGAGATTAATTTTGCCATTATGAACTCTGCCTAGTGAATTCAAATGGGTTCTTTAACTTTCCAACAACGTATGACATGAGTATCGTGATTTTTGTCGCCTTTCAAAAATCACTTACGATGGCCAGGAGCGAAGCTGCAATCTTGGGGTTGGTAGACCGACTCTATAACCACACACCCACCGTGGTAAGCCGAAGTGATGATGAAGACGTCACATATACCCAGTCCCCGAGCCACGAGAATTAACCCCAGGAGATCTAAATCCCTGATGGCTCGGCCGGGAATTGAACCCGGGATAGTTCAGACCAAAACCTAGCGCACTAACCATTTAGCCACGAAGCCAGACGTCTTTTATGATGTGCATAGGCTAATATTGTATACACTATATAAATTTAGCTGTTTTTTTTTGTTTTTTTAGCGTATGGCTTTTAGTGCCGGGAGTGTCCGAGGACATGTTCGGCTCGCCAGTTTTTTGTGGCTGCTTCGAGACGGACACCCAATGGGTGAGCTACAAGTACCGTTGGGGAGGAAAGTTGGAAGGGAAGGGCGAGGAGTTGGAAGGTAGCGGCTGTGGCCTATTGTTAGGGACCAACCCCGGCATTTGCCTGGAAGGAAGATGGGAAACCACAGAAGACCATCTTCAAGGTTGCTGGCGGGGGGATTCGAACCTCCTCGCCTCCCGGATGTGAGCGACTGCCATTAGTCATGCCGTAACGACCACGGCTAACTCACCCGGTATTTAGCTGGTATTTTGAGTATTTGTATGAGCTTCGTCCGTTTCCTTTCACTACTCTCCAAGGATGGACTGGTTAGTGTAAGCCCCGGATAGCTTCCTCGCTTAATTGTTGTGGTGCTATCTACCTCGTTATTACGTTAACTACACTGCTGTACTATTGGTACGCCTAAGCGATACTCATGCCATCTATTGTTATTTTTTACGACTTGCTTAGCTTGTGTATTGTGAAGCCTAGCGTATTTCCAGCGTTGGGACTGGGTACGCTTGCTTGGTTGCCGTTCGCCACTTCTTCCTGTCAAGGGTATCTTTATGTTTGAGGTCGCTTACCAGGAAGTCTTCGCTAAGTCTATCCATTCATCGTTTATTTGGGTGACCACGGGGTCGGGAGTGCCGTTTATACCGCACAGAGTTCTCATCACTTCTAGTGACATACCCATACCAACGGAGATGCGCGCTTCTCACTTAAATTTTTTCAACTCCCATTTGCTTTCTTACGTGTGCATTTCTGATATGGTCAAGCCTTGCAATACCCATGGCCTAACGCAAGATTATCATTTCCATTCCAAGCAGGGCTTGTTCGTGTTTGGTTGAAGCTGGTCAACATTTTGGGCCGTCGGGTGCCACTAGTTTGTGGCTCCTGGAAACAAAAGACAGGTTTTGTAAACACTGGAAATTCTGTTTTTTTTAATACATTAAAAATCTACAGTTGGTAGCCCTGCAGGCAAGGTACTCAATATTGATAACATCCTATAATGTCATAGACTAGAGCTTCCATGAACTCTATTCCTCTTTTTGGTGCATTTGTAATACATTGTCTTTGTTTTCTCCGCTTTTCCAAACGTCAAGGACACACTAAACGTTTCTTACGAGGAGCCGGTATGATGACTCGTGGTAGACTGATGATTGTACACTGGAAACTCAACCATATCCGGTCGATTAGATTAGCAGTTTGCCTGTTCTACCACTACGAGCGCCAGTGTGAGTCATGAAACTCAAACATAACCAGTCGATTAGATTAACAGTTTAGCTTTTCTACCATTACGAGCGCCAGTGTGAGTCAATGAAACTCAACCATATCAAGTCGATTAGATTAGCAGATTGCCTGTTCTACCACTACGAGCGCCAGTGTGAGTCATGAAACTCAAACATAACCAGTCGATTAGATTAACAGTTTAGCTTTTCTACCATTACGAGCGCTAGTGAGAGTCAATGAATCTCAACCATATCCGGTCGATTAGATTAGCAGTTTGCCTGTTCTACCACTACGAGCGCCAGTGTGAGTCATGAAACTCAAACATAACCAGTCGATTAGATTAGCAGTTTGCCTGTTCTACCACTACGAGCGCTAGTGTGAGTCATGAAACTCAAACATAACCAGTCGATTAGATTAGCAGTTTGCCTGTTCTACCACTACGAGCGCTAGTGTGAGTCATGAAACTCAAACATATCCGGTCGATTAGATTAGCAGTTTAGCTTTTCTACCACTACGAGCGCTAGTGTGAGTCATGAAACTCAAACATAACCAGTCGATTAGATTAGCAGTTTAGCTTTTCTACCACTACGAGCGCCAGTGTGAGTCATGAAACTCAAACATAACCAGTCGATTAGATTAGCAGTTTAGCTTTTCTACCACTACGAGCGCCAGTGTGAGTCATGAAACTCAAACATAACCAGTCGATTAGATTAGCAGTTTAGCTTTTCTACCATTACGAGCGCTAGTGTGAGTCATGAAACTCAAACATAACCAGTCGATTAGATTAGCAGTTTAGCTTTTCTACCATTACGAGCGCTAGTGAGAGTCAATGAAACTCAAACATAACCAGTCGATTAGATTAGCAGTTTAGCTTTTCTACCACTACGAGCGCTAGTGTGAGTCATGAAACTCAAACATAACCAGTCGATTAGATTAGCAGTTTAGCTTTTCTACCACTACGAGCGCCAGTGTGAGTCATGAAACTCAAACATAACCAGTCGATTAGATTAGCAGTTTAGCTTTTCTACCATTACGAGCGCTAGTGTGAGTCATGAAACTCAAACATAACCAGTCGATTAGATTAGCAGTTTAGCTTTTCTACCATTACGAGCGCTAGTGAGAGTCAATGAAACTCAACCATATCAAGTAGATTAGATTAGCAGTTTGCCTTTTCTTCCACTATGAGCGCCACTGTGAGTCATGAAACTCAAACATAACCAGTCGATTAGATTATCAGTTTGCCTTTTCTACCATTACGAGCGCTAGTGTGAGTCAATGAAACTCAACCATATCAAGTAGATTAGATTAGCAGTTTGCCTTTTCTACCATTACGAGCGCCAGTGTGAGTCATGAAACTCAAACATAACCAGTAGATTAGATTAGCAGTTTAGCTTTTCTACCATTACGAGCGCTAGTGTGAGTCATGAAACTCAAACATAACCAGTCGATTAGATTAGCAGTTTAGCTTTTCTACCATTACGAGCGCTAGTGAGAGTCAATGAAACTCAAACATAACCAGTCGATTAGATTAGCAGTTTAGCTTTTCTACCATTACGAGCGCTAGTGTGAGTCAATGAAACTCAACCATATCAAGTAGATTAGATTAGCAGTTTAGCTTTTCTACCATTACGAGCGCTAGTGAGAGTCAATGAAACTCAAACATAACCAGTCGATTAGATTAGCAGTTTAGCTTTTCTACCATTACGAGCGCTAGTGAGAGTCAATGAAACTCAAACATAACCAGTCGATTAGATTAGCAGTTTAGCTTTTCTACCATTACGAGTGCTAGTGTGAGTCATGAAACTCAAACATAACCAGTCGATTAGATTAGCAGTTTAGCTTTTCTACCATTACGAGTGCTAGTGTGAGTCATGAAACTCAAACATAACCAGTCGATTAGATTAGCAGTTTAGCTTTTCTACCACTACGAGCGCTAGTGTGAGTCATGAAACTCAAACATAACCAGTCGATTAGATTAGCAGTTTAGCTTTTCTACCATTACGAGCGCTAGTGAGAGTCAATGAAACTCAAACATAACCAGTCGATTAGATTAGCAGTTTAGCTTTTCTACCATTACGAGCGCTAGTGTGAGTCAATGAAACTCAACCATATCAAGTAGATTAGATTAGCAGTTTAGCTTTTCTACCATTACGAGCGCTAGTGAGAGTCAATGAAACTCAAACATAACCAGTCGATTAGATTAGCAGTTTAGCTTTTCTACCATTACGAGCGCTAGTGAGAGTCAATGAAACTCAAACATAACCAGTCGATTAGATTAGCAGTTTAGCTTTTCTACCATTACGAGTGCTAGTGAGAGTCAATGAAACTCAAACATAACCAGTCGATTAGATTAGCAGTTTAGCTTTTCTACCATTACGAGTGCTAGTGTGAGTCATGAAACTCAAACATAACCAGTCGATTAGATTAGCAGTTTAGCTTTTCTACCATTACGAGCGCTAGTGAGAGTCAATGAAACTCAAACATAACCAGTCGATTAGATTAGCAGTTTAGCTTTTCTACCATTACGAGCGCTAGTGTGAGTCAATGAAACTCAACCATATCAAGTAGATTAGATTAGCAGTTTAGCTTTTCTACCATTACGAGCGCTAGTGAGAGTCAATGAAACTCAAACATAACCAGTCGATTAGATTAGCAGTTTAGCTTTTCTACCATTACGAGCGCTAGTGAGAGTCAATGAAACTCAAACATAACCAGTCGATTAGATTAGCAGTTTAGCTTTTCTACCATTACGAGTGCTAGTGTGAGTCAATGAAACTCAAACATAACCAGTCGATTAGATTAGCAGTTTAGCTTTTCTACCATTACGAGCGCTAGTGAGAGTCAATGAAACTCAAACATAACCAGTCGATTAGATTAGCAGTTTAGCTTTTCTACCATTACGAGCGCTAGTGTGAGTCATGAAACTCAAACATAACCAGTCGATTAGATTAGCAGTTTAGCTTTTCTACCATTACGAGCGCTAGTGAGAGTCAATGAAACTCAAACATAACCAGTCGATTAGATTAGCAGTTTAGCTTTTCTACCATTACGAGCGCTAGTGAGAGTCAATGAAACTCAAACATAACCAGTCGATTAGATTAGCAGTTTAGCTTTTCTACCATTACGAGCGCTAGTGTGAGTCAATGAAACTCAAACATAACCAGTCGATTAGATTAGCAGTTTAGCTTTTCTACCATTACGAGCGCTAGTGAGAGTCAATGAAACTCAAACATAACCAGTCGATTAGATTAGCAGTTTAGCTTTTCTACCATTACGAGTGCTAGTGTGAGTCAATGAAAATCAAACATATCGGGTTGATAATTATAATAATAATATCGTATGGCCTCGGGTGCCAGGTACAAGCTTTGTTAATTGACACCCAGAGGGCAGCTTGCATGTCGAATTTAATGCTCCTTGGAGCGCTATGAATGTCAAGGAGGTTAGATATCTAAGCTCCTTGACGCTATACCGCTTTCTAGTAGAGAAATGAGGAACTTTGTTTTGGCGGAAAATCCCGAGATTAATGTTGCCATTATGAACACGGCCTACTGAATTCAAATGGGTTCTTTAACATGCCAACAACATATGACATGAGTATCGTGATTTTTGTCGCCTTTCAAAAATCACTCAACATGGCCAGGAGCGAACCTGCACGCTTGGGGTTTGTAGTCCTACACTATAACCACACACCCACCGTGGCAAGCATCTGGTCGATTAGATAAGCAGTTTGCCTTTTTCTAACACTATGAGCGCCAGTGTGAGTCATGAAATTCAACCATATCAACTCGATTAGATTATCAGTTTGCCTTTTCTACCACTATGAGCGCCAGTGTGAGTCATGAAACTCAACCATATCCGGTCGATTAGGTTAGCAGTTTGCCTTTTCTACCACTGTGAGCGCTAGTGTGAGTCAATAAAATTGAACCATATCTGGTCGATTAGATTAGCTGTTTGCCTTTTCTACCACTACGAGTGCTAGTGTGAGTCAATGAAACTCAACCATATCCGGTCGATTAGATTAGTAGTTTGTCTGTTTTACTACTACGTGCGCTAATGTGAGTCAATGCAGAGTTTCACTTAAGCCCTTATAACTACTTCCAAAAACGCCTAAGGATATTGAATAATAAATAATAATAAGAAGAAGAAGACATTTAACATTTTATTGACACCTCTTCAGGATGGACGATTATAGACTTACAAAAAAGTTATTCAATGTAATAAATTCTCAGAAGTCAAGGATAGCCTGGCTGGATGAATCAAGAGAGGACCAGCAAGAGTTGAACATCGAAGAAAATATTCTGAGAAACCGCAAGGTCTTCAGGATCGCAGTAACAAAGCACAAGTTTAGGGTGAAAACTAGTGACAGGAATGGAACCAAGTGGACAGAAGAACGGAAGAAGCAGCACAGTGACTTCATGAAGAGATTGTGGGAAGATAGGAAGGCGAATATCATCAAGCCGAAAAACAAGTTCAAGCGCGCTCTATAATGGGCAAGACGCAAAAAGAATAATAATATTTCTTTTAGCGTATGGCTTTTAGTGCCGGGAGTGTCCGAGGACATGTTTGGCTCGCCAGTTTTGTAGCTGCTTCGAGACGGACACCCAATGGGTGTGCTACAAGTACCGTTGGGGAGGGAAGTTGGAATGTAAGACGAGGAGTTGGAAGGCAGCGGCTGTGGCCTATAGTTAGGGACCAACCCCAGCATTTGCCTGGAAGGAAGATGGGAAACCACAGAAGACCATCTTCAAGGTTGCCGGCGGGGGGATTCGAACCTCCTCGCCTCCCGGATGTGAGCGACTGCCAGCAGTCATGCCGTAACAACCACGGCTAACTCACCCGGTATAAATAATAATAATAATAATTATTATTATTATAATAATAATAATTTTAGCCCTTCAATGTTTAGCACAATGAGAAAATTGTTTAATTTTACGTCTTTGCTAAGAAATGTTTTCACCAATAAAAAAAGCGTTTCGGTGGCGTAGTTGGTAGCATGCTGAACTGCTGTACCCAAGATCGCGGGTTCAAACCTGGCGGAAGTCATCGGATTTTTTAAGAGCGTTAAAAATCTTTCAGTATACCTTTCTTCGGAGGGGAAGTAAAGCCGGCGGTCCCATGTGATAGATTTATGGCATGTAAAAGATCCTTCCACAGACTAAACTTGTGTGAAGCTAAATTGTTAGGTTAGATTTCGTCGGAACACTCTATCAAAGTTCCAACGTTCACCACTAGGGATCATTGATATCTGGTAGCGAAAGTTGGAACTACTTGAAATTAAACTGAACTTGTAGCTCACCCTAAGGGTGTCCTCTGGAAGCAGCTACAGACACAGGCGAGTCGAATATTTCCTCGGACACTCCCGGCACTAAAGGCCATACTATAAATAATAACCAATAAAAACAAGAAACGAGATTTCTCATGACAATTCTCAAAATTCTGTGCTGGGTTTGTCTCTCCCCAATAGCTGTAAGCAAGTTTGATCATCTGCGATTACTGTTGCCGCCACAAACGGGGAAATCTAATATTCCCATTTAAACAAAGTTACGAGCAAAATGTTTGTAAATATTCTCAACACCAGAATTAACAGCTTAACAGGCCGTTTATAGAGTTCACGGAGAGATTTCAACTCGAGCTAATTTGGAGCGAGTTCTCACACAACTTGACTCTACAGTAGCCTACTCCTGAGCTCTCGCCAAATACAACTAACTTTATTACCCGTAGAGGTTCATGATTCGATCATATCTGTAGTCACTAACTTTACTGTCTGGTAGGTAGTCAGTCCGGAGGCTGGTTGGATCCTTACCACCATAGGTTATGTGTAAAGCCCTGCGAGGATGCGGATATCCGCGGATAAACCATGCGGATATAGTTTGCATGGTTGTGCGGATAACGGGTAAGCTGCGGATAATGTTTGGAGAAAATTTCCGGATAGTTTTCAGAATGCAATTTGAAGTGGCTGAATATCATTACTAGGACCCGGATGTTTATATCATATCATGTTTTTTCCATGACAAATATAAAACAAGAAGTTCCGTGACGAAATAAAAAGCCTACTTTTCTTAAAATTTAAGATTCATGCTAATGATTAATTTATATGGATCAATCTAGAATAATGACGAAATTAGGTTGGTAATATCGAAATTTCTAATTAGTTCGAAATACTGTATACCTGGCATAATGTAGCCTCTTAGAGAACTACAGTTGGCAGCCCTGGTGACTGAATATATTCTTAGTTCCATCTCTTAAGGTACAGAATACAAAATTTGGTTGAAGTCCAATGGATAGCATGGACGTTATATGCAGTTAAACATTGGATCTAACAGCACGCGTAAAATCATGTTGGCAACAATGACATACATGTATTTGTCTGAAATAATCTGAAATAATATGATCTATTGTTGTGTCAATTTTGAAAGAAATCCATTAGTTAGTATAGAAGTTACAATCATTTTAAAATTGGACCTATCAGCAGGCTTAGAATCATGTTGGCAGCACTGGCGTAGGCCTATATTAGTTACTCCAAATTTATCTAGAATGCCAGGTACGATACGTGTGCAAAGTTTAGAGCTATTGTCTTGCATACTTTCTGATATATTGATATTAGGGTAACAAAAATAGAGACAGTATTTATTAACAGTTGGCAGCCCTGGTTACTCTTAAGAATCAGCATAGTCATATATGTTATAGTACACATAGCACACACGAATTTGGTTGAAATCCAAATGATAGTATAGAAGTTATATGTATTTAAAGTTGGACCTCTCAGCAGGCCTAGAATCATGTTGGTAGCACTGAGGTATATAAGTTACTCCAAATTAATATGGAATGTCAGGTACTATACGTGTGCATAGTTTCAAGCTGTCGGCTTGCATACTTTCAGATATATGGGTATTTGGTTTAAACAAATTGAGAGCATTTATTAACAGTTGGCAGCCCTGGTGGCTCTTAAGAATACGCCCAGTCATATCTGTTTATGTACACATAGCACATACGTAATTTGGTTGAATTCCAATTGATAGTGTAGAAGTTATATGCATTTAAAATTTGGACCTACCAGCAGGCTTAGAATCATTATGGCAACACTGCCATGAATGGCCTCCTGGAAATTAAACTGCAATATTATTATCTATACGTGCGCCAATTTTGAAAAAGCTCCCATTCATACCTTCCAAGATATCCAACATGGAGCTCAAATTTCAATTGCGATTTTTCAGCAGTTGGTAGCACTGACATCATTTTCAAATATGGCCGTGAGATATTCAGGTATAGATATTTACTCCTACCAAATTTTGTTTCGATTGCTGCAGCCGTTTAGGAGTTGATAGGGGGGGGACACACACACACAGCCAGACAGACAGACAGACAGACAGAAGGTCAGACAGACAGACAGACAGACAGACAGACAGAAGGACAGACAGACAGACAGACACACATTTGCCCGATCTCATAAGACTACTTTTTCCTCATTTTTGCAAAATTTGAAAAGTAGGCAAATGATGATTTAAGCTAATCTCATCCAAATTATGTCACTAACACTCTGAACTGAAAAGGGATGTATAATTTTCATTTTAAACATAACACTCAGCCTAGAGGAACGACTTTCTCCTCAAATGTCTATAAATGTGTTGTTTAATACTTTAAGTTCGACGATGTCGAAATGTAAACATAATGTGTCAGAAAACTGTATCATAATGAGGCTCATTATAACACTATTTTTAGCCTATTTTCAATTTTGAAAAAGTAGGCTTATGGGATCACCTTTTGTCCGTGTGTATGTGCGTGTGTGTGTGTTTGTGATGGTGTGTGTGGGTCCCCCCCCTAATAACTTCAAAACGGCTGGAGCGATTTCAATGAAACTCGGTAATTTCATAGTACAATTCCGGACGACCCCGACCGTGCCCTTCAAATTTTGTTACGTCATACTAATCCAACATGGCGGCTGTGCGAAATATTTCACCAGCATTCAATATCTCCGAAACTATTACCGATATCACCGTGGAATTTTTACGGTGATAAAGGGAACTACTAGAAGTTCACCTATGTGACTTTTGAAAAACTGCTAATTATAAAACCAACATGGCAGCCATGTGAAGTTGCGACTTTTAAATAGACGTTTCTCGCGATTTAACCAACCAAACGCAATACAACTTGGTACAGTATATGTTAATAAACATTGTAATGCACCGATATCTAACTTCATTCAATTGTTTACATAACCACAAGATGGCGGCTGTGCGAAATAATTCACCGGCATTCTATATCTATGAAACTATTAGCTGTATCACCCTGAAATTTTGTACGGAGATAAAGGGCACTACTGGAAGTTCATCTATAAGACTTTCAAAAACCGGTTAACTACAAAACTACAAAACGAACATGGCGGCCAAGCGAAATTGAAAATTTTAAATAGACCTTTCTCGCGATTTAATGTTCCAAACGCAATGAAACTTGGTACAGAAAATGTTTATACACATTGTAAAGCCTTGATATCTAATTTAGTTCAATTGTTTACATAACCTCAAGATGGCGGCTGTGCGAATTTTAAAATTAAGTTTTTATTTCTTGTGTCGTAATCATGCGATCGAAGTGAAAGTTTGACTAATGAACCTACGCAATAATTTTCCTTTAATTGTACATTACTCTATGGACTATACACTCAACAATCCAACATGGCGACCATCCGAAATATTTAGACGGCTCTGAATATCTACGAATCTATTATAGCAATCAAACTGATTTGTTTTATGTTCATAGCGGCTATGAACATAAGTTCACCTATAGGACTTTCAATAACCTGGAGATCACAAATCTTTCATGGCGGCGACGCGAAGTATAAATATTCACATGGACGTTTCTCGCAATTTAACCATCCGAGTGCAGTCAAACTTGATACAGTAAATCCTTATACAAATGTTAATCCACTGGCATCTAATTTATTTCAATTGTTTCCATAACCACAAGATGGCAGCTCTGCGAAATTTTAAAATCTCCTTGTTAATTCTTGTGTCCTAATCATGCGATTGAAGTTTGAATGCTACACGTACACAATAATATTCATGTAACAGAACATAACTCTAGGACCTACATATATAAAAATCCAACATGGCGACCATCCGAAATATTTAGTCGGTTCTCAATATCTACGAATCTATTACAGAATTCAAACTGAAATTTTGTATGTTGAGAGTGGCAATTGACATAAGTAGGATATATGAAAATCGGCTGTATAGTTCTTCACGGAACGACTTGTTCATTATGAAACAGTTTCGCCCACCAATCACAGCTCAAGGAACAGTTGTGTGACCAATTAGTTAAGGATACCTTCGCGCATACGCTCAAAATCCAACATATTTCTGTGTTGGCAAGCAAAGTGAATGGTCTCTGCTTTCGGAGTGCCTTGAACCACGCATGCGCTCTGTTCAGTCAGCAACGCCTGCGAGTCCTTTTCACTAACTGAATTAACTGAATCACACAGATATTTATGAATATTTATGTTAAAACATATAATAAAGTTATAATTATCGTCGATCATAAACAGTCGTATGCAACTCGCCTATAATAATGTACTATTTTACAATAACCCCTGACACTACAGCCCGTGGAGGGCCTATGAATACCAAGCGACCGCTGCCCAGACTTTTGGCCTGCTGATATTAGGGTGACGTGGATCAGCGCATCGGGTCCCTTGGCTGTTAATCCTGGTCTTCGTGATCGGGGCGCTTCCTCACCGTCAGACAGCTACTCAATTGTCCTCACGAGGCTGAGTGCACCCCGTTCCAGCCCTCACGTCAGTTTCTAAAATCCCTGACGGAGCGGGGATCCGAACCCACAGGGCCAACTTTAAATCTTTATGCTTTATCTAATAAATGAATTATTGTTTTATGTCAGTAGATTCGGATAACAAGCGAGCGGTTGCGGGGTGGATGCGGATAAAAGTCGTGTGGATGTGGGGTGGATGCGGATAAAAGTCGTGTGGATGTGGGGTGGATGCAGATAAAAGTCGTGTGGATGTGGGGTGGATGCAGATAAAAGTCGTTTGAAAGTGGGGCGGATGCAGACGTGTGAATGTGGGGCGGATGCAGATAAAAATCGTGTGAATGTGGGGTGGATGCAGATAAAAGTCGTGTGGATGTGGGGCGGATGCAGATAAAAGTCGAGTGAATGTGGGGTGGATGCGGATAAAAGTCGTGTGGATGTGGGGTGGATGCAGATAAAAGTCGTGTGAATGTGGGGCGGATGCAGATAAAAGTCGTGTGGATGTGGGGCGGTTGCAGATAAAAGTCGTGTGAATGTGGGGCGGATGCAGATAAAAGTCGTGTGAATGTGGGGCGGATGCAGATAAAAATCGTGTGAATGTGGGGTGGATGCGGATACCAAGTATGCGGTTGCGGGGCGGATGCGGATAACGTTTTGCTTATCGACGCAGGGCTCTAGTTATGTGGTATAAACCATTGAGGCGTACTAGGCAAGAAGAGGAGTGAGGTAGTTTGCCATTGCTTTCCTCACTGAGTCAGAACAGCAGTACTAACCCTATGAGTAGAACCTTTCACAGCATCCACAGGCACTGACTGTGCCTTGAATGTCATTACTGAGTGCCAGCCATACCTCAAGCTTCCATATAATCACAGCCGTGAGAGAGACTGAGACATCGGTGAAAATCCACAATTTACTCTAGCCTGTGCCAATAAAAATGCAAATGTACTTCATTCATCAAGGGATGGTAGACAGGCAGACTAACTTAACAGTCATGCCCAATTGAAAATCCACAGCCTGCTTCCGGTCGACCGACCGGGTCAGGGAATGGAATGAATGAAGCCCCCATCTAGCGGTGAGGATATGAACTGTGCCGGCTGCCGAAGCTTGTCGCACTCCCCTGGGGCAATGATTAACTGAATGACAGATGAAATGAAATGATAGTGGAGAGTGTTGCTGGAATGAAATTGTGAAAGGGAAAACCGGAGTACCCGGAGAAGAACCTGTCTGTCTCCGCTTTGTCCAGCACAAATCTCACATGGAGTGACCGGGATTTGAACCACGGACCCAGCGGTGAGAGGCCAGCGTGCTGCCGCCTAAGCCACGGAGGCTCCAATCATGCCAAAATGGAAAGGCTTAGAATTGAATAGTTGTCAATTCATTTTGCTATGATTATTACTTCTTTCCTTCGTTCTTTCCTTCTTTCTTTCCTTCCTTCTTTCTTTCTTTCCTTCTTTCTTTCCTTCTTCTTTCCTTCTTGTTTCTTTCCTTATTTCCTTCTTTCTTTCTTTCTTTCTTTCTTTCTTTCTATCCTTCTTTCCTTCTTTCTTTCTTTCATTCCTTCTTTCTTTCTTTCTTTCCTTATTTCTTTCCTTCATTCTTTCCTTCCTTATTTCTTTCTTTCTTTCTTTCTTTCTTACCTCTTTTCTTTCTTTCCTTATTTCTTTCTTACTTTCTTTCTTTCCGTCTTTCTTTTCTTCTTTCTTCCCTTCTTTCTTTCTTTCTATCCTTCTTTCTTTCTATCTATCTTTCTTTCCTTCTTTCCTTCTTTCTTCCCTTCTTTCTTTCTTTCTTTCTTTCTTGTCTTCTTTCTTTCTTTCTTTCTTTCCTTCTTTCTATCTTTCCTTCTTTCTTCCCTTATTTCTTTCTTTCTTTCTTTCTTTCTTTCTTCCTTTCTTTCTTTCTTTCTTTCCTTCCTTCTTTATTTCCTTCTTTCTTTCTTTCTTTCCTTCTTTCTTTCTTTCTTTCTTTCTTTCCTTCTTCCCTTCTCTCCTGCTTTCTTCCCTTCTTTCTTCCCTTCTTTCTTTCTCTCCTTATTTCCTTCTTTCTTTCTTCCCTTCTTTCTTCCTTTCTTTCTTGCCTTCTTTCTGTCTTTCTTCCTTTCTTTCTTTCTTTCTTTCTTTCCTTCTTTCTTTCCTTCTTTCTTTCTTTCTTTCTTTCTTTCCTTCTTTCTTTCTCTCCTTATTTCCTTCTTTCTTTCTTCCCTTCTTTCTTCCTTTCTTTCTTGCCTTCTTTCTGTCTTTCTTCCTTCTTTCTTTCTTTCTTTCTTTCCTTCTTTCTTTCTTTCTTGCCTTCTTTCTGTCTTTCTTTCTTTCTTTCTTTCTTTCTATCCTTCTTTCCTTCTTTCTTTCTTTCATTCCTTCTTTCTTTCTTTCTTTCCTTATTTCTTTCCTTCATTCTTTCCTTCCTTCTTTCTTTCTTTCTTTCTTACCTTCTTTCTTTCTTTCCTTATTTCTTTCTTACTTTCTTTCTTTCCGTCTTTCTTTTCTTCTTTCTTCCCTTCTTTCTTTCTTTCTATCCTTCTTTCTTTCTATCTATCTTTCTTTCCTTCTTTCCTTCTTTCTTCCCTTCTTTCTTTCTTTCTTTCTTTCTTGTCTTCTTTCTTTCTTTCTTTCTTTCCTTCTTTCTATCTTTCCTTCTTTCTTCCCTTATTTCTTTCTTTCTTTCTTCCATTCTTTCTTTCTTTCTTTCTTTCTTTCTTTCTTTCCTTCCTTCTTTATTTCCTTCTTTCTTTCTTTCTTTCTTTCTTTCTTTCTTTCCTTCTTCCCTTCTTTCCTGCTTTCTTCCCTTCTTTCTTTCTCTCCTTATTTCCTTCTTTCTTTCTTCCCTTCTTTCTTCCTTTCTTTCTTGCCTTCTTTCTGTCTTTCTTTCTTTCTTTCTTTCTTTCTTTCCTTCTTTCTTTCCTTCTTTCTTTCTTTCTTTCTTTCCTTCTTTCCTTCTTTCTTTCTTTCTTTCCTTCTTTCTTTCTTTCTTTCTTTCTTCCATTCTTTCTTTCTTTCTTTCTTTCTTTCCTTCTTTCCTTCATTCTTTCTTTCTTTCCTTCTTTCTTTCCTTCCTTCTTTCTTTCTTTCTTTCCTTCTTTCTTTCCTTATTTCTTTCTTACTTTCTTTCTTTCTTTCTTTCCTTCATTCTTTCCTTCTTTCCCTCTTCTTTTCCTCGTTATGCCCAATCATAGAGCGCGTTGGAACTTGTTAGTAGAGTAGAGTTTCGACTTTTCAACATGTGTTTTGTAGCTGCTCTTCAGTCGGTCAACACCAATATGCGGGCTATAAGATATAAATATGTAAATACACTCCTGGAAGCAATTACCTGAAGTAGTTCATTATCACAATTAAATGGGGTAATTATGGAGTGTGTTTACCCAGCCCATTCATTGAGCACAATACCGGGTGAGTTATTCGTGGCTGCAGGCAGTCGCTCACATCTGGGAGGCGAGGAGGTTCGAATCCCCCCGTCGGCAACCCTGAAAATGGTCTTCTGTGGTTTCCCATCTTCCTTCCAGGCAAATGCCGGGGTTTGTCCCTAACTATAGGCCACAGTCGCTACCTTCCAACTCCTCGACCTTCCACTCACACTTTCCTCCCCAACGGTACTTGTAGCTCACCCATTGCTTGTCCACATAGAGGCAGCTACATAGCCTACTCTGGCGAGCTGAACATGTCCTCGGACACTCCCGGCACTAAAAGCCATACTAATCCCCCCAAAATGGGCACAATTGTGTTGATCGACTGAATAGCCACAAAAGACAACTTGTTAGTAGGATTGATGCCTTTTGCCTTCTCCCAAAATCTCTTCACGAAACACACTGAAGACAGTTGCTGTCAACACCGTAATAATAATACTATCGTATGACCTCGGGTGCCGGGTGCAAGCTTTGTTAATTGACGCCTAGAGGGCAGCTTGCATGTCGAATTTCATCGCTCCTTAAAGCGCTATGAAAGTCAAGGAGGTTAGATATCTAAGCTTCTTTCTTGTAGAGAAATGAGGAACTATGTGTTGGCGGAAAATCCCGAGATTAATTTTTCCATTATGAACACGGCCTACTGAATTCAAATGGGTTCTTGAGCATACCAACAACGTATGACATGCGTATCGTGATTATTTCTGCCTTTCAAAAATCACTTGCCATGGCCAGGGACGAACCTGCAAGCTTGGGGTTGGTAGTCCGACACGATAACCACTCACAGACCTACGATCTTCTGATGTACTTTAGCTGCCCTCGCGGTCGTGGTGCACGATTTAACGAGCACGGCTACGCCGTGGGACAATAATAATGAATATTAAACTAATTATTAGTATTATTAGTAGACTCTTGGTCTAGTGTGTACTTATCACTCGATATATTAGCTTGCCACGTTGGCTGAGTGGTTAACGGTTGGTCTACTAATCTCAAGCTTGCAGGTTTGCTCCCGGCCATGATAAGTGATTTTTGAAAGGCGGCACAAATTAGGACACGCTTGCCATACGATGTTGGCATGTCAAAGAACCCATTTGAATTCAGTAGGCCGTGTTCATAATGGGAAAATTAATCTCGGGAGTTTCCGCCAACACAAAGTTCCTCATTCCTCTACTAGAAAGCGCTATAGTGTTCAAGAAGCTTAGATATCTAACCTCCGTGACTTTCATAGTGCTTCAAAGAACAACGAAATTCGGCTTGCAAGCTACCCTCTGGGTGTCAAATAACAAAGCTTGCACCCGGTACCGAGGCCATGCGATATTATTATTATTATTATTATTATTATTATTATTATTATTATTATTATTATTATTATTACTCGAGATAGATATTGTTGTTTCAAGGGCGGAACTAAGAGTTCATCTGCCCCTCTCAACACAGATTTAGTTAGGCCTATACAAATGGGGAATATATCGTTAAATTTTGAGGTGGACACCTGAATGTGAAAAGACCTATAGTAAATAAAACAAAGAATTAAATAAAAACAATAAATTACAGAAAAACAAGAAAAAAAATGGAATTCAAAACAGAACAAAGTCTTTGAGTCAATGATCACTTGAAAATTTAGATTGCTGACCTTAACCCACTCTCACTTATAAAGCTGATGACGATATCAGCAGCCACCGCGTCATCGGCTAATATAAGTTTGAGTGTCTTCTGCAAACCGTGGTTTCTTCGTAAGTCGCAAGATCCACACACCCGATTAAAATGTGGGTCACGATGAATACGGCACCACAGGTACAAAGTCGGGGGTCATCCCTTCTCATCAGATACGAGTGGGTGGATCTTGTATGACCTATCCTTAGCCTACACAAAATGACGGACTCCTTCCGTGACCGGAAACTGATCCGCCACACGCGAGTAGTTACCTTGATCGCTCTCAGCTTACCAGGCATTGGATCTGCTAGCCACTGACTCTCCCAGAATGACAGTACTTGTCGGCGTAACTGAGAGCTAATATGAATATAAGTAGTGGGCTACTTCTTGGTCGTGCCTGTAGGCCCTACTTATCGCTCTTGGTCTAGTCTGTACTCATCACTTGTGATGAGAGTAGTAGGCCTAGATCTTTGTCTGTTCTGTACTTATAACTCGAGATATGACTAGTAACTCTTGGTCTGGTCTGTACTTACCATTGGAGATATCGACGATGCCAGCAGACTTTATCCACGTTATTTGGGAACTACTCGTCTCGGCAACTTCAATCTTGGAGATTAATTTTCTAAGAAGAAGACAGAGACAGACAAGTATCAAGTGCGCCATTCCGTTTGATAGGATTTCACTCAAGAGAGGAAAGCTGTCTCTTTTATTCTACAGCACTCAAAATGCAATTCCTAACGTAATCACTCCACCAGACCCACATAGCCATGTACTAGGGGAGTTCCGAAAATAAGATTAGACAATTTCTCAACACAGAAAACATATCGCCATAACAAAGGGTAATCTTTCCTGAATTCTCGAAGGACAGCGCGAGACCAGATGAGTATTGGCGCATGTGCTGAGATAGAAGCAACAGATCAGCGTGCACGAGTTCATTCGAGTGCAAAATAGTAAGTCAAAAGTACGTTTGCTGGAATTGCGTGCTCTCGTGCGCAACTAATGGGGGCGTAGGAATAGTATTTGAGCTATTAATTGCACACAGAGCGTCTATGGAGATGACGCAATGCCATATGAAAATGTTGGGCGCTGGTGTTCAATGTTTAGTGAAGAAAGACTGACCTGGGTGCCCCTTCATGTCCACTGCTACAACAAACGTCGACAGGAAATGGTGTTACCTGACAGGCGCGTAATACTTTGTTTACACGGCACGTTCAAGATTCCGATTAGTTGCCGATCCAGATTAATTTGGTGCGTGTAAACGTAACGTAATTTCTATAATCTTGATTAACTCTGTTCTCCATCCAAGATCAGCCCGATCCTCTTTCCACAACTAGATAATCTCCTCTCAAAACATTGCGATCGTTGGTGTGTTCTGTCCTCCAGCATTGTGTCAGTGAAGGAGGCAGTGGAAATGATGGCATTTGCGATCCCCGATGTTTTCTATCCTGCTGCATTGTGTGAGTAAAGTAGGCTGTGTAAATAATGGCCATTACGATCGTCGGAGTGTTATATCCTGCTGCATTGTGTGAGTGACGTAGACGATGGAAATGGTGGCCATTACGATCGTCGGAGTGTTATATCCTGCTGTATTGTGTGAGTGAAGTAGACAATGGAAATGTTGGCCATTACGATCGTCGGTGTGTTCTATCCTGCTGCATTGTGTGAGTAAAGTAGGCAATGGAAATGGTGGCCATTGCGATCGTCGGAGTGTTATATCCTCCTGCATTGTGTGAGTGAAGTAGGCAGTGGAAATGGTGGCAATTGCGATCGTCGGTGTTTTCTATCCTGCTGCATTGTGTGAGTGAAGTAGGCAGTGGAAATGGTGGCCATTGCGATCCCCGGAGTGTTATATCCTGCTGCATTGTGTGAGTGAAGTAGGCAGTGGAAATGGTGGCCATTGCGATCCCCGGTGTGGTATATCCTGCTGCATTGTGTGAGTGAAGTAGGCAGTGGAAATGGTGGCCATTGCGATCCCCGGAGTGTTATATCCTGCTGCATTGTGTGAGTCAAGTAGGCATTGGAAATGGTGGCCATTGCGATCCCCGGTGTGGTATATCCTGCTGCATTGTGTGAGTGAAGTAGGCAGTGGAAATGGTGGCCATTGCGATTGTCGGTGTGTTATATCCTCCTGCAATGCGTTAGTGAAATAGGCAGTGGAAATGGTGGCCATTGCGATCCCCAGAGTGTTCTATCCTGCTGCATTTTGTGAGTGAAGTAGACAGTAGAAATGGTGGCCATTGCGATCCCCAGAGTGTTATATCCTGCTGCAATGTGTGAGTTAAGTAGGCAGTGGAAATGATAGCCATTGCGATTGTCAGTGTGTTCTATCCTGCTGCATTGTGTGAGTGAAGTAGGCAATGGAAATGGTGGCCATTGCGATCCCCGGTGTGTTATATCCTGCTGCATTGTGTGAGTGAATTAGGCAGTGGAAATGGTGGCCATTGCGATCGCGGTGTGGTATATCCTGCTGGCATGATCACCGATCCCACTTCGTATAGCATAGGCCCTTAAATATCGGATTATGATTGGTGGAAGAATGAGGTAGATCTGATTCAGACTCTCGTCTACAGACAGCGCCACTCGCGTCTATAGAGAACGAGAGGGAGCAGCTGATGTACTAACGTCCATTTCAGATTATGTTAGTTTATTGAAGTAAGAAGTCACGTCCAGAGGTTCGTTATAATCGTTATGTTTGAGAGCCAAGTAAGATTACAAGCCGTTTTTGTTGTTTTGATATAAGTCAATACAGTACATCTGTGTACACATGCACACTGACATAGTTAGTTATTGTTGTTTTAAGGGACGGAACTACGAGGTCAGAACTGGGGCGTATACCAAGTGTATATAAAAGGCAAATGTCACGCACTCGTCAACATATCTCGGTAACTAAGGACTTAGCATTAGTTTTGTCACGGGGGTTGCTTTAAGTTTAAGTTATAGGCAAGCGATAAACCAGTTACAGCACAAACGTGAAACATGAAAACATATTTAATAAATTCCATGGGATAAGTGATTGAGAAGATTTCGATTTGTTGTAGGCCTATTTTCAGTAGTGAAAATAGGGTAGGATATTTACCTAAACATGTGTATATCTCTGGAACTGCTTAAGAGACAAATGTTCCTCTGGCATTCTGCAGCTACCTCTAATTCTCTGTAGACGCGAGTGGTGCGCTATCTGTAGACGAGAGTGCGAGTCAGATGCTGCTCAAGCATCCACTAATCATAAATCGTCATTTTAGGGCCTATTCTATATAAAGTGGGATCGGCGAACATGCATCCTGCTGCATTGTGTGAGTGAAGTAGGCAGCGGAAATGGTGGCCATTGCGATCCCTGGTGTGGTATATCCTGCTGCATTGTGAGAGTGAAGTAGGCAGTGGAAATGGTGGTCATTACGATCGTCGGTGTGTTATATCCTGCTGCATTGTGTGAGTGAAGTAGGCAGTGGAAATGGTGGCCATTGCGATCCCCGTTGTGGTATATCTTGCTGCATTCCTTGTGAGAGTGAAGTAGGCAGTGGAAATTGTGGCCATTGCGATCCCCGGAGTGTTATATCCTGCTGCATTGTGAGAGTGAAGTAGGCAGTGGAAATGGTGGCCTTTGCGATCCCCGGTGTGTTATATCCTGCTGCATTGTGAGAGTGAAGTAGGCAGTGGAAATGGTGGCCATTGCGATCCCCGGTGTGTTATATCCTGCTGCATTGTGAGAGTGAAGTAGGCAGTGGAAATGGTGGCCATTGCGATCGTCGGAGTGTTATATCCTCCTGCATTGT
This sequence comes from Meconema thalassinum, assembly GCA_946902985.2. Taxonomy (NCBI): domain Eukaryota; kingdom Metazoa; phylum Arthropoda; class Insecta; order Orthoptera; family Tettigoniidae; genus Meconema; species Meconema thalassinum. The sequence goes on from OX336400.1 coordinate 55,147,166, forward strand.
GTGAGTGAAGGAGGCAGTGGAAACGGTGGCCCTTGCGATCCCCGTTGTGGTATATCCTGCTGCATTGTGTGAGTGAAGTAGGCAGTGGAAATGGTGGCCATTGTGATCGTCGGAGTGTTATATCCTGCTGCATTGTGTGAGTGAAATAGGCAGTGGAAATGGTGGTCCTTGCGATCCCCGTTGTGGTATATCCTGCTGCATTGTGAGAGTGAAGTAGGCAGTGGAAATGGTGGCCATTGCGATCGTCGGTGTGTTATATCCTGCTGCATTGTGTGAGTGAAGTAGGCAGTGGAAATGGTGGCCATTGCGATCGTCGGAGTGTTATATCCTGCTGCATTGTGTGAGTGAAGTAGGCAGCCGAAATGGTGGCCCTTGCGATTCCCGTTGTGGTATATCCTGCTGCATTGTGTGAGTGAAGTAGGCAGTGGAAATGGTGGCCATTGCGATCCCCGGAGTGTTATATCCTCCTGCATTGTGTGAGTGAAGGAGGCAGTGGAAATGATGACCATTGCGATCCCCGTTGTGGTATATCCTGCTGCATTGTGTGAGTGAAGTAGGCAGTGGAAATGGTGGCCATTGCGATCGTCGGAGTGTTATATCCTGCTGCATTGTGTGAGTGAAGTAGGCAGTAGAAATGGTGGCCATTGCGATCCCCGGAGTGTTATATCCTGCTGCATTGTGAGAGTGAAGTAGACAGTGGAAATGGTGGCAATTGCGATCGTCGGTGTTTTCTATCCTGCTGCATTGTGTGAGTGAAGTAGGCAGTGGAAATGGAGGCCATTGCAATCCCCGGAGTGTTATATCCTGCTGCATTGTGTGAGTGAAGTAGGCAGTGGAAATGGTGGCCATTGCGAACCCCGGTGTGGTATATCCTGCTGCATTGTGTGAGTGAAGTAGGCAGTGGAAATGGTGGCCATTGCGATCCCCGGAGTGTTATATCCTCCTGCATTGTGTGAGTGAAGGAGGCAGTGGAAATGATGAACATTTCGATCGTCACGCGATCATCATCAGATCCTGCTCACTCGGGCTTAGATAAAGTAAGTTTTTGATGTGTAACATCTTTCCACTCGGTATCTGTATATACAGTATATTTTGTGGGGGCGATTTTGAAAATTGAAACGGAAACGGATGTTACGGAAACAATGAAACGGAAATGGATGGGACGGAAACAATGAGCCCGCGCGGTGGCGGAGACGTACTGTCGGCCATGTGGCTACGTTGAATGTATATTGCATACGGTTTACTTCAAGGTTTGGGGGCCCCATTAAAGATATTCCTACAATAAATCTTCTTCAATTTGTCGTTGTTTGGTGTGAAAATATTCATTATATCATATTTGCTGAAAACCGGTCAGGATTTGGCACTGCTGTTTTACAAGTAGTTATTTCAATGACCAACAGAGTTCACTGTTAACAAGTTACATGTTACACATCATGCGAATACTGTAAGGCTCCTAATTTTTTTATATATTACTAACATTACCCGTCGCGGCTTCGCCCGCGAATATTCTAGTTGTAAAGAGTACACTTGGCAAAATCTCAATCATGAATGCTATGGCTGATTTATCCTTGGTATGAATAATCAGACTTTATCAATTCAGCTACTGGTGCAGTGGTTAGGGGTTTGTCATTCCTCCATAGGTATATCAGAGCGAAGTTAGTTTTCTGGGAATATCACAGACACTGTTAATTTAAGGGCCTTTAAATGTGGTTTTCGGAGACCCTTTATAGTCGGGTGAAAAGTACCTTTCGTACCACACTCACACGAGAAAATTGCGTGAAAAAAATTAGAGTGCTCCTTGACCCCCTTAAGCGCATTATACTGTATGTATTGATGAATTTTACAGCTTAATTTGATTCAGTGATAACCTTATAACCGTCTGGAAACTTTCACAGTAATGTAATAATTGGAATTGCATTGCGTCTTACAGAAATAGATGGACCTGTGAGATTCTGTTACCATGGTTACCGTGATGCATTCTTTCATTATTTCATTGTAAATATGCATGTTTTAAGGTATTTATTTAATTGTGAGGCATTTAAAGAGTAAGTGAGTGCGTTTTGCTTACGCATTGGGTTATGCTGAACCTGTAGGTACCCCATATGTGTAGGTTGGTGTTAATGGGACTTTATTTTCGGTACAAAAGTGGAATGGGACCTTAGTAGAATAATATAGGGAGGGATACTTCCGTACAAATATACAGTATATATAATTTTAGGTAGATTTCATTAGAAAGCTAACTATTGCAATGGGTCCCATGTTTCGACTTCCGGAAAATTTCGACATATCTTCGCGTTTCACATCCCCCAGACCCCAAAACCACCGTCAGTTCAAAAGTTTATATATAATTTATGTATATATATATATATATGTATATATATATATATATATGTATATCAGTTTCTTGTGGACACGATAACTGCCGTAATTTCGCACCAATTACTTCGAATTTTTTACCGAATATGTATACCTATAAAATCTCGGTCGAGTTCGTTACTGGGCTAAATCGGTCGAAGGGGGTGAAAATGGGGGGCATTTTTCGAAAAAGTGAAATTTCGCTATAACTCTCTTAATACGTGCAATATCGAATCCATTCAAAGTTCATAATATGTGTCGGATAAGTGCCAAAAATATTTGTCAAATAAGTTTTTTGATAGCACCAACCATTGACCAAAGGGGTGGAAAAAAGTGGGTTTTTCGGGAAACATTAATCATATCTCTCTTAATAGGCACAATATCAAAACCGTACAAAATGGACAATATTCCCCTAATAATTACCTAAAACTTTTGTCTGAAAGAATTTTTGATATGACCCACCATTACGCCAATGGACGAGAAAAATGATTTCGGAATTATAAGAAAATGCCAAGAGCTATCAGTGGTTGCCATGGCAACACTACTAAATTGATGAGGCATGGGCCATCAGACGTTGCAATGACAACGCACTTGCACGAGATCAGATTCAGTATTTCCATCTGATTAAGTGGTTGGTTGGTTGTTTCTTAAGTTTAGGGGCTGCGACAACGCGGTCATGTAGCCCCGTGTACTTTGGGTGTGTGTGTAGAATCTGTCTGATAACCGGTGTTAATTGAGATGACTGTATTAGTGTGTGTTATCTGTTTGTTAATTTAAGTACTGCAACTAACAATTTTTCAGATAGTTCCTACTTTTGCCGCCAAGCGCCACTGTCAACGACTACGAGGCCAAGTTCAGAACTGAGCTACTAGACGCCGCGCCGCCGCAGTCGGCTCTTGGCAACGAACATAGAAACCTAAGAGCGTTGTATACATTCTTAACCTATCCAATTTAGCTTCACACAGGTGCAATTAGTGGAACGATCTTTAACATGCCATAAATCTATGACATGGGACCGCCGGCTTTACTTCCCCTCCGATGGAAGGGATATTTAACACTCTTAAAAAATCCGACGGCTTCGGCCGGGTTTGAACCCGGTATCTTGGGCATAGAAGCTCAGCACGCTACCGACTACGCCACCGAAGCCGCCTGGCAAAGTGGGAAGCGGCTTCGGTGGCGTAACTGGTAGCATGCTGAATGTCTATGCCCAATGTCGCGGTTTCAAAGCCGGCCGAAGTCGTCGGATTTTCTAAGAGCACTAGAATCCCTCAGTATGCTTTCCTTTGGAGGGGCAGTTCCAACGTTCGTTGCGAGTTGATGGTTGGGGTGGCATCTAGTAGCCAAGTTCACAGCTAGGTGTCGTTGACGGTAGTACCTGGTAGCAACATTAGGAACTACTGCTTGAAATTGACCGTCTGCAGTACTTACATGAATTAAGACTAACTAGTTGAAACCCGTCAAAACATGACGGACAATGACAAAAATATTTACTGAAGAAGCTTCTTATATAAGTTACATTCTTTGTACGAATACTTCTTATTACTATTGCAACTTTAAGGGCGTCAAAAGTTAGCACTCTCAACATTGCAACATAATGCTAGTCATGACTGAAAACGTGATGAGGTAAATAGCCCAATACGTTCTAGAGTTTTTCCTTGAGCTTTATTGATTGTGATAAGGTATGCCGAGCGAATAGGAAATTGTTGCCTATTAAAATACAATGTACTGTACCTGCAAGTGTTTTATCGGAAGGTGTTAAATCAAGTCGTAAGATTTGAGCTCTCTGCCCAATATTACTGCACCTATTATATCCGAATCCAAGCAATTTCTTACATATTTCTTACAATTAATATGTTTCCATATAGGAGTCCTTGGGAAACGTTCAGATTTCTAAGGAGCATAACTATGGCTCAAACGTTCGGAGTATGTGGAGGCGAATCCCTTAATTCCAAGGAATTGAAGAATTCTATAGTAGGGATATAAAGTAGCTGGCTTTCATCTTCAGTATCTAATCTGTTAACGCTGATGTATGTGTTTGAACTACTGTATATAAGTTCAATGAGTTTTAAATTAATATCATTACATTCTTGCAGCCTGTCAAATATTTTATTTTCCAGCAGATCAATTTTACCCTCACAACAGTAAAGACCAAAGTAACCACGCGTAGATATTACACAAGAGAAATGCAATGTAGAATAATGTTTATATTTGATCGTCACGGTCCTTACACTGTACTGCATAATATCTGGAATTGTTCCTGAAATGGCCTATTTATATTGAATTTTAAATGTGGCTTCGTATTATTCGATAACACAATAGTGTCCTGCATCCACGGAGCCGCTAAATATTAAATGTCAAATAATACTTCCATTGCCGAAATCAACAGCGTAGTTAGACTCAGTACTCTAAACAAATAATCATTGTCTTATTCAATGAAGTTCAACATGACCCGTCCAGACACTTTCATACTCAAGTTGGTTGCTGAGGAGAATGCGATGAGACTGATCGCCTACAATAAAATCCTTATAGTTGTTCCTGCCAGCGATTTTTTTTGTAATAGCTTGAAAACGCAGCTCAGAATGAACTCTTCATTTTGATACAAACAGTACGAAACTGCTTTAATAAGCAAAATCCATCACCTGTTATAGGTTATGGCAGTACATTTTGCAGGGGAAACATAGAATCACTTCGCCAACTACTGGAATGAGCATAGGCCTATACTCAATACTCACTTCGGCAGTCACCCTAATGGAGGCAGTTTTAGAATTCTATCACCCGTGCATGTCCAAAATCGTATTAACACATGGAAGCCCACCTATTCTTGGCTATCGCCCCGGAGACCCGGGTTACATTTCCTTCCCTGCCAAGAATTGTAATTCTGGTATAAGGGCAAAAACGGGGCACACTCAGTCTCTTGAAGTATAACTAAGAAGAGGGAGGTTCGATTCTCACCTCAACAATCTTGGATGTGGTTTTCCGTAGTTTCCCACTTCCACTCAAGGCAAATACCGGGACGGTTCCTAGGCCTCGGCCGTCTCCTTGCCATTCCCCTCCTTAATTACAAATACACACTTTAATGCAGCCATCGCAATAACACAGGTCAACAGAGAAAATTTTAAACATACACACCGAAGTACACGGGGCTGAGTGACCACGATGTCGGAGCCGTTCAAACGAATTATGTTTCCCAAGTGTCTCTCATGGCGAAAGCAATTGTGGACACGCGCGAGTGCCTGGAAAACTACTTTTTTCTTTAATAGTTTAAGAGTATATGGACATTGCATAATTATAACTTTTAGTCTAGGACGCTACCAACTTGACCACCGAAGCATTGGGAAGGAATTGCAATATTAAGGTACATAAATAACGTACACATTCAACTGTCAGTTAATGTTCTTCAACATTTCCCTTCTTTTATAACTCTATTTCAGTATACATATCGTGGAAACATCATAGAAAATATTCCCCTCCTTTATAATTCTCATAAATAACTATCACGTGAAAACACGCCATGTCTGATGTATTAAATATATCGATGCAATGGTGCTGCAGTCTGTTGTCGGTTATTGGAACTATATTGGCGAAGTACTGCCATCTGTTACTGGAACTGATTGCAGATATTGGGGACAACAGTTAGCAGGTTTTTCTCCGGGTACTCCGGTTTTCCCTGTCAAAATTTCATTCCAGCAACACTCTCCACTATCATTTCATTCCATCTGTCATTCATTTAATCATTGCCCCAGAGGAGTGCGTCAGGCCTCGGCAGCCGGCACAGTTCATATCCTCGCCGCTAGTTGGGGGCTTCATTCATTCCATTCCTGACCCGGTCGGAGACTGGAGGCAGGCTGTGGATTTTCAGTTAGCTCTTTCGATCACATGCTGTAATGCAATGGTAAAACGGAAATAAAATGTATTGATGTGGAATGTAGAAATATGTATCTATAACTTAAAGCAAACAGCATGAAATCGCTGGCGGATTGTAGATAGAATGCATAAGCTAATTGTTGTATATGGGCGAATAACATTATGTGCAAGTTAATTTCATGAAATTAAATACTAATAATTGTTGAATTAAAGAAAACAATAGTGACAGCACATTAAAATAGGGCTATTTTCGCTATCGTTTTACCCTCCAGGGTTGGCTTTTCCTTCGGACTAAGCGAGAGATCGCACCTCTACCGCCTCTGAAGGCAGTGTCCTGGAGCTTGAGACTCTGAGTCAGGGATACAACTGGGATGTGTGACCAGCACTACGTCCAGGCGGCCTCACCTGCAAAGCGAACAAGGGGCATGATGAAGGGATGGGAAGAGTGGGACGGTTAGGCAAGGAAGTGGGAAGGAGGCGACCGTGGCCTTACAGTGGGAACCATCCCGGCATTTGCCCGAAGATGAAGTGGGAAACCACAGAAAACCACTTCCAGGATGGCTGAGATGGGATTCGAACCCCCTCTACTCATTTGGGCCACCCGAGGCAGAGTAGACCCCGTTCCAGTCCTCATACCTCTTTTCAAATTTCGTGGCAGAGCCGGGAATCGAACCCAGGACCTCCGGGGCGGCATGAAAATCGGTCCAGTGGGGAGTTGTTGACGATTTACAAAAGAAAACGCCTTGTGTTTTAAATATATAGATGGCAAAGGAGAATCCGATACTTTACGCGAATTATAAAATTAAAATATGTTTCGACAATGTAATAGCAATCGTAAGAAGGATGAAAACGGAAATTAAAAAAACATATCCGAAGTGGGATTCGAACCCACTCGACCATGCAAAATACAACCTACTGGACTGGAGCTATAGCCGCGCGGCCATCCAGACAACTGTCTTTTCGATGCAATATCAAGGTACCTAACCACCATACACACTCAACCTGCAGTTTAACTCCCTCAATACTTTGCTTATTTTATAATTCTATTTCAATGTATATTCTAAGAACATAATTAACAATATTGGAGACCCTGTTTAATTCTCATAAACAAAGATCTCAGTTAGACGCGGCGGGAAGCAAGCGCCATTTCCCTCGTTGAAAAGAGTCTTTGTGCGCAAGCGCGGGAGCGGCAAATATTAATGTTTTCTTTAATAATTTGTAAATATACCCTAACATATTTTCCTTTTAAAGACACTCTGCTCGACAATGTAATATCAATCGTAAGAAGGAAGAAAACGGAAATAAAAAAATATGTCCAAGGTGGGATTCGAACCACCTCGACCATGCGTAATTCGAATAATACTGGACTGGAACTCTAGCCGCGTGGCCATCCAGACAACTGTTCGTGTTAACAATATCAAGGTACATAACCACCATACACACTCATCCTGCAGTTTAACTCCCTCAATACTTCGCTAATTTTATAATTCTATTTCAATGTATATTCTAAATACATAATTAACAATATTGGAGACCCTATTTAATTCTCATAAACAAAGATCTCAGTTAGACGCGGCGGGAACCAAGCGCCATTTTCCTCGTTGAAAAGAGTCTTTGTGCGCAAGCGCGGGAGCGGCAAATATTAATGTTTTCTTTAATAATTTAAAAATATACCCTAACATATATTTTTCTTTTAAAGACACTCTGCAAATCTACATGCCAAGAGCTCTCGTTAGAATGCATTACGAAGTAAATCGGTTCTGTCATTCTCTCAATCTCGCGGTAACAAAAATCACCTTAGTGTTTTAAATATATAGATACAGCCATTACAATTCACACCGTGTATCAGACAGATTCTACACTCACCCAAAGTACACGGGGTTAGATGACCGCGTTGTCGCAGCCCCTAAACTGAGGAACCAACCAGAGGTAGATTTCATTAGAAAGCTAACTATTGCAATGGGTACCATGTTTCGACTTCCGGAAAATTTCGACATATCTTCGCGTTTCACATCCCCCAGACCCCAAAACCACCGTCAGTTCAAAAGTTATATATAATTTATGTATGTATATGTATATCAGTTTATTGTGGACACGATAACTGCCGTAATTTTGTACCAATCACTTTGAATTTTTTACCGAATACGTATACCTATAAAATCTCGGTCGAGTTCGTTACTGGGCTAAATCGGTCGAAAGGGGTGAAAATAGGGGGCTTTTTTTCGAAAACGTGAAATATTGCTATAACTCTCTTAATATGTGAAATATCGAATCCGTTCAACATTCATACTATGTGTCGGATAAAGCCCAAAAATGTATGTTTGAAGAGTTTTTTTTATAGCACCAACCATTGACCAAAGGGGTGGGAAAAAGTGGGTTTTTCGGGAAACATTCATCATATCTCTCTTAATAAGCACAATATCAAAACCGTACAAAATGGACAATATTCCCATAATAATTACCTAAAACTTTTGTCTGAAAGAATTTTTGATATAACCCACCATTATGCCAAGGGATGAGAAAAATAATTTCGGAATTATAAGAAAATGCCAAGACCTATCAGTGGTTGCCATGGCAACACTACTAAATTGATGAGGGATGAGCCATCAGACGTTGCCAAGATAACGCACTTGCACGAGATCAGATTCAGATTTCCATCTAAGTGTGAAGCGGCTTCGGTGACGTAACTGGTAGCATGCTGAATGTCTATGCCCAAGGTCGCGAGTTCAAAACCGGCCAAAGTCGTCGGATTTTCTAAGAGCGCTAAAAATCCGTCAGTATGCTTTCCTTTGGAGGGGAAGTTCCAACGTTAGTTGCGAGTTGCTGGTTGCGGTGGCATCTAGTAGCCAAGTTCACAGCTAGGTGTCGTTGACGGTAGTACCTGGTAGCAACATTAGTAACTACTGCTTGAAATTGACCGTCTGCAGTCCTTACCTGAATTACAGACTAATACAGCCATCCCAAAGTACACGGGGTTACATGACCGCGTTGTCGCAGCCCCTAAACTGAGGAACCAACCAAAATCTCTGCGGTAGATATAATTTTGCGTGAAGAAGTAACAGACCGTTACATAGTTGCACATCAGTGTCGAAACCTTGCATAAGGATAGTGTGACCACAAGTATAAAAATGGACCCCAAATGACAAGAAGGTTACCGTTCCCATAAGACAATAAAATGTTTAAAATAAGCATAAAATGACGAAAAACAAAGTTAATTAAGCTCCAATTATAAAATACCTTCTCGCATTAAATGAGGTCTGATCCTTCTACGAAAATCTGCATATTCTGCCTATTTTCGCCTATCCCCAAGTTTGTCCGGTGAAATCTACCTCCGCCTTCCGGCGTGCCGAGAGGACTTTTTTATATTAGAAATGATTGTAAAGACTTGTGTAACGTGTCAATGTTATTTACAGGTATTATATTGCTCAGTTGGTCTGAAGCTCTTCTATAGTTGTTGCGTTAATATTAATGTAGTTTAAGTATGTTAGCCTGTGCTCTATTGACTTAGTATTGCTTTTAGACTGTGAAATTAACAAGCCACAAAAGTGTGTAAATTCAATTTGTTGGCATATGTACTTAAAATGTAACGCTTTCGGTTAAAATAAAACACTTCCACCTATCGTTTATCACAGAAATTAGATAATCATAACCCCTGGCGCTACAGCCCATGAAGGGCCTAGGCCCAGCCATTTGGCCTGCAGATAATGGGATGACGCGTGATCAGCGCATCGGGTCCCCTTGGCCGTTAATCATGGTTTTCGTGATCGGGGCACTGCCTCACCGTCAGACACTCACGAGGTTGAGTGCACCCCATACCGGCCCTCACGTCAGATTCTAAAATCCCTGACGGAGCCAGGAATCTAACCCGGGGCTTCCGCGTAAGAGGGAAGCGCGCTACCCCAACACCTCGTGGTCGGCTACAGAAATTAGACCTAATAGGAATTTGTATTTGCCAAAGTTAGTAAGATTTGACTCATGAAGTAAAGGATACATAAAAAATAAAGTATTTTTGTTGGCCTGTGTAACCTTCACATCACTGTACTGGTAAACCAGAGTTGGTAACACTGCTTCTTGTATTGAAATGGCTCACTTAATATTTATGAAAATAAATATTACTAATTCCACTACTGCCCTGTCATCAATCTCGCAGCGGAATGTAAATTAGAAGGTAGATGAACGTAACAAATTACTTATTGTCTCCTAGACTCCTTTCTTCCTTCCTTGCTCGCTTGCTTTGTTCTCTGTTTTTATTGTATTTCTAGAAGAAAGATAAAAAGAAGCAAACAACACCCACAAGATGTACGACCGAAGAAATAAATTGAAATCCGACCATTTTTATCGTCCGCAGTGCCGCATTCCCTTTAACTTTTCTACAGGATAAGGAAAGGAGAAGACAGTGTTCGTTTCCTTTACGGATCGCGTCCTGCGAGAAGAAAGACAATTTATTACTTCCCCACTGTGTTTAGCACACCGTGGCTCGTTAACCCCCGACAGCCCATACTCTTCATTGAACGAGCCTTGCAATTTCGGTCTTTTAATATTTTATTCAGACTGTCCGAGAAGGCTACAGGAAAGGTTTTCTTTGCGTGTATAATATTATTTGTGTCGCAATTCTATAAGGAGTTAATTTATTCATTCATTCATTTATTCATTCATCCATGTATTTAATTACTTCAGGGGCGTGGTGGCGCAGCGGTCAAGCTGTATGCCTCTCACCAAGGCGGACCGGGTTCGATTCCCGGTCAATGCATGTGAGATTTTCGATGTGAAATGCCATGTCCTGTGGTTCGGATTCCACGTAAAACGGAGGTCCCGTGGCTTATGATCGCGAGATTGACGGTCACGTTAAACTACAAGCTTCCTTCCTTTTATTTAATTACTTATTTACTTATGTTATTTATTGATTTATTGACTTATTTATTTATTTATTTATTTATTTATTTATTTATTCATTGATTTATTTATTTATTTATTTATTTATTTATTTATTTATTTATTTATTTATTTATTTATTTATTTATTTATTTATGCATTTCATTAATTATTCATTTCATTATTTATTCATTTATATATTCATTTACTTATTTATTTATTTGATAATTTATTCATTTATTTAGTGACTTATTTATTCATTTATTTATTTATTTATTCATTTATTTATTCATGTATATGTTTATTTATTTGATAATTTATTCATTTATTTATTGATTGATTTATTTATTCATTTATTTATTTATTCATTTATTTATTTATTTATTTATTTATGCATTTCATTATGTATTCATTTATTTATTTATTTATATATTTATATATTTATTTATTTATTTGATAATTTATTCATTTATTTATTCATGTATTTATTTATTCATTTATTAATTTATGTATTTATTTATTTATTATTTATTTATTTATTTGATAATTTATTCATTTATTTATTTATTTATTTATTTATTTATTTATTTATTTATTCATTTATATATATATATATTTATTTGATAATATATATATTTATATATTTATTTATTTATTTATTTATTTATTTATTTATTTATTATTTATTTGTTTGTGTAGTAAACCGTAATTATACAGTAGGTGTAGGGAATAAGGTAAGTACTCCATTACTTGAAGTAAGGTATTCTCCTGGCATTTACCGACCACGGTGGCATCGAGTGAGCGTGGGTTTTCGTGCTGTTCCATTTTCATCACCAAGCAAATGTTGGGACGGTTCGTATCAACTGGTCCACAGCCCTTCCATGACCCTTCCTTAGTTAGACACAAAGTAACCAATCCCCAGTTATATCTGCTATCAAAGTGTGTTCAGCTCCCACACACTATCCTTACGACGGTAGACGAATGATCCCTCGCAGAGTTCGTGGGTGAAGCTGAGCTTGGAGGACAAGCGGTGAAGTAAAACACGCTTCAACAAGTGAGAACTTAAGGGCGTTTGCACTTATTTCCATGGTAACAGTTGTTGTTGTCAGAGTCTTCAGTCTTTTGACTGGTTTGATGCAGTCCCTCATTCCTCCCTGACTTGAGCTAATCGTTCTATCTCTACTTAGCTACCATACCTTGCATCCGAGACAATCTCTTAATATATTCCAACCTTAGTATACCCCTACAGTTTCTTCCATAATTAAGTTTGCTATTCCTGAAAATCTTAGCAAGTGTCCTACCAACCTATGTCTTCTCTTCATTAGCATTCACCAAAATCATCTCTCCTTGCCCACTCGTAGTAACTAACCTAAGTGTCAGAAATTTGTCACCGCTAATTCGAGATAGACTGGTTGGTTCCTTAGTTTAGTGGCTGCGACATGTAGCCCCGTGTACTTTGGGTGTGTGTAGAATTTGTCTGATAACCGGTGCTAATTTGTCTGATAACCGGTGCTAATTGTGGTGACTGTATTAGAGTGTGTTATCTGTGATTCAGGTAGAAGGACTGCCGACGATTAATTTTTTCAAGTAGTTCGTACGATTGCCACCAAATGCTACCATCCACGACACCTAGCTGCGGACGTGGCTACTAAATATCATCGCAGTCAACACCTGGCGGCAAACGTTGGAACTAATATAGCGTTATCAAACTAACCTACAAATTTTAGCTTCCACAGGTGTAGTTAGTGGAAGGTTCTTTTTCATGCCATAAATCTTTGACATGGGACCACCGGCTTTACTTCCCCTCCGAAGGAAGGCATACTGAGGAATTTTAACTCTCTTTAAATATCCGACGAATTCGGTCGGGTTTGAACCCGCGATCTTGGGCATAGAAGCTCAGCATGCTACCAACTACGCCACCGAAGCCACCTCGAGATAGACTACCAGCCCACAATGATATCCATGTTAAAGATGGCCGGTATTGGAGTCGAGATTCAAACTACAGTACGATCTCCAGATTTGCAGCAAGTTCTCAGCTTCTCTCGGTGGTGATGCTTAAAATGGTCCACCGTGCAAAAATAAAACTAATAAGAAAGATAAGTTAGGGATTTAAAACGTAAATGTATTCTCTTAAATGGAAATAATAAAATGAGAAGAAGCGACTTTAAGTGTCGCACTTCGCATTCATACACATAGCAACAGAGCGTAGTAAAAAGTACAGTACTTTATGATAGCAGAGGAGAAGAATAAAATAATCTCTTGTGTCTTGTAAATCTTCAGTCACAGTCTCTTGTGTGATTTGTATATGGCGCAATATAAAAATTTTACACCTTGCACAAAATGTATGAATACGTGAGCACTTAAGCTTTATCATTTTACTTTCGTCTCTAGCATTCTACTTTTATTTTATTTCGTTTTTTTGGCTCATCTAAATTCCTTTTTCTTGCTTTCATTCCATAGCGGGAAAGAGAAAGAGAGATGGGCTGGACAAAAGGAGGTGGGGATAAAGAAAGGGGCAGTGAGAATTAATTTACATAACTATGATGGTCGGAGTTATTTGATGAGGCCGCTAAAGCCTGCCTTAATAGCGAGACACGTTAATAAACGTACTCCTGGCCGAGCAAGCCACTGTATTAACGCTAGATCTGTAACATTTAGGACTTAGAAACTACATTTTATCTACAGGGTGGCAGACAAAGCGATCCACTATTTTGTTGTAGAATACAATATTTATTATAGCCTATTCTTCTTTCTTCGTTTAGGCCAGGTATGGACCACGTCATTTCAACTGCTTCCGTCTTTGGGCCTTGATCTTAGTACAGTGTTCACGCATTCACTGCCTGTGAAACTCCCTTCTATCATCAGACCACTTCTTCCCGGTTTTTAATTTCGCTTTTTCTTGGAATTGGCGGTATGCTCCAATCTTTTCCTTCAAAAGATCACGTTCCATAATGTCTGCGTGGGTGATCCCTACTTCTTGCAAATCCTTGTCTACCTCACGAAACCAAGGTCCCTTGGTTTTTTTGTTTAGAAAATAGATAAATATCCGATTGGCGACTCCCTCGGGTTTCATACGAGTTAAGAGGCAGTAGAAAGATATTCTTCTCTTCCCATTTACTTGAGATATCCTTTCTACATGATGGCACAGCTCATTGTTATGCCGTCTCCTGTATTCACCATCGTCTATCAACGGCCCTAAGATCTTCCTCAGGATCTTCCTTTCCTTGGCTTCCAATTTCTCAACCAGACCCTTCCTATTCATTGCCAGGCATTCTGGTGCGTACAGCGCCTCAGGTCGGATAACTGTACGATAGTGTATTAGTTTGGCATTGCGGGACACTGTTCGCTTGTTGTACACTCCTTTCGTTAGCTGGTAGGCCACTTCCATCTTGTTCATTCTTGATGTGAAGGCTTCCTTCTCTGATATGTTGGGCTCGATCCACTCCCCTAGGTACATAAACTTTGTTTGCCTGACGAATCTTTCCATGATCAACATTTGATTCTTTGACTGCAGGGTTAATCTCTCTATATATAACAAGAAGTTCCGTGACGAACTAAAGAGCCTACTTTTCATGCCAATGATTATTCTACAGTATATGAACCTATCTAGAATAATGACGAAATTAACTTTATGTTCGACCCTCACTATTATGTGTCAGATAACTGTATCATAATGATGGTCATTATAACACTGTTTTCCATTATGATACAGTTTCTCCAGCCAATCAGAGCTCGTTCATTGACCAATTAGGTAACGATAACTTCGCGCATGCGCTCAAAATCCAACATGTCGGACATAAACACAACATCGAACTATAATAAATTACCGACATGGAATACCCACCGTCCATATGTTCGCGTAAATAAACTGGCGAATATGAGACAAGAAATAGCACTGTACCTTAAAATCACCAACGCTAATTTCTACACAGCGCATTGTCTTCAACTGACACCGGTGACAATATTACTGAGGGACGGCAGATGTAAACATATGGTTTGCATATGGCATTGCAAACCCACAGAGCGCATGCGTCGGTCGTTCAAAGCTCTTGAAAGACAAAGATATAACACCCAACGCTCGCTCTGCGATCACAAAATTCCAGTAGCTGACTCTCAACAGATATTTATGAATATTTATGTTAAAACATATAATAAAGTTATAATTATCGTCGAACATAAACAGTCGTATGCAACTCGCCTATAATGGTTATTAAGACACTCGTATGGAAATTATAAAACTCGCATACGCTCGTTTTATAAAAAATACTCGTGTCTTAATTATAGCCATTATAGGCTCGTTGCATAATGTACTATTATGTTCGACCCTGACTATTATGTATCTGAAAACTGTATCATAATGAGACTCATTATAACATTATTTTTCATTATGATACAGTTTCTCCCACCAATCAGAGCTCAAGAAACAGTCGTTTGACCAATTAGATAATTAGATGCGCTGAGTACCACGGCCTTCTAATGTAAATCACACTGCCTTGCCTAGTGTAATAGTAGATTAATCGAGGTGCCCATGGTCAAATACAAGGCATTCCCTGCGTCTCATGCGCTCGGTTTAGTACATAAAACTGGCGAAATCTCGACAGATATTTATGAATATTTATCTTCGAACATAAAATAGTTATAATAATGATAGTCGAACATAAACAGTCGTATGCAACTCGCCTATAATGGTAATTAAGACGCTCGTATGGAAATTATAAAACTCGCATACGCTCGTTTTATAAAAATACTTGTGTCTTAATTACAGCCATTATAGGCTCGTTGCATAATGTACTATAGTAATATCGAATTGTCTAATTAGTTCGAAATATTCCTGGTATAATGTACCCTAACTGAGCACTACAGTTGGCAGCCCTGGTGACTGAATATATTCTTAGTTCCATCTCTTAAGGTACAGAATACAAAATTTGGTTGAAGTCCAATGGACGTTACATGCACTTAGACATTGGACCTATCAGCACGCGTAAAAGCATGTTGGCAACAATGTCATGCGTGTGCTGGTTAGAAATAATCGGAAATATTATGATATCTTGTTGTGCCAATTTTGGATGAAATCCATTTGTTAGTATAGAAGTTACATGTATTTTAAAATGTGTCCTATCAGCAGGCATAGAATCATGTTGGCAGCACTGACTTATATTAATTATTCCAAATTAATCTAGAATGTCAGGTGCTATATGTGTGCAAAGTATAGGGCTGTTGGCTTGCATACTTCCTGACATATTGATATTAGGGTAAAAAATATAGACAGCATTTATTAACAGTTGGCAGCCCTGATTGCTCCTAAGAATACTTATAGTCATATCTGTTATGTTACACATAGCACATACGAAATTTGGTTGAAATCCAACTGATAGTATAGAAGTTACATGTATTTAAAAATTGACCCTATCAGCAGGCTTAGAATCATGTTGGTAGAACTGAAGTATATAAGTTACTCCAAAATTAATCTAAAATGTCAGGTACTATATGTGTGCATAGTTTAATGCTGTCGGCTTGCATACTTTCCGATATATTGGTATTTGGATAAAAGAATAGAGAGATCAATTATTAACAGTTGGCAGCCCTGGTGGCTCTTAATAACACGTTCAGTCATATCTGTTTATGTACACATATTACATACAAAATTTGGTTGATATCCAATTGATAGTGTAGAAGTTATAGGCATTTAAAAATTGGACCTATCAGAAGGCTTAAAATTATTTTGGCAATGCTGTCATATATGGCCTTCTGGAAATTAAACTGAAATAGTGTTATCTACATGTGTGCCAATTTTGGAATAGCTCCCATGCATACCTTCCAAGATATCCAACATGGAGCTCAAATTTCTAGTGCGTTTTTTCAGCAGTTGGTAGCACTGACATCATTTTCAAATATGGACGTGAGATATTCCGGTATACATCTTTACTCATACTAAATTTGTTTTCGATTCCTGCAGCCGTTTAGGAGTTGATAGGGGGGACACACACACAGCCAGACAGACAGAAGGACAGACAGACAGACACACTTTTTCCCGGATCGATCTCATAAGTCTACTTTTTCCTCATTTTTGCAAAATGTAAAAAGTAGGCTAAAATGAATATTTGTCTGTTTTTTCTGGATTTCCACGGAAATTCGCGATATTTGCGCGTTTCAGACTGTTTTATGACGGATGCGCGCAAAAATAACAAGAAGTTCCGTGACGAACTAAAGAGCCTACTTTTCTTAAATTTAAAATTCAAGCCAATGATTAATCTATATGGATCTATCTGAAATAATGAAAAAATTAAATTGGTAATATAGAAATTTCTAATTAGTTCGAAATACTGTATACCTGGCATAATGTAGCCTAATAGAGAACTACAGTTGGCAGCCCTGGTGACTGAATATATTCTTGTTTCCATCTCTTAAGGTACAGAATACAAAATTTGGTTGAAGTCCAATGGATAGCATGGACGTTACATGCAGTTAAACATTGGATCTAACAGCGCGCTTAGAATCATGTTGGCAACAATGACATACATGTATTGGTCAGAAATAATCTGCAATAATATGATCCCTTGTTGTGTTAATTTTGAATGAAATCCGTTTGTTAATATAGAAGTTACAGGCATTTTAAAATTGGACCTATCAGCAGGCTTAGAATCATGTTGGAAGCACTGACGTATATTAGTTACTCCAAATTAATCTAGAATGTCAGGTACTATACGTGTGCAAATTTTAGAGCTATTGGCTTGCATATTTTATGATATATTGATATTAGGGAAATAAAAATAGAGACACCATTTTTTAACAGATGGCAACACTGGTTGCTCTTAAGAATACGCATAGTCGTATCTGTAATGGTGCACATAGCACATACAAATTTTGGTTGAAATCCAAATGATAGTATAGAAGCTACATGTATTTAAAGTTGGACCTCTCAGCAGGCTTAGAATCATGTTGGCAGCACTGACGTATATAAGTTACTTCAAATGAATATAGAATGTCAGGTACTACACGTGTGCATAGTTTAAAGCGCTTGCATACTTTCTGATATATTGGTATTTGGAAAAAATAAATTGAGAGCATTTATTAACAGTTGGCAACCCTGGTGTATCTTAGGAATACGCTCAGTTATATCTGTTTATGAACACATAGCACATACGAAATTTGGTTGAATTCCAATTGATAGTGTAGAAGTTATATGCATTTAAATATTGGACCTATCAGCAGGCTTACAATCATTTTGGCAACACTGCCATGTATGGCCTCCTGGAAATTAAACTGCAATATTATTATCTATACGTGTGCCAATTTTCAAATAGCTCCCATTCATACCTTCCGAGATATCCAACATAGAGCTCAAATTTCAATTGCGATTTTTCAGCAGTTGGTAGCACTGACATCATTTTCAAATATGGCCGTGAGATATTCAGGTATAGATCTTTACTACTACCATATTTTGTTTCGATTGCGGCAGCCGTTTAGGAGTTGATAGGGGGGGACACACACACAGCCAGACAGAAGGACAGACAGACAGACAGACACACATTTGCCCGATCTCATAAGTCTACTTTTTCCTCATTTTTGCAAAATGTGAAAAGTAGGCTAAAAATGTTGTCTGTCTGTGGACAATTTTTAGCCTACTTTTCACATTTTGCAAAAATGAGGAAAAAGTAGATCGATCCGGGAAAATGTGTGTCTGTCTGTCTGTCCTTCTGTCTGTCTGTCTGTCTGTCTGGCTGTGTGTGTGTGTCCCCCCTATCATCTCCTAAACGGCTGCAGCAATCCAAACCAAATTTAGTATGCGTAAAGATGTGCACCAGAATATCTCACGTCCATATTTGAAAATGATGTCAGTGCTACCAACTGCTGAAAAAACGCACTAGAAATTTGAGCTCCATGTTGGATATCTTGCAAGGTATGCATGGGAGCTATTCCAAAATTGGCACACATGTAGATAAGACTATTTCAGTTTAATTTCCAGGAAGCCAACCATGACAGTGTTGCCAAACTAATTGTAAGCCTTCTGATAGGTCCAATGTTTAAATGCATATAACTTCTACACTATCAATTGGATTTCAACCAAATTTTGTATGTAATATCTGTACATAAACAGATATGACTGAGAATATTCTTAAGGCCACCAGGGCTGCCAACTGTTAATAATTGCTCTACCTATTTTATCATCCAAATACCTATATATCAGAAAGTATGCAAGCCAACAGCTTTAAACTACGCACACGTATATTCTGACATTTTAGATTAATTTGGAGTAACTTATATACGTCAGTTCTATCAACATGATTATAAACCTGCTGATAGTACCAATTTTTAAATACACACAACTTCTATACTATCAGTTGGATTTCAACCAAATTCCGTATGTGCTATGTGTACCATAACAGATATTACTATTAGTATTGTTAAGAGCAATCAGGGCTGCCAACTGTTAATAAATGCTGTCTATATTTTTTACCCTAATATCAATATATCAGAAAGTATGTAAGCCAACAGCTCTATACTTTGCACACGTATAGCACCTGATATTCTAGATTAATTTGGAGTAATTAATACAAGGCAGTGCTGCCAACATGATTCTATGCCTGCTGATATGTCCAATTTTAAAATACATGTAGCTTCTATACTAACAAATGTATTTCATCCAAAATTGGCACAACAAGATATCATAATATTTCAGATTATTTCTGACCAGCACACGCATGACATTGTTGGCAGCCTGCTTTTACGCGTGCTGATAGATCCAATGTCTAACTGCATGTAACGTCCATTGGACTTCAACCAAATTTTGTATTCTGTACCTTAAGACTAAGAAAATGAATATGGAACTAAGAATATATTCAGTCACCAGGGCTGCCAACTGTAGTGCTCTATTAGGCTACATTATACCAGGTATATTTTGAACTAATTAGATATTTCGATATTACCAACTTAATTTCGTCATTATTCTAGATAGGTTCATATTCTGTAGAATAACCATTGGCATGAAAAGTAGGCTGTATAGTTCTTCACGGAACTTCTTGTTTGTGTCCTTATAACTCGAGAACGGCTGGGTGGATCAACGTAAAATTTGATACAGATATCTATCAGAGGCACGACACTAATCATTGATGTAATTCTTCTGCGTACCTCTCATAAAAGGGAGCCTACCCCCTTAAAATACATGCTGAAATAGGCGTAGAAGGGTGAGACAAAGCTCATTTTCAGCCCCTCAATGTGAGGAACGAGGGCCCCCAAAAACCACATTTTAAGGCCCTAAAACCAACAGTTTTTGAGATATTCCCAGAAAACTAATTTCACTTAATAAACTATGAAAGAATGGAAGCCGGTAACCATGGCAACACAATCTCAGAAGTCCATTTATTGCTGTAAGACGCAATGCCATTCCATTTATTACATTACTGTGAATGTTTGAAAACGGCTATAAGGTTATAACGGATCCAAATTAACCTGAAATATTCATCAATACGTATAATGCACTTAAGGGGGTCAAGGGGTAGTCTAGTATTTTTTCACGCGATTTACACGTGCGGGTATGGTACGAAAGGTCTATTATATCCCTATCCCTATATTGTTATATTATTATCATTATTATATGTTGGCATGTCAAAGAACCCATTTGAATTCAGTAGGCCATGTTCATAATGGCAAAATTAATCTAGGGAGTTTCCGCCAACACAAAGTTCCTCATTTCTCTACTAGAAAGCGCTATAGTTTTCAAGGAGCTTAGATATCTAACCTCCTTGACTTTCATAGTGATTCAAAGAACAACGAAATTCGACATGCAAGCTACCCTCTGGGTGTCAAATTACAAGAGCTTGCACCCGGCACCCGAGGCCATACGATATTATTATTATTATTTATTATTATCATTATTATTATTATTATTATTCCGGTCAATGCATGTGAGATTTTCGATGTGAAATGCCATGTCCTGTGGTTCGGATTCCACGTAAAAAGGAGGTCCCGTGGCTCATGATCTCGAGATTAACGGTCACGTTAAACTACAAGCTTTTTTATTATTATTATTATTATTATTATCATCATTAATATGGCTTACAACGACGAGACAAAGCTAATTTTCCACCCCTTGGTGTCTGAAACAAAACTCGGGGCCCTAAAGAGCCGTAAATGGTCCCCGAAAAATACATTTTAAGGTTCTAAATCCAACAGTTTCTTAGAGATTCCCAGAAAACTAATTTCATTTAATAAACTAATGAAGGAATGCAAGCCAGCAACCACAACAACTGTATCTCAATAGGTGACATCCAGCTTTACATCTATTTCCGCAAGAAGTAATGCCACTTCATTTATTACATTTCTGGGAAAGTTTGCAAAAGGCTATAAGGTTATCACGGAACCAACTAAAACTGTAGAATTCGTCAATGCGCTTAAAAGGGGTTTAAGGAGTACCCTAGATATTTTTCACACGACTTACACGTGCGATATATCGTACAGAAGGTCTATTATATCTCCACACACCAACATTATTTTCAAAAATTCCTGATTTGAAATATTAGACTATTTTTTGCTGCTTTTAGGATTTTGGGCCATTGGAGGCTAAAAAACCTGAATTTTCATTTATTTTTCATTTTTTTTATAAAAGGGGCCTTCCTATGGTTGGGCACTTGACACAACGGTTAGGGTCAGTTTGTATGTGACGTGTATTGCGACTCGTCTATGATGTTTTCAGTTTTATTTTCACGTCAGGAAGAACACGTTAGGTAAAATTAGTTTGAGAGCGCATTTTAACTAATCATTTTTCTTTGTCGACAAACAGGTTCCAAGCCCCTAACCTTTGCAATAGTAGTTCAATTCAGAACGTCTGATTATTAATAGTGAAGACCGTTCGAAGAATGGGTACTTCTGCTAGTATTAGTTATAAACTCGGTCTTCTCAAAAGAAATATGTAAGCCTGCCTTTACCGCTTGTTTTCTGAGTTGGTTGACTTGTTTTGTGGCTGTGTCTAGGGATTCAGAAAAGATTGATAGATCATCGGCGAAGGCTAGGCAGTCAATTGTCAGGTCCAAGTTCCTGCAGCCATTTCTGACGCCATTTATTATATTATTATTATTAATTCGATACAGCCATCTATGGACTACGAATACACAACAATTATCCAGGTCTTCGTCTTCGTCTTCAAGGTGTTTTTTCCTTGCCGTTTAGCTTCCTGCCAGAGATTTTTCAATCTTTGACTCCTTCTCAATGTTTCTTCCACTGAAAGTGTGTCTCTGAGTCGGGGATACACCTGGGGTGTGTGACCAGCACTGCGCCCAGGCGGCCTCACCTGCAAAGCGTACAGGGGCCTGATAAAGGGATGGGAAGAGCGGGAGGGTTAGGCAAGGAACTGGGAAAGAGGCGGCCGTGGCCTTACGGTAGGTACCATCCCAGCATTTGCCCGAAGACGAAGTGTGAAACCACGGAAAACCACTTCGAGGATGGCTGAGGTGGGAATTTAACCCCCTCTACTCATTTGGACTACCCGAGGTTGAGTAGACCCCGTACCAATCATCATGCCACTTTTTCAAATTTTGTGGCAGAGCCGGATATCGAACCGCGGACCTCCGGGCTGGCAGCTAATCACGCTGACCACTACGCAACGAAGGTGACCTTGCACTTTGTAAGTCTTGATTTACCTCCCGAAGCCGAGGAGTTTGTATCTTGCACTTCTCTTGAAGGTTAAACATTTTATCAGCTAACCGCTCAGTTCCCAATCCTTTAATATGCCCAATCTTCTTTTTCTCATACTG
Organism: Meconema thalassinum; assembly: GCA_946902985.2. Lineage (NCBI taxonomy): Eukaryota > Metazoa > Arthropoda > Insecta > Orthoptera > Tettigoniidae > Meconema > Meconema thalassinum. The sequence continues at coordinate 55,170,007 of OX336400.1, forward strand.
ACAGAAATCCCTTTACATTTGTCGTAGAGTTTTTGATTTGACGGCATTAGAAATTTATATCCACCATCAGGTAATTTCTTGGGACATAGAATTTTCCAAAAGAATTTCCTTTCTTTTTTTCTCAATTTCAGTAATTTTCATGCTTGCGAAGGTTTCTGCCGCAAAGAGGCACTCTGGCTTAACAACTGTGTTATAGTGTCTATACTTGGTCAGATTATTCATTCATTCAATTTCGCTAATCGGCCAACTAGGGACCACGTAAGCCTCATTTTACATTGTGGCATTTGTTCATTTCTCGCTTGATCCACATTGTCTTCATGAGCTCACTGTGATAATCACGACGTTCTTCTGCCCATTTCGCACCAGTCGTCCGTGTTTCGTCCCGGAACGTCACAAACGTCTTGATGGCTGCTCTATAAAGAATTCGATCTTGTGCATCTTCTGCTCGTATCCCCATTTCTTTAAGATCTTTCTGGACGTTAACGTACCATGGCATTGTCGTTTTTGTTTTTGAGCCAAAAATACTGAAGATACGTTTCGTCCATCAGGAGTCGATCATCAGTCGTATATGACCGTAGAGGCAAACTCTGCATTTTCGCATTGTGTCTGTGATCTTCTCTATCTTAGAGTAGACTTTTTGCCTGTATTTTCTGATGTAGAAGCCATTTTTGTGGTCCGGACCAAGTATAAGGTGCGTTCAAATGTAACGAGCCGGAGGTATAATTACAGAAACCAGTACCTGTATGTTAGAAGTATTGGCCCTGGCTGTTGAGGTACTTGTCCCACTGTGACACGAGGCGGTGAATGGCTGTCTCATAAAATTCCCTGGGCTGCGGTGTGAATCAGTTCCGCACGCAGAGCTGGACGTCGGCGTCCGAGGTGAATCGTTGGTCCCGCAGAGCCCTTTTCAGGGGACCTAACATGGCGTAATCACAGGGAGAGAGGTCTGGACTGTATGGAGGGTGGCCGAGAACCTCTCATTTGAATTTCTGCAGGATTGCCGCGACTGTGTTGGCCGTATGAGGTCGTCCATTGTCGTGGAGCGACCACGGCGGCTATGGCGTTCACTGTCTCGGCGGTCCTGGGTAACGAGTGCATCAACCAGCTGGACGTTGTCATCGGTAATGCAGGGGGGAGCCCCAGACCGGGCATCATTGGCTAACGACACCCGTCCTTCCCTGAAGCGCTTGTGCCACGCCTTGACCCTTGCAAGGGACATACAGTATTCGCCGTACACTTGTGACATTCGGCGATGAATGTCCGTTCCCCCTACTCCTTCCGCTGTCAGAAACCGAACAACACCTCTTTGCTCTACGGTTGACGCCTCCATGTCAGTGTTTGCAATGCGACTGGCAGGGTTGGACCATTGATGCATGCTGCTGCTCGCTTTGTATCGTCACGTGACGTGCACGCGTGCCCTCTAGCGACGGGCTGTGACCTTCCACGCTCTGGTCGGAACCACACCTCGTTACACACCCCACGATTAGCCGATGTCGTCACCGGTTTGCGCATTTCAGCCTCCGGCTCGTTACTTTTTGAACGCACCTTATATGATGTGGAGGATCTTTCTTTCTTTCTTTCTTTCTTTCTTTCTTTTCTCTCTAAATTCACGAGCAAACATTTCTCGGAGAGGATAAGGCATTCAGATGCATATAGCGGTACTGGTCTCATTATTATGTATTATTTATTTATTTATTTATTTATTTATTTATTTATTTTAAGTTTTCTGTTTGTTTAAATCACGCGCCAGAACTGCAAGTCCAGAGATCGGAGGTTGCATCATGACGCTGACAGGGACCGTCCTGAGGCGGTTCAGTCCTAGCCTGTTCCACGGCCCATACAGTACAAGAAAATGCCACGATAGCACCATATTTCAAGTTCCGAAGCACTGAGCCCATTCTCGCCCAAAATATTACAGTTACACAAGTTATCGGATAAATTCAACACATACACAGGCACACGAGGCTGATGATCAAGATGTCCCAACCCCTAAATTATTTAACATCAATATTTCGTATTGGATCTTTATATTTAAAATATCAACTATGTACGACCTGCTGCTTTTTGTCGATATCCATAGTGCTGTGTGTCGAGATGAACCGCTCAGCTTTAATCTCGGGCACGAATACATGAAATGTTAACTGGAGCAATATAATGTGGCATTTCACGGCTAGAGCTTTGGTTTCCATTCCATTCGTAAATACAGAGCTAAAACCATTTGCTTTTTTTTTTCTGACTTATAAACAACCCGCTTTCTATGTGTCAATACCGTATCATTGTATTCGTAAATGCATGCAGAGTCGTGTTCAACTTATTGAAACTAACTTGAGTTAGAGTTACTGATAGTCATGAAGTGACGAATGGCTTTGTAACAGCCTCAACGTCACCTATAGCAGCGTTTCCCAAACTGTGATACACTGGTGGTACGCTCGTACATCTGCACGCGGTGATGTTACGAAAAATATAGTTAAAAAAACAAGATGTTCAGCAAAGAACATATAGCCTACTTTCTCCTAAATGTATGAGTATTGTTATAACTCTTTGTCCTCATCCCTAAAACAATCACCTCTACCACCATGTATTGTTTGTTTTCTTTTATATTAATAATTAGCCAGTAAGTGTCAAAATCAATATTATATATGTATATTAAGGCTTTCACGGCCCGGATTATATAAATAATTCATGTTTTTGGGCTAATATTATGTACTTTTTGATGATTGAATAACAAAACTACTAACTTATTGTAATGCATTCACGTCCGTTAATCTCTATATTAAGCCAGCCTGCAATCTTAAGAATCTTTCGTTTTGGGTATCTTCCCCTTTAAAAATCCGCGCCGTTAAAGAACCTTCCACTAATTGCACCTGTGTGAAGCTAAATTGGATAGGTTAAGAATGTAAACAACGCTCTTTAGTTTCTATGTTCGTTGCCAAGAGCCGACTGCGGTGGTGTGTAGTAGCTAAGTTCTGAACTTGGCCTAGTAATCGTTGACGGTGGCGCTTGGCGGCAAAAGTAGGAACTATTTGAAAAATTCTAAGTTTCAGTACTTACATTAAAAAAAACAGATAATACACACTAATACAGTCATCACAATTAACACCGGTTATCAGACAGACTCTACACACACACACCCAAAGTACACGGGGCTACATGACTGCGTTGTCGCAGCCCCTAAACTTAAGAACCAACCAACCAAAAATCCGCGCCGATCGCAGTAGGTTGGAGCTGCCACCTAGCAGTGAATTAATAATTATCTTGTACGCCTATGGGTGTTGAATGAGCAGGCAGTTTAAAGTAGCCAAGAGGGAGGCGATCCAGCTGGCAGTGTTTAAAGGAAATCGGAGTGCGATCGTGGCTAATAGTTGAACTACCAGTATTACAAAATTGCCATACTTCAGGAGGCCAGGTATTTACTCAGCAGTATGTTTGGAACAATATTACCCACATAACCCACAAGAGGACAGCACCGTAGAGAGGCATTAAGAAGGCTGTGGTTGATAACAACGAGTATCTGATCTAGTTCTTCTATTCTCCTTTTCCTAATGTCTTCTGTTTAAGTGCGATGCTGGGGCTGTGATTTTATTAATAAACGAGTGTATACATTAGCCTCTCCTTTGAGCTAAATGACATTTTATTCAGTATCTGTGGAAAGATCTCGTGCACATAATTTGTAAAAGAATTCAAGAAAAAAAAAAGTTAACTGTAGCAATATTCGATCCCCAGTCAACTGCGTGACAGACTAACACGCTAGCCCAGAGCTAACCATACCCTTATCGTCATGGTGTTCTTAACTGACATATTAGATACAACCTGTTGGCAAATAATGACTTGAAATAAACGATTTCTTCACTACAGTACATCTTCATTATAGATCATATCATACAAAGTTTATATTAATGTATCAGTAGGGTATATCACATACAACATACTAAAACTACTGAAATATAAGACAGGCACATGAGGACAGCTGCCATCTTGTCGTATGGCAGAGACGGCTCAGCTCTTTTAAGCCACTCATACAGTATAATATTATAATATTAAATTATAATAAATAACGGATCACGACCTTCAGGATAGCTTAAACCACCCTAGGCTCGATAATCGGAATTGGTGGGTCTTAAGCTATTGATTATAATGGTTGCATAATTCACACGGCCGCCATCCTGAAATGGCACGGCCGATGACCTTGAAGTTTGGGTGAAAGGCGCGTCCTATATAAAGGTATGTTGTCACCAAATTTGGTAGAGATCGGATGATTAGTTTAGCCGTAATTTGATTTTACATTTTGAACGTTTGAGTGGCCGCCATTCAGTTTTGGTAAAGATGGCGGCGATATAAAGTATGACACTGAGGTGCCTTTTGCTCGTGCTACCTCTGTACCAAATTTCGTTCAATTCGGTTTCATCATGTTCGAATTGATAGGGGGGGACAGACATTCAGAGTACACACACTCACACACAGACTCACACACACACATACACACACACACAGACAGACACACAATTTTTCGCCCTGTGTTGATCTCATAAGTCTACTTTCATTTTTTGCAAAAAACGAAAGTAGGCTAATATTAGATACGTTACGAAAAATATAAAATATAAAATTTTAAATATAATAACATTGATATGTTGCCGGAGCACTTTAAGACCAAAGATGAGGAGCAGTTTTATGAATTGAATTGTGATTCAGAACTAAGGCAAACGTTTTCAAAAATGACTCTTGTGAACTTTTGGGTTGAGAGGGGTGCAGACTATGCACACATAGCTGACAAAGCAGTTAGATTTTTACTGCATTTCACTACTTCGTACTTGTGTGAGACTGCATTTTCTTCACTTGCTTATCTCAAGAATAAATACCGGATTATGCTCCTTACAGAGGAAAACGATCTTCGTTTGAGACTCAGCAATCTTAAACCAGATATTCCTAAGTTGGCTTTTAATGTTCAAGCTCACCCTTCACATTGAAGTTGTGAGTTGAACTTTGATTTTTATATTTAATTATTGAGAGATTTTTATTAATATTATTGGTACAGTGTCATTTGTGAATGTTTGAATTGAATACATATTTTAATAAATAATAAAACAACTGGACACACCGTTTATTATTTGAACTTTAACTCTAACAAACACAATTTACAATGCACCGTTTGGTCTGCTACGTGGTGGTGGGGTTTATGGGGGTGGGGTTTATGGGGGTTACAGTTACTATATCTCCCAACCATTAGGTGGTACGCGAGAGATTTCCATCTCTGAAAGTGGTACACTCAAAGAAAAGTTTGGGAAACACTGACCTATTACGTTTTCCGAATGTATAAATAATAATAATAATTATAATAATACCGGTCACCTCCGTCGTGTTGTGGTCAGTGTGTTTAGCTGCCACCCCGGAGGTCCGAGGTTCGATTCCCGGGTCTGCCACAAAATTTTAAAAGTTGTATGAGGACTGGGACGGGGTCTACTCAGACCAATTACAGACCACTGCCACTGAAAACAGCCCACATATCATTAAATTCAAACCCCCACTACAAATAACTTCAAAATACAATTACCAGCACACACATACACGTCCTGCGACCTTACCGGGCTCCTGCCCGCGAGGTTGGCCATGGCCAACTTATTCGGGATGGGTTCCTGTGGGTCGTGGGTTCGATCAAACACAACCCACATCACAAATACAATAGATAGCACAGTAAATATACCTACACTACAACCCAAATTACATAACTGAGGCTTATTATTATGATGATTATTATTATTATTATTATTATTATTATTATTATTATTATTATTATTATTATTATTATTATTATTATTATTATTTTATAACCAACCTACTACAGGTCTTTAACATTTCATACTACCAAAAACCAACCTACTACGAGGTTTTTCTTCTTCAAATAAAAAATTAACTTTAACAATTTCAACCATTTTATTTTTATTATCAACTATTAAATTACTGAAGCTGCTGCTGACGCAATAAAAATACAAATCAACATCTTGCCCCTCAGTAAATGGACGGTCTAACTTGACTCGTATGTCCAGGAACTGAGGGGCAAAGCCATGATGAATTACGGTGAGAGATAATCTAATTCATATATATACAGAGTGTATCTTAATTATACCGACAAAAAAATCAGGGACGCTCTGCGTGTTAGGTAAAAGACGATGCTGCAATCGGATTGGCGGGGAAAATGTTTCCCTCCGAGAAAATTAGGTTACTTTGTTACTTCCGGGCGCACGATTCAAATCTACGAACTCGCCGTATTTGCTGAGCTAGAGAGCAAGCCGCTGGCCACTGCTGTGCTTCAAGCAAGGGAAGGGAGTGTGATTAGAAGGAGACAGAGATATGCTGGCGGGCATGCGGCAAGCCGAGGCGATCGAGGAAACTTGCGCATGCCCGCCAGCATATCTCTGTCAGCTTCTGTCACACTCCCTTCCCTTGCTTGAAGCACAGCGGTGGCCAACGGCTTGCTCCCTAGCTCAGCAAATACGGCGAGTTCGTAGATTTGAATCGCGCGCCCGGAAGTAACAAAGTAACCCCATTTTCTCGGAGGGAAAAATTTTCTCCGCCAATCCGATTGCGGCATCGTCTTTTACATAACACGCAGAGCGTCCCTGGTTTTTTGTCGATATAATTAAGATACACCCTGTATATAATTAATTAATTATATATCATTATAAAACAATTAATTCCAAACAAACATTGCACCCACTGCCGACATAGTACGGTGTAAAACCATATTAAAAACAAATGCTTAACTTAAAAGCGCATTCAAAAACAAAATTTTTATTTACATTACGGGCCATAAGGAGTTCATTGAGAGCACCAGGTTCCCATATTCTAAGGCAATGCACACATGCCTACAAGCTTGATTATCTCTACTCAGCCTTGGGTGGTCCAAATGAGTAAGAGGGGATTTGATTTCCACCTCACCCATCCTGGAAGTGGTTTTCCGTGGTTTCCCACATCGTCTTCGGACGAAATGCCGGGATTGTAACTACCGTCAGGCCACAGCCGCCTCCTTCCTCCTTCATTTTCTATTCCTGCCATTCTTCCCATCCCGTCCCATCCCTCATGAGGCCCCCTGTTCGCTTTGCAGTTGAGGGCGCCTGGGCGAGGTGCTCGTCCACCTCCCCAGTTGTATCCCCCCACACGATGTCAAGCTCCAGGACACTGCCCGTATAGGCGGGATCCCTCGCTGAGTCCGGGGAGAAAGCCTACTTGGAGGATAAACTGACTACGAAAAATAATAATACCAGCCACAGTAATTAAGCCAGAGACACTCTTTGCAGCCGAGGAGGAAAGATCAAGTGGAAAAATTGGAAATCAAAGTGAGGAAAATTTTGAGGAAGATCATAGGTCCTAAATTCCAAAATAACATACATGTTTTCTATAGGAATGGCACCCTGTATGTAAAGTCAGAGAGACTTTCAGATAATATAAAGAAAAGGAGGAATGATTTCTATGGACACATATACAAAATGAATCCTGCCCGGAAAAAAATGAGCAAATCTTGGACTTCTTTTCCAAAAAGAATATTAAACCTACTTGGTTTACGGAAGTGGAAAAGGACCTACGAGAACTCCAGTTTACTGAACTCGTATTAATGAATGGTACAGCCAAAACCGGTGACCAAAGAAAACACTAAGAAGTTCCAAGCCAGAGTCAACATCAGAAAACCGATGCAGACATCTGAAGAGGAAAGGAAGAGTACATCAGACAGAATGAGGAAGTATTGGGAGAAAAGTAGAGCTCAAGCATCTAAGTCCTAAGAAGTGATCGATCTGACGTACCTCAAAGTGGGTGATTACAAAAGAAGAAGAAATATACCGGCCACGGTGGCCGAGAGTATTAACGCGCTAGCTCGTGCCTCGCTGGCATTGGGAGAGCGTGGGTTCGAATCCCAACTCGGCTGTCCTGAAAATGGTTTTCGTGGTTTCCCATTCTCACCGCAAGGGAAATGCCAGGATGGTTCCTTTGAACAGGTCCTATCAAAATCCTTTCCCTCACCCATCCTTAATTAGACACAAGTTAGTGGTAGCCTGTTTCCATCCCCAGTTGTATCTGCTGTCAAACTGTGTTCAGCTCCAAGACACCATCCTTTCGAAGGTAGAGGAATGATCCTTCACAGAGTAAGTGTCGTAAATCCCTCTCACAGAAGGGAAAGGAAAACTTATTAGCCGGACTCGAGAGGTATCGGGAACAAACGAGAGTATCGAAGAACAACTAGTCATAAGCGCTCCTTGGTGATCTTAAATCAATAATAATAAGAATAATGTTATTTGTTTTACGTCCCTTTTAACATCTGCGGCTTTTAGAGAGGCCGGGGTGCCGGAATTTACCCTGAAGAGGATCTTTAACGTACCATTAAACCTACTAACACGGCTCCCTCAAATTTGCGCCCTCAAATGACAGCTGACTGTGGCAGGATTTGTTCCTGCAACCTTGGGAACAGCAAGCGAGAAAGTTACCGCCGAGCCACGCAGCCACCGGAAATAATTATGTACAGGGTATTTCATATAAAATAAGAGCGCCAAGCGGCGGCTTTGTTAACCGCTGCTGCGGTCACCTTGGCCGAGATTGTGGCGCGCCAAGACCCCCTGCTTAAAGCGTGTGTACAATCCTATACGATGCAGTGGCCTGGCTATCGTGTGTACAATGCTGAAATCTTACTTTAGTTAGTTAGTTAGTTATTGTTGATGAAACCGAAACCCCTACTTGTGCTAATTTTGTGAGTGATTTATTCAGAGACCCTTCAAGATTCTCGCCAATGTCATCTAGCTCATCCTCTGTTAAAACTGTTAGTGTGCGGGCATGTTTTTTATTGAGCACCGAGCCCGTAGTGTCAAACTTATTTGCCATTACGTGAATCTGTGCTAGTGAAGGTGGCACTTCATCAGGAAATTGCTGAATAAATGCAACACGTACCCGCCGAGCCGACTCGTACTTAAAATAAGTTTTACATAAAAAATACGATGTTGCAATGATAACTGTCTCACCATGTAAGCACTTGAGGTTTAGACTGGCGACTGAGCACCTGCACGCTTATTGCAAGGCCAAGTTTGGTAATGTCAATCTGTTATTTTTACACAGTCCATCGGAACTTGAAAAAAACAAGATGTTCAGTAAAGAACATATAGCCTACTTTCTCCTAAATGCATGGGTATTGTTATAACTCTTTGTCCTTTTCAAGGAGTATGATTGAATGTTGCTTGTAGTAGCTTGTTGAAATACAACGTGCTATAGGGATATTAAACATGAATATGAGGTGCCCTTTGCTAGTGCTACCTCTGTACCAAATTTCGATCAATTCGGTTTCACCGTGTTTGAATTGATAGGGGGAATCAATTTGCACACATACTTGGCCACCCTCTGCAAACTATTGGGCTGATGTTCTTGCAGTTTGGTCTGAATATGTTTCCCACATAAAGATATGTTGTTGCAAAATTTGGTAGAGACTAGATTATTAGGTTGGTCGTAATTACATTTTAGCTTTTAACATTTGGGTGGCCGCGATTACGTTTCCGTCAAGATAGCGGTGATATAAAACATGACACTGAGGTGCCCTTTGCTAGTGCTACCTCTGTACCAAATTTCGTTCCATTCGGTTTCACCGTGTTCGAATTGATAAGGGGAATCGATTTTCACACAAAGATGGCCGCCATCCACAAAATATTAGGCTGATGACCTATTAGTTTGGTCAAAGGATGCTCCCTCCATAAAGGTATGTTGTTGCTAAATTTGCTAGAGATCGGATGATTAGGCTAATCGTATTTTGATTTAAGCTTTGACCATTGGTGTGGCCGCCATTACGTTTCCGTCAAGATGGCGGTGATATAAAGCATGACACTGAGGTGCCCTTTGCTAGTGCTACCTCTGTACCAAATTTCGTTCATTCGGTTCCACCGTGTTCGAATTAATAGGGGGAATCAATTTTGACATAAAGATGGCCGCCATCCGCAAACTATTAGGCTAATGGCCTATTAGATTGGTCAAAGGATGCTCCCTCCATAAAGGTATGTTGTTGCAAAGTTTGGAAAAGATCGGATGGTTATGTTAGTCGTAATTTGATTTAAGCTTTAAACATTTGTGTCGCCGCCATTACGTTTCTGTCAATATGGCGGCGATATAAATCATGACACTGAGATGCCCTTTGCTAGTGCTATCTCTGTACCAAATTTCGTTCCATTCGGTTTCACCGTGTTTGAATTAATAGGGGGAATCGATTTTACACAAAGATGGCCGCCATCCGCAAACTATTAGGCGAATGACCTATTAGATTGGTCATAGGATGCTCCCTTCATAAAGGTATGTAGTGTACCCGATACCTAGTTTAGGCTATCGGCTACGCCAGCAGACATTAAGCTGTAGTTGAGGTTTTGGAAAGAGTTAAGAAAAGATAGCGCACCGATCGCGTCAAGAAGAATGTCAAGACGACGTAGGAGGTCTAGTATCAAGGAGGCATTGATATCTGTAAGAAGATGGAATTATGGATAGAGATGTGAAGCTTTATTGAAATATTTATGGAATTATAATAATTAAACATCTTAGAAGAGGATATAAAACATGCATTATATGTGGAAATAATTTTATGGAATTAAGTTATTTTATAACGGAATAGCCGAGATGATACGGGTTCGAGACTATGACCGTGACGTGAGAGCACAGTGGTGGGGGACTATACCACGTGTCCGCCCCAAGCAGATAAGTGAGTGAAGACAGTTTCAGCACAGCCAGTTGAGCTCAATCAGACGAGCAGGTAAGAGCAGCTCTATAGCGCAAGCAAGACGCACCGTGAAGGTCACGTAACATACAGAAACTGTCACGACTAAGGGTAGGCGACAGTGCCTGCATCGCCGAGCAGCGAAGGCCGAGCGGGTCATTGATCCAGGCGGGCTGGCCGAGGAAGCAATCGCAGACCGCCTGGATATATCAGAACCGCACTGCTAGTAGTTGAATACTTTATTTCAAGCTTCATTTCAACACAGTTTGAACATTGCTTTTACGGATAACTTCATAACTATGCTGTTCTATAACACATTCAAAGCGACTTTAACTATTTCAATTATACGGAATGTTGTTAGCATAGGCACAGATGAACATTATATCGTGCATTAATAAGATTTTTATCTCATGCAGTTTTCATGAATTACCTAATACAGGCAAATACAGGGTGTTTCGTAATCTTGAACACTCTCAAGTAAAATTTTATTTTACGGAAGTGGAACTTAGCAGTCATTTGAGATTGAACTTGCAATACTCAAACTGAACATTTAACGGAACAGTGGCGTATCTTAGAAGAGGAGTAGGGGGTCCGCTGTTTCCATGAACTTTTCCGAGAAGGAGTTGGACAATATCCGCTATGGGTAATCCGAAGTTCGACATGTCCGAGTAGACGCAAATAGAGACAAGATGGCACCGCAGAGCGATGGATTCGATTCCTGACGAGAGGAGTCCACCAGCTGATTCACTTGGGATTTCGAAGGCAATCGTCATTTCATGGATGGAATGCTATGCACGCCGATCTTTCAAGAAATTCTTTATGTAGGGAAAATCGACGATCTTGGAAATTTCATTACAGCTGATTATGAAAGGTACTGTAAGAGTTATGTCTACCTGATACGATTATTTTCATGAATACTGGGCACACATGTATATTTTTCTAATAGGAGTGATATGATTATTAAGACATGGTTTGAATTTATATACTTCGAATTTGCTAGAATATGGAGTGACCATATGATATGGCAGGCATCATTATACGATATTCTCACCATTGTTTGACTTTATTAAGCAGATGTTTGGTCTTTTAGATTTTTCCAGCTAGGATATTTTTCATGAATAGTTTTTTGAGTAACGAGTATTTCGAACTCGTGATCTGCAATTGATTATCAAAAATTACTTCGTCAGTTCATTGCATACTAGCGAGTGTGTATTACTCATCAGTAGGGATTTTTTTCCATTGGATTGTTTGGAGATATTAAGAAGTTATTCACTTTAGTGAATGAACATCGCTTTTATATGACAACTAGAAACTTGTTGATTCCTATCTGATACATTCACTAATATAGTCTACGAGGTGGGGTCCTTCGTATTTATACGATTGTATGGTGGCTACTCATCTTACCCATCGTTTAGGGAACTATCATCCAAGTCGACGGGGCGAGGTCTTTCGTATTTATACGACTGTACGGTGGTTACTCATCTTACTCGCCATTGAGGGACTCATTTTTATCATCCGAATGTACACGAGATGTAAGTGAATCAAACAAGGAACTACTAGTCACATATCAGTCGAAATTTTGTTAAATAAAGTAACGATAAATGTCAACAGGATTGCATTTAGTAATTCTTGTTTGCCAATCCAATATTTTGTTGCTATACTCTTTTGAGAGTAATTTCAATTTAACAGTTGTTACAGCTGATGCTTTTGATGATTTTTATAATTGTGTTTGATACCTTTTGAGAAGGATTTAAAGTAATTGAATCTTATAAGATTAATCATTAATGGTCAAGATTTATTTTAAGGCAGATCAGTATTGCAGATTTTGATGTGAGAGATTATAGCACATTGGTGTTTTTCTGCGATGTGAATTATAAGAATTGTAAGAGAATTTATGCTATTCGAAAGCAGATCTTAAATTACTGAAGTAATATATTTTTCCAATTGTTTAAGAAGTTGTCTAGATGTGATCAGATTAATTACAGTTATTGGAGATAGTGTGCGTTGATAATTTGAAGCCAGTTATATATTTTTTGTAGATCATGCAACATGGTTAAGTGGAGTTTGTGATAGGCATTTTGTGGAAGTTTCCATGTGATAGTAGCAACATTGATAATGTATTTTGAAGCAGACATGAGGTCGTCGTACCCAGTCTAGCGTTATTGTTGAGATTCATGCTGTATGTGCTGAATATTTATGGAGTTTTTGTGGAATAATTCTTGTATTCAAATGTGATATTTGAAGTATTGAAGAAATGTAATGTCGTTGTGGATAGTTAGATCCAACGTGATGTCGTGGAGGCAATAATATTTTTTGGCATGATAAATTAAATACGAGATATAACTTGGAAGTAATAAAACTGTAAGACAACGTTCTATAAACCATATTAAACAATTTGTTAGGAAATTAAACAAATAAATGAAGTTGATAATACAAGATTTTCTGAAAATAATAATTAATGAAATAATAATCTGAGATTTAAGCATATTAACGATCTGACCTAATGAAATAAAAATCAGAATGACTAGATGAAATAATGAAAAATTAAATAACCAGATGATTGAAATTTAAATAAGTTGATAAATTAAATTTTTTGAATAAATCAATGAATTAAATAGATGGATGAATTAAAGATTGGATAAATAAACTGATTGAAATAAATTAATAGACGATTGTAATGATGATGAATAACTGAATTAGAAGGTGGTAATTAACTAAAGAAGCTGATGATTAATGAATTTACATGGAATTAAATAAATTTAATTGAGATAAATTGAAGGAATTGCAACTTGAATTGAGAATTTAAATGATGTAATGGTGATGAATTAAGGATTTTGACAGGGATATGTAGAATTTTGAAGTGAGAATTAATGTGAGAAATATTTAATTTTGATGATGACGATAATGATTTTCAATTAGCCATGAATTTTCTATAATTCACAGATGAGATTGTGAATGACGATGTAAATAGTGTAAATTTAATTATTCGATGTTTAGGAACATTTGATTAACATGTTCAACATTCAAATTATGCCATGCAAACCATAAATTTACGTGATATTTAATATGTGTGATTATTATATGTGTATGTTTAGACAGAGTAATAACTTAATTAAATCCACATTGATGTTAAATTAAAGAGAAATTAGGTCTCAGGTTTCACAAATGTCAGTGACGAAAGACATAGTGCTACAGTGATCCTGAGAACCCAAGAGAACTTTATAAAAATTTCTTGTTATGTGGATAAAAATAATTTTGGATTAGAAAAGAGATGGTTCGATTTTTGGACAATGACAATTTAACTTTGGCATTCGACCATACTCTTAGGTAGGAATTATATTTAAAATGTCTGTCTGACTATCAAAGTAAAATAAATTTGTTTTTATCTTAGTTGTGATCTGATGATGGTGTGATGTTCCTTTTTCTTTCCTTGTCTTGAGTAAGGCTTATCCGGAAAGGAAGTGGTTTGCTAGGAATTCAGTTGATGGCGCCCATTTATATTTGCATTATTTCTATTAAACTTAAGCCCGTAACGACCCTAGAGATACTTTGTCTCGTGATACCCACTGCTTTTTCGATAACTCAGCTGAATTTCCGACACATTCCTTATTTGACTAGAGGTTCATTTAACTCCGCTCTGTCCTGGAACTCCAGGAATGCGATGCTATAGCAGATGGGTCATCGCATCCCCAGGACGAACGGGTACAGAGAGAGAGAGGGAGAATTGGCGTCCAACTAGTGGGGCTTTTCGATTTTGTTTATTCTATGGAATCACATCAGATTTAGATTACTGAGAGTTTGATCTCAAGTTCATTTAAGTGTGTTACAATATTTATTAAACTTAGTCAGACAATGTACTTGTGTGCCCAATCCAGTGTTCATGTTAATCGTATTAGTATAATATCATGTTAGTTATAAGACATTTTTTCCTATACCCAAGTGAATGCAGGAATTGAGACATTGTGATGTGTTGTTGTCTAACGTCTCTATATAAATCCTATATTGAAAATATAATTATGTTGCCGGAAGATTTAGCTAAGGTGTTAGGAGAGTTACAGACGGGTATGTCTGGTATTGCAGAAACTATTTCTAAGATGGAAACGGAAGTTAAAGAACAAATTAATAATTCAGAAGCTAGATTAGAAGCTAAATGTAAAGAGAATGTACAAGCATTACAGGCTAATAGCGAAGGCAATCTGAACGACAGTTTAAAGTCATTAGAGACTAGGTTACAGTCAAATAGCAAAGATGAGTTGAAGTCATTAGAAACTAGATTACAGACTAGTACTGAAAGTCATTTAAAAGCTAGTGAAGCTAACTTGAAAGATAATTTTAAATTATTGGAAGAGAAATTACAGTCTCGTAGTGAAGAAACTAACACTGAATTAGAAAACAAGTTAACTAGATTAGAGAATAGCTTAACGTTAAAGAATAATGAGATGCTGAAGACTTTACAATTAGACATAATTGCAGTAAACATGAAAGGAGAGGAAAATGTTCAAATATTAAGAAAAAATATTATTGACTTAGAAAGTAGAGGAGAAGAAAATATTTTTACTTTAAGAACAGACGTTATGTCCATACAGAAAGACATTAAATCAGATGTATCGAAATTGAGATTCGACATCGATGGTTTAGTGGCAGATGTAGGCAAAATTCAAGATTGGTCTACCGAAGTATCTTTCGAGACTAAGATTAAAGGTCTAGAAACGAATCTAGGTAACGAGATTAAAGATTTAAAGACATTAATTGGGACCATTAAAGAGGAAGTCTTAGGAGAGGTCAATTCTAATTTAAAATCATTAGAAAATCAATTGCAGAAAGATATTAGGAAGATAGACGACGATATAGAGCAAAAGGTTAATGAAAACTTAGCTTTATTTAAAAATAGAGTCGGAGCAATCGTGGAAGAACGGTATAGTGAGGTCGATGCCGAAGCAAAAGAGAAACGTGAAGGGTTAGATGAAAAATTAATCGCAGGTAAGGCAAACTTAGAAGCGAGGTTTACGGAAAACAAGGAAGCGATGAAGATAGATTCAACTCTATTTAGAACAGATGTTGATCTGTTAAAAGAACAAGTCGCGTCAGTAAAGAACACGTGCGAAGGAGAAATTAACAAGTTAAGAATCGACTTAGACGAGAGTAACAAAACGCAGGATGTTACATCGTTAGATGAATTGAAGACTCAGGTCAAGAAATTAGCAGAAGACAGGATGACTAAACTAGAATCCATGTTTAACAGTTTCACCAGTCAGAATATCACATCAGGGGAAACATTGATAAATCAAACAGCGATAGACCGCAGTATGACGAATCAAGAAGCGAGCATGGGAGAAGACCGTCAAATGCAACCGAATGTGACATTCGAAAGGGCTAGTTCAACCCTTCAGGATAATCCAAGTTCGAATAGGAGTACGTTGGGTCCAAGCGAACGATACTCAGGTCCAGTCACCATTATTAGGAACCTGGATGACAAGCCGAGAAAGTTTTCGGGAAATACAGGAGTCACACCAGTCGAATTTCTGCGGGATATTCGAGACTACATGGCGGAACACAGGGTAGCCAAAGAAAGAGAGCTAAGGATAGTCGAACGCGCCTTAGATGGATCTGCACTTACGTGGTTTAGAGCGTTCAGAAGCAATTTTGCGAACATGGAGCAATTTGCCATGGCTTTCTTGAGGAGATTCTGGAGTGCCGAGGATCAACTTAACGTAAGAGCGGAGATGTACTCAAAACGCTATTCTACGTCACATCCGACGCATTACGCCAACTATTTCACGTCACAGCTGGCTAAATTACAGTTCCTTATTCCTCCATTGCCAGAAG
Source organism: Meconema thalassinum (assembly GCA_946902985.2). Classification (NCBI taxonomy): domain Eukaryota; kingdom Metazoa; phylum Arthropoda; class Insecta; order Orthoptera; family Tettigoniidae; genus Meconema; species Meconema thalassinum. The sequence goes on from OX336400.1 coordinate 55,186,556, forward strand.
AAGAGCTTTTGCAAGCTATAGCGAGACAGTTACCGATTGAGGTACAGCGATCACTGATAGCGTCGGGAGCCAATACACTGGAACACTATGACGACATTTTACGGCGATTGGACTATACAAGCGCACAGGTTACGCCTAGAAGTAACAGAAACGACAACAGAAACACGCAAGAAGTGAATGCGGTAGTCGTAGACAATGCAGCTCAAACGGACAGAAGGGATTCCTGGGAAAACCGACGGAACGAAGGGAATCGAGGAAACATCCGTAACGCTCGAGGAAATGATCGATATAGAGGACCATATGAGAGGCCATACGATCAAGAAGCGAGAGATAGCCGATATAGGAATTACAACCAGAATTCCAGATATCAGGACAGGAATCGATATAACAATAGATATCGGGGCAGGAATAACTGGAGCCAAGGTCAACAGTATAATGGGAACGACAGGCAGGATGGCCGAAGAGACGATCCTAACGATAGACGGGATAATCGCGGACATGAGAGGTCGAGACAAGAAGATAGACAGCCTAGTGCACCACTCGAAGAGACAGTGAGAGATGTCAATCGAGCAAGCACGAGTAGCGAAGGAAGAAATAAACGTCAGAATAACACGGAATCAAGATGTTAATCATTGGAAGTCAATCATCATTATTGAGAGTCAGAAAGTACCATCATGCTGAGTAAGGGGATTCTAGAGCTATCGTGTACATGAATTATATATAGAATGCCTGAGAGAGTATTTTTTTTTCTCAATCCTGATAAAAAAAGGAGATGTACGGGAGAGATGTACCCGATACCTAGTTTAGGCTATCGGCTACGCCAGCAGACATTAAGCTGTAGTTGAGGTTTTGGAAAGAGTTAGGAAAAGATAGCGCACCGATCGCGTCAAGAAGAATGTCAAGATGACGTAGGAGGTCTAGTATCAAGGAGGCATTGATATCTGTAAGAAGATGGAATTATGGATAGAGATGTGAAGCTTTATTGAAATATTTATGGAATTATAATAATTAAACATCTTAGAAGAGGATATAAAACATGCATTATATGTGGAAATAATTTTATGCAATTAAGTTATTTTATAACGGAATAGCCGAGATGATACGGGTTCGAGACTATGACCGTGACGTGAGAGCACAGTGGTGGGCGACTATACCACGTGTCCGCCCCAAGCAGATAAGTGAGTGAAGACAGTTTCAGCACAGCCAGTTGAGCTCAATCAGACGAGCAGGTAAGAGCAGCTCTATAGCGCAAGCAAGACGCACCGTGAAGGTCACGTAACATACAGAAACTGTCACGACTAAGGGTAGGCGACAGTGCCTGCATCGCCGAGCAGCGAAGGCCGAGCGGGTCATTGATCCAGGCGGGCTGGCCGAGGAAGCAATCGCAGACGGCCGGGATATATCAGAACCGCACTGCTAGTAGTTGAATACTTTATTTCAAGCTTCATTTCAACACAGTTTGAACATTGCTTTTACGGATAACTATGCTGTTCTATAACACATTCAAAGCGACTTTAACTATTTCAATTATACGGAATGTTGTTAGCATAGGCACAGATGAACATTATAACGTGCATTAATAAGATTTTTATCTTATGCAGTTTTCATGAATTACCTAATACAGGCAAATACAGGGTGTTTCGTAATCTTGAACACTCTCAAGTAAAATTTTATTTTACGGAAGTGGAACTTAGCAGTCATTTGAGATTGAACTTGCAATACTCAAACTGAACATTTAACGGAACAGTGGCGTATCTTAGAAGAGGAGTAGGGGGTCCGCTGTTTCCATGAACTTTTCCGAGAAGGAGTTGGACAATATCCGCTATGGGTAATCCGAAGTTCGACATGTCCGAGTAGACGCAAATATAGACAAGATGGCACCGCAGAGCGATGGATTCGATTCCTGACGAGAGGAGTCCACCAGCTGATTCACTTGGGATTTCGAAGGCAATCGTCATTTCATGGATGGAATGCTATGCACGCCGATCTTTCAAGAAATTCTTTATGTAGGGAAAATCGACGATCTTGGAAATTTTATTACAGCTGATTATGAAAGGTACTGTAAGAGTTATGTCTACCTGATACGTTTATTTTCATGAATACTGGGCACACATGTATATTTTTCTAATAGGAGTGATATGATTATTAAGACATGGTTTGAATTTATATACTTCGAATTTGCTAGAATATGGAGTGACCATATGATATGGCAGGCATCATTATACGATATTCTCACCATTGTTTGACTTTATTAAGCAGATGTTTGGTCTTTTAGATTTTTCCAGCTAGGATATTTTTCATGAATAGTTTTTTGAGTAACGAGTATTTCGAACTCGTGATCTGCAATTGATTATCAAAAATTACTTCGTCAGTTCATTGCATACTAGCGAGTGTGTATTACTCATCAGTAGGGATTTTTTTCCATTGGATTGTTTGGAGATATTAAGAAGTTATTCACTTTAGTGAATGAACATCGCTTTTATATGACAACTAGAAACTTGTTGATTCCTATCTGATACATTCATTCATATAGTCTACGAGGTGGGGTCCTTCGTATTTATACGATTGTATGGTGGCTACTCATCTTACCCATCGTTTAGGGAACTATCATCCAAGTCGACGGGGCGAGGTCTTTCGTATTTATACGACTGTACGGTGGTTACTCATCTTACTCGCCATTGAGGGACTCATTTTTATCATCCGAATGTACACGAGATGTAAGTGAATCAAACAAGGAACTACTAGTCACATATCAGTCGAAATTTTGTTAAATAAAGTAACGATAAATGTCAACAGGATTGCATTTAGTAATTCTTGTTTGCCAATCCAATATTTTGTTGCTATACTCTTTTGAGAGTAATTTCAATTTAACAGTTGTTACAGCTGATGCTTTTGATGATTTTTATAATTGTGTTTGATACCTTTTGAGAAGGATTTAAAGTAATTGAATCTTATAAGATTAATCATTAATGGTCAAGATTTATTTTAAGGCAGATCAGTATTGCAGATTTTGATGTGAGAGATTATAGCACATTGGTGTTTTTCTGCGATGTGAATTATAAGAATTGTAAGAGAATTTATGCTATTCGAAAGCAGATCTTAAATTACTGAAGTAATATATTTTTCCAATTGTTTAAGAAGTTGTCTAGATGTGATCAGATTAATTACAGTTATTGGAGATAGTGTGCGTTGATAATTTGAAGCCAGTTATATATTTTTTGTAGATCATGCAACATGGTTAAGTGGAGTTTGTGATAGGCATTTTGTGGAAGTTTCCATGTGATAGTAGCAACGTTGATAATGTATTTTGAAGCAGACATGAGGTCGTCGTACCCAGTCTAGCGTTATTGTTGAGATTCATGCTGTATGTGCTGAATATTTATGGAGTTTTTGTGGAATAATTCTTGTATTCAAATGTGATATTTGAAGTATTGAAGAAATGTAATGTCGTTGTGGATAGTTAGATCCAACGTGATGTCGTGGAGGCAATAATATTTTTTGGCATGATAAATTAAATACGAGATATAACTTGGAAGTAATAAAACTGTAAGACAACGTTCTATAAACCATATTAAACAATTTGTTAGGAAATTAAACAAATAAATGAAGTTGATAATACAAGATTTTCTGAAAATAATAATTAATGAAATAATAATCTGAGATTTAAGCATATTAACGATCTGACCTAATGAAATAAAAATCAGAATGACTAGATGAAATAATGAAAAATTAAATAACCAGATGATTGAAATTTAAATAAGTTGATAAATTATTTTTTTTGAATAAATCAATGAATTAAATAGATGGATGAATTAAAGATTGGATAAATAAACTGATTGAAATAAATTAATAGACGATTGTAATGATGATGAATAACTGAATTAGAAGGTGGTAATTAACTAAAGAAGCTGATGATTAATGAATTTACATGGAATTAAATAAATTTAATTGAGATAAATTGAAGGAATTGCAACTTGAATTGAGAATTTAAATGATGTAATGGTGATGAATTAAGGATTTTGACAGGGATATGTAGAATTTTGAAGTGAGAATTAATGTGAGAAATATTTAATTTTGATGATGACGATAATGATTTTCAATTAGCCATGAATTTTCTATAATTCACAGATGAGATTGTGAATGACGATGTAAATAGTGTAAATTTAATTATTCGATGTTTAGGAACATTTGATTAACATGTTCAACATTCAAATTATGCCATGCAAACCATAAATTTACGTGATATTTAATATGTGTGATTATTATATGTGTATGTTTAGACAGAGTAATAACTTAATTAAATCCACATTGATGTTAAATTAAAGAGAAATTAGGTCTCAGGTTTCACAAATGTCAGTGACGAAAGACATAGTGCTACAGTGATCCTGAGAACCCAAGAGAACTTTATAAAAATTTCTTGTTATGTGGATAAAAATAATTTTGGATTAGAAAAGAGATGGTTCGATTTTTGGACAATGACAATTTAACTTTGGCATTCGACCATACTCTTAGGTAGGAATTATATTTAAAATGTCTGTCTGACTATCAAAGTAAAATAAATTTGTTTTTATCTTAGTTGTGATCTGATGATGGTGTGATGTTCCTTTTTCTTTCCTTGTCTTGAGTAAGGCTTATCCGGAAAGGAAGTGGTTTGCTAGGAATTCAGTTGATGGCGCCCATTTATATTTGCATTATTTCTATTAAACTTAAGCCCGTAACGACCCTAGAGATACTTTGTCTCGTGATACCCACTGCTTTTTCGATAACTCAGCTGAATTTCCGACACATTCCTTATTTGACTAGAGGTTCATTTAACTCCGCTCTGTCCTGGAACTCCAGGAATGCGATGCTATAGCAGATGGGTCATCGCATCCCCAGGACGAACGGGTACAGTAGTTGCAAAATTTGGTAGAGATCGGATGATTAGGTTAATCGTAATTTGATTTAAGCTTTGAACATTTTTGTGGCCGCCATTACGTTTCTGTCAAGATGGCGGCGATATAAAACATGACACTGAGGTGCCCTTTGCTAGTGCTACCTCTGTACCAAATTTCGTTCATTCGGTTCCACCGTGTTCGAATTAATAGGGGGAATCAATTTTGACATAAAGATGGCCGCCATCCGCAAACTATTAGGCTAATAACCTATTAGATTGGTCAAAGGATGCTCCCTCCATAAAGGAATGTTGTTGCAAAGTTTGGTAGAGATCGGATGGTTATGTTAGTCGCAATTTAACTTAAGCTTTGAACATTTGTGTGGCCGCCATTACGTTTCTGTCAATATGGCGGTGATATAAAACATGACACTGAGGTGCCCTTTGCTAGTGCTACCTCTGTACCGAATTTCGTTCCATTCGGTTTCACCGTGTTTGAATTAATAGGGGAATTGATTTTCACACAAAGATGGCCGCCATCCGCAAACTATTACGGTGATGGCCTATTGGTTTGGTCAAAGGATGCTCCCCCCATAACGGTATGTTGTTGCAAAATTTGGTAGAGATCGGATGATTAGGTTAGTCGTAATTTGATTTAAGCTTTGAACATTTGTGTGGCCGCCATTACGTTTCCGTCAAGATGGCGGCAATATAAAACATGACACTGAGGTGTCCTTTGCTAGTGCTACCTTTGTACCAAATTTCGTTCAATTCGCATTCACCGTGTTCGAATTGATAGGGGGGGACAGACATTCAGAGTACACACACTCACACACACACAGACACACACACACACACACACACAGACTCACACACACACGTACACACACACAGACTCACACACACACATACACACACACACACAGACAGACACACTTTTTTCGCCCTGTGTTGATCTCATAAGTCTACTTTCATTTTTTGCAAAAATCGAAAGTAGGCTAAAAACGTATGTACTGTGCGCGCGCTTTCAATACTACTGCAGGGGGCCGTGGCGCGCCACAAGCTCGGCCAAGGTGACCGCAGCTGCGGTTAACAAAGCCGCCGCTTGGCGCTCTTATTTTATATGAAAGACCCTGTATTTGTACCCCTTCTTATTCACGATTTTTTCAATGGGATCGGGAATGAGATGGGATGAAAGTCTATGTGGCGGATCGTTTTTACGGCCGGATGCCCTTCCTGACGCCAACCTCATGAGAGGAATTAATGAGAGATGGAATGAATGAAGGTGAATGAAACTGGGCAAGGATGTGGAAGGAAGCGGCGGTGGGCTGTCAGAAGTTACCGTCCCAGTCAGCATTTCCCTGGAGTTGAAAATGGGAAACCCCAGATTACCTTTTTAAGGACGGCCGACGGTGGGGCTCGAACCCACGTCTGCAGAGAGCTTGGCCTCATGGCCTAGCACTGCACGTTAGCGAGCGTAGCTACTACTGTCAGTAATAATTTATAAATTTACTTATTTTTGGTTGTTGATTGCAATGGAGAAGTTAGACATAACATGGAAGTAAGCTTCTCAAATTGATTGTATACTGTGATTGAGCCAATTAATCGTTAAGGTTCAGTAAAAGAATTTCTCCATTATAAATCCATCCTGAATAACAAATAAATAAATAGCCATTAATAATGATAATAATAATAATAATAATGATAATAATAATAATAATAATAATAATAATAATAATAATAATAATAATAATAATAATAATAATAATGTCCGTCCACGGAGGACATTGAGTGGAAACAGACACACTACAGGACCACCCAAATACCATCTAAGTTTGCACAACCGTATTCAATTCTAGTGTATGTAGTAGTTGTATATTTACATATTAACCAAACTAACCACAGTATTTTTTAAGGGGGCAGATGATCTCGATGTTCCTCCCCTTACACCAACAGCAAACAATCGAACAGTATAAAAGATCACCAGTTAAATAGAAACGTTAAATAGAAATGAAACAAATGCCCTTGTCTTTGCAGATGACGTCATGATTTGGGGAGATGGTGCCAGAAATGCATGGGACAAGCTGTTCAAGGAATATGGGTTTAAAATAAGTCCAAGTATGACAATAGTGATGACAACAGGACTGTCTAATGCAACCATTTACTTGAATAATCAGCCTCTACAAAATGTTGTTCAATTTAAATATCTTGGCCCACTGAGTAATTATAATAACAGCAACTACAGTGAATTAGTGATTCAGCCACCTTCTATGCACAAGTTAGAACACTACTGTGGGATAATAAAGTGCCCAGGAAGTGTAAACATATACTGTTTAAGACATACTTCATCCCAATTCTAACTTTAGAAACATGCACCCAGTCCAGAAGAGAAGAAAGTAGGATTCAGGCTTCCGAAATGAAGTTTATACGAACACTGCTTCAGAGAACAAGGAGAGACAAAGTAAGGAACGAAACAAACAGGACAGAGGCTGCCATAGATATCAGTGCTACAAAATATTTGCAGAAGCAACGACTAGGATGTTATGAGCATCTTCAAAGAATGGGAGATGGGAGGAAACCAAAAGTTTATTTCAACAAGATTATCCCAGGAAAAAGACCAGGAGGAAGACCAAAGAAGAAATGGTTGGACCAAATCAAGGATCATCTTGAAGACAAAGGGCTAGACTGGAGAAGGACTCGTGAAGACCAACTATTCATGGACAGGAAAAGGTGGCGAGGGCTCGTTAACAGCACCCGGGCGACTGGAGCTGGAATTTGATGTTGATGATGAGTGAATTACAAATAGATATGTTTCTTTGTATAAAAATGTCATTGTTAACAGTGTATTATCAAACAAGTTCAGTACACACCCAACTATCACACGGACCTGATGAACAAGATGTCCCAAGTCCCTACAAATGAATCAACAACAACTTGCTCTTGTTGGAAATACTGTATGCACATGCCTAGTGGGTTAATAAGTAAATCCTCCCCTGATTGTGAATGTCTTAGCGAGGTGAACTGAGTCTCAACTTGAGCACGCCTCTAGTATAGAGATCTGCTTACATAATTACAACAGGTTGTATTAACATGGAGTGACATCTGGGAGAAGTATCACCTCTAACAAAGCAGCAATAATAGGTCGATCGATAACCACGAGATGGACAGCGGTTACAAGCAAGGTCCGTCCCGACCCCATCTATCATGTGGCAGGACACTTTTACATGCTCTCAATCATTAAGAAAGAATCAGGCCACTTAGATCTGCAAGACAGAGTCAGCTCTTCACTCATCTCAGATTTAATATTCACTTTACTTGTCTCGTTCCAAGAAGGGCTTTCATAATAATAGAAGCTTGCTACGGTGGGTGAGTGGATAGCGTGTCGGTGTACTAACCCCAAGCTTGCAGGTTCGCTCCTGGCCGTGGTAAGTGATTTTTGAAAGGCGGCTAAAATACGATACGCATGTCATACGAAGTTGGAATGTTAAAGAACCCGTTTGAATTCAGTAGGCGGTGTTCATAATGGCAAAATTAATCTCCGGATTTTCCGCCAACACAAAGTTCCTCATTTCTCTACTAGAAAGCGCTATAGTGTTCAAGGAGCTTAGATATCTAACCTCCTTGAGTTTCATAGTGCTTCAAGGAACAACGAAATTCGACATGCAAGCTATCCTGTGGGTGTCAAATAACAAAGCTTGCACCCGGCTCTCGAGGTCATACGATATTATTATTATTATTATTATTATTATTATTATTATTATTATTATTATTATTATAGAAATTATATTTAACCCTACAACGACCAGGAGAGGGGAGGGGCGAGACCTCGGAGGCCCTCGGTAATGGGGTATAATGTTTTCAATTGTTCAGAATAAATGTATTGTTATTTGAGTCATGTTAAGACGAGGTTGTAAGCCCTATCTCCGCCATGTTAAATTTATCAACTTCATGTTCCTTTTTCTCATTACGATTTTTAACCTATTGAAACAAAACCTTACATATATTTAGATCTACAGTATATTTTATCTTTAAATGGTTGTTTTTGGAAATGTTTGTGTTTTATAAATACTATTTTAATATATTTTTTATGTTAAATTTTTCAACTTATTTCTCTACGAAAACATGAAATATTATTTTTTCTGTTTATGAAAAAATCACTTGAAAACATGCAATCCTTTAGTTGATCTTATTGAATTACTGAAAAAAAACAGAGCGCTATTGTTAATACTTCCTGAGAAAAATGAACATTTGTCTCCAAAAAAACAAAAGTGAAGAATAATGCTCTTAAAGATAAGTGCTACCTTAATGTGCACCAGGCCCATATTCAGGATCACCTGGGTTGTCCTTATCTTCTCTGCACCTCTTCTGTTTTTTTTTTACTTCCTAGCTTCGTTAGAGAATGAGAAGGAGGAGGAGAAGTAGAAAGACAAGGAGCAGGAGGAGAAAGAGAAGGAGGAGAAGGAGAAAATGAGAAGAAGCAGGAGAAGACGAAGAAGGAGAAAGAGAAGAAGACGCAGGGGGAGATGAAGGAGGGAGAGAAGGAGAAAGGGGAGAAGGAGAAAGGGAAGAAGGAGGAGCAGGAGAAGGAGGAGAAGGGGAAAGAGAAGAAGGATAAGGAGGAATAGAAGGATAACGTGAAGGAGAAAGAGGAGGAGCAGGAGAAAGAGAGAAGGAGATATAGAAAGAGCAGGAGAAAGAGAAGGAGGAGAAGGAGAAAGAGAGGAAGGAGCAGGAGAAGGAGGAGAAGGGGAAAGAGAAGAAGGATAAGGAGGAATAGAAGGATAACGTGAAGGAGATATAGAAGGAGCAGGAGAAAGAGAAGGAGATATAGAAAGAGCAGGAGAAAGAGAAGGAGGAGAAGGAGAAAGAGAAGAAGGAGGAGCAGGAGAAGGAGGAGAAGGGGAAAGAGAAGAAGGATAAGGAGGAATAGAAGGATAACGTGAAGGAGATATAGAAGGAGCAGGAGAAAGAGAAGGAGATATAGAAAGAGCAGGAGAAAGAGAAGGAGGAGAAGGAGAAAGAGAAGAAGGAGGAGCAGGAGAAGGAGGAGAAGGGGAAAGAGAAGAAGGATAAGGAGGAATAGAAGGATAACGTGAAGGAGATATAGAAGGAGCAGGAGAAAGAGAAGGAGGAGAAGGAGAAAGAGAGGAAGGAGCAGGAGAAGGAGGAGGAGAGAATATGCCAGTTCTCAGGAACAGGTCTTCAAGGGAGGCGTGGCTTTAAATGACCTATAAATAACGTTTAGCAAACATTTTCAGCAAATAAGCATATTTACATTATAGATTGGCCTTCCGGCTATCAAAATAACAAAAAATCTAAAATTCCACTTTTTGACCCAAAGCAGCTTACAACCTCCCATTACCTATCTTCTTCTGTCGATTTTGGTCTACTGTGGACCGTGTTGAACAATCGGCCGACTTGCCAATCTCTTCTTCTGCTCCCAGAATCTCTTCAAGCGTTCGCTCAGTCTCCTCCTTCTTTCTTCAGACCAGCTAGGTTTTTCCTGAAACTCTTTAAATTTATCAACCTTGCTTCGAAACAGTGATTTGTTGAGAATATCTTCTTGAGTGATGCCAACTTCTTTGAGATCTGCTCGTGTTTCCTCAACCCATTCTGTGGAGGACTTCAATTTGCTATTGTAAGTGAATATCCTTTTGGTTAACCTATTGTTGTTTGAGGTGGCCATAAAATGTACGAAGGCTGTTTTTTTTAAGTAAGGCCCGTTTATTTTTTAAAGCCCGTAGTTAGTGCGGACGCCGCAACAAGCGTGCACGCTACCTCCCGGCATCCTTTGCGAACAAGCAGGCGTCAGTTGCAGCGGTGTAGCTAGCCTGTACGCTGAACTGTGCCTCTTTACAATGTTCAAGATTATTGATTCGCCCGCCGCGTGTGAGGTACGATCTGTGATACGTTTTTTGAGTGCAGGAAACAAGTCAGCTTTGTAAGGTGTATGGTGATAATGCAATGAACATTTGCACGGCCACTTTTGAACTCGCGTACCTATTTTCGCACTTTACCGTCACAGCGCAAGACCTCACGCTACTGCCCGGACTCGGGAACTCATTGACTCTTTTGGGTGGGAAGTTTTGGATCACCCACCGTATAGCCCTTTGTCATCTTGGTGGGAAGCGCTTCGCCGACGATGAAGAAGTGAAAAAAGCCGTGAATTCTTGGTTGTCGGAGCAGGCGGCAAACTTTTATCCAGAGGGATTTCAGAACTTAGTTTTAAGGTATGACAAGTGCCTAACTAAACAAGGCAACTATGTAGAAAAATAAAGGAAGGTATGTAAAACCTAAAAATAAATGTTGTTTGAAAATAAAATGTTCCGTTAATTTAAAAAAAAAGAAACGGCCCTTACTTACGCATCGTGTCCGTAAGTTTCTCCTCCTGGCGTTACAAGTCACTATTCCTCCATCTCCTCCATATGCCATCTGCTCTCTGCACTGGCCCCAATATTTTCCTTGGGATGCTTCGTTATTTCTTTTCCAACTCCTATGTTTCTCCTTTTTTTGTTTAAAATAAGGCATTCAGAACTATAAAGAGCTTCCGGTTTAATCACAGTGGCATAACGTCGTAACTGTGCTCTGAAGGAGCGTTAATCGATATGCAGTTTCAATCTTAAGAGCTCTGACCTTATCGAGGCCATTAGGTTGAATCCGTTCATAATAAGCTAAATTATTTTAAACCATTTTTCTTACCTTAAAAAGTGACAGAGTCTGAAAGACTAGACTTTGTATCATTTTAAATGCTACAAATGCTGAAAAATGCTAGACAGGCCGGAGGTTTCTCGCTTCGCTCGAAGCCAAAGACTCTTGACATGTTAGAAAATTATCTGCATAATACTTATCTTGCTTATCTTGTTTCAAATTACACGCGAACGGCAAGTGCAAACCAAGGGCAACACAAGGTCAAGCGCGCGAGATGCCGTCACGCTCACCAGAGCGCGCGGGGACGTGCCCCTTCCATCCAGTCTAAAAACACTTATAGTGGGCGATGTATTGAAGATAGAGATATGCTCTCGCGGACTTTTTTGTAGAACTTTTCATGCTGACCAATTCTCACGCTAATAGTATATTGATAGTTTTAACGGTTTGCCCAGCGTAAGCTTAAGAAGCGCACGGACGCCAAGTTCGTTTTCGACTTTTTCAACTGAAATCGTTACTTCTTGGCTTCCTTTGATCATACATAAATTATGTTCTACAGAATCTTTCCTCGAGATATCCTTTACAGAATGGTGAAAACCGCATCAAAATCCATCCAGTGGTTCTCTAGATTACCCGTGACATCCAAGAATCGGGGATTTTTGTCATATACTAACGAAGTAGAGATTGTCGGGGAACACATGCACCAAGCGATACTATGACGTCACACACCTCAGTGCATCTGGGTACACTTAGTCCCGTCACCGTAACGTAACGCCAGACCCCAGCGTAACGACGAAGTCGACAAGATCATTTAAAAAGATAAAATGTAATCAAAACCGCTATGGGCCTGTGAGGTCCTCCCTTGGGCCAAGTGAGGATCAATTTATTTGTCTACTTATAAATACTATAGATGTTCACGTCACATGATACATTAGGGAAGTCCGAGGTTGTTTGTGTAAAGTGTGTGTGGCATGTTTGAGGCAAGCATAGCAAGAAAACTGTAATCTGTTTACAATGTGAGCCTGGGAATGATACTGACATTGACTAGAAACATGTTTGTGTTTGATTTGTGTTTGTAATTAATATTTGGTTGAACAAAAGTTTAATGCTTTTAATGTCGGTCAACACGATTGTACCCAAATGAGGTAGGTTATTCCCTAATCCTGAAAAAATTACATGAAATTAATAAATACACTTGGATGACCAGTTTCGATCGTCAAGCGATCATCATCAGATCCATTACTGGACTAGACCGATAGAAGGGAAAAGAGTATTTCCTGCATAACCCACAGCAATGAAATCTTGGCTACGTCACTGTTAACGGCTGCAGAGAATCTTCAGGTGTCTCTTCTTGATGGAGATCCTAATCATTAAAAGTGGCAATTAATAAGAATGTATCTAGACGTGACAGATAAGGCATTGTCACGCTTGAGACTGGTTGCCCACTTTGCCTTGGAGAAGTCGCAAGAGATACACACGTGTCAGGATTACGGTTTCATTTTAATTCGTTGACACTGTATGTTTTATACATTTAGTTGTACTGGTAATAGTGAGACCGAACTAGCAGGCTAGCACATTAAAGCAAGTAGGTACATTTCTTCGAATAAGGCAGCAATTACACAAAGCTTTTGTCGAGCAGAAAATAATATGGCCCATTGTTTGGATTATGCTGCTGAGTGCCGAGTTGCCAACCAAACCAATCTGATTCGATAGATCGATTTAAATCGAGGATTACTCGACATCTCCTCCAGCTGTTGTGAACAGCGCGTTGACGCCAGCTGATCGATGAACTTTCAAGTCGGAAGTTATATTAGCCGGACTAGATACAAATGTACCAATACCTTTTCTTAAATAGTTTTCAAATGTTTAAGGGGGTACGCGTACCTCCGCATTCTCCCTGAAAATATGCCCTGGATATCTGCCATATTAAACCCCAACCACAACACTAACATTAACATAGAGACGGAAATGCGAACTATTTTAAATGTTTCCCGCCGTTTGGCGCTTCCGGCGGCGCCGGATGTTATAGGATTTGGTTTTCAACTACAACAAAATATAACTCTATTCTTCTTCTTTAATTTCCAACATCTCCGGTCGATTTTGGTGCAACCTTTTGCATTAAATGCCAATTCCAGTGAGAACATGTACTTTTCCAGGACTCCATGAGTTTCAGGGCCTGGAATTCAAGGAAGCCGACATAAAAAAGTTGGGGACTTTCAATATGCTGTTAAGCACATCAAATAGGACCACTGTGCAAAAAATTAGCTTTACATTAATTATTCCCACCTTTGGCCTCTTTTTGACCTAAAATTACCGGGCTAGTCTGGTCATCATTCCGCACAACATATAAATAAAACACTCCTCAGTCCATGCAAATCCCCCGTGATACTCCATTGTTCTCAAAAGGCGGAGTGCACTTCATTCCAGCCCTCACGACAGGTTTTTGAATTTCTGACGAAGCCGGGAATCAAACCCAGGGTCTCCGGGTGAGAGTCATGCGCACATTGAAATGCATAAGTTATGTAATTTTATGAAACTGAGATGACGAAGAAGAACAAAGAGTCAAAATTTACAATTTTATAGAATTAAAAATCTTTCTCGGCACGCTGGAAGGCGGAGGTAGATTTCACAGGCAAAGAAAAATGTGTCTAATTCACTACATTTGCCAACTGTGGTATACCTACAAACGTTCCACGAGAGCCCTCATCTTCTTATAAATCCGTAAATAGTTTGTTCTTCTCTTGGCGCAAGGGTGGTTCATATCAAAAATGCTTTCAGACAAATTTTTAAGTCATTTTTAGAGGAGTATTTACTATGCCCAAGATCGCGGGTTCATACCCGGCCGAAGTCATCGGATTTTTAAGAGCGTTAAAAATCCCTTAGTACGCCTTCCTTCGGAGGGGAAGTAAAGCCGGCGGTCCCATGTCATAGATGTTAAAGAACCTTCCACTAATTACACCTGTTGTTGTTTGAGTCTTCAGTCTTTTGACTGGTTTGATGCAGCTCTCCATGCCTCCCTGTCCTGAGCTAATCGTTTCATCTCTACATAGCTACCACACCCTACATCCGAGGAAATCTGTTTAACATATTCTAACCTTGGTCTACCCCTACAGTTCTTGTCCTCGACCCTTCCTTCCATAACTAAGCTTGCTATTCCTGGGTGTCTTAGTATGTGTCCTACCAACCTATCTCTTCTCTTCATTAGCAGTCGCCAGAAACATCTCTCCTCTCCCACTCGTCTTAATACCTCTTTGTTTGTAACCCTATCTACCCATCTGATATTCATCATTCTCCTGTAGCACCACATTTCAAATGCTTCAATTCTCCTCTTTTCTGCTGCACCAATAGTCCAAGTTTCACTTCCATAGAGCGCCACGCTCCAGACAAAGGCTTTCAAAAATGACTTCCTAATACCTAAATCTATATTCGATGTCAGCAGATTCCTTTTTTGTAGAAATGCTTTTCTTGCCTGAGCCAACCTACTTTTTATATCCTCTTTGCTTCGTCCATCACTGGTTATTCTGCTTCCTAAGTAACAGAAATCTCCTACTTCCTTCAGCTTTTCACCTGCCAATTTGATCTCCATAGAGGTTTCTGATTTATTTCGGCTGCATTCCAGTATTTTTGTTTTACATTTATTAATTTTCATCATGAATTCTTTCCGTAAGACGGAGTCCATACCATTCAAAAACTCATTCAAATCCTCAGGCTTGTTGGCCAAGATGACGATGTCATCAGCAAATCTCAGAGTTGAAATTATTTCTCCTTGAATCTTCACTCCCACGTTAAATTTTTCTCTAATTTCCTTCATTGCTTGTTCAATGTAAAGATTGAAAAGTATGGGTGATAAGTTGCAGCCTTGCCTTACACCTTTCTGAATACCAGCTTCTCTCTCATGTCCTTCAACTCGAATGACTGCAGTCTGGTTTCTGTATAGATTGTATATCACCCTCCTATCCCTGTACTTTATTCCAAGCGATTTCAAAATGTCAAACAATTTAGTCCAATCAACGTTATCAAAAGCCTTTTCTAAGTCTACAAAAGCCATGAACGTTCTCTTATCTTTCCTTATTCTACCTTCCAAAATCAGCCTAAGACTTAGTACAGCTTCCCTTGTTCCTACATTTCTCCTGAAACCAAACTGGTCTTCACCCAACTCCGTTTCTATCTGGCTCTCAATCCTCTCGTAAATTATTCTAGACAGGATCTTTGAAGCATGAGTAATCAAGCTGATTGTACGGTAATCTTCACATCTGTCAGCTCCCACTTTCTTTGGTATAGGGATGATTACATTCTTCTTGAAATCAGGGGGTACCTCACCTGTCTCATAAATCCTACACACCAAGTGAAATAACCTGATCAGACCTTCCTCTCCTATGCAGCGTAGCAACTCAATCGGTATATCATCTATGCCTGGTGCTTTGTTCCTGCTTAAGTCTTCCAAAGCTCTATCAAATTCTGATCTCAATATTAAATCTCCTTTCGCATCCTCATCAATTTCCTCCTCCCTTTCCATTACATGATTCTCAATCTCCTTTCCCTTATACAAACTCTCTATGTAAGTTTTCCATCTCTCAACCTTTTCTTCCCTATCTGTTAGAGGCTTTCCATTTGTGTCCTTAATATTACAGCACTTAGTCTTCTTTTCCCCAAAAATATTCTTAATCCTTCGATAAGCTGTGTCTACTTTTCCTAATTTCAGACAATTTTCTATACCAGCACATTTCTCTTTCAACCATTCTTCTTTCGCTTCCTTGCACTTCTTGTTAACCTCATTTCTCAGACGTCTGTATTCTGCTTTCCCCTTTTCATCTCTTACATTCTTGTGCTTCCGCCTTTCATCCATCAATTCGAGTATATCCTGAGTGATCCACGGTTTTCTACCTATTCTCTCTTTCCTACCAATGTTTTCTTCTGCGGATTTTGTTATTTCATTCCTCAAAAGTGCCCATTCGTCTGCAATTGAAGTTTGTTTAGGGTTTTTCATTAGTCCTTCCTTTATACTCTTCTTGAATCTTTCGTTTACATCCTTCTCTTTCAGTCTGTCTATTGCCCACCCTTTTGGCTTTTGACTTTTCTTCAGTTTCTTCAACTTTAATCTGCATTTCATTACAACCAGATTGTGGTCAGAGTTTATGTCAGCACCAGGATATGTTTTAGAATCCAAAATCTGGTTTCGAAACCTCTGCTTGACCATAATGAAGTCGATTTGGTAACGCCCTGTATCTCCTGGTCTCATCCATGTGTATATTCTTCTATTGTGGTTATTGAATAAGGTGTTAGCTATGACCAACTCATGCTCAGTGCAGAATTCTACCAGCCTGCTTCCTCGATCATTCCTTTCACCTAATCCGAAATCTCCTACTATCTTCCCTTCTCTCCCTTTTCCTACCACAGCATTCCAATCTCCCATTACTATAACATTTTCATCACCCTTGATATACCTCAGAATTTCGTCTATTTCTTCGTAGACCTTTTCAACATCCTCATCATCAGCTTGACTGGTAGGCATATAGACTTGTACCACTGTGGTGCAGGTAGGTTTAGTATTTATTTTTGCTACAATAATCCGTTCACTATATTGCTCATAATATTCCACCCGCTGTCCAAGTTTCCTACTCAATATGAGGCCAACCCCTGCTTGGTCATTGTTTGATTTAGTGCTAATGACCCTATAGTCTCCTGACCAAAAGTCCTGTTCTTCCTGCCAGCGCATTTCACTAATCCCAACCAAATCCAACCTCAACCTATCCATTTCCCTTTCTAAGTTTTCTAACCTTCCATTTCCTAGCAGACTTCTAACATTCCACGCTCCGATCCGTAGAATGTCAGAGTTCCTCTTTGTCACTTCTGTGATGTTAACCCCCTCTCGAGTAGTCCCCGCCCGGAGATCCGAACGGGGGACTAGTTTACCTCCGGATTGAAATTTTACAAGGGAGGAGGCCATCATCACATGTATTTAGGCATTGAGAGGTGCATATCCTCGGGAATAGCAAACGGCTGTAGTTTCCCCTTGCTTTCAGCCGTGCAGCAGGACGCAGTGTAGCCATTATTTGGCTTATATTATCAATATCTTAACCGTCTATAAGACTAGTAAAGAATTGATTTATTCTGAAAGGCTGCTACTCCCTTTCAGAATAAGTAAAGAGCAATTCTACTAACAAAAATACTAACCTTCTACTGTACTAACAATTAAATACCAAAATTCTACTAACGAAAAAATACTAAAGTTCCACCAACAACAAATACTACCACTAAAACAGTCTGTCACCAGGCACACTCACATGCACCCTCACACATCACAGTCTACTGAAACAATGAACTATAACTCATAAACAATGCAACTGTTACCAGACACACTCACACACCACAGTCTAATAGAACAATGACATATATCTAATAGACAAACTAACTACCTACTTACAACTACAACTAACTACATACTTACTGTACTGTTATTTGAATTGACAATATTTACAAAATGCAATTTAGATAGAAAATACTTACAGGAAGAGAGCAAAGGTAATGCCAATGGTTATCCTTCGTATAGGAGAAGAAATAATGGACGGATTATTATAAAAACAATTCGAGGCTTTGACATTGAAATCGATAGTCGATTCATTGCTCCCTACAATCCAAGAATAATAAACTCGAACCTTTGCTCGATCCTAAATATACTTCTTTATTACTACAAAATGTTTTATGCCTTGGCATTAATGGGACTTGCTGTTTAGTTTTATTTAGGGAGCAAGGAAATGTTGGTCATCAGCTGCCAGGCACCATCAAAAACATTAAAATCAGTGGCGTGCTGACAGGAGGGCTTGGGGGTTTAAGCTAGTCCCCATACTTTTTACGCCACGGTTTTTAGCCGGTCAGCCCCGGTTGCGAAGTCATACAGAGGACATGTGCAATTGATTCGTGAGTTGCTTTCCACACAACTGAAAACTCGCAATATTTTAGCGTATGGCTTTGTAGTGATATACAGTGTTGGTATTACTACTAGTGGAGTGTTACAGTGTGGTGCAATAGCACCTAGTGTATGTTATACAGTGTTGGTATTACTACTAGTGGAGTGTTACAGTGTGGTGCAATAGCTCATAGTGTAGTGTTATACAGTGTTGGTATTACTACTAGTGGAGTGTTACAGTGAAGCTAAATTAGGTTAAAAATGTAAACAATGCTCAGGTTCCTACGTTCGTCGCCAGAGCCGACTGCGGTGGCGTCTAGTAGCCAAGTTCTGAACTAGTAGTTGTTTGGCCGCAAAAGTGGGAACTACTTGAAAAATTCAACGTCTGTAGTTCTTACTTGAATTAAGAAACAGAAACACACACTAATACAGTCATCACAATTAACACCGGTTATCAGACAGATTCTACACACACCCAAAGTACACGGGGCTACATGACCGCGTTGTCGCAACCCCTAAACTGATGAACCAACCAACCAAACAGAGGAGTATTTACCATTTTAAATGGATTTGATATTGTGCCCTTAAGGTAGGTAGGATTTCTTTTCCCCTAAAAACACCATATTTTTCGCCCCTTAGCCAAATGGTTGAAGCTATCAAAAAACTTTACTAACATAAATAAATTTTGGGCCGATGCTAACGAATGGAGAATAAACTTGGGTGATGAGGAAGAGAATACAAGCAGTGGAAGTGAAGTTTCATAGGAGTCGTATAGGTGTAACTAGAATTGATAGAGTCAGAAATGATAGAGTCAGGGAAATATTAAAGGAAGAACCCCTACAGGATAGGATTGAAAAATCAAGGCTACAGTGGAATGGACACGTGAAAAGAATGGGAGAAGAGAGAATACCACGGAAAATATTGGAAATGGAGTGGAAGAAAAAGAGACCTAGAGGAAGACCAAGGGATAGGTGGATAAAGGGGTTGAAAAAAAAGTGTCGAGAGAAATGAAGTTAATTGGACAACAGTGACAGAAGAGAAGTGGTGGAAACTGCCCTAGTTGATGATGATGATGATGATGATGATGATGATGATGATGATGAAGATGATGATGATGATGATCCGAAGAATAATACGAATTTTGAATGGATTCGAGTTTCACATACTAAGAAACTTACAGCGATATTTTCTTTTTTCAAAATTAAAAGGCCCCCTATGTATAAATTTTAAAGTGATAGCTGGAAATTAACGGTAGTTATTGTGTCCACAAGAAAGTGATATATACCGGGTGCATCTTAATTATACCGACAAAAAATATCAGGGACGCTCTGCGTGTTATGTAAAAGTCAATGCCGCAATCGGATTGGCGGAGAAAATTTTCCCTTCCGAGAAAATGAGGTTACTTTGTTACTTCCGGGCGCGCGATTTAAATCTACGAACTCGCCGTATTTGCTGAGCCAGGCAGCAAGCCGCTGGCCACTGCTGTGCTTCAGGCAAGGGAAGGGAGTGTGATAGAAGGAGACAGAGATATGCTGGCGGGCATGTGGCAAGCCGAGGCGATCGAGGAAACTTGCGCATGCCCACCAGCATATCTCTGTCTCCTTCTATCACACTCCCTTCCCTTGCCTGAAGCACAGCAGTGGCCAGCGGCTTGCTCTCTAGCTCAGCAAATACGGCGAGTTCGTAGATTTGAATCGCGCGCCCGGAAGTAACAAAGTAACCCCATTTTCTCGGAGGGAAAATTTTTCTCCGCCAATCCGATTAAGATACACCCTGTATACGAGGGGCGTACTGTATTGTTTTACATATAGTTTTCTACACAAATGAAGTACATTACACATCAGTTGTTGTTTCGTCCACCTTCTCAACATAATCTCCCTGTAACTTTGTTCACTTTTGCCATCGATGTGTCAGTCTCTCCAGACCTTCCTGAAACCATTCATTCGGAGTACTACGTACCCATGCCTTGACAGCTGTGTCCAGTTGTGAAAAATCCGCAAAACGGCGACCATGCAATGGAAGCATTGGGGCAGTCCACCGCCAAAGAAATGTCGAACAGTGCCATCAGTTGGCAAGCAAATGTTGACGGTATTGTGGGACACAAAGGGCATCATCCTCAATGACTGGCTGAAATTGGGGGCCATGATTAACAGTGCAGCATATGTGACAACCCTTAAGCGCTTACGTCGTGCCATTCAAACTAAGCGACCAAGAAAATGGGATAAAGTTGTGCTTCTGCAATATGACAATGCCCGTCCCCACGCTAGCCGAGAGGACACCACTTCCATTGACAATGGCAATCACAGTGCTGCCATAGCCACTATATTCTCCCGACTTGGCACCAAGTGATCATCACCTGTTCGGGAACATTAAGAAACCTCTGGACACAGCTGTTAAGGCATGGGTACGCAGCACTCCGAAAGAATGGTTTCAGGAAGGTCTGGAGAGACTGACACATCGATGGCAAAAGTGCATAAAGTTATAAGGAGATTATGTTGAGAAGCTGGAAGAAATAACTGTTTTCTAATGTACTTCATTTGGGTAGAAAACTATATGTAAAAAAATATAGTACGCCCTTCGTATACTAAATTAGTATTAGTAATTAGTCGTTTAGTTGCAAACCCAGATATATCCACTTTTTTTGAAATGCAGGTTTTGCTATTTTTTATAACTTTATATGATTCTACACCTTGGCCTCAAACGCCGAGCGTCAAAACCAGATACATCCTCCGTTTTTTATTGAACAAAAATGCGGCTTGGTTGCAAATGCAGATAAGTGCCGGCACTTCAGAATCAAAACCTGTTACATCAACAAGCAATGCGCACACGTTCACTGCACAATGAAAATTGCCGCCTAGGTGCAGCTGTTTGTTTTTATCGCAGTTCAGATTGCACTGTCTTTGGTGTATAATTGATATTCCAGTTAATAATGGACTGTGTTCCAAGTGAAAACCATGATCGTCCACGGAAAAAGCAGCGGAATGAATCTCAGTGGTCCCGTGCTGCACAAAAGCACAAATTGGCAATTACAAAAGTGTTTGTAAAAGAAATAAGAAAGTGGTGGATATCAGATCACCATCCATAATACAGCCAGGAGTTCAAGTGTCACCATTGAAAATAAGGGATGTAAGAGCTTTGCTTACTGAACATTTCGGCAATGACTGGATATCTCTTAACACATTGTCATATTACGTCAATATTGTAGACAGGTTCGAGAACTTAACTGAAAGTGCACATCATCCTGCTAATGTCGAAGATTGTGTGTGTGAGAACGCTTCTGAAATTGATGACCTTGTTGTATAAGTTTCAAAATTGACATCTGACATGTTTCAGTGTTGTGATATTCTGGTTTGTAAATCAAGACTATTTTGTTCAAAATGGTAATATTTTCTGTCATTGGTATTTTCTAAACTACTAAGCAATCAGAAACTTTAGTACAAATGTGATATCGTATCAGTTTTACTGTAAATGTAAATGGTGTTTGTCCAGGAGAATGTGTGTTTGTTTTCAAAACCAGATAAGTCTTAATAGTTATTTTCAAATCCAGATAGATCACCAGTTAACTTTCAAATCCAGATACATCACAAACATATTCTCGATTATCGCACAAGGTTATCTTAAGGTTCTTACAGGACCATAACTACATTACATAAGCTAATGATTGCCCAAAGAATCAAACTTGTGCGTTTCAGAAATTGGAATGAAACGATTTCTTGTCTCCTGAAAAGTTTTCTTTTTGTGATGTATCTGGTTTTGCAACTAAACGACTCTTATATAAACTTTTGAACTGACGGTGGTTTTGGGGTCTGGGGGATGTGAAACGCGAAGATATGTCGACATTTTCCGGAAGTCGAAACATTGTACCCATTAGGGTAAAGCGGGGTAATTTGAATAATTTCAAGTGATTCGATCGATTTTTCGAAAAGTACTAATTTGATCATTTTGCTGAATAAGCAACAGGATACTCGCACGTTTTACCATCATTCACCCAATTTATGAAACAAATATCTGTAAATATTGTAACGTAATGGCACTATCCGATTTACCCCTCCGATTTCAACAAGCATTGTTTTAATGGGGCAACAACATACATCTTGGGGTAATTTGAATAGCATTGAAAATTTCGATTAATTACAGTTAGAATACAATTTTGCATTTAACTATTGTTATTTACTTAGTTAATTATATATTTGAGGTAATGCCGGACAGAATCAAGATAATTACAAAGAAATTAGACTACATATTATAGTCCCATAACATCTCAAGCACATAGACCACAAATGAACTGTTTATTTCCTTCGGCTCCAACACATCGCTCGTGATGCCATGATCTGCAGCACTGACAACGAATCCATCCCACCTTTCTTACTGATGGCTGTGAATAATAGCTCAGGTCACAAAATGCACAAATATTGTCCTTTTCTGCACATTTATTTCGAACTTGCTCTTGATTATTTGGAGGTGGCAGTTCCGTTGATAGCTGTTTCATGACTCGCACTTTCTTGATGGACTCCCTTTCATAATTTGTTGTTGTTAGAGTTTTCTTGGAGGAATATTTGCTCATTTTTGGTACAAACTAGTGCAGGGGACATTAAACAGCTGCGCAGCTCCTAGAATGGACACCACGACATCAGAAGCTGCTTTAACGGCCTGTTCCATACTCTCCTTATTCCATTTCAACCGAGCGCCTTTTCCCTTATAATGTCTGACCATCTGAAATAATGTAAATGTATCTTAAAATGTGCAGTAAAGCGGCATAGAAATAAATATTTTCCCATGATTTCATAATCCAAATTGCCCCATAACGCCCTGTTCAAATTGCACCGCGCGCCGACAACAAAACATCGGAACGTAGTACAAAGACAATCCAACAGAATGCACCATTACTCGGCGAGGGGTCAGCTAACGCATGCGGGAATCATATGTAGGTTACGTTAACTTCATTGCTTTAACGCAGATTTCATAAAAGCTTAAGGTAGCAAAACGTAATCTTATTAACAACAGAACCAAGAAGCGTTCGCTACTTACCCTGGCTAATGTAAATACGTCCACACCCTTTCAGATTATCAGTTACACTTCAAAACTCCCACGCCACTCGCTCCTTCCAACCCTACACTGGCAAAATGGCGTCTCCAGTTTTCGTTAGAAACACACAAATGCTTACCATTATCCAATTTGCCCCGTTATTCAAAATTCCCCACTGTACCCTACAATAGTTAGCTTCCTAATGAAACCTACCTGTGGCGGACCCGAGGGTACGAACTCAATATTACTGTATATAAACTTAAAACTCTTTGGATGTTTCAATTTGCTATGATGAAGCTTCTTTATTTTATTTTATTTTTTTGACTTTGCCTTTGTTGATTGTTCTAATTCTCTAAGCAAAAGCTGTTACTCGTGTGTCAATAAATGCTATACATAACTTCCCTATTTGTATGGATCTCTACAATTAAACTCCCTAAATCCATATACCAAAAAACACAAAGAACATAAGTGAGAGTTCAAACATTAAACAAGAACAGGCTTCACCGTCTTTGAACTGAACTTAAAACTATCAAAGTGCTAAATACGTCAATCTAGAGAAATACAAATATGCAGTACGCTAAATCCACACATCAGTGGATTTGTACCGGGTGAGTTAGCCGTGGTGGTTACGGCATGACTGATGGCAGTCGCTCACATCCGGGAGGCGAGGAGGTTCGAATCCCCCCGACGGCAACCTTGAAGATGGTCTTCTGTGGTTTCCCATCTTCCTTCCAGGCAAATGCCGGGGTTGGTCCCTAACTATAGGCCACAGCCGCTACCTTCCAACTCCTCGTCCTTACATTCCAACTTCCCTCCTTCCCTCCCCAACGGTACTTGTAGCTCACCCATTGGGTGTCCGTCTCGAAGCAGCTACAAAACTGGCGAGCCGAACATGTCCTCGGACACTCCCGGCACTAAAAGCCATACGCTAAAAAAAAAAAAAAAAAAAAAAAAAAGTGGATTTGTAGCTGATACAAACAATTACATACCGTATTGAAAAATACAGTTATTAAGAGAATGCCGTTAAATTACTCTCCTTAAATATGCTCGAAAATGGAAGTTTAAATCACAGTAAAACAATAAACCAAAACAAGACTGTAACTTGTTGATGAAATTATAAACTCAAGTTAAACACGACTCTACTGTGTGGGAACTGTGGCAGTATCGCGCCCTGACTGATCTCAAGTTACGCCTGACTCTACTGTATGGGTACTGAGCCTGTATCGCGCCCTGAATGATCTCAAGTTACGCCTGACTCTACTGTATGGCAACTAAGCCTGTATCGCGCCCTGAATGATCTCAAGTTACGCCTGACTCCACTGTATGGGAACTGTGGCTGTATCGCGCCCTGACTGATCTCAAGTTAAGCCTGACTCCACTGTATGGGAACTGTGGCTGTATCGCGCCCTGAATGATCTCAAGTTAAGCCTGACTCCACTGTATGGGAACTGTGGCTGTATCGCACCCTGAATGATCTCAAGTTAAGCTTGACTATACTATATGGGAACTGTCGCTGTATCGCGCCCTGAATGATCTCAAGTTAAGCCTGACTCCACTGTATGTGAACTGTGGCTGTATCGCGCCCTGAATGATCTCAAGTTACGCCTGACTCCACTGTATAGGAACTGTGGCTGTATCGCGCCCTGAATGATCTCAAGTTACGCCTGACTCCACTGTATGGGAACTGTGGCTGTATAGCGCCCTGAATGATCTCAAGTTACGCCTGACTCCACTGTATGGGAACTGTGGCTGTATCGCGCCCTGAATGATCTCAAGTTACGTCTGACTCCACTGTATGGGAGCTGGGTCTGTATCGCCCCCTGAATGATCTCAAGTTACGTCTGACTCCACTGTATGGGAACTGTGGCTGTATCGCGCCCTGAATGATCTCAAGTTATGCCTGACTCCACTGTATGGGAGCTGGGCCTGTATCGCGCCCTGAATGATCTCAAGTTACGTCTGACTCCACTGTATGGGAGCTGGGCCTGTATCGCACCCTGAATGATCTCAAGTTACGTCTGACTCCACTGTATGGGAACTGTGGCTGTATCGCGCCCTGAATGATCTCAAGTTATGCCTGACTCCACTGTATGGGAACTGTGGCTGTATCGCGCCCTGAATGATCTCAAGTTAAGCCTGAATCCACTGCATGGGAGCTGGGCCTGTATCGCGCCCTGAATGATCTCAAGTTACGTCTGACTCCTCTGTATGGGAACTGTGGCTGTATCGCGCCCTGAATGATCTCAAGTTATGCCTGACTCCACTGTATGGGAACTGTGGCTGTATCGCGCCCTGAATGATCTCAAGTTAAGCCTGACTCCACTGTTTGGGAGCTGGGCCTGTATCGCGCCCTGAATGATCTCAAGTTACGTCTGACTCCACTGTATGGGAACTGTGGCTGTATCGCGCCCTGAATGATCTCAAGTTATGCCTGACTCCACTGTATGGGAACTGGGCCTCTATCACCCCTCCACATCTTGACGTGGCGTGGGTGGCCACCTGCCACTATATGCGGGTGACCATTAGAAGGAACAGACCTGTCTGATGTGTTTAATAAGGCGCGCATAAGTATTAGAGCCAGGATCAATGCGCCATCTGATAGCGACATAC
Organism: Meconema thalassinum; assembly: GCA_946902985.2. Lineage (NCBI taxonomy): Eukaryota > Metazoa > Arthropoda > Insecta > Orthoptera > Tettigoniidae > Meconema > Meconema thalassinum. The sequence continues at coordinate 55,212,616 of OX336400.1, forward strand.
ACGAGATGACACACCCCAGAGTGGCTCCTTTTTTCACTTTTTCCATTCACCATGTGACGGACCACGTACTCTTTTCCTCAGTGGCGGATCCAGGCCATGCGGGGCCCTGGGCGATATGTTAAGACGGGGCCCACAACAATAGGAAATTAAAAAATATGAAATAAAATGGAAAGTAGTTTTGAAAAAAAAAAAAAAAAAGAATAGTTACAATATTTTGAGTACACTACAGTACATTTTTTTAATAATATGAAAGATACCTTTAAGTCCCCTTGAAGAAGATTATGTAAACAATAAAATATTACTTTGCCACTTTTTTCCGGCTGAAGTCTTCTATTATTTCACCGAAATCTAAACTTGCTCAACGGTCAACAGTGGTCATAGCCGCACTGGAAAAAAAAGGTAATAATAATTATTATTATAAATTAGTTTGAGTCGCCTCCGTAGCGTAGCGGTCAGCATGGTTAGCTGCCGGCCCGGAGGTCCTGGGTTCGATTCCCGGCCCTGCCACGAAATTTGAAAAGTGGTACGAGGACTGGAACGGGATCTACTCAGCCTCGGGTGGCCCAAATGAGTAGAGGGTGTTCGATTCCCCCTCAGCCATCCTCGAAGTGGTTTTCCGTGGTTTCCCACTTCATCTTCGGGCAAATGCCGGGATGGTACCTTCCTCAAGGCCACGGCCGCCTCCTTTCCTCTTCCTAGCCTAACCATCCTACCCATCCCTTACCTTCCCTCATGAGGCCCCTGTTCGCTTTGCAGGTGAGGCCGCCTGGGCGAGGTGCCAATCCCACCTCACCAGTTGTATCCCTTCCGTTTCGATGTTCCCAGCTCTAGGAAACTGCCCGTAGAGGCGGTAGTGGTGAGTTCCCTCGCTGAGTCCGTGGGTTCCACCAACCTGGAGGGTAAACGACTAAAAAAATAAAGAAAAAAAATTAGTTTGGGAAGTATAATTAATTAATTAATTAAATTTAAAAGAAAACATGGCCCGGGGCCCTGGGCGGTCGCCCTCCTCGCCCTCCCCTAGATCCGCCCCTGCAGTTTTCCTTCCCTTCGTTCATTTCAATACTCTTCTCCTAAGTCCTTCAATCCTCGATATGAGGAATGTACCAGCAGTTGTAACCAATAGTTCAGATATTCCCTACTCTCAGACAGTTAACTACTTGGTGCTCATAATGGAAAGCAATCTTTATTGGATAGAACACATACAGTATATTATATTGCCGGCGGTCTCAACCTCGTTCTCGCAAGCTTCACGGCGCTCCTTAAATCAAATTTGGTGGTCTCGTCATACGAGCCACAAAGTGCTCGCGGGCACGTGATCCCCTGACATCCATTCTCCTGTAACACCACATTTCAAACGCTTCTATTCTCCTTTTCTCTACTGCAGCGGCTTCTGTGGCGTAGTCGGTAGCATGCTGAGCTTCTATGCCCAAGATAGTGGGTTCAAACCCGGCCAAAGCCGTAGGATTTTTTAAGACCGTTAAAAACCCTCAGTATGCCTTCCTTCGGAGGGGAAGTAAAGCCGGCAGTCCCATGCCATAGATTTATGGCATGTTAAAGAACCTTCCACTAATTGCACCTGAGTGAAGCTAAATTGGATAGGTTAAGAATGTAAACAACGCTCTTAGGTTGCTACGTTCGTTGCTAAAAGCCGACTGCGGTGGCGTCTGGTAGCCAAGTTCTGAACTTGGCCTAGTAATCGTTGACGGTGGCGCTTGGCGGAAAAAGTAGGAACTATTTGAAAAATTCTAAGTCGCAGTACTTAAATTGAAAAACAGATACAGTACACACACTAATACAGTCATCACAATTAACACCGGTTATCAGACAGATTCTACACACACACCCAAAGTACACGGGGCTACATGACCGCGTTGTCGCAGCCCCTAAACTTAAGAACCAACCAACCAACTTCTCTGCTGCGCCAACAGTCCAAGTTTCACTTCCATAGAGCGCCACGCTCCAGACAAAGGCTTTCAATAATGACTTCCTAATACCTAAATCCATATTCAATGTCAATAAATTTATTTTCTGAAGAAATGCTTTTCTTGCCTGAGCCAACCTACTTTTAATATCCTCCTTTTACTTCCTATTCTTAGTCTCCACTAAATGATGATTCTCTCCGCAACCGGAAAGAGTTTCGCCACACCCGAGTTGTTCTCTTGATTAGTCTCAGCTTAGTGGGTGTTGAGTCAGCTAGCCACTATGCATATATCTCCAGTCCAGAAAAATATGTTTTGGCCTATCCTTAATCCAACAGACTATCATTTTATTTCAGAATATGCACCGGAAATTTTTAAGCACTGCGTTCTTTTAATTTTTTTGAAACCATCTGTTTCGCTCGTTTTATAATTTCCGTACGAGTGTCTTAATTACCATTATAGGCTCGACGATAATTATAACTATTTTATGTTCGAACATAAATATTCATAAATATCTGTCGAGATTTCGCCAGTTTTATGTACTGAACAGAGCGCATGGGACGCAGAGAATACCTTGTGTTTTGACCATGGCCTCCTCAAATACCCCACTATGACACTAGCCACTAAGTGAAATTTGAAATAGGGGGCCGTGGAAGTCAGCGCAGGTGCGATGCTATCCTTACCTAATTGGTCACACAGCTGTTTCTTGAGATCTGATTGGTGGGAGAAACTTTTTCTTAATGAAAAATAGTGTGGTAATGACCCTCATTATGATACAGATTTCTGACATATAATATTTACATTTCGACACCGTCGAACATAAATATATAATATTATGAGCATGTGGATATGAGTGAGAGTGTGGAAGACATGGCAACACTGCTTTCAGTTCAACGCTTCATCGCCAAACTATCAGACTGCTTCTTTATAGAATGCACATACATTTGCCATTGATAGCACAAATATTTGTAGATATCCGTATTGATAGATGAATTAACAGTATAAATTATACGCCAACCAATAAGTAGTGATTAGCGTATTACAAACTTTGAATTTGACTGCTTATTTGGAAAAAATAAACTGTAAGATCTGAAAGCCTCTTTGGTCATCAAAGTGGCCGTGGAAATCCAAATTTGGTATCGTTAATATAGCTAAAATTGAATGTCACTAGTATACTTTGTCATCAAAGGAGACCTCCTAAAAGAGGAAGTTTCTATTCAATAATTATATGTTCTTGATGAGAGTACGGGACCCAGAGACAGCTGAGATAGGAAAACTTTTAAAAAAAATCACAAACAAAGCCTTGGAGTGACCGGAAGTTCTTGGTTAAGACCAGAAGAGAACAGGTACAGCTTACTTCAAAGGAGATGGATAATTGAGTTTTTTTCTTCTTTTTTCTCTACAGTGCTTAAAACCGCAAGATACTCTGCTCGCAAAAATGCAGACACGTCCTGACCAACATCCTCATTCCTCCCCGCATTTCCCGTCAAGCTGGCCTTCTTTTAATGAGGCAGTAGTTCCAGCCAAATTTCTCGACATACAAGTGACAGTGTTGTCAACTTAGCGATTTTCTCTCCAAACATGGTGACTTTTAACTGGCGAGAAAATATATAACACGAGGACTGGCGCCGGGTCATTTTGACCCATAGTGTGTCGCTCCCTTTTTGTCGTAGTCGTACTGATTTTAAGGAAGTAATTTTACACCTCGTGTCTTCCTATGAACTACTCCCAATATAAAATGAGGTTTACTTACAATTTTCTAATTTAACAAGCAGAAAAGGCCAATAATTTTCCTAACAGTATAAATTGCCCTTGATACGAAGGTGGATCAAAAAGTTAGTTGCTCCAGCGCGCTGTGTGTCGCAAACGTGGGCACAGTGGAGATAGGGACAGACACTGCCCACACGTCTGTTAGGCAGGTCGCTGTGGTGTCTCGTCTTGTATGGTGTGAATAGCAGCCAAATGTACTGGCGCGTCGACTGAACGTTCACTCCAAATATGAGGTGCGTGCAACAATCCAAATCCTATAGGCCAAAAGGAAGAATTGCACGGACATTCATAGTGAAATTAGTGCTGTGTATGGGGAGCGGGCCATTTCCCGGCAAGGGATCGTAAAGTGGTGTCAGCAATTCGAAGCCGGACGCACGGATATTGCGAGGGCAGGCCCGCAACGTGTAGAACCCGTGCAAATGTCAACAGTGACAATGCGATCATTAGACAGAACGGTAGTCGACGTTTCCAGACCGATGAGGAGGTGAAGGCCGCTGTCTCCGTGTGGTTGCAGAACGCTGGAGGAACTTTCTTTGTATCCGGCATCGACAAGTTCGTTGTGCGTTCGCAGAAAAGTTTGGAGTCTCTTGGAAACTATGTGGAAAAGTGACGTTACATTGTTTGTCGTTATAGGCGTGTTGCTGTTGTATAGGTGGTAGTAGGTAATATAAGGCGGTTCTGGCACAGGGGCAAATGGGCAAGATGGCCGCCATGCTCAACCAGCCCTATGTTATTCTTATGGAGTGGACAGTCAGAGCTGGCACAGGGGCTAATGGGCAAGATGGCCGCCACGCCCTGAGACCGTCAATGACGTCACAGGGAGAGGTCGGCCATGTAGTTGTCAAATGGAATATTTATTATTATTATTATCATTATCATTATTATTATTATTATTATTATTATTAGGTAATTATTGATTGATTATGTACAAACAAGACCAGCCTAATAATGTCCACCTCGTGGTGTAGCTGCTAGTAATCTTGAAGGTCACTGCGGAGGCCCGGGTTCGATTCCTGGCTCAGCCAAGAAATTTAATTTTGGTCTTACGAGTGGAATGGGGCACACTCAGTCTTGTGAGGCAAAAGTGGCAAAAGGCGGGTTTAATTCATACCTCTGCCATTCAGCCTAACCCAACTTCATTTAACCTAACCTAACCTAACCTAACCTAACCTAACTTCACCTAACCTAACCTAACTTAACCTAACCTAACCTAACCTAACTTAAAAGTGAGAGAAAAAAAGTGAGAGCAAAAAGTGTGAGCAAAAAAGTGAGAGCAAATGTGAGAGTAAAAGTAATAAACTTAGTTATAACCTAACCACACCTAACCTAACCAAATTAACTTCACCTAACCTAACCTAACATAACCTAACTTCAAAGTGAGAGCAAATGTGGGACCAAAAGGTGTGAGCAAAAAGTGAGAGCAAAAAGTGGGAGCAAAAAAGTGGGAGCAAAAAGTGGGAGCAAAAAGTGGGAGCAAAAAGGTGGGAGCAAAAAAGTGAGAGCAAAAAAGTGGGAGCAAAAAGTGAGAGCAAAAAGTGGGAGCAAAAAGTGGGAGCAAAAAAGTAAAAGCAAAAAGTGGGAGCAAAAAGGTGGGGAGCAAAAAAGTGGGAGCAAAAAAGTAAGAGCTAATGAGAGAGCACAAATATTAAACTTAGTTATAACCTAACCTAACCCACAGACACTTCATTTAAAGATTTTAGATTTTACATTTTAACATTTTTTAGATTTTACATTTTACATTTTTGATTTTTTGTATTTTAGATTTTAGTTTTTTTTTAGATTCTACATTTTAAATTTTTTAATTTTAGATTTTACATTTTACATTTTCCGAAAAGAGTAAACTACAAGGTCACATACCTAACTTCACCAAACCTAACTTTACCAAACCTAACTTAAGCTAATCCAAAGGCTAATGCACATACACAAAGCATATAAGGGCACATGCAACTATCCTTATGCTAGTCTTATAGGCTACTGCACAACATGATCACTACCCCAACCGGGTATTTATTTATCATTTTGTTGTTTACATATGTGTCAATTTTCCAATTTACCCATTTTTAGTTTTTTAACGTCAGTTTTAAGTTTTTCAATTTCATAATATGGAAACATGAATTTTGCATTTTGTTGTTTACACATTTGTCAATTTTCCAATTTCCCATTTTCAGTTCTTTTTTAATGTCAGTTTTAAGTTTTTCAATTTCATAATATGGAAACATGGATTTTGCATTTTGTTGTTTACACATTTATTAATTTCACAATTTCCCCATTTACACTTTTTTTAAATGTCAGTTTAAATTTCTTCAATTTCATGTTATACAAGCATGGATTTTCCAATTTGTTGTTTACACATTTGTTAATTTACCAAATTCCCATTTACAGTTTTTAAAATTTCAGTTTATTGTTTTTTCTATTTTGTCAATATGGAAACATGGATTTTCCAATTTGTGTTTTACATGTTTTGCATTAGGAGTGGAGAGAGGTGGGTAGTAATTAAAAATGTACAAGCAGTGTCCATACAATATTTTTTATTTTAAATACATGTACACTATTTACACATAATACATTTGTATATTCTTTTTTGTTATAAATTGTACAGTTGTTTTTTATTTTGTTTTCTATTTTTATTTATTTTTTAGTATGAATATAATTTTTCTTTTTGTGTTTTTCTATTTTTGTAGTGCTATTGTTTTAATTTTTTAAATTGCTTTGTTTTATGTATTTGCTAGATGCATGCAGAGGATTTTGATATTCAAAACTTAACTCTTTAAGCATGGTCAATGATTGAGTAATGACCATAGGCATGTGTACCTATACCATTAGCATCAATCACTCTTTTATCATCACCAAGACACAAAGCAATTTTGTTTAGTCTTATAGATGATATGTCATGTTGTTTAGAAGCGATAATGTTCATGGGTATTCTTTTTACATTGTTTTTCATGACACAATCCTTATAATCTTGAAAGCTTATACAATTTTTGACAACACCTCTGCTAATACCTTTAATCTTTTTGATTTCTTTACCATTTATGTCTAAAGCATACATTTTAGCTCTAAGTCCAACAGATGCTTTTATAATTTGTCCACAAGCCTCGTCTTTAAATTTCCCCAACGTTTTCTTGTTCGATGTGGAGTAACATATGTGATTAGTAGGATAATCTGATGTGTCCAGGTGTTCTAGGAAATCCAACTTGTCTTGATATACATCTGGGGTGTTAACCAAATAAATGAACGAGTCAGTATCCATATACATGAGTTTAAGATTGTCCATGCCATGATAGGGTAGCAGGACATCATAGTGGTGGGAATACATGAGAGTTTTTGAAATATCCAGTATACACATTCTAATATATATAGGCTTATTGAATACAATGTTACGTTTAGCCATGTGGAAAGCAGCTAGGTTAGGACCATAAATTGTTCTGTCAATAAATGTCGGCTTTGCTATTAGCTTTTCTGCCTTTTTGCTGTCAGTCACAAGACGTATGTCTATTCTTTTACGGATATTTTCCATTGTTTTTCCAAAAATAGCATTGTTGGATAATTTGTACAGATTTTTCTCAAAATCATTTTTGGCTTGTTTTCGAAGGTTGTTATTAAAATCAACGTAGGCCTCTAACCAAGGTCTTTGCTTAAACTTTAACACACAATGAATTTTTATCAATTTTATTCCATGATCTAAAGCCTGTTTTAATGCCATGTAGTGAACAACATATCGCCTTCGATTTCCAAGATGAGGAATTATTTTTTTCAGAGACGAATCCTTAGGTTGTGTACACTCTGGTAGGAAAGGTAAATCGTTGTGTAGATCATGAAGGTCAGATGGGTAATCAACATCAACGTCTAGAATGTATCCCACAGGATCGTATTTCTTTAGTTTTTCTAGATCAACAGTATCTGGAGAAACCCACTGAAATCCACCATAAGGAAGGAAGTGGCACATAGCCCACCCGTATTGGTTGTTGGCATCATCGTAGGTAATAAACTGCGATGGTTTCTCAGAATCATAGGTTTCCATGTACACACATCAAAAAAAGTTTTGCATCACCTCGGTTCCAAGAGTTCCGGAACCGTTAAATACAAAGGGAATAGAGATCAACACAAACAACATTTCAGCTCGTTTTATTGCTCATGAGACCCACACATTGCATGTTGTACCATCATACAGCTAGACTTTCAGCATTTGTGGTCCAGATTGCAGTACACACCACTACCTCTAATACCCAGTAGCACGTCCTCTTGCATTGATGCATGCCTGTATTCGCCGTGGCATACTATCCACAAGTTCATCAAGACACTGTTGGTCCAAATTGTCCCACTCCTCAACGACAATTCGGCGTAAATCTCTCAGAGTGGTTGGTGGGTCAAGACGTCCATAAACAGCCCTTTTCAACATATCCCAGGCATGTTCGATAGGGTTCATGTCTGGCGAACATGCTGGCCACTGTAGTCGAGCGATGTCGTTATCTTGAAGGAACGCATTCACAAGATGTGCACGATGAGGTCGAGAATTGTCGTCCATGAAGACAAATGCCTCTCCAATATTCTGCCGATATGGTTGCACTATGGGTCGGAGGATGTCATTCAGGTATCGTAAAGCCGTTTCGGAGCCTTCCATGACCACCAGTGGCGTACGTCGGCCCCACATAATGCCACCTCAAAACATCAGGGAACCACCACCTTGCTGCACTCGCTGGACAGTGTGTCTAAGACGTTCAGCCTGACCAGGGTGCCTCCAAACACGTCTCCGACGATTGTCTGGTTGAAGGCATATGCGACACTCAACGGTGAAGAGAACGTGATGCCAATTCCGTGGGGTCCATTCAGCATGTTGTTGGGCCCATCTGTACCGCGCTGCATGGTGTCGGGGTTGCAAAGCTGGGCCTCGCCATGGACGTCGGGAGTGAAGTTGCGCATCATGCAGCCTATTGCGCACAGTTTGAGTTGAAACACGACGTCCTGTGGCTGAACGAAACGCATTATTCAACATGGTGGCATTGCTGTCAGGGTTCCTCCGAGCGGCAATCCGTAAGTAGCGGTCATCCACTACAGTAGTAGCCCTTGGGCGGCCTGAGCGAGGCCTGTCATCGGCAGTTCCTGTATCTCTGTACCTCCTCCATGTCCGAACATCGCTTTGGTTCACTCTGAGACGCCTGGAAACTTCCCTTGTTGAGAGCCCTTCTTGACACAAAGTAACAATGCGGACGCGATCGAACTGCGGTATTGACCTTCTAGGCATGGTAGAACTACAGACAACATGAGCAGCGTACCTTCGTCCTGGTGGAATGACTGGAACTGATCGGCTGTCGTACCCCCTCCGTCTAATAGGCCCTGCTCATGCATGGTTGTTTACATCTTTGAGCAGTTTTAGTGACATCTATGAACAGTCAAAGGGACTGTATCTTGGATACAATATACACAGTCAACGTCTATATGCCGGAGATCTGGGAACCGAGGTGATGCAAAACTTTTTTTGATGTGTGTATTTATTGTTAGCTTCAGCATACCGATGAGACACCGGGCATATGCCTCCACGTATTCCAGACTCGATTAGAAGAATCTGATCGTAATCCTGTAGCAATTCCAGTTCAATGCCTGTGTAAAGGAGCATTGCCTCGAAACTTAAACCAGGCAAAGTAAAAAAGTGTGCAGCATCCACTCGGTGTGTTTCTAGTGTTTTATTTCTAAACGTTTCAAAGCTGTCTGCAAGAAGGAGTACATCTGATGTTAGGTAGAGGTCACTATATTCCCCTAGAGTTTTAATGTTGAACTGATTCCAGACATTTTTGGCATGTTCATACTTTCTTGACTTAATTTGTTAAAGAATGCCTCTTTTGGAGGTAAACACGTTTCACTTAACTTTTCCCATGAGTCAATGTAGTCATAACAAAATACCCCTTTACGAGTCATGAGCATTGCATTTTCTTTTCCAAAGTACTTGTCGTTATGCTTGAGTCTAAAGTTATGCGGGACGGAGACGGAAGTGACGTCATGCAGCCGCGCGGGAAGCCTAAGATAATGGGTAAAGGACGGCGAGTGCGTCACGTCATGCAGCCACGTGGGAAGCCTAAGTTAATGGTTAATGGAGTCTGTTGAAAGAGTCCTGGGGCATCGAGCGACCTGGGGCTTTGAGCGAAGCGAAAAGAATACAGGGTGACTCCTAAAGAGGTGTACAAGATGCCAGATAAGAATTCAGGGTGACTCCTAAAGAGATATACAAGACGCCAGATAAGAATACAAGGTGACTCTTAAAGAGGTGTACAAGATGACAGAGAAGAATACAGGGTGACTCCTAAAGAGGTGCACAAGATGTCACACAAGAATACAGAGTGACTTCTAAAGAGATATACAAGACGCCAGATAAGAATACAAGGTGACTCTTAAAGAGGTGTACAAGATGACAGAGAAGAATACAGGGTGACTCCTAAAGAGCTGTACAAGATGTCACACAAGAATACAGGGTGACTCCTAAAGAGATATACAAGACGCCAGATAAGAATACAAGGTGACTCTTAAACAGGTGTACAAGATGGCAGAGAAGAATACAGGGTGACTCCTAAAGAGGTGCACAAGATGTCAGACAAGAATACAGGGTGACTTCTAAAGAGATGAACAAGATGTCACACAAGAATACAGGGTGACTTCTAAAGAGATATACAAGATGCCAGATAAGAATAGAGGGTGCCTCCTAAAGAGGTGTGCAGGATGTCAGAGCAAATTACAGGGTGACACTTAACGAGGTGTACAGTATGTTAGATTCAATTCAAATAGAGGGTGACCCTTAAAGAGGTTTACAAGATATCAGATTCAAATAACGGGTGACTTAAAGAGTTGTAAAAGATGTCAGACTCAAATACGCCCTCCTGAGCCTTTCTAACATGTGTAGCATTTGTAGCATACGTCATTTGAAATGATATAACGTCTAGTATTTCAGACTGACTATAATTTTTTAGTTTGATAGAGCCCTTTAGCTCTTCAACGTTTGGAACAATTGGAGAATTTCTTAATTTTAAAAATGTACTTAGTAGTAGGAAAACTAAGTCCCTGATTCTTGGATGTCACGGGTAATCTCGAGAACCACTGGATGGATTTTATTACGTGTTTCACCATTCTGTAAAGGATATTTCGAGGAAGGTTTCTGTAGAAAATAATTTATTTATAATCAAAGGAAGCCAAGCAGTAACGATTTCAGTGAAAAAGTTGAAAGTAAAACCTAGCGTCCGTGCTCTTTTTAAGCTTAAGCTGGGCAAACCGTTCAAAATATCTATATACAGTACTATGAGTGTAAGAAGTGTTCAGCATGAAAAGTTCTACAAAAAAGTCCGCGAGAGCATATCTCTATTTTCAATAGATCGCCCACTATAAGTGTTTTTACGTTTTCATTTCTTCCAACAATCTCCAATCAATTATTGAGGTGCTAGGGGCGAGTCTATCACCTCAGTTACTGCCTAGCTAGTGGGAGAGCCTATTTCCCCAGATAGGCTACAGTGAGCAGCAAACTGTCGAGTCGTGTTGAGTTAAGGCTTCAGAGAAGAGTGGTTGTGTTTGGAATTACCCTGGAAGTGCAACTCGGCTTTTCTTCATTTCGCCTGTAAACTTTTCGTTCCGCAAAATACACAGTCAAATTTAGATTGGACGGAAGGGGGGTTTGTGTTTCATGCACCTCGCCATTCTTAAATTACGTCTGACAAGAATTCGTTGCACATGCATCTCCATGATAATAATAATCGTGTTGCCTCCGGAGAGGCTGAGAGCAGGTCTTTCTAGTTGACGCCCGTGGACTACCTGCGTGTCGTAATGAGGTTGAAGTGATTATGAAGACGTCACATACACCCAGTCCCCGAGCCACGGGAATTAATCCCAGGAGATTAAAATCCCTGATGGCTCGGCCGGGAATCGAAGCCGGGGCACTTCAGGTCAAAGCCTAGCGCGCTAACCACTTAGCCATGGAGCCGGACTCCGTGATAATATAATTAATAGTCAGTGATTTTAGCCCATCGGAAAAAAACGCTTATCACGTAATGCATTCATAACTGTTCCCGGGCGAAGCCAGGGCGGGTTGCTAGTTCTATACAAAAGCCGAGAAGCTAAAAGACGCTACAAACTCCTTGGCGACGCCGATGCGATGGGAGGGGGTGAGTCGCACTATATTTATGATAGTGCCTTGGCAGATCTCTTCACTGTGACCCTAATCCGCGGACTTGATCCTTGTTATGTGACGTTGGATCTCTTCCAGTGCGTTCCGCTGACGTGAATGGAAACGTGTGGTGCGCCAGATACTTGGAAATGTGTGTTCGTATCTTACCCCTTCCTAACACCTTCGAGCGACTCTTGCCACCGCCTACAACATTACACTAGGCCGTGGCAAGTATTGTAGAAAAGGAATTACAGTCGAGTCTTGCGCACTCGGTAACCCGGCACTCCGGATTTCTCGGCCACCCTGACAGGAGAATAAAAATCATGATTTTTGTTTATTTTTGTGTTTCCGCACAGAGCGGTATTATGTTTTCTTTCGTCTTCTCCGTCAATGGAATTATTGACAGTTAAATACGACGCGAAACAAGTTGACCTACAGTACATAGTAGGAAGAGTAACGACGACCTGATAAATACAGGCACAGTACTGTAAATGCACAAACTGTTGGCAGTAAGAAGTAAACACACGGTTCTCGCGCAGAGCGTTGTATTTATTTGATTGCGCCTTCTCCGTGGCAAGCAGCAAGACATTCTGTTGGATGCAGATATTGTAGCAGCTGTCACAAGAAATTATGAAATCGACGATCATGATGAAGTTGAAGACTGCGGAGTAGTGGAACCAAAAATCACTCAAACCGAGGGACTTAATGCCACTGAAACTACTCTTCGGTACTTTGAACAACAAGGTGCATCCGCTATGGACTTTCTGTTTCTTCACCGTCTTCGTGACGAGGCTTCAAGAGACAGGTTTCAAAGCGAAAAGCAAAAGAACATTACTTATTTTTTTGCAAAAAAATAAATGGTAAGTGAAAAAACTATTTGCTCATAGGAATTGTTTTGTACATATACTGTACAGTGTACAAATTATAACAAGAAGTTCCGTGAAGAACTATACAGCCTACTTTTCATGCCAATGATTATTCTACAGTATATGGACCTATCTAGAATAATGACGAAATTAAGTTGGTAATATCGAAATATCTAATTAGTTCAAAATATATCTGGTATAATGTACCCTAATAGAGCACTTCAGTTGGCAGCCCTGGAGACTGAATATATTCTTAGTTCCACCTCTTAAGGTACAGAATACAAAATTTGGTTGAAGTCCAATGGGCGTTACATGCAGTTAGACACTGGATCTATCAGCACGCGTAAAAGCATGTTGCCAACAATACCATGAGCGTGCGGGTCAGAAATAATCTGAATTATTATTATGATATCTTGTTGTGCCAATTTTGGATGAAATCCATTTGTTAGTATAGAAGTTACATGTATTTAAAAATTGGACATATCAGCAGGCATAGAATCATGTTGGCAGCACTGCCTTGTATTAATTACTCCAAATTAATCTAGAATGTCAGGTGCTATACGTGTGCAAAGTATAGAGCTGTTGGCTTGCATACTTTCTGATATATTGATATTAGGGTAAAAAGAATATAGACAGCATTTATTAACTGTTGGCAGCCCTGATTGCTCTTAACAATATTTATAGTCATATCTGTTATGGTACACATAGCACATACGAAATTTGGTTGAAATCCAACTGATAGTATAGAAGTTACATGTATTTAAAAATTGGTACTACCATCAGGCTTATAATCATGTTGGTAGAACTGACGTATATAAGTTACTCCAAATTAATCTAAAATGTCAGAATATACGTGTGCATAGTTTAAAGCTGTTGGCTTGCATACTTTCTGATATATTGGTATTTGGATAAAAAAAATAGAGAGAGAAATTATTAACAATTGGCAGCCCTGGTGGCTCTTAAGAATACGGTCAATCATATCTGTTTATGTACAGATATTACATACAAAATTTGGTTGTAATACAATTGATAGTGTAGAAGTTATATGCATTTAAACATTGGACCTATCAGAAGGCTTAAAATTATTTTGGCAACACTGTCATTGTTGGCCTCCTGAAAATTAAACTGAAATAGTATTATCTGCATGTGTACCAATTTTGGAATAGCTCCCATGCATACCTTGCGAGATATCCAACATGGAGCTCAAATTTCTAGTGCGTTTTTTCAGCATTTGGTAGCACTGACATCATTTTCAAATATGGACGTGAGCTATTCCGGTGCACATCTTTACTCATACTAAATTTGGTTTTGATTGCTGCAGCCGTTTAGGAGTTAGTAGGGGGGGGGACGCACACACAGCCAGACAGACAGACACACATTTTCCCGGATCGATCTCGTAAGTCTACTTTTTCCTCATTTTTGCAAAATGTGAAAAGTAGGCTAAAAACTATTTGCCCATAGAAATTGTTTTGTACATATACTGTTCTTCTAAGTTTTCTTCTATCATTTACAGTAATTGTTTCCCTTGATTGTTATGCAGTACAGTAGTAGATTAGTGAACTATACCTATATTCAAGTACTGTAATATTGTAGTGGCTTAATCGTTTTGAAACTTGTGTTTCTGTTAAAAAACAAATAAATGTACTGCAATGCATCACTTTAAACCAAAACAAACAGCTTATTTCTTCTTTTAAAAAAATCCCGATAACCCGACATTTTCGCGAACTCGGCCACCCTTCGGTCCACCTCAGGCCGAGTTTGAGAGACTCTACTGTAGCCAGTTTAAATTAGGGCTGACGATCATAGAAGTTTTTGCGATGTTCCAATTAAACGCTTAAAACAGACTTTCAGAACACTTCTCTATTAAGTTTTTTCCAAAAACATTTTGTAAGGAAACGTTTAGAGTTTCTTTTTAATGCTGACCCTCTTAAACGATTTTGCACTTATATTTAATGAATATTTGTTACGACTGACGTTTTGACTTATTCTTAGGGAAATGGTCTAGTCCGAGGAGTTTTGAATACCGCTACGCCATCTGGTATGAGAAATACGGCTCAGGCTGATAAGAGGAAATTGTTTATTTTACCCAAGGCTAGTAAACTACAGAGGTTGCCTCAATATGGAGCTCTTAGGCGAGGGGATCGCGGAGGGAAGGGAAAGGACGTGACGTCACACGTTTCCTCGTAGCGCGCGGGGCGCGAGATATGCAAGGAAAGTCAACTTATATTGTATGGATTGCAGTGGTTTAAACACGTGTTTTAAGCTCTTTTGTTTATAATCATGCCAGGCCAAAGATGTGCTGTGACAGTTTGTCACAGTTATTATAAAGTTGGAAATGACGTGTCGTTTTTCACGATGCCTAAAGACGCATGCCTTAGCAATCAGTGGATTGCTGCATGTAAGCGAAAAGATCATTGCAACCCTCAAACAAGTAGGATATGTTCCCTGCACTTTAAGAGTGAAGACTTCGAATTAGACTACAAGGTCGAATTGCTTAATATAAAGCCAAGATTTCCAAGGAATCTAAAACCAAATGGTGAGCCTAACTGGCTCACTGATGACCTGCTATGATGATTTTAAAGCTGTTAATATTTTTGACATATTTCGTACATGGTATCAGGGGCGTATATACAATTTTTTTTCGAGAGGGGGGGGGGGGGGCTGACTATCGTGGAAAATTGTGAGTACTTAATGAATTTTCTATTATAGCCTATGGAGTATGAATGGAAAATATCTAAATGGGCTACTTGTCAATTTATAAAGCAGAAAGGTAAACACTAATTTTCTTTTACAAATTGATAATTTTTTCTTAAAAGAAGGCTACTGTGAAATACATTTTCGGGGAGGATCTGGAGCCCCCTCAGCCCCCCCCCCCCTTATATACGCCCATGCATGGTATTTTGTTTTTGGACAAGATGGAAAATTTCATGAGTAATTCTCTTTGTATTGGTAAAAATTATTTGCAAATATTCCAGAAAGCAGTCATCCTTTCAATAAAATCCCTTCGACTTCTGTTCCAAGATATGGCCCGTAGGCATAATACAATGTACATTCTCACACATAGGCTAAATCAAGATGTACTGGAAAACCTCTTTTCACAATTGCGAACCCGTGGTGGCTCCCCTTGACTGCATTTTCAGACTGAGGATGATTATTTTAGGAAAAAAATCCAGGAGTTGTTCAAAAGAAAACAAACACTGCTGATCCAGATTCAGATGAATATGTAGTTGCTAAATCACTAAACAAAGCTGGCATAGTGTCTGAATCAAGTAACGTGCTTCCAGAACCAACCTTAGGGAGCAATGTGCAACCTGCGTCCTTCATTGCCAATATCTTGGAACGAAGTGAGGAAGATGGCAAGGCTTATGTTGCAGGTTATGTAGCCCACAAGTTCCAAGGTAAATTTCCACAACTTGGGAATGCAAACTCAACACGATTATGCATTACCAACCTAGATTAAACACTTGTCATACGATGGTATGACCGATCCCTCAGAAACTTGGCTAAACCAGTTCCGGCACATTTCAGCAAAATTCGTCACATTTCACGGAAAATACGGATTTCAACGAGGCAAGAACGTTCTAAGAAGAACGACAGATTTTGTGTCGAGAGAAGTTTCTGATGTACCGTCTGGTGGGGTTGAGGCAGCTGTGATAACAATTTTCTTCATCAGATTGAAACATTCCAATTCTATCTTGCATAAGAAGTGGTTATTGGAAGTCACTAACACCCACGATACTGCTACCGAGTCTAGGCGAATTTCCAAGAAATTCAAAAAGATCACAACATAAAATGTAAGTAGGCTACATTCAGTTATTTTATCACCCATTTACCAATAATTTCATGAGAATAAACTGTTCTTTGCGTACTCAACAGCTGATGTTGACAGTTTCGTTACGTTCCCCACATGGCGCGTTTGGCATCTTGTGACGTCATCCGCCTTGTAAGCGCTGATTGGTGAGTGAAAATTGAGGCAACCTCTGTAGTTTATAAGCCTTGTATTTTACCAACAATAACACCCGGTAATATCATTATGTTAAGTGAGTTTATTAAATTGGTTGGTTGGTTCCTCAGTTTAGGGGCTGCGACTACGCGGTCATGTAGCCCCGTGTACTTTGGGTGTGACTAGAATCTGTATGATAACCGGTGTTAATTGTGATGGCTGTATTAGTGTGTGTATCTGTTTCTCAATTTAAGTACAGACTGTAACTTAGAATTTTTCAAATAGTTCCTACTTTTGCCGCCAAACGCCACCATCAACGACTACTAGGCCTAGTTCAGAACTTATCTACTAGACGACACCGCAGTCGGCTCTTGGCAACGAACGTAGAAACCTAAGAGCGTTGTTTACATTCTTAACTTATCCAATCTGCTTGCCACGGTGGGTGAGTGGTTATCGTGTCGGACTACCAACCCCAATATTGCAGGTTCGCCCCTGGCCATGGTAAGTGATTTTTGAAGGCGACAAAAATCACGACACTCATGTCATACGTTGTTCGCATGTTAAAGAACCCATTTGAATTCAGTAGGCCGTGTTCAATGGCAAAATTATTCTCGGGATTTTCCGCCAACACAAAGTTCCTCCATTCTCTACTAGAAAGCGCTGTAGTGTCAAGGAGTTTAGATATCTAACCTCCTTGACTTTCATAGCGTTCAAAGGAACGACGAAATTCGACATGGAAGCTACCCTCTGGGTGTCAATTAACAAAGCTTGCACCAGGCACCCGAGGCCATACGATATTATTATTATTATACCTATCCAATTTTGCTTCACACAGGTGTAATTAGTGGAAGGTTCTTTAACATGCCATAAATCGATGACATGAGACCGCCGGTTTTACTTCCCCTCCGAAGGAAGGCATACTGAGGGATTTTTAACGCTCTTAAAAATTCCAACGGCTTCGGCCGGGTTTGAACCCGCCATCTTGTGCATAGAAGCTCAGCATGCTACCAATTTATTAAATTAAGGTACCACATTAAAGGATAAAGAAACAAATTTAAGCGAAAACTGGCATCAAATTCAGAAAACGTTTAATTAGGAATTGATTTGTTAAAAAAGGTTTTGTCGTTTATTTATTAAAAACATTTTTACGTTTCTCAAGAAACGCGCTTAGTAAGAAAACGTTTAATAGGGAGCTCTAGTCTATAAAATGTTATATCTATCTATTTATTTAAAACACTAAGCTGATTTTTGTTACCGCTTGATTGAGATAACGTCTTAACCGATTGACTTCGCAATGCATTCTAACGAGAGGTCTTGGCATGTAGATTTGCAGAGCGTCTTTAAAAGGAAAATATATGTTAGGGTACAGTTTTAAATTATTAAAGAAAAATGTAATATTTGTTGCTCCCGCGCCTGCGCACAATAGCTCTATTTCAACAGAGAAATGGTGGATCCCGTCCCGTCTTACTGAGATCTTTGTTTATGACAATTAAAAACGGGGGAAATATTGTTGTGGCTCTATGGCTCAAACTTTTAAAGTAAGTAAAGTGTATGTGGAGGCAAATCACTTACGGTAATGGGCAGAGAGCTATAATCCTTCTACTTGACTTGAACATCTTCCAATAAAACACCTCAATTTTACAATTCGTTTGGTGTACTTTACCACAATCAATAAATCTCAAGGGGGAACTCAAGAACGTGTAGGTCTCTATTTGCCTCATCAAGGTTTCAGTCATGGTCAGTTATATGTGGCGAAGTCGATCTTTTGACAACCAAACCCGTGAGGGGTCGCGTCATGATCTTTTAGACCGGGCGCATACATGTTTTACTCCTCCGAAATAATTTCACGGCGTAAAGCTTCCTCCCCTCCTATACCTTTCAATGGACTCATCCACTGCACCTGTCTGCATTTGCTGTTCCCACTTTCATTCCCAGTCGGTTAGTGGGGAGCTTTGTTTCACACGATGTACATGGAAGTGAACGCTGGTAAGCAGCCTCAGGGACCGTTTTCCGTTGATAATTCTGGACTCGCTGTATTTTCAAGGCTAGTTCAACCGATTGGTGGATCTGGAAGGTGTTTCGTAAGGAACTTACAAGTGTTACCTGGGTTGAATGCACTAATGCTGATGCTGCCCAGGATAATTCCGAGGATGAATAAATCAATAGATTAAGTGGGTTTCTTTGATTATTTTTTTTTTTTTCAATAAAACAGTACAATGTGTTTCGGTACAAAACCTGGTATTTAGTTCCATGGATATATTTTTCCATAGTAAAAATATGTGTTTTGCAACAACAACAAAAATGAATTTTATACACCCCGGTCATAATGACCGTGCGCGACCCATCACGAAACTATTTTGACGCGACCCCTCCCGGGTATGCAACAGTATCAAAAGGTAATCGTTCAAAAAATGCATACTGTATAAGTTATAAGACAATCCTTCAGTACATATTTTCCCAATGACCGTTATGTTTTGACGGGTATCAACTAGTTTTTACTAAAAACAAAAAACAAAAATGAACAGGCTCAAATTCTACAATCATATTACACTCAAGTTTCTCTCTCTACTGAGATTAAAACAAGCCACAGATTAAATTAACTAAAGCAAATGAATGTTCTTATCAATATTAGGGAAAAATAGATACACATACGTAAACAAAAGCTTAACTTACTACAAGGCAGCCAACGTTTAGAATGAAGCACTGGTTTAAATAGGGATATTCTTCTCTCTTCCTGCTGCAAGTGAAACATGTACAGTATGACGCTATCATCAGTCGAAATTTTTTCTTGGTCCAAGAGCACCATATTCAGGTAGAAATATATTTTGCCGATCTGTTTTATCCTATATTAGAACTACGTACTGTATATTTGATTATTATTTATTTATTTATTTATTTATCGTATGGCTTTTAGTGCCGGGAGTGTCCGAGGACATGTTCGGCTAGCCTGAGTCTGTAGCTGCTTCCAGCGGACACCTTTAATAGGGTGAGCTACAAGTTCCGTTCAATTTCAAGTAGTTCCAACTTTCGCCACCAGATGTCAATGATACCTAGTGATGAACGTTGGAACTTTGATAGAGCGTTGCTCGTATTTGATAAAAATGCTAGAAAAATCAGATATCCATAATTTTAAAAGAAACTATACTATGTGTCCCCTTTTTAGTAAAATCGATCTTATATCATGTTGCATTGACATTGTGTCGCCAATTTTACACACAAGTATAGCTCTAATACAGCCATAACAATTAACACCGGTAATCATACAGATTCTACACACACCTAAAGTACACGGGGCTACATGACCGCGTTGTCGCAGCCCCTAAACCAAGGAACCAACCATGTGTAGCTAAATGTGTCGCCTTGATGATGGATTCTTGAAATATTTCATACTGGCAGTATTCTGAATATTCTGAATATTCTCTCATTGCCGCGTAGCACCATTCAAAATATTTGTGTGCTGCCAACTTGTTTTATTTTTTAAAGATAGCCAAGTCATGTCAGTTTGAGAGTTGTAGAGGAAAGTTGGAAGAAGTTTTCTACCTGCTTACCCAGAGTGTAAGTTTAAATGTTTACACAGGTCGGGCTGTTCATTGACCGCGCATTCTATCAAAGAAGTTTCGACGGTCAGTCCGGGTTGCTGCTTCCTACTTGTGGTCGTACTTTATTTCCTTTATTTTGATTGCTCTCTTTTATGTTACATTCAGCATACATTACAGTTCATTTAATCTCATTTCGCCGTGTGTCTTATGTTACTATTACTGTAGTATTATTTCTAGGGCTCGGATTTTTAGCTGCTAAAAATCGGAAAAATATTTATTTTTTATGTATTAAAAATACCTGAAATATGTGGCAAAATAGTAAAAATATTTAATTATAATTTAGTTTACTAATGTGAATATAAACAATATGCAGTACTCATGAATGCAATTTATTCTATGTCTCACTGACTGCTGAAGCATTACAATACACAACGAGATACATCTTCAGGTTGTCCATCACAAATGACAGACGATTATCGCAAAACAATTATTCTGTAGGCGCGAAACTGCGGCAATATGTTGCTTGCCCTTGAGGTGTTGTGTAACTTGAGATCGCTGTTCAGCCATGATTGCTTGCCCACATGGTTGACAGAACAGAACGCCCCCATCAGAAGTAAAATTATCTTTAAATTCTGCAACAGACGTACTTGTTTTTCTTTAGGCATCGTAGAACTGTCCTACACTTCACAGTGCCAGAAATGAACTTCATGTGAGTGACACTGCTTCCAGATAGCTGGGGGAGGGGTAGGTCTAGCACGTGGTGCAATATAGCTATGGACAAGGAAATCCCCGGCTTCCACAGTGAGTGGCACGGGGCGGCAAGTTAAGAATAACAAAGGGGCAAGCTGACATACGCTCTGCATGAAGATTAGATAGCTCACTGGTTCATCCCCGTCTAAGTAACGCAGAACAAAAATGCAATAAACTGAAAGATCTAGCATACTGACTCCGTTTTCAGGAAAGAATCCATGATGAAAATTAATAAATGTAAAACAAAAATATTGGAATGCAGCCGGAAAAAAATCAGAAACCTCTATGGACACCAAATTGGCAGGTGAAAAGCTGAAGGAAGTAGGTGACAACTGTTACTTAGGAAGCAAAATAACCAGTGATGGACGAACCAAAGAGGATAAAAACATATATGTTCCATTTAAAAAAAGGTAACTTTGCGTTGAAAATGATATTGTTATAATTTCCGGGAGTGTGCATATCCTCCCATTGTGTGACCCCCTGACGTAGCTACATTCCTGCGCAAGTAGATTTTCCATATCTTGTTTCATTTCGATAATATTTGAGGTCGCAGAGTTAGGTGGGACATCCTGTATATGTATATATGTATGTACATATATCACTTCCTTTGGACACGATAACTACCGCAATTTTGCGCCAATCACTTTGAATTTTTTACATAATATGTATCCCTATAAAATCTCGGTCGAGTTCGTTAATGGACACAATCGGACGAAGGGGGTGAAATGGGGGGCTTTTTTTGGAAAAAGTGAAATATCGCTATAACTCTCTTAATATTTGATATATCCAATCCATTCAAAGTTCATACTGTGTGTCGGATAAGGGCCAAAAATTTATGTTTGAAAAGGTTTTTGATAGCACCAACCATTGACCAAAGGGGTGGGAAAAAGTGAGTTTTTCTGGAAACATTAATCATATTTCTCTGAATAGGCACAATATCAAAACCGTACAAAATGGACAATATTTCCTTAATAATTACCTAAAACTTTTGTCTGAAAGAATTTTTGATATGACCCACCATTACGCCAAGGGATGAACAAAATCATTTCGAAATTTGAAGAAAATGCCAAGAGCCATCAGAGGTTACCATGACAACGCTTCTAAATAGATGAGGGATGAGCTATCAGAGGTTGGCATGACAACGCCACTGCACGAGATCACATTCAGTTTTCTATCTGACTCTGTGGGAAGCGGCTTCGGTGACGTAACCGGTAGCATACTGAACTTCTATGCCCAAGTTCGCGGGTTAAAAGCCAGCCGAAGTTGTCGGATTTTCTAAGAGCGCTAAGAATCCCTCAGTATGCTTTCCTTAGGAGGGGAAGTTCCAACGTTCGTTGCGAGTTGATGGTTGCGGTGGCATCTAGTTGAAAAGTTCACAGCTAGGTGTCCTTGACGGTAGTATTTGGTACCAAAATTGGGAACTACTACTTGAAATTGACCGTCTGCAGTCCTTACCTGAATTACAGACTAATACAGCCATCACAATTAACACCGTTTATCAGACAGATTCTACACACACCCAAAGTACACGGGGTTACGTGACCGCGTTGTCGCAGCCCCTAAACTGAGGAACCAACCAAAATCTCTGCGGGAGATAAAATGTTGCGTGACGAAGTTAGGCTGTTAGAACGTTACACATCAGTGTCGTAACCTTGCATAAGGACAGTGTGACCACAAGTATGAAAATGAATCGCAAATGACGAGGAGGTTACCGTCCCCATAAGACAATAAAATGTTAAAAATATGCATAGAAAGACGAAAACCAAGTTAATTAAGCTCCAAATGTAAAATACTTTCTGGCAATAAATGAGGACTGATCCTTCTACGAAACCCTGCATATTTTGCCTATTATAGCCCATCCCCTAGTTTGCCCGGTGAAATCTACCTCCGCCTTCCGGCGTGCCGAGAGGATTTTTTTAATTTGAGTCCATGAATCTTCTATAGTATTCCCTATTTCTGTTTTAGTTATCTCATCAGTTTTCTGCTGGTATGCCTCAGCAATATTCTCATCTTTCAATTTACTTATTAGCCAAGGTTTGTTATTTCTTTTCTGTATTCTTTTAAATTTCAGCCTGCTCTTCATCATAACGAGATTATGATCTGATTCCACGTCAGCACCTGGATAGCTTCTGCTATCGTTGACTTGATTCATAAATCTCTTCTTAACTATTATACTGTAAAATAAATTTGATATCTATTGATATCACCCGGTGCTGTCCAAGTGTATCTTCTTCTTTTATGGTGTTTAAACCATGTATTGGTGATTACATGTTCATTTTTAGCACAAATTCTAATAATCTTTCGCCTCTTCCATTCCTTGTCCCCAATCCATATTTTCCTACTATGTTATCTTCCGCTCCTTCTCCGACTACAGCATTCATGTCACCTAGTATGATAAACCCTTTACTCTACTAATAGCTTTTTCTCTTTCTTCTGGGGCGTGGTGGCTCAGCGGTCTAGCTGTATGCCTCTCACCAAGGCGGTCCGGGTTCGATTCCCGGTCAATGCATGTGAGATTTTCGAAGTGAAATGCCATGTCCTGTGGTTCGGATTCCACGTTAAAAGGAGGTCCCGTGGCTCATAATCACAAGATTCACGGTCCCGTAAAACTACAATCTTCCTTCCTTTTTCTCTTTCTTCATACATGTGATCTATTTCCTGGTCGTCATGATCAGTTTTTGGCATGTAAACTTGTACTATTATTGTGTCCCTTGGTTCTGTTTCTAGTCTAACCATTTATTTATTTATTAATATTTCACTGAATTGGACATATCATTTCACTCTTATGCCCATTTCTTTATTTAGGACAATTCCTACTCCTGCTTGACCTGGTTTGTCAGATGATGTTTCTGAATTAATTATTCTGATATCGCCACTTCGAAAGTCTCCTGCGTCTGGCCACCTCACCTCTGATACTCTAAGACGAACAGTAGACTACAAATGTAATTTTTTTTTAATTAAGTTTTTATATCTTGTGTCGTAATCATGTGATGGAAGTGAAAGTTTGAATAATGTCATGATGACGCAGTTCTTTCTTGTTTTAGTACCTCAACACATCTAAGGGGGCTGTGCGGGTAACATTCGCGCAATTGCAGCAAGATAGCAGCACTGTACAACCTTACAAACCCGCCCTATTGTTATGCCCGCACAGTCAATTATGCCCACTCTTCAGGGTCTAAGGGGTCAAATTTCTTTTCAAATATATTTATGACCATTTTTTTGGTATTATCCTCAACAAAACTGAAAATGTACCTCATTGTATAGTAATTCACACATCCATCTTAGTGTCAACCTTTTTTCCAGTGCATATTTATTGTACCAATATTTCTTTTACATCAAAATCTCTTATGTACTATCTACTGCCGGTTGGATCGCAACACTCCTGGTTGCTTTAAACTGCCTGCCCTTTCGACACTCACAGGCGTACAAGATATATGCATTAATTCACCGCTAGGTGCAGCACCAAGGCACTGAGATTGCCGCGGCTTTTTAAAGGGGAAGATACCTGAAACGAAGTATTGTTATGTTTGGAGGCTTAATATCGAGATTGACGGACGTGAGAACATTACACTAAGTTAGTTCCTTTGTTATTCTAACATCTAAAAGTATTCAGACACATACTTACGGGCAAATTTTCAGTATAAAGGAAAGCAAAAATATATGTGGTGGAGGCGATTGTTTTAAGGGGCGAAATGTCTAGCTCATTTTCCCGTAATTATGCAGATGATAATAAAAATACAACTACCGGTACTTCTAACTGAGTTAAATCTAACTTACATACTTGGCGAGATGAAAAGAAAAGAATAAGGACAATAAAAGACAGGGAAAAGAAATGCCTCCGGCCCCCGAAAAATGGGATGATGAATTACTTAGGGGCTTTGCGACATCGTGGTCATGTAGCCCCATGTACTTGGGTGTGAGGTGAATTTGTCTGATAACCCGTCTTATTGTGATGGCTGTATTATACATTTTTACAGATTTTTTTGGACAGATTGTTTATTTTTTTACTTATTTATTTATTTTCTTATTTCTTTACTTATTTATTTGCTTATTTATTTATTTACGTATTTATTTACTTATTTGTTTATTTACTTACATATTTATTTATTTAATTATGTATTTTCTTATTTATTTGCTTATTTATTTACTTACTTATTTGTTTATTTACTTACATATTTATGTATTTAATTATTTATTTTCTTATTTATTTGTTTACTTACTTATTTATTTATTCACGTATATATTTATTTACTCATTTATTTACATATGTATTTATTTAATTATTTATTTACTTATTTTTATTCACTTCTTTATTTACTTAGGTACGTATTTATCTATTTAATTATTTATTAACGTATTTATTTTCTTATCTGTTGATTTACTTATGTATTTACTTATTTGTTTTACTTATATATTTATTTACTTATTTACTTACACGTTTATTTATTTAATTATTTATTTTCTTATTTATTTTTACTTATTTCATTATTTATTTTCTTATTTATTTGTTTAATTATTTATTTACTTATTTATTTGCTTATTCATTCACTTATTTATTTACATATTTATTTACTTATTTACTTACACATTTATTTATTTAATTATTTATTTATTATTTATTTGTTTACTTATTTATTTAATTATTTATTTTCTTATTTATTTGTATACTTATTTATTTACGAATTTTTTCACGTATTTATTTACTTATTTACTTACACATTTATTTATTTAATTATTTATTTTCTTATTTATTTGTTTACTTATTTATTGCTTATTTATTCACTTATTTATTTACTTACATATTTCTTAAATTATTTATTTACTTACTTACATATTTACCTACTTACATATTTATTGTCTCACGTATTTACTCAATCATTCATTCATGTACCGTTATGTATTTTTTATTTTTTATTTGCTTCCCCTGCGTCACCTTCTCTGGAAATTGCACGTAACCACATCCCACGCAGTGAATTGTCCGATGGTATCTCATGAAATGAGATTCCCCGGTATTCTAACTTGCCCTGTTCTGATTTACAAAAAGGCACGCAGCAGTACAGCATTATAAAATCATTCAGAATACATTCCAAACACAACTGCTCCATTAACATCAATACAAAACTTATGTCTGCCACAGTGCCTTGGTGCTGCTTCCTAGCGCCTTTATTTGGAAACGAGGTTGTACGCTCAAACCAATGCTGTAATCGTCGAATGGGCAGGCAGTTTAAAGCAACCAGGAGGGGTGCGATCCAGCCGGCAGTGGTACAATCATAATGCATTCAAGGCATGTCTGTCCTAAAAGCAAAAATGTTCAGGAGACAAAAAACTTAATGTAACTTAACATACTAATTACTTCTATACGTAACGCATCAAATCATGATCGGATCATATAATACCTTAAAATATATATGGATATAAGACACATTATGGAGGATCTTCCAGAATATGTATTATTATTTTTTAGACATACGAGGTTACTTACTTTCATTTTTATCCCGTATCTCAGACATACAAGTATTTTAATTGTTATACGAATGCAGAAAAATAACTTGAATTCAAAAAGGATAGTAATTTTACATTGGAAGCTTGGCTGGAAAGGAGTAGGCCTAGATAATGATTCGAACGGAATATTAAATTTGATTACTTTATTTGTTTATTAAGAACTAAAACAAAATTCATTATGTCTACTTTTAGTCCACTGTAGTCTGTTTTCCTGACGAATGGAAAAATTGTATTTTAACACAACACAAAATTAGCCTACTTGTTTAGTCATGTGGAAAAGTATCGTTAAAATGCAGGAACTGTATTATTGATTCGCAGTCCATTTTTGGCGGTACCGCGGGCTAGATAAAGACCGCGTAATTTTAGACTTAGGATATTTTTAACACGAAGGTGTTGAATTTTGTTAAAGCAGACTTAATAAATACCTCCTATGTCAGACTTACGAAGATTTTTAACTCCATGGCAGTATTACTTGTGCCATTCTCTGTAAAATAAACCTCGTATGTCTCTCACACACGTGGTTTTTAAATAAGTGCTCTCCGACCATTACACATAAGAGGTTTTTAAATTCATCTCCAGAGGAAAGACTGTCGAATATAGACTTACGAGGTTTTTAAATTCCAATTCCGCTTGGAATTCTGATTAGGAAAGAGGTAAAATGTCAATATTGAGAAATTTCAGACATACGAGGTTTTTAAAGAAAGGTGACGAATCTCGTGTCGGGAATTAGCCACAGGACAGAGCAATAACAGTTTGATGCTTTAATTTGGACTCAAGTGTAGTTTGATTATATCGTGAATGATTATACTGTCGGGGTGAAGGCGGAGAAGAAAAGAGGGGGCTTCCTTAAGTGTCGGCATCGGATTGAGTCGGGTCCATGTGCGGGAGAGAGCTATGGAGATATCTACTTTTGTAATGGGTTCATTTAGTGGAGGAGGAGAGAAGACGTGATTTGAGGAAGGCTGGAGATAGGGGCGGTATCGTGGCAATGAACTCATCGTCATCGTAGGTGAAAGACGGGTCGGGTCGGTTGCGTCCCGGAACACTCTGGCGAAAACATCTAGTTTGGTGGAGTCATCAGGTGGCCCAGTGTTGTTATATATTTTAGGATATTGTGGCGTTGATGTTTTGCCTGTGTGGTGGTTAAGGTGTCGCCAAAATCTGGAGAGGGAGGGGGACACGCCGTTCAGACGGGAGCAGGTGCTGTGCCATGACAGTCGCTTATGTGCTTCGATGTAGGATTTCACCGTTCGAAGAGTTTGGCGGTGACGCTGAAGAAAATAGCGGTCACGGATGCTGAGGTAGGAATTATGGTTGATGAAGATGTTAATTGTTGTTTTAAGGGGCCTAACATCAAGGTTATCGGCCCCTAATGGTTTGGGTGATCGTAAAGATGAAAATGAAATATAAACTATAACTAAAAAGTCCTCTCGGCACGCCGGAAGGCGGAGGTACATTTCACCGGGCACATTTGGGGACAGGCGAAAATAGGCAGAATATGAAGGTTTTCGTAGAAGGATCAGACCTCATTTATTGCGAGAAAGTATTTTATAATTGGAACTTAATTAACTTTGTTTTTCGTCATTTTATGCATATTTTAAACATTTTATTGTCTTATGGGGACGGTAACATTCTTGTCATTTGGGGTCCATTTTTAGCCTACTTTTCACATTTTGCAAAAATGAGGAAAAAGTAGACTTATGAGATCGGGAAAATGTCTGTCTGTCTGTCTGTCCTTCTGTCTGTCTGTCTGGCTGGCTGTGTGTGTGTGTCCCCCTATCAACTCCTAAACGGCTGCAGCAATCTTAACCAAATTTGGTTGGAGTAAAGATCTATACCTGAATATCTCACGGCCATATTTAAAAATGATGTCAGTGCTACCAACTGCTGAAAAATCGCAATTGAAATTTGAGCTCCATGTTGGATATCTTGGAAGGTATGAATGGGAGCTATTTCAAAATTGGCACACGTATAGATAATGATATTGCAGTTTAATTTCCAGGTGGCCATACATCGCAGTGTTGCCAAAATGGTTATAAGCCTGCTGATACGTCCAAATTTTAAATGCATATAAGTTCTACACTATCAATTCGAATTCAACCAAATTTCGTATGTGCTAAGTGTACATACGCAGATAAGACTGAGCATATTCTTAAGAGCCACCAAGGCTGCCAACTGTTAATAAATGCTCTCAATTTATTTTATCCAAATACCAATATATCAGAAAGTATCCAAGCCGACAGCTTTAAACTATGCACACGTATAGTACCTGACATTCTATATTAATTTGGAGTAACTTATATACGTCAGTGTTACCAACATGATTCTAAGCCTGCTGAGAGGTCCAACTTTAAATACATGTAACTTCTATACTATCATTTGGATTTCAACGAAATTTCGTGTGTGCTATGTGTACCATAACAGATATGACTATGCCGATTCTTAAGAGTAACCAGGGCTGCCAACTGTTAATAAATACTGTCTCTATTTTTATTACCCTAATATCAATATATCAGAAAGTATGCAAGCCAATAGATCGAAACTTTGCATACGTATAGTACCTGGCATTCTAGATGAATTCGTAGTAACTAATATACGTCAGTGCTGTCAACATGATTCTAAGCCTGCTGATAGGTCCAATTTTAAAATGCATGTAACTTCTATACTAACTAATGGATTTTATTCAAAATTGGCACAACAATAGATCATATTATTTCAGATTATTTCTGACCAATACATGCATGGCATTGTTGCCAACATGATTTTACGCGCGCTGTTAAATCCAATGTTTAACTGCATGTAACGTCCATGCTATTCATTAGACTCCAACCAAATTTTGTATTCTGTACCTTAAGAGATGGAACTAAGAATATATTCAGTCACCACGGCTGCCAACTTTAGTGCTTTATTAGGCTACATTATACCAGGTATACAGTATTTCGAACTAATTAGAAATGTTGATATTACCAACTTAATTTCGTCATTATTCTAGATAGATCCATATAGACTAATCATTGGCATGAATCTTCAATTTTAAGAAACGTAGCCTCGTTAGTTCGTCACGGAACTTCTTGTTATACTTGTGGTCACACTGTCCTTATGCAAGGTTTCGACACTGATGTGTAACTATCTAACGGTCAGTTACTTCTTCATGCAAAATTTTATCTCCCGCAGAGATTTTGGTTGGTTCCTAAGTTTAGGGGATGCGACAACGCGGTCATATAACCCCGTGTACCTTGGGTGAGTGTAGAATCTGTCTGATAAACGGTGTGAATTGTGATGGCTGTATTAGTCTGTAATTCAGGTAAGGACTGCAGACGGTCAATTTCAAGCAGTAGTTCCTAATGTTGCTACCAAATACTACCGTCAACGACACCAAGGTGTGAACTTGGATACTAGATGCCACCGCAACCAGCAACTCGCAACGAACGTTGGAACTTCCCCTCCAAAGGAAAGCATACTGAGGGATTTTTAGCGCTCTTAGAAAATCTGACGACTTCGGCCGGCTCTGAACCCGCGACCTTGGGCATAGAAGTTCAGCATGCTACCAGTTACGTCACGGAAGCTGCTTCACACTGAGTCAGATGGAAAACTGAATGTGATCTCGTGCAAGTGCGTTGTCATGGCAAAGTCTGATGGCTCATCCCTCATCAATTTAATAGTGTTGTCATGGCGACCTCTGATGGCATTTGGCATCACTCTATATATAAAAATGAAAGTTTGTCTGTTTTTTCTGAATTTCCACGGAAATCTGAGTTATTAACGCGTTTCAGACTGGTCCATGACGGTTGCGAGCAAAAACAAATTTTTTGTCTGTCTATCTGTTTGTCTGTCTGTGTACAACTTTGCACGCGTATCACTCGAGAACAGCTGAGTGGATCAACGTAAAATTTGGTACAGATGTCCATAAGAGGCACGAAAGTAATCATTGATGTAACTATTCTCCATACCTCTCATAAAAGAGGGCCTACCCCCTTAAAATGCATGCTGAAATGGGCGTAGAAAGACGAGACAAAGCTCCTTTTCAGCGTCTCAATGTGAGAAACAAAACTCGGGAGCCCTACGGGCCCCGAAAACCACATTTTAAGGTCCTAAAACCAACAGATTTTGAGATATTCCCAGAAAACTAATTTCATTTATTAAGCTATTGAAAGAATGCAAACCGGTAACCATGGCAACACAATCTCAGAAGTCCATCTATTTCTGTAAGACGCAATGCCAATCCATTTATTACAATACTGTGAACGTTCGCAAACGGCTATAAGGTTATCACGGAACCAACTTAAGCTGTAAAATTCATCAATACGTATATAATGCACTTAAGGGGGTCAAGGGGTACTCCTGAATTTCTTCACGCGATTTACACGTGCGGTATTATTATATCCCTATCCCTATATTATTAAATTATTATTATGATTATTATTATATTATGGCGTACAACGACGAGACAAAACTCATTTTCAGCCCCTCGCAGGCTTGGAGGCTACTGCGTTTTAAGGCTCTAAAACCATGTTTCTGAGATATTCCCAGAAAACTAATTTCAGTTAATAAACTAATAAATAGATGACGAGTACAGAAGAAGATCAAATCAGGAGCTATATAGATATACTGAGAAAATCACAGATGTGGCCAGGAAGAGACGTCTGGCTTTCTACGGACATGTCTCAAGGAAGAACCCAAGAAGACTAACCAACCGTCCTCTCAACTACATGGAGAATAGAATGAGCGTGACACCGTGGTTAACAGAAGTTAACAAGGACATCCAAGAACTGAAGATAATGGAAAGTGATATTAGAAGCCGATCACATCTCATAAATATACTTAAATAGAAGAGTTTTCAGGACAGTCCACCCTGTAAGAAAACCGGCATCATCTGGACAAAAGAGAGTAAGGAGAACCATAGCCAGAAAATGCGCGAATATTGGGCAAACATCAAGTCCCTCACCAAGCCGAAAAGTTGAACGTCGTGGTCCTTATATGGCCCATCCGAAAGAAGAAGAAGAAGAAGAAGAAGAATGAGAAGACGAAATTAATGAAGGAATGCATGCCGGTAAAAATACCACAGTATCTCAAGAAGTGACCTCCAACTTTCCGTCTATTTCTATAAGAAGCAATGCCACTCAATTTATTAAATTTCTGTAAAAGTTTGCAAATGGCTATAAGGTTATCATGGAAACAAACATACAACAAACAAACAAACAACCCTGGCACTATCCAGCCCATGACGGGCTAAGGCCGACCAAGCGACCACTGCCCAGCCATTTGGCCTGCAGATATTGGGGTAACGCGTGATCAGCGCGTCGGGTCCCCTCGGCCGTTAATCTTGGTATTCGTGATCGGGGCGCTGTCTCACTGTCAGACAGCTACTCAATTGTCCTCACGAGGCTGAGTGCACCCCGTTCCAACCCTCACGTCAGTTTTAAAATCCCTGACGGAGCCGGGAATCGAACCCGGGGCCTCCGGGTGAGAGGCAGGCGCACTACCCCAACACCACGGGGCCGGCATGGAAACAAACATAGACAGTAAAATTCATCAATGCGATTAAGGGGGTCAAGGGGTACCGTAGAATGTTTAAACGCGACTTACACGTGCGATATGTTGTACAGAAGGTCTATTAGGCCTATATCTCCAAACAGCAACATTATTTTCAAAAATTCTTGAATTGAAATAGTGTTTTTTGCAGCTTTTGGGAATTTCGGCAATTGGAGGCTAAAAATCCTGAATTTTCATGCACCACAAGCCTTTATAGTTTATTAAAGGGGTCTTCCTGGGGATGGGGACTTTCCACAACAGTGAGGGTCAGTTTTTATTTGACATATATTCCGTTTCGTTAACAAGGTTTTCAATATTATTTACACGTCATGAAGTATACGTTAGGTGAATTTAGTTTGCGAGCACATTTTAACTAATCATCTTTTTGTCGACAAACGGGTTCATCGTAAAGATGATTTTGTTTGACACTGTGTGGTTGATATATGTTTATGTTTATGTACGCCTATAACTCGTGTTCGGGTGCTTGGAGCATCTTAAAATTAGGTATTGTAACTATGAGTCAATACACCAATCATTTATAAAACTCTTCATCGCACTTCTCATAGAAGGGTTGGTATAGGGAAAAACTTTTCAAAATACATGGTAAAATAGGCGAAAAATAAAAACTATCCTAGAAAGACGACCAAAGCATATGATGAGCTTCTCAATGTGTGACACAAAGTAGGGAGTCTATATATAATGGGTCTCCGAAAACCACAATTCAAGGCCCTTAAATTAACAGTATCTGTGATATACCCAGAAAACTAATTTCGTTCTGATAAAATAATGAAGGAATAACAAGCCCCTAACCATTACAACAGTAGCTCAATTGATAACGTCAGGTTGTTAATACCGAAGACCGTTCGCAGAGCGGGTACTTCTGCTAGTTTTCTTATAATTCCGAAATCATTTTTCTCATCCCTTGGCGTAATGGTGGGTCATATCAAAAATTCATTCAGACAAAAGATTTAGGTAATTATTAGGGGAATATTGTCCATTTTGTAAGGTTTTGATATTGTGCCTATTAAGAGAGATATGATTAATGTTTCCCGAAAGAAACACTTTTTCCCACCCCTTTGGTCAATGGTAGGTGCTATCAAAAAACGTTTCAAACATAAAATGTTGGGCCTTATCCGACACATAGTATGAACTTTCAATGGATTCGATATTTCAAATATTGAGAGAGTTATAGCGATATTTCACTTTTTCTAAAAAAAAGCCCCCCCATTCTCACCCCCTTAAACCAATTGTGCCCATTATCGAACTCGACCGATATTTTATAGGGATAGGCCTACATATTATGTAAAAATTTCAAAGTGATTGGTGCAAAATTGCGGTAGTTATCGTGTCCACAAGAAAGTGATGTATCATACTAATATATAACAAGAAGTTCCGTGACGAACTAAAGAGCCTACTTTTCTTAAAATTTAAGATTCAAGCCAATGATTAATCTACTGTATATGGATCCATCTAGAATAATGACGAAATTAAGTTGGTAATATCGAAAATTTCCAATAAGTTCGAATTACTGTATACCTGGCATAATGTAGCCTAATAGAGAAGTACAGTTGGCAGCCCTGGTGACTGAATATATTCTTAGTTCCATCCCTTAAGGTACAGAATACAAAATTTGGTTGAATTCCAATGGATAGCATGGACGTTACATGCAGTTAAACATTGGATCTTACAGCGCGCGTAAAATCATGTTGGCAACAATGACATACATGTATTGGTCAGAAATAATCTGAAATAATATGATCTATTGTTGTGTCAATTTTGAATGAAATCCATTTGTTAGTATAGAAGTTACATGCATTTTAAAATTGGACCTATCAGAAGGCTTAGAATAATGTTGGCAGCACTGACGTATATTAGTTACGCCAAATTAATCTAGAATGCCAGGTACTATACGTGTGCAACGTTTAGAGCTATTGGCTTGCATACTTTCTGATACATTGATATTAGGGTAACAATAATAGAGACAGTATTTATTAACAGTTGGCAGCCCTGGTTACTCTTAAGAATCGGCATAGCCATATATGTTATGGTACACATAGCACACACGAAATTTCGTTGAAATCCAAATGATAGTATAGAAGTTACATGTATTTAAAGTTGGACCTCTCAGCAGGCTTAGAATCATGTTGGTAGCACTGACGTATATAAGTTACTCCAAATTAATATACAATGTCAGGTACTATACGTGTGCATAGTTTAAAGCTGTCGGCTTGCATACTTTCTGATATATTGGTATTTGGATAAAATAAATTGAGAGCATTTATTAACAGTTGGCAGCCCTGGTGGATCTTAAGAATACGTTCAGTCATATCTGTTTATATACACATAGCACATACGAAATTCGGTTGAAATTCAATTGATAGTATAGAAGTTATATACATTTAAAATTTGGACCTATCAGCAGGCTTATAACCATTTTGGCAACACTGCGATGTATGGCCTCCTGGAAATTAAACTGCAATATCATTATCTATACGTGTGCCAATTTTGAAATAGCTCCCATTCATACCTTCCAGGATATCCAACATGGAGCTCAAATGTAAATTGCGATTTCTCAGCAGTTGGTAGCACTGACATCATTTTCAAATATGGCCGTGAGATATTCAGGTATAGATCTTTACTCCTACCAAATTTTGTTAAGATTGCTGCAGCCCTTTAGGAGTTGATAGGGGGGGACACAAACACAGCCAGCCAGACAGACAGACAGACAGACGGACAGAAGGACAGACAGACAGACAGACAGACAGACACACATTTGTCCGATCTCATAAGTCTACTTTTTCCTCATTTTTGCAAAATGTGAAAAGTAGGCTAAAAATGAGATGGTGTGTGTCTGTGTGTTACTCAATAACGCAAGAACCACTGGTCCGATTTAAATGAAATTTTGCATGGATGTAGCTGATTTACCAGGTTTATATATAGGATACTTTTGATTTCGATATTTTGCACTATTTTGCTAGAAAAAGCATGTATGTTCCATTTAAAAAAGGTAACTTTGCGTTGAAAATGATATTGTTATAATTTCCTGGATTGTGCATATCGTCCCATTGCGTGACCCCCTGACGTGACTACATTCCTGCGGAAGTTAGGTGGGACACCCTGTATATATATAGGTACATATATACATATATACATAAATTATATATAAACTTTTGAACTGACGGCGGTGTTGGGGTGTAGGGGATGGGCTTAATGTTGCTACCAAATACTACCGTCAACGACACCTAGCTGTGAACTTGGTTACTAGATGCCACCGCAACCAGGAACTCGCAACGAACGTTGGAACTTCCCCTCCAAAGGAAATCATACTGAGGGATTTTTAGCGCTCTTAGAAAATCCGACTACTTCGGCCGACTTTGAACCCGCGCCCTTGGGCATAGAAGTTCAGCATGCTACCAGTTACGTCACCGATGCCGCTTCAGACTTAGTCAGATAGAAAACTGAATGTGATCTCGTGCAAGTGCGTTGTCATGGCAACGTCTCATGGCTCATCCCTCATCAATTTAGTAGTGTTGTCATTGCAACCTCTGATGGGTCTTGGCATTTTCTTATAATTCCGAAATCATTTTTCTCATCCCTTGGCGTAATGGTGGGTCATATCAAAAATTCTTTCAGACAAATGTTTTAGGTAATTATTATGGGAATATTGTCCATTTTGTACGGTTTTGATATTGTACCTACGAGGCATGTCCAGAAAGTAAGTTCCGTTTGGTAATAAAATTAAATTGTGTACAGATACAGAAAAATTATTTATTGCACAACATTCTACACCTCTTAAACCACTTTTCCACATAACTGCCGAACTTTTGCAGGCATTTGTCATAGCGTGGCACAAGTTTTTGGATACCTTCTTCATAGAAGTTTGCCGCCGACCGTAAACTAGAGTGAAGACTCCCCTGTAAGATATCCTATCGTTTGGCCACCACTGTTAGGCAAATTGCGTATGTGGTCAGGAGAACCCCTAAACAAACGCAGTTCTCCTGGCTTTGGGTTGGATGGGCGGTCTGGAAGGAGTTGACGGAGTGAGGGGGATGTGGCGCTGTGCTGCTTCCTGCAGGGTGTCCAGGAGATGGTATCGACGGTGTCCTGTGTGCTTAAGAGCATGGTGTTGGTCTGTCGGTGCTTGCTTGCTGCGGTAAGCTGGCCAATCGGCTGAGCAGAGGTTTTATACCATTCGGGGTGGTGGCGTTGGAGGATTTCGGGTAGGGATTTGGAGGGTAAAAAACGGAGGCATGATCGTCTCCAATAAGAGGTAGGACGGTGACATGGATTAGGTGAAGTAGAGTTGTTTTTTTTAGCGTATGGCTTTTAGTGCCGGGAGTGTCCGAGGACATGTTCAGTTCGCCAGTTTGTAGCTTCTTCTAAGCGGACACCCTGGGGTGAGCTACAAGTACCGTCGCGTGTGGAGTGTTGTCTGGGGAGGAAAGTTTAAATGTAAGGAGGAAGAGTTGGAAGGTAGTGGCTGTGGCCTATAGTTAGGGACCAACCCCGGCATTTGCCTGGAAGGAAGATGGGAAACCACAGAAGACCATCTTCAAGGTTGCCGGCGGGGGTATTCGAAACTCCTCGCCTCCCGGATATGAGCGACTGCCTGCAGCCACGCCGTAACGACCACGGCTAGCTTACCCAGTGAAGTAGGGAGTTATGCGCTATGATGGCATCAGGAGTGATTTGGGAGGGCGAGTAGGTTTCGGGAGAGTAACCAGGGAGGTGTTGATGTGTTCAAGATGTGGAGTTCCTGGGCAGTGTGGTCATGTAGATTTAAATCTGCCATGATGATGAAGTGGGGGAAAGTGGCGGCCACTTCTGCAATAAAAACTTTAGGAAGAGGATGTCGTCGTGGACGGGTGTAGATCGTGGCTAGGTGGAGAACTCGGGATGGAAAGTAGGCCGTGGAAATTAGGCTTCCTGGGAAGTGGAGGGGGATGGGGGATAGGATAACGTGGAAGGTAAGCCAGTGTCCCAAGTTGTGGGGACGATCGGCGCGCAGTAGGGTGTAACCGGGAAGAAGGGCATGTTAGCCGCTGCGGAGGAAGGTTTCATTCAGTGCTACGTCTATATGGTGGGTAGAGAGGGTGATTTTTTTTAAAACTTAACTTTTATCGTCCGTGTCGACCACTTCACCTATGTCTTACTACGGAAATCATAGGAGAGATCACAGTTGATTGTTTGGGAGAGGGCGCTAGTCCTATGATATAGCGAGCACGGAGTTGACGACCCCGAGGGTTCCCTGAGCTGGGTCCGGTCCTTTTTCCTTCTACCTTTGCCTTTAGGGTGGTCCCTCTCCCCTTTACCTTTCGTTTCTGCCTTTCCTGGCTCTCCTTTCTTTCGGGTCCCTTAATTCTCGTTCTATGAGGGTTGAGGGCATTTCCTTTCCCCCCTGCCTTTCGTTTCCCTTACTCTTATTTCTGTTTTCCATTTCCTCTTCTAGAATGTGGGTGTGTGGTTGGTTTTAGTTGTAAGTAGTTTGTTTATTAGATATAGTTCATTGTTCCATTAGACTGTGGTGTGGGAGTGTGTCTGGTGGCAGTTGCATTCTTTATTAGATATAGTTCATTGTTTCATTAGACTGTGATATGTGAGGGTGCATGTGAGTGTGCCTGGTGACAGACTGTTTTAGTGGTGGTATTTTGTTGTGGGTGGAATTTAAGTATTTTTTCGTTAGTAGAATTGCTCTATTACTTATCCTGAAAGGGAGTAGCAGCCTTTCAGAATAAATCAATTCTTTACGTGTCTTATAGACCGTTAATATATTGATAATATGAGCCAACTAATGGCTACACTGCGTTTTGCTGCATGGCTGAAAGTATCGGGAAACTACAGTCGTAATGCTCTTCCCGAGGATATGCACCTCTCCAAGCATAATTACATGTGATGATGGCCTCCTCCCTTGTAAAATTCCAATCCGGAGGTAAACTAGTCCGCCGTTCGGATCTCCGGGTGGGGACTACTCGAGAGGGGGTTAACATCACGGAAGTGACAAAGAGGAAATCTGACATTCTACGAATCGGAGCGTGGAATGTTAGAAGTCTGCTGGGAAGTGGAAGGTTAGAAAACTTAGAAAGGGAAATGGATAGGTTGAGGTTGGATTTGGTTTGGATTAGTGAAATGCGCTGGCAGGAAGAACAGGACTTTTGGTCAGGAGACTATAGGGTCATTAGCACTAAATCAAACAATGGCCAAGCAGGGGTTGGTCTCATATTGAGTAGGAAACTTGGACTTCGGATGGAATATTATGAGCAATAAAGTGAACATATTATTGTAGCAAAAATCAATACTGTTACGGCAGTGAGTTTGTTTCGGCACCTCGCCGCGTGAGTCACAGCTGCCCCAGGCTGTGCTCTGCCTCAGTGTATTACCTATGCCTTACGCAACGGGCTGCGAGGACAAAGGGATGGTCCAAAATATTCGTGACCCAGCCAGGGATGGAAATTTCGAGAAGCCCTGAATCCTGGACGGGTCTAGAAGCATTCATTGAGTCACCAGCCTGCTATATAAGAGCGACATGGCCAGCGAGGTGGACAGTGTTTGTGAGCTAGTGCGTGCTTTTACCTGAGCGACAGTTGTTGGTGACGTGACTTGCGAAACCCTAGTGAAGCTGATTCTCTTGACAGCGAAGGAGTGTGAAGCCTACGGAGGGACTGTATTTGAAGAGTGTGTGTTTACCTCGTGCGACAGAGATATTGTGGTGAATTGTGAAAACACAGGGGGCTGTTTCCCTAGCCAGCGGACAGCGAAGCAGTGTGTAGTGGTGAGTGACTGGCTATCGTAAATAACTGTAGCTTGTGTATTCAATAAAATGTTGCAGGTATTTCTACCGAGGCCACTGGTCCCATTAGGAGGGATTAACTTCTGTGGCTTATTGACAAGTGAAAGGGAAGTGTTCCCGACCCAGGGAGGAAATTAGAGTGAGATACTAATTGCTTGTATTTGCTATTGTGTGGTGTATCTTTCTGGCCCGCAATAAAGCTAATACGTTTCTTTAAAGGAATTTGTGTTGTGCTTCTACCCACCGTAATCCAGTTAACGGAAGTGCCACTAGCGGGTGGCACGTAACAACTGGTCTCAGAAGCCGGATTACGAACTCAAGCACAAGCACAACACCTGAAGGTCCTGGTTTCAAAACCCGAGCAGGTCATTTTACCAAAGTTCTCTAATTTTCCTGTGAGTGCATGCCCTTTACAAGACAA
The DNA here is from genome assembly GCA_946902985.2 of Meconema thalassinum. Lineage (NCBI taxonomy): Eukaryota > Metazoa > Arthropoda > Insecta > Orthoptera > Tettigoniidae > Meconema > Meconema thalassinum. Next base: position 55,251,785 of record OX336400.1, read on the forward strand.
ACATCTAAAATGAAAGCGCGATTGGCAGCATTGCTAGAAAGGTTCAGTGGCATGGAAACCAAGATGGAGGCCGGCCAGAAGAAGATGGAAGACGGCCAGAAGAAGATGGAAGACGGCCAGAAGAATTTCACCAAGGACCTAACATCCAAGTTAGAAGACGGCCAGAAGAAGATGGAACACGGTCAAAATAAGTTAGTGGAGGACCTGAAGAAGATGGAAGGCGGTCAGAATAAGCTAGCAGAGGACCTAACCGCCAAATTTCTGGATGGCCAGAAAAATCTGGAAGAGTGTCTGCTGACGAAATTACAGGAAAGTCAAAAGAAATTTGAACAGGGTCTGCGTCAGGAAATTAACACTGTCTGCCAGGGCCTACGTGAGGAAGTCACAGCAGTAGAAAAGAAGTTCGACGCCTTACAAGAGGAAGTTGCCGAACTGCGCCAACGCCCACTCACGGGGGTGGAAGCGAGATTCAACGCTCTTCAAGAGGAAGTTGCCGAGCTGCGTCGACGCCCGCCCACAGGTACACCGGGAATATCAGGAACGGGACAGAGCAGAGTGACGCCCCCAACCTTCGACGGAAAGGTCCCGTGGAGCACCTACTTACGTCAGTTCGAGGCAGCCTGTTCCATAAACAACTGGAACAGCACGGAAAAGGCTACAGCTCTCATTGTAGTGCTGATAGGGGACGCCCTTAACGTCCTTCAGGCCATCCTGAGTGGATCCCAGGACTACGCTTCACTAATCGCCCATATGGAGTCCCGATATGGAGATAGCCATCTTCAGCAGGCCTACCAGATGCAGCTCCGGACCCGGGTACAAAAGAACGCGGAAACCCTGCAGGAGTTCGAGATGGACATCGCACGCCTCGTAAGGCTCGCCTACCCAACAGCGCCGGCCGACTTCTGGAACAGATTGCGACGCAGACCTTCACCGACGGGCTGCGGGACTCGGACACTCAACAGGCGCAGCGACTCGCGCGCAATAAGACCCTGGCAGATGCACTGAGCCACGCACTCGAATTCGAGACGGCAAAACAGGCATCTAAAATGCACGTGCGGGTGCGTCAAGTGGACGTCGACGAACCAGCAAAAACCAACGAGACCAAACCCCTGGTCGACGAATTGATGGAGGCGCTAAGCCGGTTCTTCGATAGTCGCGGCACCACCTGCAACGACACAGCCAGAAGACAACCGGAGAGGCGGCCCGGAAGAGGATTACCGACCTGCTGGACCTGCGGTAAGAAAGGCCACCTGAGCAAGGACTGCGATGATCGCCGCCACCGAGGGTATTTGACGGGAAATCAGTCGTCTGAAAACCGCGCGGCCCAGGGAAACGAGTATTAGCCAGCCTTGGGGAGCAAAGATTGGATTGTGACAGTCGTCAAGTCCCAGCAGTCCAAGTTCGTGTGACGAAGTTACGGGGGGACAATAGCAGACAGATGGTCGACGGAGTCATCAACGGAGTGAGCTGGCCCATGCTGATCGACACGGGAGCGTCGAGGACCATCGTCAATCCCATCGTGATCCCGAGGTGGAGAGTGCAACTCACACAAAGGAACCTCCAACTGATAACCGCGACTGGAGAGACTGCACCGGTACCTGGCGAAGCATCACTGGAGTTCGTCATTTGTCGACAGGCGGTGAGGCATCCATAGCTTGTGGCTGACGTATCAAACGGAGTGATCATCGGACTGGACTTTCTGCACCAGAACGACATCATCTTCGACCTGAGTACCAACACTCTGCACTTTGGAGGTGAGGAACTTGCTTTGCAACCAGCACACAAGGCCGTCACCGCACGACGAGTAAGGCTGAGAGAGGACGTCATCGTTCCCGCCAGGACGGAGATCAGCGCCGCCGTAATTGTCGACGGAACTGCTGAGGGTGTGGCGGCTGTCATCGAGCCAAAATATGAGGACATCCAGACAAAAGGATTGCTAATTGCCAAGACCCTCATCAACACGACGTCTCGGCCGTACGTCCGCCTGTCCACCCTGTACGACTACGACATTACGGTTCACCAGGACACCAACCTAGGAGTCTGCGAGCCCGTTACCTGGATTGCTCGCATCACAGACACGACGGATGGACACCTGCAGACGGACAACCGAAGAAGACGCGCACTGCCAGAAGAACTACAGAAGCTGTACCAAGGATCCCAGGACCATTTAGACGAGGAACAATCACGCCAACTTTGGGACCTGCTACTCGAATTCCAGGATATCTTCTCCGTGGGGAGCAAAGACTTCGGCAGGACAAGCTTGGTCCAGCACAGAATCGACGTTGGGGACAGCGCACCGATTAGGGCCCCATTCCGACGTGTCCCGCTCGCCAAGCAAGCCGAAGTCGACCGGATGGTAGAAGAGATGAAGGAACAAGGGGTGATCGAGCCATCACATAGTCCTTGGAGTTCTCCGGTCGTGCTAGTGAAGAAGAAGGACGGTTCCACCAGGTTCTGCGTGGATTACAGGCGGGTGAATGACGTCACGAAGAAGCTACCCTCTACCCCGGATCGACGACACCCTGGACACCATATCAGGGTCAAGATGGTTCTCCACCTTGGATTGGAAGAGTGGCTACTGGCAGGTGGAGGTCCACCCTAAGGACCGCGAGAAAACTGCGATCTCTGTGGGCAGCGGGCTCTGGCAGTCACCGTCATGCCATTCGGTCTGTGCAACGCCCCTGCGACCTTCGAAAGGCTAGTGGAGTCCATTCTGAGGGGACTACACTGGAAGACCTGCCTGGTCTACATAGACGAAGTCATCATTCTGGGGAGAAGCTTCGAGGAGCACTACAGCAACCTGAAGGAGATCTTGATGAAGCTACGGGCTGCCCAGCTGAAGTTGAGCCCCAAGAAGTGTCAGCTCTTCCAGAAGCAGGTCCAGTACCTTGGGCATATCGTCTCCGAGGAAGGGGTGCGCACCGACCCAGATAAGACCGCAGCTGTGAGGGAGTGGGCAGTTCCGAAGGACAAGTCCCAACTAGGAAGCTTCCTGGGACTGTGCACTAATTATCGTCGCTTCGTGAGAGGATTCGCCGACATCGCCAAACCACTACATCGACTGACTGAGAAGGACCAACTCTTCACGTGGACAGCAGAATGCCACAGTGCCTTCGAACAACTCAAGCAGGCTCTGTGCACCACATCTATATTGGCTTACCCCAGACCTGGAACAAGGTTCATCGTCGATACCGATGCCAGCGACTTTGGTATAGGGGAAATCCGGACGCAAGTAGTCGACGGCGAGGAGAGAGTAGTGGCCTACTTCAGCAAAGCCTTGTCAAAGCCAGAGAGGAACTACTGCGTCACCAGGAAGGAGCTGCTCGCCATCGAGAAGACCATTGAACACTTCCACAAGTACCTGTACGGGCAAGAATTTCTCATCAGGACCGACCATGCATCCCTGCGGTGGCTCCTGAACTTCAAGCAGCCCGAGGGTCAACTCGCGCGGTGGTTAGAGAGGCTTCAACAGTACAACTTTGAGATCCAGCAGAGGAAAGGCCAACTACATTCTAACGCTGACGCCCTGTCACGAAGACCGTGCCCCGGAGACTGCTCCTTCTGTACCAGAAGGGAGGAGAACACCGGGATACAGTGCCGAAGGACTACCGTGGAACTTCAAGGGAGCTGGAGCCGCGAATCTTTCACGTGGGCACAAGCAGAAGATGATGACCTGGGACTGATAGCCGAATGGAAGAAGGCCTGTGCTCCCAGATGCGGGTGGAACATTGTGAGCGACTGTAGCCCAAAGTTCAAGACCTACTGGGCGCAGTGGGACTCGCTGATTGTAAGGGATGGCCTCATCTGCCGTACCTGGGAGAGCACCGACGGGAAGACATCTCGGGAACAAGTCGTCGTACCAAAGGCTATGACGGAGGAAGTCCTGAAGGAAGTCCATGGAGGATCAACTGGTGGACACCTAGGGATAAAGAAGACCCTGGAGAAGCTGAGAGAGCGGTTTTACTGGATCGGATGCCGAGCAGACGTGGAGAACCACTGCGCGAGGTGCCACGATTGCGCAGCCAGCAAGGGCCCAGGACGAGGACGGCGGGGTCCACTGAAGACCTACAACGTGGGCGGCCCCATGGAGAGAGTGGCCATCGATGTTGCTGGACCATTCCCGTTGAGCGAGGCAGGGAACTTCTACATATTGGTCGTCAGCGACTACTTCACCAAATGGCCAGAGGCGTATGCGCTCCCTAACCAAGAAGCAGCGACGATCGCAGAGACCCTGATGAATGAATTCGTCAGCCGGTACGGAGTACCGCTGGAGCTGCACTCCGACCAAGGGAGGAACTTCGAGTCGCAGGTGTTCCAGAACCTATGCCAGCTGCTGGGAACCCGGAAGACAAGGACGACGCCGCTACACCCTCAGTCCGAGGGGATGGTAGAGCGATTCAATCGCACCATCGAGAACCATCTCCGAATAGTCGTCAGTGAGCACCAGAGGGATTGGGACAAACATCTTCCACTATTTCTCCTGGCCTACCGCGCCGCCGTGCATGAAGTCACCGGGTGCACACCAGCCAGGGCCAAGTTTGGGAGGGAACTCCGTCTACCTGTCGATCTTGCCTTCGGCCGACCTGGGAATGATCCGGTCCCGGTAAGCCAGTATTGTCAAGAACTGGTCGACCAACTGGAGGACGTGCACGCGTTCCCGAGGAGGAGACTGCGGATCGAGACCGACCGAATGAAGACCCGATACGACCAGCAGACGGATGCCGGCGGATTCCACGAGGACGACCTGGTCTGGCTCTTCAACCCATTACGGAAGAAAGGCCTGTCACCCAAACTGCAGAAGTCCTGGGAGTGCCGGCACCGAGTCGTGAAACGGATCAACGATGTCGTCTACAGGATCCAGCGGAGCCCGAGGGCGACGATGAAGATCGTGCATCGAGATCGCCTGGCAGCCTACGGAGGGACACAGACGGACCAATGATTGATCGGGACGATCAGCCTTTTAGGAAGGACATCATAGACAGCTATGATATTCAGCCATCAAAACACTGAGAATCAGTGGACAGTTCGCTGTTTCATATATTTTTTAGTTTTGCTCAACATTTTTCTGTGACCTACTTATATGGTACACCATATTAAGTTAAATAGCCATTTTGTTTTAGTGCTACGCTATTTTATATCTTTCTTCGGATATTTGTCTTGGCTGATGAAGGGGATAAAAGCTATTAATCCCTGAAACATGTACCAGGAGCAAATGTAATTATAATTATAATTTATTTTTCGTTTATGTATTGACTTAGGTACACATAATACATATGAAATTTGGTTGAAGTCCAATAGTATGAAAGTTACTGTACTTGCAAATAACAATATGGCCTATTGGCAACCGTAGAATTATGTTGGCAACACTGTCATGTATGGCCTCCTGGAAGTGAAACTGAATCATTATTAGTTATATGTGTGTCAAGTTTAGAATAGCTCCCATGCATACTTTCTGAGCTATTCAACATGGAGTTCAAATTTCAATTGCGACTTTTCAGCAGTTGGTAGAATTGAGGACATTTTCAAATATGGCCGTGAGATATTCACGCATAGATCTTTACTGATACCGAATTTGGTTTCGATAGCAGCAGCCGTTTAGGAGTTAATAGGGGGGACACATAGACAGGGAGACAAACATTTGGCCGGATCGATCTCATAAGTCTACTTTTTCCTCATTTGTATTACAAAACAAGCTGTACTCGGCATGCGTTGCAATGCCAATCAAAAAAAGTGTTGGCGTTGTAATTTTGTTTCTTGAAGTGCTTTTGGATACACAATATTTTCTTCAATTTCCGTTAACTGCCTCTAAGCTATCGTAAAATGGATATACTAATATAGAAACATTCGTGGGAGCGTGCACAATCGCAATCGGATGAGTGGTATATGATCGCATATGAGACATACACACAAACTATCACGTAACATTGATTTTTATAGGTAGATGTGAAAAGTAGACTAATGAAAATATACCACTACCATTGAGAATGAGATGATCAATCTCTCTCTATATAACAAGTAGTTCCGTGAAGAACTATACAGCCTATTTTCATATATCCTACTTGTAAATATTGTCAATTCAAATAACAATACAGGAAGTATGTAGTTAGTTTTAGTTGTAAGTAGATAGTTAGTTTGTCTATTAGATATATGTCATTGTTCTATTAGACTGTGGTGTGTGAGTGTGTCTGGTAGCAGTTGCATTGTTTATTAGTTTTAGTTCATTGTTTCAGTAGACTGCGATGTGTGAGGGTGCATGTGAGTGTGCCTGGTGACAGACTGTTTTAGTGGTAGTATTTGTTGTTGGTGTAACATTAGTATTTTTTTTCGTTAGTAGAATTTTGGTATTTAATTGTTAGTACGGTAGAAGGTTAGTATTTTTGCTAGTAGAATTGCTCTTTACTTATTCTGAAAGGGAGTAGCAGCCTTTCAGAATAAATCAATTCTTTACTAGTCTTATAGACGGTTAAGATATCGATAATATAAGCCAAATAATGGCTACATTGCGTCCTGCTGCACGGCTGATAGCAACGGGAAACTACAGCCGTATGCTATTCCCGAGGATATGCACCTCTCTATGCATAATTACATGTGATGATGGCCTCCTCCCTTGTAAAATTTCAATCCGGAGGTAAACTAGTCCCCCGTTCGGATCTCCGGGTGGGGACTACTCGAGAGGGGGTTAACATCACAGAAGTGATAAAGAGGAAATCTGACATTCTACGGATCGGAGCGTGGAATGTTAGAAGTCTGCTAGGAAGTGGAAGGTTAGAAAACTTAGAAAGGGAAATGGATAGGTTGAGGTTGGATTTGGTTTGGATTAGTGAAATGCGCTGGCAGGAAGAACAGGACTTTTGGTCAGGAGACTATAGGGTCATTAGCACTAAATCATACAATGGCCAAGCAGGGGTTGGCCTCATATTGAGTAGGAAACTTGGACAGCGGGTGGAATATTATGAGCAATATAGTGAACGGATTATTGTAGCAAAAATCAATACTAAACCTACCTGCACCACAGTGGTACAAGTCTATATGCCTACCAGTCAAGCTGATGATGAGGATGTTGAAAAGGACTACGAAGAAATAGATAAAATTCTGAGGTATATCAAGGGTGATGAAAATGTTATAGCAATGGGAGATAGGAATGCTGTGGTAGGAAAAGGGGAGAGAAGGGAAGATAGTACGAGATTTCGGATTAGGTAAAAGGAATGATCGAGGAAGCAGGCTGGTAGAATTCTGCACCGAGCATGAGTTGGTCATAGCTAACACCTTATTCAATAACTACAATAGAAGAATATTCACATGGATGAGACCAGGAGATACAGGGCGTTACCAAATTGACTTCATTATGGTCAAGCAGAGGTTTCGAAACCAGATTTTGGATTGTAAAACATATCCTGGTGCTGACATAAACTCTGACCACAATCTGGTTGTAATGAAATGCAGATTAAAGTTGAAGAAACTGAAGAAAAGTCAAAAGCCAAAAAGGTGGGCAATAGACAGACTGAAATAGAAGGATGTAAACGAAAGATTCAAGAAGAGTATAAAGGAAGGACTAATCAAAAACCCTAAACAAACTTCAATTGCAGACGAGTGGGCACTTTTGAAGAATGAAATAACAAAATCCGCAGAAGAAAATATTGGTAGGAAAGAAAGAAAAGGTAGAAAACCGTGGATCACTCAGGATATACTAGAATTGATGGATGAAAGGCGGAAACACAAGAATGTAAGAGATGAAAAGGGGAAAGCAGAATACTGACGTCTGAGAAATGAGGTTAACAAGAAGTGCAAGGAAGCGAGTGAAGAATGGTTGAAAGAGAAATGTGCAGGTATAGAAAATTATCTGAAATTAAGAAAAGTAGGCACAGCTTAACGAAGTATCAAAAATACGTTTAGGGAAAGGAAGACTAAGTGCTGTAATATTAAGGACACAAACGGAAAGCCTCTAACAGATAGGGAAGAAACGGTTGAGAGATGGAAAGCTTACATAGAGTGTTTGTATAAGGGAAAGGAGATTGAGAATCATGTAATGGAAAGGGAGGAAGAAATTGATGATGATGCAAAAGGAAATTTAATATTGAGATCAGAATTTGACAGAGCATTGGAAGACTTAAGCAGGAATAAAGCACCAAGTATAGATGATATACCGATTGAGTTGCTACGCTGCATAGGAGATGAAGGTCTGATCAGGTTATTTCACTTGGTGTGTAGGATTTATGAGACAGGTGAGGTACCCCCTGATTTCAAGCAGAATGTAATCATCCCTATACCAAAGAAAGTGGGAGCTGACAGATGTGAAGATTACCGTACAATCAGCTTGATTACTCATGCTTCAAAGATCCTGTCTAGAATAATTTACAAGAGGATTGAAAGCCAGGTAGAAACGGAGTTGGGTGAAGACCAGTTTGGTTTCAGGAGAAATGTAGGAACAAGGGAAGCTGTACTAAGTCTTAGGCTGTTTTTGGAAGGTAGAATAAGGAAAGATAAGAGAACGTTCATGGCTTTTGTAGACATAGAAAAGGCTTTTGATAACGTTGATTGGACTAAATTGTTTGACATTTTGAAACCGATTGGAATAAAGTACAGGGATAGGAGGGTGATATACAATCTATACAGAAACCAGACACCAGTCATTCGAGCTGAAGGACATGAGAGAGAAGCTGGTATTCAGAAAGGTGTAAGGCAAGGCTGCAACTTATCACCCATACTTGTCAATCTTTACATTGATCAAGCAATGAAGGAAATTAGAGAAAAATTTAAAGTGGGAGTGAAGATTCAAGGAGAAATGATTTCAACTCTGAGATTTGCTGATGACATCGTCATCTTGGCCGACAAGCCTGAGGATTTGAATGAGTTTTTGAATGGTATGGACTCCGTCTTACGGAAAGAATTCATGATGAAAATTAATAAATGTAAAACAAAAATACTGGAATGCAGCCGAAATAAATCAGAAAACTCTATGGAGATCAAATTGGCAGGTGAAAAGCTGAAGGAAGTAGGAGACTTCTGTTACTTAGGAAGCAGAATAACCAGTGATGGATGAAGCAAAGAGGATATAAAAAGTAGGTTGGCTCAGGCAAAGAAAGCATTTCTACAAAAAAGGAATCTGCTGACATCGAATATAGATTTAGGAATTAGGAAGTAATTTTTGAAAGCCTTCGTCTGGAGCGTGGCGCTCTATGGAAGTGAAACTTGGACTATTGGTGCAGCAGAAAAGAGGAGAATTGAAGCATTTGAAATGTGGTGTTACAGGAGAATGATGAAGATCAGATGGGTAGATAGGGTTACAAACAAAGAGGTATTAAGACGAGTGGGAGAGGAGAGATGTTTCTGGCGACTGCTAATGAAGAGAAGAGATAGGTTGGTTGGACACATACTAAGACACCCAGGAATAGCAAGCTTAGTTATGGAAGGAAGGGTCGAGGACAAGAACTGTAGGGGTAGACCAAGGTTAGAATATGTTAAACAGATTGCCTCGGATGTAGGGTGTGGTCGCTATGTAGAGATGAAACGATTAGCTCTGGACAGGGAGGCATGGAGAGCTGCATCAAACCAGTCAAAAGACTGAAGACTCAAACAACAACAACAAGGCGGATATACAATTTGTTGTTAAAACTCTTTAGTACGTCAATACGGAACCATCATGGAAACTAGTTTAAATAATAGACTATAACTTAACCAAAACAAAGAATGAATGTGACCTGATGAAGCATTAAGACAGGTCTCAAGTTCAAGGAATGCGTCTCTATCAATATAAAGTGAAAGTGTCACGCGAGAGACAAATAGCGCCTTGTGGGTTCACTGGACCAGAATATTACCTCCCACACTGATATACGATCAAACTACACGCTCCAACTACCTGTCAATTCTCCAGATTTAATAGTGGCTTGGCTTGGCCTTGCCTTGCCCACCTTCCTTTAGCCTGTTTGTATGAAGGGGATATCAATTTTTATCGCATTTTTTTAATATTCCAGATACCGATGTTGATAAAGAAAACTGTGGTAGACCAGAAATTTTAGCTTCGAAAACCATAAATTTATCTTCCACCATACTCGTCATTGAGTTTTGGTTTTATAATACAGGGTCATCGAAAAATATGCCAACATTTCAAAAAGTGATAGCACCGAAACCCTTTATGTTAAAGTGTAATTATTTCACTGAACGCCAGCTGGTTAAAGTAAGTTTTGTTTTGGAGGGGACGTGACCTTGCTATACGCACACTAGATGCGCAGTAGCCAAGGTCGGCCGGGGGCACCAATGAAGTCCTGACCTAACCCCTTTGGATTTTTTTCTGGAGGTACATTAAAAACATTGTGTATGCAGAAAAATTCGGGATTTGGATCACCTGCGGTAGCGAATTTCTTCTGCCATCTTGACAGTTACTCCTGAAATGATTGCACGTACCAATCCAGCCATTGGGAAAGCGTGTGTTCAATGCTGATGTTGGTGATCGGCCTGGCCTGGATTTTTTCTCTACAGTCCCTGTTCCTTTAAACTGGTTAAACCATCGAATGATAGCTTTGTAATCAGGTGCAGTTTATCGGGCGGTGTAGTCTTTGGCGCGCGCGCCCCCGGCCGACCTTGGCTACTGCGCATCTATTGTGCGCATAGCTAGGTCACGTCCCCTCCAAAACAAATCTTACCTTAACCAGCTGGCGTTCAGTGAAAGAATTACACGTTTAACATAAAGGATTTTGGTGCTATAATTTTTTGAAATGTTGACATTATTTTTCGATGACCCTGTAATACTAGCTCTTAGCCCGGCGTTGCTCGGGATCCCAATTGGATACTAGGATATCGTAGCTTTGCTCACCCAATTATTGTTAATCACAGGCAGGAAAGTGCGCCTATATACTGGAAATAAATATCAGCTTCTATGTAGTGAACTTGAAAATCCACAGCCTGTTTCCCAGTCGACCGACCGGGTCAGGAAATGGAATGAATGAAGCCCCCATCTAGCGGCGAGGATATGAACTGTGTCGGCTGCCGAAGGCTGTCGCACTCCCCTGGGGTAATGATTAAATGAATGACAGATGAAATGAAATTATAGTGGAGAGTGTTGCTGGAATGAAATTGTGACAGGGAAAACCGGAGTACCCGGAGATAAACCTGTGTGCCTCCGCTTTGTCCAGCACAAATCTCACATGGAGTAACCGGGATTTGAACCGCAGACCCAGCGGTGAGAGACCGGCGTGCTGCTGCCTAAGCCACGAAGGCTTCTATGTAGTAAAATTTAAATAACCTTTCTTAAATATTGAACACCCATCGTTTAACATCCTCATACTCTATTTGAAAATAAATAATAGTATGCTAAAAATACATCAAACTTGGTAGCAATTGTCATATCCGCAGTAAGATATGTGTCATGTCATGATTTAGAGTAAAAGTAACAAAACAAACTGTAATCATTTCAAGTAATAATAACAAAACCATTTTAAACATATCAATATTTCTAAGTTTATGCCGTGTCTTCTGAGGGGTTTGGCCTAGCAACTCCGAGACGGGTAATCAGCGAGCTCTTGTTGTCAATTTCGGGACCCACAAAGGAATAGTGAACTGCGCGTTACCTCAATTCTTATCTAGTGCGCCTGCGGTACTCAACTGCGAGAGCTAAACGCTCAAACAGACTTACACCTCCCTATAAAGGCTTCCAAAAAGATGCTATATTAGCAATCACGGCCAAGCAATTAAAATACAGGAACTTTTATATGTTTATGCTATGTTTTGTGCGTGGTTTCTTTAGCCGTGAAAAACTACCAATTTTATTCAAATAGGTTTGCGCAATTGATCAGTAAGATTTACATATTGAACCCGAGGGTGTTAGGCTGACTGATATCGAACGTGGATCTCAGAGACTGTGATCTCAGTATAAAGGTTCCACCAGGGAACGAACCCGAGGTCTGCTGAGGGAGTTTCATGGTAAAAACCCCTAGAGAAAAATGTATATTTAATCACTGGTGTGATTCCAGTTGATAATGACATTATTTGTTAAAATAATGCAGGAAATTGAGCGAAATACAGCATTATTAGACTACTTGAAGTAGGCTATACTGGACTTGGAGAACGAAAAGTGCAGAGTTTGACGTTTAACTAATTGGCCCAGAATTGTGGGAGGTGCAGCATGGAGCCACGTCCATCTTGCTGACCTCGTTATGTCGTCTGGAGGAGGTTGGGGACCTGAATAATGACCCAGTTTTTTCCCGACTGAGAATGGATGTAAGAATGGGATGGGAAGATCCCAAGGAAATCATTGATTACTCATGATTGGAGTAACGCAATGATATGAGAGTGGCATACAGATGAATCTTTAGCCAGGAGGCTAATTTTAGAGCCTTTAATCTGCGAAATTGACGCATATTTAATGAAATGCGGAAGAACGGAGACTATGGTTGTTCGCGGCTTGGTTTTAACAAGGTTGCCAGGGATTCCCAGTAAGATAGCGTCCCCACGCTATGGAGAAAGGAATTAATATTAATTAATTGGCCGAGCGATTCTTCAGCACGCAGACAGTTCTGGGATCAGTGAAGGAAAAGGAACCCGATGAGCATGGTTTCGAGACCAGAATCGTGCTGGGAGAGGAGTCGAGATAGCGCGGGAAAATTTAGCTCTACTTTTCGTGTGAATCCAATATAAGGGAGTCGACCCCTGGCAGAGTCGCAGTCTGAACCCAGTCTTAACCCAGTCGTCCGCCAGTTTGAAGACAGTCATGCGGTAGTCGCACGCCAGTGTTGCAGCCAGTCTTAACGCAGTTTACACAGTTGGACATAGTTTGTCACCGAGAGTCGCAAACAGTCGTCGCTACACAGTTTTGTTAGCAGAACGAACAATGGTATGTTCACTTAGGAAGCAACGTGTGAGATAAGTTGCAGAACTATTGTAAATAATAATCTATGTAAAGTTATGCACAGTGTTAAGCGCAATGTATAAAATATTGACTGTTCATACATGTCTAATTACGTTGGAATGCGCTAAAAGAAACCTTACGAAGCATTTGGTAATGTCTTAGAATACCAAATAATAACGCTCAGGACGGAAGTTAGCATATTCATGCGAATCAGGAAGCTTACCGTAAGAGTATGGATAAACTGTTGGTGAATTCCGAGGGCAAGTGAACCAGACTTTCAATCAGGAGTTGGTAGGAGTACGGGAGATGCCGTCGACACCTGTATTTTTGATATCTTTGCTAGGGAATTTCAACCAAAGAAAAATGTACAGAGTGACGTGTGTTATGTATAAATTATATGTGAAATGTCTTTTAAATTAATGGTTTAATAAGTGTTCTAAAGTGTCATGTGTTTTAGAAGCAATAGCTTCTTTATAGAAATGCAAAGTGTCGTGTGGTTAACGAAAATATGTGTCAGAAAATGTGTGTATTCAAGATGCAAATGTCGCACTAGAATCTGCTTATGGCAGGCGACCCGGAAGGATATGAGTGGTTGGAACCACCGTGACGAGCCTTAAGATATGTAAGTACCCCACAAATTATGTTTAAGTAGAGGTATAGGCCACTGCATGTAGTGTGATTTCAGAGTTATAAAGATGCCAGTAAGAATCGGAGTAGGAGATAGACTCTCCAAGTTTACTCATTATTGTGTTGATTTTAATAGATTTGAGATGTTATTTTGCATCAGTGAGAGGATTAATCGTTACCCCTATTAATTAAAAATGGCAAATCAGTTATGTAACGTAATGAACGAACATGGTTGTTCGATTTGTAAGATGGAGTTGTGTCGGATTTTGGTAAATTTATGTCAGTGAGAATAATAATAATAATAATAATAATAATAATGAATATGAGAGGTATGAATGAACGCATCAGGCAAAATGTTGTAAACAAGAAATATTTACGCTAAAGGGCAAGACTTATCGATCTAAGCAGTAAGATTATACAGTAAGATTACATTACGGGATTAAGAAAAGAGTTGATATCAGAATATTGTATTAATGGGAATATAATTATGCCAGGAAATAGAAGAGCTTTTAGTGAATTGAATTTGCAGCTTATGTGAAAAGCTTATAGAGTAATTGATAGATTTCTCTTTGTAAGTATAGGATGCAGATCATAGCATTAGGTAGAGGGACCAGGTTATCTATTCTTCGTATGAAATCTCGTATGCCGTGGGCGTAATGAGAGATGTACTTTGTGCCAGAGCGTATATAGTGATATTGACCCTAGCTCTGATGATGGATATGGAATGTTCCGGGTTCGAATCCCGTGATAGGTGGGAGGAAAACAATGGACACCTCTGCACGCTATCTGATTCCCCGAGAACTATTTGTTGAGTGATTCGGCTCGTTGAAGCGAATCCCAGACGGCAGCATGGGCTGGCCGCAATATTTATTAAAGATACCGGTTACCTAATGGACTAATGCGTTATGAATCTCGTGCCTTCATGTTGAAATGGGCCTATTTTGGAGCCAATTATTATTATCCTCAGTGTAAGAGTAAATGTGAAAGCTCATCCGGAACCTATTTGCATAATATCCAGTTTAAATCCATTGAGATATGTGTGTCACTGGGACCACAGTGTTTGTCTGTTAAAATCTTTTACTGCTTGGGGAGAAAGCCTTCAGACAGAAAACGAGGGGGAGGTAATGTAGGACCTCACTCCACTTCTATTGTGTATCGGCCGCTCGGAAAGAGGGTCTGGACGGTCAAGCGAACCGTGAAAGCAAGTTTGAAAGGAACAGGTTTTAGACCCTGTTAATGACATAAGATGAAACATTGTTATATTGAGTAATGTAGTCATGTGGTTTAAGAACACATTGATAATTATAGTTCATCCTGATGGTTCATGATTTTAGCTATCTAACGAATGGTTAGACGTTGCATTTGTACTGTCACTGACATCTGTTTCTGAAGTGGGTTACCAGATGCCACAGGCTACGCGCGCAAAAGTAGTTTAATAGTACCGTCCGACACAGCGTTAACTAATGTTTTTAATATGAAATCACACACGGCATGCAGTGGAACTATATAAATAGAGGAAGTGTAGGGGTAGCTTACATAATTATGGAGTTGTACGTAGACTGTTGTGCAACACCAGAATAGGCTAATGCATGTAAAGCATTTGGTGGGAAGAGAAAGATCAAAACACACCCACGATACACATTATTGTCAAATTAAGACAAGGTTCAAGGAATAATTAATTGTGTAGAATTATTGAAGTCACATTGGATGACAGAAGAATTAAAGTACAGTTTGTTTCTGAAGTTGTATGTGCATCAGCGCACTAGAGTACTTTGTAAAGTTCACATAAGGATAAAGGTTTGTGTTATGATATGATTTTATTATGATAATATTATGTTCATATTTGTGGATTGTGGAAATAATTTTTGTTTGCTTTTATTTTTGTGGTTGTGGGATTTGTTTTGTTTGTTTGAAGCCATGAAGTTTATTACAGAATTAAAGTTTTAGAATAGAGTTGTGCCTTATCATTGTAGAGTTGATACCTTTTAGCCTCAAATCCAAAATATGCAACTGCTACATGGGAGAACGGTACACGCCCGAGCCCTGATGCTAGCTGGAGGCAGAAGCATATTTTCCATCGAGATTACTCACATGGGTACAATATATGGCAATCTTAATAAACTAATGGGAGAGTCGGTAGAATACGTCACAGTAATCTGTGAATTTAGGTTGCACATAATGGTAGAAAACGACAAAAAGCAGTTAAATATTTGCAAACAGAAGAATTCAAGTAACAAAAAATAAATCTATAAACAGTAAGAAAGCATCCCGTGCAAAATAGAATCAATCATAGCTTGGGTAAACCGTCGTCAAGATCCATATACTCACTTACAATATGCGGCGCAGAGACTATAAAATTATACCCAAAATTACGCCACGTTTCAGAACCCATAATCCACCTCTATAAATAATACAGTACATCAAAATATCATGTTGGTTTCCGACAGCTATTCTCGCTCTGCGAAATTGATGAACGATACCATGGCAACGCCATACCTCGAGGTCCCATTCTGCTTTCATTCTGTCTCTGTAAGAGATAATATTTGCATGAAGGAATAACAGGCTGTTAAATAGATAGACGCCGGTGTCGAGACCACACGAACGGTGTCACCACCTGTATAAAAATACCATAAAATATGGTATGGATTATGTCGGCAAAACAGAGAAAATCAAATAAAGTATGCATAGAAGCACGGAAAATAACATTTTTTCTGCTGATACTGTAAAATAACGAATCCTCGCCAATGCTGTAAGTCCCCATCCTCGTGATGACGCCTTTAAATAAAATTATAAAGCTTGTGGGGCATGAAAATTCAGTATTTCTGCCAAAGAGCCTAAATGAAGGGAATGGAGAGGGCTGTCCGAATTTTGAAGAAGATAGTGTTACTCGTCGTGTTCCAAATGGTAAGTACGTAAAATTCGGTTCAGATCGGTGAAAGAGTGTAGATTTGAGCCAAGAAAACGGTGTAAATTTGTGCCGAAGGGCATAAATAAAAGGAATGGAGAGGGCTATCTAAAATTATTGTTGCCAAAAACCTTCAATGGGGAGTGCACTACAACCCTACAAAATGTCAATGCAATCGGTTAAATGGTGTCGTAGTCCATTAATCTCGGACAGATATACATTTCCATTTTTAGCCTACTTTTCACATTTTGCAAAAATGAGGAAAAAGTAGACTTATGAGATCAGGCAAATGTGTGTCTGTCTGTCTGTCCTTCTGTTGCAAATGGCGGAGTAGTTGCAACGTGAGTTAGCCACTCCAGTGTTACCTTGACTGTGTAGGTGTTCAAAGAAGGTGAAGAGTGAAGAATTTGTGCTGATCCATCTTATATAACAACAGTTTACGTGAGTTACCTTCGATATACGTAGATAGTTTGTGCGCCTTTAAGTTTTTAGCTCGTAAAAATACAAATCATTCTACAACAGCATGGGTAGAAAACAGAAACAAATGAAGGCCGCCAAGCGAAATGCAGAATCTGTGCGCAGTGCTACCAACAAAGACAATGGTTCAGATGGTGAGCAGCAGCGCAACCCAGGCGAAAACGCAGGAACTACCCCGACTGCTCGTAGTACAAGGTCGGCCGTCGCGAAGAGCTCAAGGCCCGAGTGTGGTGAAATGCGATGCTCCCCGGTAGTTAGCTCCTCTGCACCCTTCAGAAAGGAAATTGTCCAACCTACTGGTAGTCATGCTACAGACGTTGACCCCAGTGGAGGCTCATCAAGCGCTAGTGTTGCAGGACAGACTGACCCACAACGTGATCTATTAGAGTGTACGACAACTACCCCGAGCACTCACTTGGTGCATATAATCTGGACTCCACAGTGTCGCGATCACTAGTCAATATGTTAAGTAACAACGATCTCCTAAACGACCTTGTAGAACGTGTAGCAACCAAGGTCATTGAAAAACTGAAGGAGAGCATTGACTTTAATACGGACACCATAAGGGAACTAAAAACTGAACTCGCACAACGGGATGAGGCAATTGCTGACCTCGAGCAGCAATTACACGAAAAAACGGATAGTATTGAAATGTACCAGAGGCGGAACAGCTTGAGGATTTTCGGGGTACCAGAAATTCCCGGCGAGGATACAGATCAATGTGTTCTAGATGTCGCCAGGAAAATTAACGTCCCACTCGAGCTATCCAAGATTGATAGGTCCGATCGTGTAGGCTTCCAAGGAAGTAATAAAAGGAGACCTATTATTGTAAAATTTGTGTCCTATGCTGATCGCAATGCTTTCTTCAAATCGAAGAAATTTCTGAAGAACACCGGCATAACGGTGCGGGAAGATTTAACGAAGACCCGCACTGACCTACTAAAACAGACTGTCGGCCATTTTGGCCTAAATTACACGTGGAGCATTGACGGTGTTATCATGGTACGTGTGGGTGATACAAAACACAGACTGACAACAGCTCGAGACCTCGAGGCGTTGAAGAAGCGGTACCCAACACCCTTGAATTAAGGACCCTTTGGAGAACCGTGCAGCTGATGGTAACTCAACTCTTCAACATAAATATGGAACCTGGAGAGGCTACTTGGAAATAAGGAAGATCAAAATACTTTTCTTTCTTCCTTACCGAAATTTATGTTATTAATTAATTAGAATTAGATTCATTGCTCTAGCATAGAATTAATTATTTTCTTTCTCTTTTCTCTTTGCCTAGCATTGTAGGTATTAATATCGACTTCAAAATTAATCTAGTACTGTATACCCGATATCTCACTAGACTTTCTTTTATTTTTAGCGTATATTAGGCTATTCATTGTTTTTGATAGGTCATTTTATCGTTTGTTTTATTATTTTTATAATAGTGTTCTCAGGTTTGCAAAACGGTTTATAGTATATATTGTGTCTATATGTTCTTAATTCTGTAATTAAGAGTGTATTCATTGCTTTTATGTCTCATGATGAACATGTATGGCTGAACTACTATCAAACATTAGCTTGAGAAACTCAAACAGGCTTAAAGTGGCACACATCAACGCACAATCTCTAGTTGACTCCTCCCACATTTCTGAATTCAGTCATACTTTTGGTAACAGTTCTTTTGACATAATAGCAGTCAGTGAAACATTTCTTAAGCCCTCAATAGGGGATGCTTCAATTTATCTCTGTGGATACAACGTCTTTCGTAATGATAGACTTGGCAAAGGTTCAGGTGGCGTTGCCGTTTATGTCAAGGACACTATAAAATGCAACATCCTTAGCAAATCTCCGGGTGAATACAGTAAGAAACCGGAATATTTGATACTTGAAATGATCCTACCAGACTTAAAGATACTCTTTTCTTGTGTATACCGTCCACCAAAAGCTGGCTATTTAGACTCATTCTTGAACGATATGTACACGCATTTACTGAATTACAAATATATTTTCGTTGTTGGAGACATAAATGCTAGATTTGGCAGTGGTACGTTTGAAACAGAAAGTATTCGTGAGATGTTGAACGCCTGCAACCTTGAATGTTTGCCATTCACTGAAACCTTCCTCACCGCTACCTGCGATAGCATTCTTGATATAATATCTTCCAACTGCAATGATCTTGTTATAGAATATGGACAGGAGCCTGCTCCTGGATTCTCAGCTCATGACCTCTTGTACTCTGTATTTTCCTTATCTGCTCCTAAAGCAAAACCCAAGACATACCTAGTGCGTGATTTTAGTAAATTTAGTTCAAGTGATGTTAGTGCGGATGCAGAATTACTCCCTTGGGAGCAGTATTATAAAACAAACAACGTAGACGAAAAGCTCAGTCTCTTTAACCAAAACATCTACTTTCTGTATGACAAACATGCCCCTCAAAAGATAGTAAACGTTAAACACCATTCAACTCCATGGTTTAACAGAACAATTAAAGACTTGATAAAGACTCGCGACAGAGCCCGCAAGGAATTTTTAAAGACAAAACGTCCGGATGACTATGAAAAATTCAGAATTCTACGGAATAACACAAAACAAGCGATAAGAAATGCTAAAGTTAAGTACACATATAACCTCTTCAGACACTGTAAGAATTCTGCAGCATCCTGGAGGGCTGCAAAATCCCTTGGAATAGGTGCCAGCCCCCCACCTGATATCCAAATGCCAGTTTCCCCCTCTGAACTGAGCGATCATTACTTAAACGTAGTTCCCAACAGTAACACAACAATAATATCCCAGACCGCAGAGCATTATAGGCTTCTTCCGCCACCAAACCATGAAAAATTCTACTTCAAATACGTATACCCAGAACAAATAGTGAAAGCGATTAGGTCTATTCGTACTAAAGCCAAAGGTCCGGATAACATTCCAATCTCCCTTCTCTCAAATTGTCTCGATATGTTCCCGCCGGCCATTTTACACTTGTTCAACTTCTGTTTACAAAACGGAGTATACCCGACGCTCTGGAAGTGTGCGAATATACGCCCAGTGCCTAAGAAGAGAATACCTGCGTCTTGCAGTGATTTCAGGCCCATCAGCATACTTTGTGCTCTAAGCAAAGTTCTAGAAAGAATAGTTCATGAACAAATGTGTGAATATTTGACCGAGTTCCACATCCTAAATCCTCATCAATCCGGATTTAAGAAAGGTCATAGCACAACTACCACGCTCATAAAAATAACGGACGACATACGCTCAGCAATTGACCAAAGACAGCTTACAATTCTATGCCTCTTTGATCTCAGTAAGGCCTTCGATTGCGTAAGCCATGAGTTGCTCCTTGCGAAGCTACACTCCATTGGCTTATCGCGGAATGCATTGTCTTGGTTTGAATCGTACCTAGCAGGTCGGCAACAGAGGGTGGTCTTCTTTGATGGCTCCTCAACGAATTGGCAATCAGTAAAAAGTGGTGTACCCCAAGGGTCAGTTCTTGGGCCACTGTGCTTCTCGCTTTATATAAATGATATGTCCAGTGTATTCAAAAACAGTCTCTGTCATATGTACGCTGATGACGTACAGGCCTACTTCCATTTCAGTCCCTCTGACGCGCCTCACCATATAGAACTTTTCTTCGAAGATATCGCTCACCTCCATCAGTGGACCCTAAACCATAACCTCCAGTTAAACATTTCTAAGACTCAACTTATATGCATTGGCTATACTAAACTTCTTAACTCTGTTGATCTTAACTCACTACCACCAATAAAATTACTACACAATGATATCCCCTACAGCAACTCTGTGAACAACCTAGGAGTAATTTTTGATAGAACCTTATCTTGGAGAGAGCATACCGCATCTGTAATAAAGAAAGCTATATCATCAATGCATATCTTGAAGCGGAATATCCCTTACACGCCGTCAAAAATGCGCAAGCTTCTAATCCAAACGTTGATACTTCCTATCATCGAATATGGATCAGTAGTGTATAACGACTTATCAGAAACACTTAACATAAAATTACAGAGAGTTCAAAATGCATGCGTTCGTTACATTTTAGACGTCAGGCGTGATGTACACATTACACCTTATTATGTGAAAATGCAGTGGTTGAAACTTCGTGAACGTAGGCAGCTGTCAATTGCGATCCTAACCCAGAAAATATTGTGTACAAAAACTCCTGGTTATCTCTATAATGTGTTTAAACCAATGAACTCTGTCCACCACAGAGAAAATAGATTTACTGATTCCACTCTACAGATTCCTGTCCACCGTACAACTAAATACAATAAATCATTCCTTTGCACAGCTTCACGGCTCTTTAATACATTCCACCTTCACTCATTTACAAACTCTGTTAACACTACACAACTCAAGAAATACCTAATATCAATATTCCTGAAGGAATACGAATCAAAAATATAAATATTCCATACAATTTTTGTTGTTGTTGAAATATATCCGTGCCATACAGCTTTCTATAATATTTTTAGTATACAAGATACAACTCCCGTGGAATTGATAGTAGTTCTAGTAATCATGTCACTCATGTAATTGTTTTAATAATAGATCATATTATACTCACATAAAAATTGAACCCTTTGTTACTGTACTATAATTTGTTTTCTTTTAATAGATATAATACATTATTAGGTAGGTCTTTATTTAATTATTCTATATTCTAATTTGTATAATTCGTTTTGTATGAAGTGTCTGGTAATTGGCTCGTTTAGTTATAAGTATATTTTATATTTTGTTTTTCTTAGTTGTTAATTTAGGTTAATTTTTTATTTTTATTCTTTTTATTACACAACTTCAAGCCAGAACATTGTATACGCTACATAAAGGGGCTCATTAGCCTCAGTGGCAGTTATCTATGAATAAATTCATTCAATTCATTCATTCAATTCATTCTGTCTGGCTGGCTGTGTGTGTGTGTCCCCCTATCAACTTCTAAACGGCTGCAGCAATCGAAACAAAATTTGGTAGGAGTAAAGATCTATACCTGAATATCTCACGGCCATATTTGAAAAACATGTCAGTACTACCAACTGCTGAAAAATTGCAATTGAAATTTGAGCTCCATGTTGGATATCTTGGAAGGTATGAATGGGTGCTATTTCAAAATTGGCACACGTATAGATAATAATATTGCAGTTTAATTTCCATGAGGCCAAACATGGCAGTGTTGCCAAAATGATTATAAGCCTGCTGATAGGTCCAAATTTGACATGCATATAACTTCTACACTATCAATTTGATTTCATCCAAATTTCGTATATGCTATGTGTACATAAACAGTTATGTCTAAGTGTATTCTGAAGAGCCGCCAGGGCTGCCAACTGTTAATAAATGTTCTCAATTTGTTTTATCCAAATACCCATATATCAGAAAGTATGTAAGCCGATAGCTTTAAACTATGCACACGTATACTACCTGACATTCTACATTAATTTGGAGTAACTTATATACGTTAGTACTACCAACATGATTCTAAGCCTGCTGATAGGCCAACTTTAAATACATGTAACCGCTGTACTATCATTTGGATTTCAACCAAATTTCGTGTGTGCTATGTGTACCATAACAGATATGACAATGCCGATTCTTAAGAGTAACCAGGGCTGCCAACTGTTAATAAATACTGTCTCTATGTTTGTTACCCTAATATCAATATATCAGAAAGTATGGAAGCCAATAGCTCTAAACTTTGCACACGTATAGTACATGGCATTCTACAGTACATTAATTTGGAGTAACTAATATAGGCCTACGCCAGAGCTGCCAACATGATTCTAAGCCTGCTGATAGGTCCAATTTTAAAATGCATGTAACTTCTATATTAACTAATGGATTTCATTCTAAATTGACACAACAATAGATCATATTATTTCAGATTATGTCTGACTAATACATGTATATCATTGTTGCCAACATGATTTTACGCGGACTGTTAGAACCAATGTTTCACTTCATGTAACGTCCATGCTATCCATTGGACTTCAGCCAAATTTTGTATTCTGTACCTTAAGAGATAGAACTAAGAATATATTCAGTCACCAGGGCTGCCAACTCTAGTTCTCTATTAGGCTACATTATGCCAGGTATACAGTATTTCGAACTAATTAGAAATTTCGATCTTACCAACTTAATTTCGTCATTATTCTAGATGGATCCATATAGATTAATCATTGGCATGAATCTCAAATTTTTATAAAAGTAGGCTCTTTAGTTCGTCACGGAACTTCTTGTTATATATAAGAATAATACCGAAACTAAAAACCGGGAAGGCGTGGACGACGGAGAGAAATGTGCAACATCGATTACGAATGAAAGAGTACTGGGACAACATTAAAATGCAGAAGAACCAGTTGACATGACGTGGTCTTTAGTTGGGCGTAACGAAGCAATAATAATAATAATAATAACAATAATAATAAAAATAATAATAATAATAAATTAATAAGACAAGACTAATCATTCACCAATCTCTGTTGGATAGAGCTTACAAAGTGAAATTCAGGGGAGAGATTTCTGAATCCTTCGCAATACGGACAGGGGTGAGACAGGGAGATGGGCTCTCGCCTCTGTTATTCAACCGTGTTCTTGAGAAAGTAATTCGAGAATGACGTAAAGAATTGTGTAAGGATGGTGTAGAGAATGGGGTCAGACTAGGTTGTAAGAATAAAAACCTGACAATAGACTGTTTAGCTTCCGCAGATGATGTTGCAATTTTCTCTAATTCTCTTGGCACGGTCACACAACAAATCAATCAATTACAGGTGCAAACAGCAAAGGCAGGACGTCGGATTTCGTTTCAGAAAACGCAGTTTAAAACGAACATCAAGTCAGAACCCAGAGAACTTATGGTGGCTTTTTTATGTTTGTCAATATTTTAGTCTTCTCAAATGAGATTTTGGGACCGTATTTTAATGCTTGCCTGTTCAAGGGTCTGTTTCTTAGCTTCTTCCCAGGTCTCAGCTAGTAAGGCCATGTTATCAGCAAAAGCTAAACAATTGATATTGATGCTTTTGTTTATTATTCATCATCACCATCAAATTCCAGCTCCTGTCGCCCGGGTGCTGTTAACGAGTCCACGCCACCTTTTCCTGTCCATGAATAGTTTGTCTTCATGAGTCCTCCTCCAGTATAGCCTTTTGTCTTCGAGATCATCTTTGATTCGGTCCAACCATGTCTTCATTGGTCTTCCTACTGGTCTGTTTGCTGGGATAATTTTGTTGCAGTAAGGTTTTGGTGTCTTCTCGTCTCTCATTCTTTGATATCTAGATATCTAAGCCAGCCTCTGTCCCGTTGGTTTCATTTCTTACTTTGTATCTCCTTGTCCTTTGAAGCATTCTTCCTATAAACTTCATTTCGAATGCCTCGAACCTACTTTCTTCTCTTCTGGACAGGGTGAAATTTTCTACTCCGTAAGTCAGAATTGGCATGTAGTATGTCTTAAACAGTATATGTTTACACTTCCTGGGCACTTTATTATCCCACAGTAGTGTTCTATAATAATAATAATAATAACAATAATAATAATAATAATAATATTTATTTTATTATATATATATATATTTTTTTTTTATTTTTATTTTTTTTTGCGAGGGACTGTGGAAATCTTCAAAAGACACATGTGAAGGGTCCGCACTCCACAGTAGTGTGGGATTCTTACCCACTAAAAACCACCTCCCTTTTCCCACGATGTGTTCTTCACCCCTGAACCGCTCTCGCATTACTTCAGGGTGATGTCGTGCTTATTTAGTCATTCAGACTTCTTCTTTCTTCATTTTTTCTTAAGGATGTTCGAATGCATCCATTTCCCTCTTCTTCTGGCGCAGGACACATTCTATGTAAATAGCTATCTGATTCCATGTTTGATCATTTCGGAGCATCATCTGTAGGATGTTGTCCGGCGTGATTGCCCCTATAGAAGCTTGCAGATCTCTTCTATGTGTTGACCAGCGTTCACACACAAAGAATGTGTGGAGCGCATCATCCTCTTCATTACAATAATGACACAAAGGACTATTAGCCACGCCTATGTGATGCAGGAATCTCCGAAAATATCCATGGCCTGTTAGGAACTGTGTCAAATAATAATTGACCTCTCCGTGGTTTCGATCAACCCAGTCAGCCAGACGCGGAATAAGTTTCTTTGTCCATCGACCTCGTGTCTCATCATCCCACTTCTGTTGCCATCGTTCCATACAATGGTTGTGTGCAGACGTCTTTGCCTGGTGTATGTCCAGTTCTTCTTTGGTGCGCCAAACTTCCTGACGCTCTAAGGCAAGTAAATCAATTGGTGCTACTCCCGCTACCACTAGAACAGCAGGCTCTGAAACAGTGCGATATGCACATGAGATCCTCAGTGCTCCTCTTCGTTGTACTGCTGCTATTCTTTTACGATATTTCTCGAACCGTAAGGACTCAGCCCAGATCTCAGCTCCATAGAGTAATATGGACTGGACTGTTGTCATCAGTTGACGTCGTTTGCTAGGCTTCGGACCTTTAATATTACCCATTAATCGGCTCAAAGCGGTCAAGATATTTTCTGCTTTATCCGTCACTCTTTGAATATGGGCCCAGAATGTGAGCTTCGTATCTAGCGTCACACCCAAGTACTTCGTACTCCTTGATGAATTAATCACCGTCCCTCCCACTTGCATTGGTACAAGAGTGTTGATTCTCTTTCTCGTCAGCACAACAATCTCCGTTTTATGGTCTGCTAATGACAGCTTATGTTCCATCATCCAATTTGTGACACGTCGCATTACCTGATTGAGTTTCAGTTGCGCCAGCTCTATATCACGAGCCACAATCAGAGCAGCAACATCATCAGCATATCCTACCAATATTGCATCTTCGGGCATCTTCAGCTGAAACAGGCCATCGTATGCAATATTCCAGAGATCTGGCCCAAGAATAGATCCTTGAGCTGCCCCAGCGGTTAATATTTTAGTCCTATGTCCTTCCTCGGTATCGTACTGCAAAATACGGTCCTTTAGATAATCCCTCATTATCCGCATGAGGTATCTCGGTAGTCTAAATTTATCTTGAAGTGCCACCAAAATGTCACTCCACTGGGCAGAGTTAAAGGCATTCTTCACATCTAGAGTCACAAGTAGCGTAACTTTACGTGAGTAATGGTTACCCATCTGAGCTCTGTTTGCAGTCTCTACAACTACCCGCACAGCATCAATAATCGAGTGCCCTTTCCGAAAGCCGTATTGTTGGGCAGATAGATCTCCAGCTGATTGAACTGCCATCAATATTCTAATAAGGTTTTTAATATTCCCGAAGGGAATATGATGTAGTTTCCATTTGAGCGGATGAATTATCAATAAATGATAAAAATGGTCCGGTTAGCTCAAACAATGCCAGCGTTTCGCCCCAGTGTGCCGTTGGGCTCGTCAGTTGGTACAGACACACCTACCAATACGCGTGGCTAGCACATACTGAGAAGGCCATGCAAGACACAACATACAAGCAGTATTGACGTCACGAGCATGCCAATGTGCTACGGGAGTCAAACTCCCTTTCATAAATACTGCTTGTATTTTGTGTCTTGCATGGCCTTCTCAGTATGTGCTAGCCACGCGTATTGGTAGGTGTGTCTGTACCAACTGACGAGCCCAACGGCACACTGGGGCGAAACGCTGGCATTGTTTGAGCTAACCGGACCATTTTTATCATTTATTGATAATTCATCCGCTCAAATGGAAACTACATCATATTCCCTTCGGGAATATTAAAAACCTTATTTGGATTGCCAAGGTAAGGCTTTTGTTTTTATGAAAGGGAGTTTGACTCCCGTAGCACATTGGCATGCTCGTGACGTCAATACTGCTTGTATTTTGTGTCTTGCATGGCCTTCTCAGTATGTGCTAGCCACGCGTATTGGTAGGTGTGTCTGTACCAACTAACGAGCCCAACGGCACACTGGGGCGAAACGCTGGCATTGTTTGAGCTAACCGGACCATTTTTATCATTTATTGATAATCAATATTCTAGGCTGTAATAGTTTTTCTAATCCTTTTCCAGCCGTATCTAGCATACATAATGGCCTGTATGATGAAGGCAAATTTCCTCCCAATTTTCCTTTACTAATAAGAACTAGTCTGTCCTTCTTCCAGCAGGCACTAAAAACGCCTGCCTTCAGACATGCGTTATACATGTTCAAAAGGAGTCGCGGGCAAGCTCTAGCTGCCTCCTTAAGTGCTTCTGCTGGAATCCCATCTGGTCCAGGAGCCTTCTTGTTCCTGATAGAATTAATCGCTTTCAATAATTCTTCCTCGGTGAACAATGGTATTTCTTCAATATCAATGCAATCATCAGCTTCATCAATCCTCTCCGGATGTTCCGGAAACAGCGTACTGACTATTTCGTCCATAGTGTGTGCATCCATTATCGGATTAGAAAAAGTTCCAAGTTTCTTCAATACAATCTTATATCCTAGTCCCCAAGGATCGTTGTCAACTTCTTTGACCATTTCCCACCATTTGTCAGCTTTACTTCTTTTAATTGCATCCCGAAGCGCCTTTCTTGCTGATTTGTGGTCTTCGGAGAATAAGGCTGCCTCTTCTCTTCCTCTCGCTCTATGAGCCCTTCGTCTCATCCTCAGGCAGTGTCGCCTCATATCAGCAATTTCCTCCGTCCACCAGTATGCTGGCTGTTTGTGTTTTCGCGTTTTCTTCCTGCACATGGATTTATTGCAGGCTTGATGAATAAGCAACATAGTGTTCTCTACCCATTTATCCGCCGCCTCTCTCCCCTCAAATGAAAAGCAACTCGTTTCAACTTTCACCATTCCTCTCTGTATTACCTCACAGAACTTTTCTTTATCCATATTTGTGGGATTCCAGTATGATGGTTTGCGTATGACAGCGCTTTGTTGTCGATTTTGCTGAAGTACACAGAAAGTAACATACTGATGATCGCTTCCTGTGTAGTCCTCAATCACCCGCCATTCAGATATTCTTGACAAAAAATCGTCTGACGCTAAAGTCACATCTGGTATGGTTCCATTGCAGCCAGGTCGTCGAAAGGTAGGCGTATTTCCAACATTTACGGTCGACAATCCTAACCTTGCAGCCATTTCCAGTATACGACGTCCTCTGGAATCTACATCCGGCATACCCCATTCCAAGGCCTTGGCATTGAAATCTCCAGCTACAATAAGGTTATTTCCCATACCACGCAATGTGTCCTCAAGGCTATCCAACTTGTTCTGGAAATCAGCAATGGGCTCGTTCGGAGTGAAGTAACAGCTCACGTACGTAAGCGTGCCATTCTTAACCCAGACGAAACCATCCTTAGAACCTTGATCTGTCACTGGATATTTTCCCAGATCCGGAATGAAAATTGCGGCTGTACCAAGGTTGTCCGCAAACCACCCATAATGGTCCCTGTTCTGATATTGCTCACTCAGGAGAAAAATATCCGCTTCCATTTCAAATGCCAATTGCGTCAAGAGATCATTGGCATTCAAACTTCTGTGAACATTTCCTTGAAGAACTCTCACCATTTTTTGCCGATTTTAACCTTCTCGAGAGCATCCCTAAACACTATTCAGGCGCCTGAACCAGGAACATGGTTCCATTTGGTGTCATGAACCTCCTTCTCCGTGCATAGCACACATCGTGCTTCACCTTTACAGTCTGATGCTTTATGTCTGGCATCTCCACACTTGTAACAGAGTTTGCTCCTATCAGGGCCATTACAATTCCTTGCAAGATGTCCATATGACAAACAACGGAAACAGCGAGTTACCATTGCTCTCTCCCTTACCCTACCATATATCCATCCCACATTCATTCTCCCCTCTTCCAGAAGTTTACCGGCATCTTGCTCTGCTAAATGTATAATAGCCATTTTCTGACTTCTGCTATTGAGTTCCGTGACAAAGATTTTGACTTCTCCGCTAAGTGTTTTAATGTCCCGTCTGACCGCCTCCTCCACATCTGCAATAGTCGTGATGCAGTCTAAGTCCCGCACCTCTAGAGTTATTCGGGGGGTCAAAGTTCTGACATCTTCATCCTGACCAAGAGCCTCTCTCAACGATTTGTTGAGGTTTTCTCGACCCTCACACGTCGTAGATTTGTTCAATTCAAGAAGAACATCTCCAGACCTGGTCTTCCTAATTGACTTAATGTCCACGCCACTGTCCTCTGGTTTGACCTTGCTACGGATATCTTTAAGTACATCCGCAAAGGATCTGTATTTGCTGGCTGAATAAGAACAGCTTCAAGGCGCCTTCTTGGTTTAGGCCTCTTCCCTTCTTCCTTTCTTGCAGGGTTTATGACCACAGTTTGAACCTCTTCTACTCGCTGCTGAGTATTTTCAATGTCATTACTCTGTTGTTTCCTCTTCTTCTTGGGTTGAACTCTTGTCCATTCCTCCTTTTCGGTGATCTCTGGAATTGTTCCCGAAGATATCGGAGACAATTCCTCCGCTCTTGAAGAAAGGTCCTTTTTTTTTGAAGCAACAGCAACTCTCTGGCTTTCTTCCAGGATCTCCGACTAGTACTCCCTGCATCTAAAGCCTCCTGCAATTTTTTCAACCCAACTTGAATCTCCAGCTTCATATTCTTTTGGGGGATAGCCAAAATGCTCTCCAAAAGCGCCTTAGCAATGTCAAGATACTCCTGTTCTTTGTTTTCATTGACCGATATCTGCTGTCTTAAGACGGCGAACTTATCGGCATCCAATGCTCCTTGACTCAGTATTTCCTCCATGGCAATGCTACGGGTTAAAAATGTCCGCCGAAACAGAGAGATCTAAACGCCCTTGCCGCCTCCTGGCGACAGAACCTTAACTACTACTAATACCAGACGGCTTTGGAAGTTACGGCAAGACCTTGTACTAACAATACCCTAACCTCTACTTGGACCAAAGATGATATTTCGAGCTCGTTTGTTTGAGATGATACTACCACTTCTTAACCTCAAATTGGTTATGACATTACAACATACAAGCGATAATATAACCAAAAATGTATATTGCACCAACAACAGAGATATTTATATTAACTGAAATGTACACTGACCTGTTCCCAATTATAACACAGACGAATGATACCTTCTTCTCATGCAAATGCTCATTTTATACACACCAAATCATCAACACCACTATCGTAATCATGGCACCCAACAATCCTCATAATAATAATAATAATAATAATAATAATAATAATAATAATAATAATAATAATATCGTATGGCCTCGAATGCCGGGTGCAAGTTTTGTTATTTGACGCCCAGAAGGCAGCTTGCATGTCGAATTTTGTTGTTCCTTGGAACGCTATGAAAGTCAAGGAAGTTCGATATCTAAGCTCCTTGACACTATAGCGCTTTCTAGTGGAGAAATTAGGAACTTTGTGTTGGCGGAAACTCCCAAGATTAATTTAGCCATTATGAACACGGTCTACTGAATTCAAATGGGTTCTTTGACATGCCAACATCGTATGACATGCGTGTTTTAGCCGCTTCGGTGGCGTAGTTGATAGCATGCTGAGCTTCTATGCCCAAGATCGTGGGTTCAAACCCGGCCGAAGTCGTCGGTTTTTTAAGAGCGTTAAAAATCCCTCAGTATGCCTTCCCTTGGAGGGGAAATGAAATCGGCGGTCCCATGTCACAGATTTATGTCATATTAAAGAACCTTCCACTAATTACACCTGTGTGAAGCTAAACAACGCGCTTAGGTTCCTACGTTTGTCGCCAAGAGCCGACTGTGGTGGCGTCTAGTAGCCAAGTTCTGACCTAGTAGTCGTTGACGGTGGCGTTTGTCGGCAAAAGTAGGAACTACTTGAAAAATTCAATCTCTGCAGTCCATTCTTGAATTCAAAACAGATAACATACACTAATACAATCATCACAATTAACACCGGTTATCAGACAGATTCTACACACACCCAAAGTACACCGGGCTACATGACCGCGTTGTCGCAGCCCCTAAACTGAGGAACCGACCAACCGACATACGTGTCGTATTTTTGCCGCTTTTCAAAAATCACTTACCACGGCCAGGAACGAACCTGCAACCTTGGGGTTAGTAGACCGACACGTTAACCACTCACCCACCGTGGCAAGCTATTAGAATTAATTTGAACTCATAATTACAATCCGGAGTCTCCGTGGCTTAGGCGGCAGCACGCCGGCCTCTCACCGCTGGATCCGTGGTTCAAATCCCGGTCACTCCATGTGAGATCTGTGCTGGACAGAACGGAGGCAGACAGGTTTTTCTCCGGGTACTCCGGTTTTCCCTGTCAAAATTTGATGCCTGCAACACTCTCCACTATCATTTCATTTCATCTGTCATTCATTTAATCATTGCCCCAGAGGAGTGCGTCAGGCCTCGGCAGCCGGCACAGTTCATATCCTCGCCACTAGATGGGGGCTTCATTCATTCCATTCCTGACCCGGTCGGAGACTGGAAGCAGGCTGTGGATTTTCATTTTCAATTACAATCCATGAAAGAACTCTGTATGGTATTGCATAGTACTAGACAATGTTACAACTTCGTAGTAATACATTACTTTCACTTTATTTTTAATTTTTTGTAAATACACTCACCGGCAAAGAAAGCGAAACACTACGAATTTCAGACTAAACTCGATGTTGGACGTTCCAAACCTTGTATTAATTAAATACTATGGCATTACAACAATATGGCAATGTATCATAAGTTAATTACCCTAATTAACACAATACTTGATAAACAGTATTGACCAAGACAATGACAACAGTGCACAAACACGAATTTGGAAATGTCGAAACCTGGAATCCATCGTACTGTCCTCCGACCTGTTGCACTGTATGTTTATTGATTAACCGTACCGTAATGTCCACAAAAGTACGTAACATGAGAATTCACTGTAATAAACCTTAAGACAGCCGTTTGTGGTTATTGTTGTCCAAAGGCGGGAAACGGTAACATTGGTGTTGTGATTGTCACAATCAACAATGTTTATCAATTATTGCGCTGAAACTTCTCAAATGAGCTAATTAAATCACGGCACATTGCCATAGGCTATCGCTGCAAAGCCACAGAATTCAATTTATACCCGGTTTATAACGGTCAAATATTGAGTTTTGTCTGATATTCGTAGTGTTTCGCTTTTTATGCCGGTGAGTATTTATATTTTTCCTATTATCTCAAAATGTTTAAATGCTTCTCCTGAAAAAGAGTTCATTTTGACTTGTCGCCTTTCAAAAATCACTTTTCGTGGCCAGGAGTGAACCTACAAGCTTGGGGTTGGAAATCCGACACGATAACCACTCACCCACCGTGCAGGGCTAGATTTACCAATAGGCCCCAGCCTAGGGGCGCACCATGCTGAGGGGCGCAAGTTCTTTTTACCGTTCAAAAATAGACTAAACAGATTTTTGATACTTATGATTTTTTTAACAAATTTCGTACAATTTTATGATTTAAATTAAACTTTCCAAACTTTTGACGCTTTTCCAATCCATATTGTGGCCATCATTTTCCAGCAAATGTTTTGCAACAGCAGATTTTTCGAACTTCAGCTTTAGAACAAGAATGTTTTATGATTTACTAGCTGTTACCCGCGGCTTCGCCCGCATTAACATTTGGAATCCCGTTATAACATTAGTTATATAGATAGATAAGCATGGGTCCTAGTAGAAAATAATTCTATCACCTCAAACCAAAAAAAAGCATGGGACAAAAAAGTATATATCATGTTGGTTTCGGACCCTAAGAGACGTGAAAAATATAATAAAAGTATTAAAAAAAACTATTTTTTGAAATTTCATTCGAATCAATTTCTAGAAAAATCCGGCCAAAAAGTACAAAATCATTAATAACTCAGTAAGTATTCGTCGTATGATGAAATAGCAAGAGAGAAAACAGATGTAATGTGTTATTGTCTACAACATAGGCCATGTATAATTTTACACTCAGACATATTACGCCCCCCCCCCCCCATAATTTCACCCCTCCCCATGGGCCCCTTAAATAAGATTTATGAAAAAACGGTCAAACACCTGTTTACTTATTTTTTATGCTGATATTTCCCCGCTGAGTTCCAAACTCCTGGCCTATGTCGTTTAAGGGATACACGCTCCTTTAGGAATCCTTCAACCCCCACATTTCACCCCTTTCACCTCATAATATACACCACATCGAAAAACCCTCAGACACGTGTCTTCTTTTTTTTATGATGAAATAGCAAGAGATAACTCCGTAAGTATTCGTCGTATGATGAAATAGCAAGAGAGAAAACAGATGTAATGTGTTATTGTCTACAACATAGGCCATGTATAATTTTACACTCAGACATATTACGCCCCCCCCCCCCCATAATTTCACCCCTCCCCATGGGCCCCTTAAATAAGATTTATGAAAAAATCGGTATGCCGAGTACCACATCCCCCAGTGAAACCAATCGGGAGATATTACTATTCAATGAAATGCAGGTCTACCCCCTTAACACCCCTTTAGAACCTGAATATCCAAAAATCCTTTCTTAGTGGGCGTTTATGGCCCTTGAGGAAGCTGCATACCAAATTTCATTCCAATCCGTTCGGTGGTTTCTGAGATTTCGTGATGAATGAATGAGTCAATCAGTCAGTCAGTGGTATTTGAGCTTTATATAGTAGATTAGGAGAAAACTTTAGTCTTGAATATTAATATCAGTTTAATTGAATAATTCATTATGCATAGTTGCTGGTTGTATGATGTAGCGTATGTGTATATATGAATATCTGTATAATGTCTTTAATGGTTTAAACTTAGCCTATTTTAATATCTCGTTGGCCTATTTATAGTTAAAATACAAATTTAGAAACAGTTGATTCTCTCATTATTATTATTATTATTATTATTATTTTTTTTTTTTTACCCTCCAGTTTGGTGGAACCCACGGACTCAGAAAGGGAATTCACCACTAACGCCTCTACGGGCAGTGTCCTAGAGCTGGGAACATCGAATCGGAAGGGATACAACTGGTGAGGTGGGATTGGCACCTCGCCCAGGCGGCCTCACCTGCAAAGCGAACAGGGGCCTCATGAGGGAAGGTAAGGGATGGTTAGGATGGATAGGCAAGGAAGAGGGAAGGAGGCGGCCGTGGCCTTGAAGAAGGTACTGAGACAGTATTTTGCTATTTATTTGAACCCTGATATGACAGCGAGACGTATTTGGAAGTTATTGCTTGACAGTATTTTGACTGTAGACTTTGAGCCACAGTTTGTTTCCTATGCACTAAGGAGATGGATAGACTACCCCGCCACGCTCCTGATTACGTGCACAGGACATGCTCACGGACTTGCCATTGCAACTAGTTGAGGGATATATGAAATGATAATCGATTGGGTTCGATTGTCCACCTCGATACAGGTGTGATGCATCTTGGGTAGACTCCCAGCTGTGACTGGAATGAGCAGTTTTGAAACGAGAGACACTTGAGTAGAGCAACTTATGCAGTGAACATGTTATCGTTCGTATAAGAAAGTTCCGTGTATCACGCGGTAATACGAGTGCTTTCTACTCGCAGCGCGGTTCGAACGAGTGAGCTTAGCCAACACATGGACTTGTTAATACAGACTTCGATGAGGAAATCTGCTACGTATTGGTTTGAAATGCAAGAAAGCATTATTATCAAGAATATTATGACTGGATTTTCTTGTGAGAAACAAGCTATTGGAGTAATGATGTGCTAAACATAACGTTCAGGAATGTAATGCAGTAGCAGAGTTGATCATTTGGAATGACATCCTTTTGAACTCTACAATGAAGAGAAAGAAAATGTTGGGAACATTAGTTCAGATCCAGTGATTTTAAAGTAGCCAAGAATGAAGAAACAACTCCAAAGAAAGGAAGCTACTTTACTGATAACGTCGAGGGAGCCTTGTGCAAGCAATATGCAGGAACTCCGTTTCGTGGACAGTAGTTTTCGGGTTAGGAGGAAGTTGGTTCGGCGACTTGCAGATCCAGCCATGAACTTCTCAGGGATGATGGTTCAATTCCTGACAGGAATGTATATTCCTATATTTTCTTCAATTTCAACCAGAACTTCGCCCAAGGTAGCTGGAAAACTTTTCTTCTCTTGTAGACAGTAGAACTTGTCACCTTTAGTTCGATTCTTTTCACCAATATTTTATTAATTAGCATGAATTTCATTCAAAGGCTAGATCTGGTTCTTCTTTATCATTTCTGTCGGAGAGTGTAATTTATTGAGTAGTTAACTGTAAACGTGATGCTATTTAGAGCATTACTTTGTTGCTTTTATTTTTAAAATTTTGGAAATAAAACCAAGCATTCAATTTTGTTGGGAAGATATCTGCAGCATAATTAGGACCAAGACGACGATATCTTTGTATAAGAATAGCAATTAGGAAGAAGATGGCCACACACTCGTGCACTTGAACTATTCCAAAAATATTTCAGTGATACTATCCGTTTGGACTTATGATATTCTAGTAGAAATCATTTCTTTTAGAAATGATAGTGCATTTTCATCGTTCTTTTCCATGATTATGGATTTATGGAAATCGTCCGGCGAAAACAATTGTGAATTGATTGCCAAGGCATTTGCAGCCTACTTTCATATATTTTTTTGATTAAAGATTTTTCTTTAAATGTAATATTTTTGTTCGTTCAGTTTTTGCTTGTATTATTTCAATTCGTTTTTGGGAAGACTCTTGGATAGATCATCGTTTGATTTAATGGTTTGCGTGTATCTATTGATATGATAATAGACTCCTTTCCATGATGTAAGTCTCACGTGTTTTCTTCTGAGTAGTTGAGCCATTTTTCGAGTTTGGATAGGCGAAACTGAAACGACTATTTTGATAGTGTCTATTTACAATTTTTCTCTCACATATAAGTCATTATGGAAATATATATATAAATATATTGGAATTGTGAATCAAATTTAACTGTTCACATTGTTATAACAGAATTTTTCGTAGACTTTAAAGACGATTATTGTGGAAATGCATAATACAATTTATCTAACAAATTGTTGCTTCTTGTTTAATGAAGTTAGAAAGGAAGTAATCTGTGGCATTTCTATATTCGTCCATGATGGGGCATGATATTTTCAGAGCAATTTCTGAAAGGTTTCAAGTTTAATAACGTTTGGGTTTAATTCTTGACAGCTTTGGAAAGCTGAATTGAGGTATTGCAATTTTGTGCATACGATTTATTGTGTTAGTGCAGCAAATATTTGACATCATTGGATGGTCAATATTAATGCTGGATATTGTTCTTGTAGTCTTTTGAGAAGACGTTAACGTAGTTATTGCGTTTTAGTAAGAGTGAAATTAGCTTTTGAGCTATCACCTTTTTTTTTTTATATGATGTTGTAGTTATCGTGAATTGGAATCACGAATGTTTTTCTTATATGCTTGTTTTATGCAAGTTGCCCTACGTTTTATTCTCGCCTAGTAGGATTTGCCGGAGATAAATTGTCTATATCATGACACCCATATTCAAGTAACACAGCTACTTCTTGAACAACTTTAACTAATTCATGCAACATAATACATGTGATATTTCAGTAATTTTAGTAAAAATATACTGCATTCTTTGAAGCTTATAAATAGTTAATAAACTATTTTCACAACTTGTAACACTATTCGATTATCTTAATTGATTGTTGAATACAACGAATTAAGGAAATGATAACCATGAAACATACTTGTAAAATTAAATGAAGATAGGCAGCGTTGAGAACAAAATCCTAATTGAGGATGTAACTTGTATATAAAGTGTAAAATATGTATAAATCTTTAAGGGTATAACATCAGTACATAATGTAATATTGTATTTTTCTTGTTATTTGTTCAGCGGATGATATGAACAGTAAGATGGGGCCTTATTGTAGGCATTTATTTAAAACTACATTTTTTATCATTTGATCTAAAGAAGCTTTTCTTTAACTTTGTGTCGAATTGACGGACATTCATCATTAATCAGTCAATAAATTGAATTTAATTTTAAAGAATCTTAGAACGACTGGTGTTTTATATCAGAAAAGGGGAGTGCGTTAGGAGGACCAGTGGGTGGTTTTCTTTGAGTTTGCTTAAACTTAACGCCCGAGATATTTTCATTTTATTTTAGAGTCTCTTGTTCGAGTTCTTTTGAGCTTCGTTTCATCGTAATTTTATACACCACTGGCATCTTCGTACCGCATTCTTTAATATCGACGTATCCTGATCCCTGGTTGATCCTAGTTGGTAGGTTTTTCAGAGGTCATTTGAGCCGGGAACTTCTAGAATCTACGATCCAGCCTTTCCATCGGATTGCAACAGGTAAGACCACGTGGATTACGGGTACATCTATATATGGCGACCCAATCTATGGGGCTATCGAATTGGCATTCTCGATTTCTGCAATGCTAAACCCATGTGTGAGAATCCATTTTTATGAGATTATTGAGTTTAGCAGTTTTCGAACGATGTAGTCGTTAGCAAAATTTTCTTTGGCATTGCTACGATTATACACGTCGAATTCGTTGGGAATTCACGTTTCTTCAAATCGTGAAGATGAGTTTACTCAATCTACCTGGCATACAGATAGAATTATCGTCATTGCTTAAATTTATTTGTTTTGTGCGTGCCAAGTAAATGTAATTTGATTGATTACGACATGACCATAAAAGAGATTTCTAGGAAATTTTTATGGATCAGCGTGGTCAGATGGGACATGACATGGGGCCATTTTTCACTCCATGCTTGTCGGCCATTTTGTGTTAGTTACCGGCGATGATTATTTGTAGATCATCTGTAATAATAGAATCACTTTCTTTAATAATAATATAAATAATTCATCATTTCAATTTTAATTTAAACCGTTTCTAATATAAATCACCGTCGTTGCATACCTCCTATTTTCTTATAGACTTAATTTATATAATAAGTTTAGAAGCAAAACAAAATTCAATGCTTGTATTGGTGAAAAGGGTCATTCTAAATGTGTCAATTCTGCTATTTATGTATTGCATTCCTGTGTTCTCTATAATTGTATTTACCATGACAGCTGTGTCAAATGAGGACATTGCCAATATGTTGATGGCAATGCAGGAGAAAATGGGCAGTCACGCTCATGAATTAGCTGAGATAAGGAGTAATTGCCAAACTAGTTTTGACAATATCAACTCCATTGTCAATAAGAATACTGAATTAGTTCAGGGATCTGTAGGGGATATTAATCAAATGCACTTGTCCCTCAAATATCTTCAAGACAGTAATCGTAAGATTGCAGCTAACGCTAAAGATATAAAGGAAAAGATAATTGATGTAGAAACAGGCATCGACAGTGTGACAGCCGATGTCAAGCTTGTTCAACTTGACATTACTTGTGTTAATGTAGAAGTTGGCCATGTTAGATCTAATGTTGCATCATTAGAAGTAAAAATAAATTCAACAGAAAGTAAAATTGATTCAGCTGAAGGCAAATTAGATGCAATGCAGGGTAAAATGAATTCAACAGAAAGTAAAATTGATTCAGCTCAAGTTGATATTACTGCAATGCAGAGTAAAATTAATTCAACAGAAAGTAAAATAGATGCCACTCAGGCTAAAATTAACCTAACAGAAGGCATTGTAACTGGTATACGAGCTAGTATTTCTACCATAAAGGAGGATGTTAGAAATATTAAATCGGAACTAGATAGTAATCAGAAATAAAATAAAATTAGTTTAGATGCATTGCAATTGCAGTTTTCAAACGAAGCAAGTGCAACGCAAGAAACTCTAACCAAATTAGAGGGTGATATGGCCCAACTTAAAGAAAAGGTTGAAGATCACAACAAGGTCTTGAGAAAAGATATTGAGATCGATCTCAAGGCTATTGTTAACGATCAAGTGACCATCTTAAGGGGGGAAATCACGAAAATAAATGCAGATGTCATTAAAAGCATTAAGTCAGATTTTGAATTAAAGATTAACAGAACAGAATTAAGACTTAACCAAGATATTTCCCAGGCTAGAATAGACACTGATAAACGAATCGATTCAGTTCAGACTATGCAGGTCGAAAGCGTTACTGTTCTTAGGGAGGATTTAGAAACGCAGATTAAAGGCGTAATTTTAAAAGTAGACCAAGTTAAGATAGATCTAAACTCAGAGCGTGAAATGAAAACATCAGAATTAAACGAGATTAGACAAGAGTTTCAAACGTTCAGGTTAATGGATCATATAGACATAAATAAATTAAGAACGGAAATCAAGTCACAATTGGAAACGTTGGGGAAACCTATAGATTCCGATGGGGAAGGAAAGGTACACCATTTAAGGGACAGGATGGATACCACAACGCCAGCTAGGAACTATTTAGCGAGGTTGAATAAGGCACATGAGACAGAACAGGGTCATGTTAGATCAGAGATCCCGAATGAGGCTACGTCAGAAATAAATCCCAGAGATTTTAGGATATCAACGCCTAATGACAGATCTAATGTCACGATAGTGAGAAATTACGAGGAAAAAATTAAGAAGTTTTCAAATACGGAGGGTTTGACTCCTATAGAATTCATTAGAAATCTACAAGATCACTTTGCGGAACATCATGTTGCAAGGGACAGAGAACTGCGGATTGTTGAGAAGCATCTGGCAGATGCACCGTTAAATTGGTTCCGAGCTTTCCGATATACTTTCGATAACTTCGAACAGTTTTCGGAAGCATTTATTAAAAGATTCTGGTCGATAGAGATACAACACGCAGTGAGGGCGGAAGTCTATTCGAGGAAATATAGTAGTACTGGACCCACCAGTTATTCTGAATTCTTCACATCTCAGTTAGCCCGCCTTAGATATCTTCAACCCCCATTGAGACAGGAGGAAATTCTTGAGACAATTTCACGCCAGTTACCGGTGGAAGTTAGAAGGAATTTAATTTCATCAGGCGTAGAGAATTTAGCGGCAATGGACGACTTGCTGCGTAGGCTAGACCATACTTCTATGTCACCTACCATAGTCAAAAGCGGAAGGACGGAAAATAAGGCCGTGAACGCGGTAGTCGTTGATCAAACTCAACAAACAGAAAGGTCAAATAGGACAGGATCTAGATGGGAAGGTCCGATGAGGAAAAGTAGGACGTATAGTCGAAGATTTGAAGATAGAAACAACCAACGACCATACGGAAACTACCAACAAAGATACGATCGAGATCGGAATAGACCTAACCAAACCGATCGTATTCAAGAAAGATATAAACCTTACGAAAGTAGAAATAGGAATGACAGGTACATGAATGGGAATCAGGAAAGAGAACAATACCAACCTAGGAATAACAGGTATCGAGGTTATCAGAATAATAACCGATACTATGATAATAGGAATAGACAAGGCCAGTATGAGCAACAGAATAGAGGTCAACAAGGTTTTGCCAGATATAAAAACTATCGAGACAAAAACTATCATAACCAGGAAGATAGAGAACAGTCTAGAAAGGACAGGGATAGGCGTGAAGAAAGGAAGGATCGAAGGGACACAGAAAGTGAACCAGAACCTAACACTAGCCATCACACTAGTGATAATGAAAGAGGTTCACAGGAAGAGAAAAAAACGCCAATTTTGAAATCCCGGAAGGATTAAACAGCCAGCCGCCTCCATTTGATATAATTATACAAGATGTTTATGAGGTCACGGACGAAGATTTGTTATTCGAAGAAATGGAAGGAATTGTGAGTGAACGTGCTGAATTGCCTATAATTGAAATCTCTGTGGGCTATCAACATTGCAGGTCTCTTATAGACACGGGAGCGGTCATTTCAATCATGTCCGAAGATTGATTTTTGAAATTAGAAAAGGAACAACAATTTACCACATTGCCAGCTTCATCGATCAAAGTGAGAGGACTATTTCAAGATAAATCGATGAAATGCAAATTACAAGTCCAGCTGAAGTTCAGTATAAATGACAGATGTTTTGAACATATTTTTGTGGTGCTCAAAAATATTAATTTTGAAATAATCCTAGGGATTGATTTTATTACCCGTGCCAGAATTACCATTGACATGGACAGGAGAATTATCAGGTTCCCAGAGAAAACTATTAGGAAGATAGTACATGAAAATATTGATTCCAATGAGGATGTGGAAAATTTGATCAGGGAAGAAGTTTTAGAAAATATAATAAATCAGGCCGAGCAAGAAAGAGAGCATTATGCACTTTACGTCGAGGGATTTACAGAAAGTACTTCAAGAAAGTGGAATAAAACGCAAAATTCTGTTCATTGACGAATACCTAGAATGGTGTAATAAAAGTATTCGCACACTTTTATTAGCTAGGTTGGGGGGAGGATGAGACAGTATTTTGCTATTTATTTGAACCCTGATATGACAGCGAGACGTATTTGGAAGTTATTGCTTGACAGTATTTTGACTGTAGACTTCGAGCCACAGTTTGTTTCCTATGTACTAAGGAGATGGATAGACTACCCCGCCACGCTCCTGATTACGTGCACAGGACATGCTCACGGACTTGCCATTGCAACTAGTTGAGGGATATATGAAATGATAATCGATTGGGTTCGATTGTCCACCTCGATACAGGTGTGATGCATCTTGGGTAGACTCCCAGCTGTGACAGGAATGAGCAGTTTTGAAACGAGAGACACTTGAGTAGAGCAACTTATGCAGTGAACATGTTATCGTTCGTATAAGAAAGTTCCGTGTATCACGCGGTAATACGAGTGCTTTCTACTCGCAGCGCGGTTCGAACGAGTGAGCTTAGCCAACACATGGACTTGTTAATACAGACTTCGATGAGGAAATCTGCTACGTATTGGTTTGAAATGCAAGAAAGCATTATTATCAAGAATATTATGACTGGATTTTCTTGTGAGAAACAAGCTATTGGAGTAATGATGTGCTAAACATAACGTTCAGGAATGTAATGCAGTAGCAGAGTTGATCATTTGGAATGACATCCTTTTGAACTCTACAATGAAGAGAAAGAAAATGTTGGGAACATTAGTTCAGATCCAGTGATTTTAAAGTAGCCAAGAATGAAGAAACAACTCCAAAGAAAGGAAGCTACTTTACTGATAACGTCGAGGGAGCCTTGTGCAAGCAATATGCAGGAACTCCGTTTCGTGGACAGTAGTTTTCGGGTTAGGAGGAAGTTGGTTCGGCGACTTGCAGATCCAGCCATGAACTTCTCAGGGATGATGGTTCAATTCCTGACAGGAATGTATATTCCTATATTTTCTTCAATTTCAACCAGAACTTCGCCCAAGGTAGCTGGAAAACTTTTCTTCTCTTGTAGACAGTAGAACTTGTCACCTTTAGTTCGATTCTTTTCACCAATATTTTATTAATTAGCATGAATTTCATTCAAAGGCTAGATCTGGTTCTTCTTTATCATTTCTGTCGGAGAGTGTAATTTATTGAGTAGTTAACTGTAAACGTGATGCTATTTAGAGCATTACTTTGTTGCTTTTATTTTTAAAATTTTGGAAATAAAACCAAGCATTCAATTTTGTTGGGAAGATATCTGCAGCATAATTAGGACCAAGACGACGATATCTTTGTATAAGAATAGCAATTAGGAAGAAGATGGCCACACACTCGTGCACTTGAACTATTCCAAAAATATTTCAGTGATACTATCCGTTTGGACTTATGATATTCTAGTAGAAATCATTTCTTTTAGAAATGATAGTGCATTTTCATCGTTCTTTTCCATGATTATGGATTTATGGAAATCGTCCGGCGAAAACAATTGTGAATTGATTGCCAAGGCATTTGCAGCCTACTTTCATATATTTTTTTGATTAAAGATTTTTCTTTAAATGTAATATTTTTGTTCGTTCAGTTTTTGCTTGTATTATTTCAATTCGTTTTTGGGAAGACTCTTGGATAGATCATCGTTTGATTTAATGGTTTGCGTGTATCTATTGATATGATAATAGACTCCTTTCCATGATGTAAGTCTCACGTGTTTTCTTCTGAGTAGTTGAGCCATTTTTCGAGTTTGGATAGGCGAAACTGAAACGACTATTTTGATAGTGTCTATTTACAATTTTTCTCTCACATATAAGTCATTATGGAAATATATATATAAATATATTGGAATTGTGAATCAAATTTAACTGTTCACATTGTTATAACAGAATTTTTCGTAGACTTTAAAGACGATTATTGTGGAAATGAATAATACAATTTATCTAACAAATTGTTGCTTCTTGTTTAATGAAGTTAGAAAGGAAGTAATCTGTGGCATTTCTATATTCGTCCATGATGGGGCATGATATTTTCAGAGCAATTTCTGAAAGGTTTCAAGTTTAATAACGTTTGGGTTTAATTCTTGACAGCTTTGGAAAGCTGAATTGAGGTATTGCAATTTTGTGCATACGATTTATTGTGTTAGTGCAGCAAATATTTGACATCATTGGATGGTCAATATTAATGCTGGATATTGTTCTTGTAGTCTTTTGAGAAGACGTTAACGTAGTTATTGCGTTTTAGTAAGAGTGAAATTAGCTTTTGAGCTATCACCTTTTTTTTTGGATATGATGTTGTAGTTATCGTGAATTGGAATCACGAATGTTTTTCTTATATGCTTGTTTTATGCAAGTTGCCCTACGTTTTATTCTCGCCTAGTAGGATTTGCCGGAGATACATTGTCTATATCATGACACCCATATTCAAGTAACACAGCTACTTCTTGATCAACTTTAACTAATTCATGCAACATAATACATGTGATATTTCAGTAATTTTAGTAAAAATATACTGCATTCTTTGAAGCTTATAAATAATTAATAAACTATTTTCACAACTTGTAACACTATTCGATTATCTTAATTGATTGTTGAATACAACGAATTAAGGAAATGATAACCATGAAACATACTTGTAAAATTAAATGAAGATAGGCAGCGTTGAGAACAAAATCCTAATTGAGGATGTAACTTGTATATAAAGTGTAAAATATGTATAAATCTTTAAGGGTATAACATCAGTACATAATGTAATATTGTATTTTTCTTGTTATTTGTTCAGCGGATGATATGAACAGTAAGATGGGGCCTTATTGTAGGCATTTATTTAAAACTACATTTTTTATCATTTGATCTAAAGAAGCTTTTCTTTAACTTTGTGTCGAATTGACGGACATTCATCATTAATCAGTCAATAAATTGAATTTAATTTTAAAGAATCTTAGAACGACTGGTGTTTTATATCAGAAAAGGGGAGTGCGTTAGGAGGACCAGTGGGTGGTTTTCTTTGAGTTTGCTTAAACTTAACGCCCGAGATATTTTCATTTTATTTTAGAGTCTCTTGTTCGAGTTCTTTTGAGCTTCGTTTCATCGTAATTTTATACACCACTGGCATCTTCGTACCGCATTCTTTAATATCGACGTATCCTGATCCCTGGTTGATCCTAGTTGGTAGGTTTTTCAGAGGTCATTTGAGCCGGGAACTTCTAGAATCTACGATCCAGCCTTTCCATCGGATTGCAACAGGTAAGACCACGTGGATTACGGGTACAGTACTGTCCCCGTTTACCCGGATAGTAGGCTGTCAGATATCCGCCCCCTCAATCGGATTGCCAACAATCAATCGCACCGGCTCAGCTACACCAATGAAAATGACACTGACAGATACTACCGAGGTTTGAGCACAGAAGTTACCAAGAAATTATTGAGGAACACACCAAAATAGACGGGGGTTCATACTTACCTTTACTTACCTCTTAAAAATTATCTCGGGGATTGGGTTGACAACAGGATCTCTAAAGTATGCTCCCACAATAACCTCCACCATGACATTTAAAAATGAACCAGAACGAAGACGAGAACTTTGAACTGTACAAAAGCTTTTATTTCAAATGAAGGGTATGATTTTAACAACTCAACAAAATAAATGTGGCTATCAGTAGCCCATGTCAATCTGACTATGTCTTCCTGAAGGACTTGCAAAGTTATCAAACAATATGTTAGCTCCCACGAGCTCAAAATAACGTAACATTCAAAACACATTTGGATTGGATAAGGAAGTCAGGACGAGACACATATATAGAGCATTT
Organism: Meconema thalassinum; assembly: GCA_946902985.2. NCBI lineage: Eukaryota > Metazoa > Arthropoda > Insecta > Orthoptera > Tettigoniidae > Meconema > Meconema thalassinum. The sequence goes on from OX336400.1 coordinate 55,296,629, forward strand.
GTTTCTTTTAATAAACATGACACTTGTATTTATAGGCGCAAGGTCTGAATGTAGACGACCTCGCCCGCTGATAACCAGTTGTCTGGCCAGCTGTGATCTACCCTTCAACCTGACGCACACCTGTCAAATGGGGGCTCACTTGTCACGCCACACTGCGTAAGAATCCAGCTCCCTCTCAAAAGTTTTAAATGTCTGCAAGACAACTCATATATATTGACGCAAATCTTGCAAATGCTCAACTCACATACCACTGGATTATTCTGACAATCCCTAAGCTTGTTAAGTTATCATCCAAATGTTTAATAAGCATAGTTTAGAGTATAAAACAAACCCTTAAATGTTTATAACAAAATCACATAAATTATTTATAACAATTAGAAATTGTTTATAATATTGACGAAGATAATTACAAAAAATTTAAACACGCCACTAACATTACTTTCGTTCCACATTATTGTCAAAGATATTTACATTTATTTACAATATCAACATTTAAATTATTTAAATTATTAATTTAAGAAATACATTTAACCACATGTTCATCCGGTTGGTAATTTCATAATCGTGTCAATATAATCGACCAATGAAGGTTAGTTATACATGTTAATGTCACAATCTGGTTTAATAAAGGTTGTAATAATTATTATAATTATTTGTGACGGTAATCTTCATTCAAAATCTTATCTCAAATTCTTTCAAAACTCTTGTTAATTATAACAGTAAATTCACTTGATTAATTTTCAACGGACTATGACAATATACTCCAGCGGAAAATAATTCGCTTACAAAATAATGCACAAACTGCATTACAATAGGCCCAAAATTCATCATATATTAATATATATGGCATCAAAATCTTCCACAGAACTTACAAAAACCTCCACTAACAAATTCTTTATCATTAATTATTCTGGGAACCTCCTTCATTTATTCAAGGGCATTATACATCAGCGACTTTCAACACGTCCGCTGCACTAGCGATTATACATTCATAGTTCCACTTCAAAAATTCTTATAATCATTAATAGTTTCAAAACTGTTGTCATTTAACCTTCGTGGATTTCATTCATGAATCGAAATGAAGTAAAAATTTGCCAATCACAAACAAATTTAATAGTGAATACGCTTATATACGCCTGTCTGGTCTATCAAAATTTAAGATTAACATCTTCAAAGAATTGTAGTATAAAAATACTATCATCAAATAAAGTGCGACTAAACTGCAAAATAGTCGAATAGAATCCAATTAGACTGGGGAATGCAAACATCATTATATAAATCTCTAATTGAGAAAAACTCCTAACAAGAGTTCACGACATTAATGCATTCAATAATTCATAATTAAAGTTCATCTTTCACAAAATGGTCTATGATGCAATGATCGTTCATAACTGACGATAAATGTCTGTGTTGCAATCAATTCAAATAACGACTAGTATTTCCAAGATCGTCGACAACGTAATGGATTTTAACGCTCTAAAATCATTTAAATGTTCTTCCTACTTGATGATGACAGAAAATTGGTCAAAGTAATTAAACTGGGGTAGAATTACTTTAATAAAGTGACACGCTGTCTGAATTTAAATCTGCCATAAAAATCATTAACTTACAGTCAAATCGAGACTACAAAAAAAAGCAAATTACTGAAAAATCTAAATATCAGTCTCAACTGATCCAGAATCGTTCAACTATGCCCATGACATAACAATGTCTTAATAAATCGTCGAAAAAGGCATAACTCATCAAGGTGTACTGAGAATAGGAATCTCAAACAAGAATATAGGGCAAAATACATGAGGACAAAAATATGGGAAAATGGTTGCTCAAATATTGCTAAGAAACTCAAATACAATAAACGTTCACGACTACCTTATCTGCTGGTTGAAGTTCCAGATTCCAGAGGAAAATTCCCCAAAGAAGACTGCTGTTGGATCCATTTTACCAACTTGAATAGCTCCATCCTCCAAACAGGAAACAGCACCCTCGGAGAATCGAACTGCTTCCTCCTCCGGAAATTGCACCGCTCCGTGAAGACGAAAAACATCCTTCCGGCAATAATCTTCTTTGTGAGTCGGGACAACCCTGACCTCTCTTGAAAAATCCCTGAAGTTCCAGTAGAAAATCGCCATGAAGTTTTTGTAGTAGTTTCCGAAGAAATAATCATATTCAGTAAGTATGAAATCATTTCCATTGCTGTTTGATAGTATTCAGCGTTGAACCACGAAACATGGGTGTGGATGGTTATTCACCACATGTTCGCTTGTGTGGAATAGCAATTAGCGAAGTTCCATGCTGCTATCTTACTCCGTTGAAATATGTCCCAATTGCATTAAAGTCCTTTAGCCTTCCATCTTCTCTTCGGTTATGGTAATAGAAGAACAAACTGCCATATTAAACTGCTCCATAATACTGTAGCGTTGTGTCACAAAAGCAATCTGAAGTCTCCCTATTTCACTAGCCGTGTCAGCCGTGGCGTAGAATCTGGCTATACAAAGTGCTTCTCAGGAGGCGAGAAAATCACTTTTGTCAGTCGTCTAAAATTGCCAATATCTTCCAAAATAATTCCTCGAAATTGTTCAACTTTTCTACACTCCTTACTGTAGCAATGCACAATAGAATTAGCTTATAGGCGACCGCTAACTGTTCATAGCTAATCTTGTAGATGCGTTATAATGTGCGTTTTAACTTCACCTAGATTTACTCACAGTAAACTTGCACTGCTAGTATGCTCGACTCTCGTTTAATGCAGTGGCTTCACCACGCGTTATAAAGACGACTCTTACTTCTAATCTCACTCAACGTCTCACCGAAATAACCATATAAGAACTGACGATTGAGCTATCAGACGATTGAGCTTCGATGATTAGAGACTCCTCTCTTCTGCGCAAGGCCTTTTATAAACTTCATGAGGGGCGTATCCATCCCTTCCATAGCGTGTTACTGCGCCATCGCTAGAAGTTTCAACTTCGCCAATACATGACGGATTTTCAAAATTCAAAAACCGAAAATAAATTTCACCAAAATTCCAGATCAATGCCTCTACTGCAAATGGATTTCCACAATTCTGCATTCCAAAAAGTAATAAAAATACCATAGTTTCAGCAATCTCCGTCTTCCTTCAGACTATCGTTCATTGGTTCGAGTCTCCCCTCCAATAGCATAATTTCTTCCTCAGCAGAATTCCACGTTTCCTGCGACTGCGTCGTAGATCTCGGATCTTTCTCGAATAAATGCTGACGTCACTGAGAATCTCAGCTCAAGTAGCCTGCTGGCATAACGTCTGCGTCATCCGTGCTTACGTCATGACTACCCACGTCATAACTATGACAGCCATAACTTTCTTTCTAATTTTCCAATATAGCCACCGTGGTCTCTTTATAATTCAATTACGGGGGCAGTACCATCCCGGAATTTGCCCGAAGACGAAGTGGGAAACCACGGAAAACCATTTCGAGGATGGCCGAGGGGGAATCGAACCCCCTCTATTCATTTGGGCCTCCCGAGGCTGAGTAGACCCCGTTCCAGTCCTCGTACCACTTTTCAAATTTCGTGGCAGAGCCAGGAATCGAACCCAGGACCTCCGGGGCGGCAGCTAACCATGCTGACCGCTACGCTACGGAGGCGACCTCTCATTATTTTAATTTATTTAATTGATTTTACTTCACGATACATTAGAATAAAATGAAAATTACCTTCACAAAGACCTTTCTGAGGTCTAAATTCTCTCTCCTTCACGGGGGCGTGGTGGCTCAGTGGTCTAGCTGAATGCCTCTCACCAAGGCGGTCCGGGTTCGATTCCCGGTCAATGCATGTGAGATTTTCGAAGTGAAATGCCATGTCCTGTGGTTCGGATTCCACGTAAAAGGAGGTCCCGTGGCTCATGATCTCGAGATTAACGGTCACGTTAAACTACAAGCTTCCTTCCTTTCCTCCCTCCTTCACGAAGAGGGGGCGGCAAAAACCCACGGGCCTAGGGGCGCATAAAATCTAAATCCGGCCCTGCCACCGTGGCAAGCAGTAGTGTTCTAACTTGTGCATAGAAAGTGGCTGCATTACTAATTATATTTGTTACTTCACTGTTGTTGTTGTTGTTGTTGTTGTTGTTGTTATACTTGTTATTGTTTTTGTTTGAGTCTTCAGTCTTTTGACTGGTTTGATGCAGCAGTCCATTCCTCCCTGTCCTGAGCTAATCGTTTCATTTCTACATAGCTACCACACCCTACATCAGAAGCAATCTGTTTAACATATTCTAACATTGGTCTACCCCTACAGTTCTTGTCCTCGACCCTTCCTTCCATTACTAAGATTGCTATTCCTGGGTGGTCTTAGTATGTGTCCTACCAACTTATCCCTTCTCTTCATTAGCAGTCACCAGAAACATTTCTCCTCTCCCACTCATCTTAATACCTCTTCATCTGTCACCTTATCTACCCATCTGAACTTCATCATTCTCCTGTAACACCACATTTCAAACGCTTCAATTCTCCTCTTCTCTGCTGCACCAATAGCCCAAGTTTCACTTCCATAGAGCGCCACACTCCAGACAAAGGCTTTCAAAAATGACTTCCTAATACCTAAATCTATATTCGATGTCAATATATATATATATATATCTATATATATATATATATATATATATATATATATATATATATATGTATGTATATATACTTTTTTTAGAAATGCTTTCCTTGCCTGAGCCAACCTACTTTTTACATCCTCTTTGTTTCGTCCATCACTGGTTATTTTGCTTCCTAAGAAACATAAGTCTCCTACTTCCTTTAGCTTTTCACCTGCCAATTTGATGTCCATAAGAGATTCTGATTTATTTCGGCTGCATTCGAATATATTTGTTTTACATTTATTAATTTTCATGTTTCACGTGTGACTCTATTTATATTGTTGTATATTATCTTATTCTAGTGGTGAGCATTGTAATTGGGGCATCCTGTAATGTTCACAACAAAACAAATAAATAATAAATAAATAAATAAATGTAAAACATTGCAGCAAAAGTGGGATTACAAATTTCATTTGAAAAGACAGAGATTATGCCAACCTTCGAGGTGGACACCCCTGACCTTCAACTAAATGATAACAAACAAATTAAGGTTGTAAAAAATTCAAATATCTTGGGGAAACTATAACTTGGAACCTAAATTAGAAAGCCGCAATAGAGTACAGAACAACAAAACTGAGACAAGCACAACGAGTCACATGGTCAACTTATAAGAAGAAATCTCTCTCGATGAACGCCAAATTCAAACAGTATGGTTCTGTAGTTAAACCTGAAGCAACTTATGCAAGTGAAACCCTGTTTAAGATGAATACCAAAGCAACAACAGATAAAATCCAAAAAATAGACAGAAGGATCATCAGGACAATCATCAATAGAAAACATCAAGTAAATGGACAATGGAGACTGCTGCCTAATGAAATAGTTTATCGGGAAAATGAATCAATTGTAGATACAATGCGAGAAAGGAGAATTGCCATTTTCAGCCACATAGTAAGACTACCAGACACCAGACTACTGAAACAATTATTCAATTTCTTTTGGAAAAGTAAAACCAAGAACAACTGGTTCGTTGAGGTCCAGAATGATTTAGACGAGCTAAATATTACAATGAAATAAATTGCAGAGAGAAAAGAGAAGAGGATTCTGAGAAGTAGGGATACAAGATTGAAATTAAAAACAGTCAACCGAAAACAGTACACCATTAAAATAAAGAGAGGGCGGCCAGGTCGGAGAGATTAAGGAAGCTCTGGAAGGCGAAGAGGAAGTTGAGAAGCCATTACAACTAATATTGTAAAGACTGTAGTGTAGATGGATTGATTTAAGTGCTCCAATGTGGGCGTAAACTATGTAAATAAAAATAAATGACATAACAATCAGACTACAGCATGTAATCTTCTGAAATTAAATCACAAAAATAATATTTTATTTGGATAGTTGTAAATAAATGTTGACGCATGTCACAGTCACAGTGATGTTTATAACTCATAATCCCCATCCACCAACACAGAGAGATAGAGTATTTTAAATTCTATCTGTGAGTTGAGTGACAGATATACAAGCCAAGGCTGGAAATGTCAAAGCTATTTCCAGACTAATTCGTATATCTCGTCTCTTCCTGTCTGAACAACATATAGATTGTAAAATAATGTATTTATTCCCGGTCCTGGTTTGTGAGGCAAGGACGGAACATTTCGATCTACGCAATTCAACAAGCAGTGGATCACATTAAAGCTGGTCTACAGGTACGTCACCCTTGCATGGATGTAATGTTGTTATTGTTGTTTTTAATTCGTATTAGGGGCTTGGAACATATTTGATTATTTGCCCCGTGCACTTAGGTGTGTGTTCAATTTGTCTGATAACCTGTGTTTCTGTGGATACTGTTCTTCATCCTCATCTTAATTTCCTGTTTCCAGTGTCCTGGGTCGGGTTGTGAATTAAAGTCCTCCATCGTTTCACCACTTCTATCCTTTTTTAAACGTTACTTCAGATTTTCTTCCCCTCTTCTCTATGCACTCCCAGACTGTATCCGCTCATCTCTTTCGGGGTCTTTCTCGTGGTCTGTTCCCTGTCATCTTTTCGGAAAAAGCTTTCTTTGGTACTTTCTCCTCTTTCATCCTCACCATGTGACCATACCACTCAGGCGCGGATCTAGAGTTTGGCTTTGGGGGGGTCACAGAATCGAAATTGTTAAGAACAAGAAGTTCCGTGACGAACTAAAGATTCTACTTTTATTAAAATTAAGATTCATACCAGTGATTAATCTACAGTATATGAACCAATCTACAATAATGACGAAATTAATTTGGTAATATCGAAATGTCTAATTAGTTCGAAATATACCTGGTATAACGAAGCCTAATAGAGCACTACAGTTGGCAGGCCTGGTGACTGAATATATTCTTAGTTCCATCTCTTAAGGTACAGAATACAAAATTTGGTTGAAGTCCAATAGACGTTACATGGAGTTAGACACTGGATCTATCAGCACGCGTAAAAGCTTGTTGGCAACAATGTCATGTTTGTGCTGGTCATAAATTATCTGAAATATTATGATATCTTTTTGTGCCAATTTCGGATGAAATCCATTTGTTAGTATAGAAGTTACATGTATTTTAAAATTGGACATATCAGCAGGCATATAATAATGTTGGCAGCACTGACTTATATTAATTACTCCAAATTAATCTAGGATGCCAGGAGCTATACGTGTGCAAAGTATAGAGCTGTTGGCTTGCATACTTTCTCATATATTGATATTAGGGTAAAAAAGTATAGACAGCATTTATTAACAGTTGGCAGCCCTTATTGCTCTTAATAATAAGCTCAGTCATATCTGTTTATGTACACATATTACATACAAAATTTGGTTGAAATCCAATTGATATTGTACGAGTTATATGCATTTAAAAATTCGACTTATCATTATTTTGGCAACACTGTCATGTATGGCCTCCTGGAAATCAAAATGAAATAGTATTATTTACATGTGTGCCATTTTTGGAATAGCTCTCATGCATACCTTCCAAGATATCCAACATGGAGCTCAAATTTCTAGTGCGTTTTTTCTGCAGTTGGTAGCACTGACATCATTTTCAAAAATGGACTTGAGATATTCCGGTATACATCTTTACTCATACTAAATTTGGTTTCGATTGCTGCAGCCGTTTAGGAGTTGATAGGGGGGGGACACACACAGACAGACAGACAGACAGAAGGACAGACAGACACACACACATTTTCCCGGATCGATCTCATAGGTCTACTTTTTCCTCATTTTGGCAAAATGTGAAAAGTAGGCTAAAAATGGTATCACTAACAACGCAATTACAAAATAACCAAACGTACAAAACCAGACCAATTTTTCTGCAAGCTACATGGATAGAAATTTGATGCGTTTAACGCACCAAAAATATTCGTACAAATTGCAACGGCGTGTTTTGCGACTTTTACATCGAGCTTCGAGAAAAGTATCAAGGTACGTTACAGTTTCGGCAAGTCAAGTTGGTACCGACAAAGAGAGAAAGTCACAGCTTAAATTGCCAACTAATCTTGCAGTTTGGACGTCGGCAAAATTTTTTGGTGCGAAAAAAGCTCCAAATTCCTATCCGTGCATTGCTGCACATTCATCGTGACATTACTATAAACATCGATTCGGTAATCACAAGGTTTGCTAAACAAAATAGACGAGTTGATTTTGTTATATAAATAATCGTTTTTATATAACAGGTATGAAGTTGTAAATATGTACAGTTGTAACAGAACATAATAATTGCAATAAAGATATTTTCAGTATTGAATAAAATGAAGAAAAAAACTGTTTTTCAGTTAAAATTCGTTAATTTTTATTTGTCTGGTTGTGGTGTTTTCGTTTTTTGAGTTTGCAAAAAAAATTTGTCTCCGTTTGTGGGGGGGCGTCATGACCCGCGCCTGATTCCACTTTAACTTAGTTGTTTCTATCCTGTCCTGCAGCTTCAAGATTCCTATCCTTTTTCTTATCTGTTCATTTCTAACTATATCTCTTCTGGGCTTGTCCTCTATGGCTCTTAGAAATGTCATCTCCGCTGCTTGTATTCTACTCTCCGCACTGTCCGTGTTCCAGCTGCATATATTACTATCAGTGGCGGATCCAGGCCTTGCGGGGCCCTGGGCGATATGATAAGATAGGACCCACAACAATAGGAAATAAAAATATCAAATCAAATCGAAAGTAGTTTTGTAATAATAATAAAATAAAGAATAGTTACAATATTTTGAATACACTACAGTACATTTTTTTTAATAATATGAAAGAAACCTTTAAGTCCCCTTGAAGAGGATTATGTAAACTATAACTAACTTAAAAACTATGAAATATTAAAATATTACTTTGCGACTTTTTTCGGCTGAAATCATCTATAATTTCACTGAAATCTAAACTTGCTAAACGGTCAAGGGTAATAGGTTGAATATAGTACCTTTTACATTTCTTTGGGCTTCGGTTCCAAAGTATAAAAATTGCTTGCATTTCTTATTCTCCTTCCAAATTCCTCCTTTATCTTTACATCCTCTTTGATCACACTTCACAGATACTTGAAACTCTTAACCACTTCTAACTTTCCCCATTTAGTTTTATCGTTCCTCTTCCTTAATATACAGTAAGATTATTTATCTTTATAGTAATAAGCTTTCTTTAAAAACTAAATATATTTGATTCACGCTGAATCACGACGACACCACTTACAAGACTAATATACCATTGTCTTGCGTGTGTAATATAAGGTGCGTTCAAAAAGTAACGAGCCGGAGTCTGGAATGCGCAAACCGGTGACGACATCAGCTAATCATGGCATGTGTAACGAGGTTTGGTTCCGACTAGAGCGTGGAAGGTCACAGCCCGTCGCTAGAGGGCACGCGTGCACGTCACGTGACGATACAAAGCGAGCAGCAGCATGCATCAATCGTCCAAAATTCCTCCTTTATCTTTACATCCTCTTTGATCACAATTCACAGATACTTGAACCTCTTAACCACTCCTAGATTTTTCCCTTTTAGTTTTATCGTTCCTCTTCCTTAATATACAGTAAGATTATTTACCGTTATAGTAATAAGCTTTCTTTAAAAACTAAATATATTTGATTCACACTGAATCACGACGACACCTCTTACAATACTAATATACCATTGTATTGCGTGTGTAATATAAGGTGCGTTCAAAAAGTAACGAGCCAGAGCCAGGAATGCGCAAACCGGTGACGACATCAGCTAATCGTGGCATGTGTAACGAGGTGTGGTTCCGACTAGAGCGTGTAAGGTCACAGCCCGTCGCTAGAGGGCACGCGTGCACGTCACGTGACGATACAAAGCAAGCAGCAGCATGCATCAATCGTCCAAAATTCCTCCTTTATCTTTACATCCTCTTTGATCACAATTCACAGATACTTGAACCTCTTAACCACTCCTAGATTTTTCCCTTTTAGTTTTATCGTTCCTCTTCCTTAATATACAGTAAGATTATTTATCTTTATAGTAATAAGCTTTCTTTAAAAATTAAGTATATTTGATTCACGCTGAATCACGACGACACCACTTACAAGACTAATAAACCATTGTCTTGCGTGTGTAATATAAGGTGCGTTCAAAAAGTAACGAGCCGGAGTCTGGAATGCGCAAACCGGTAACGACATCAGCTAATCGTGGCGTGTGTAACGAGGTGTGGTTCCAACTAGAGCGTGGAAAGTCACAACCCGTCGCTAGAGAGCATGCGTGCACGTCACGTGACGATACAAAGCGAGCAGCAGCATGCATCAATCGTCCAACGCTGCCAGTCGCATTGCAAACAGTGACATGGAGGCGTCAACCGAAGAGCAAAGAGGTGTTGCTCGGTTTCTGACAGCGGAAGGAGTAGGGGGAACGGACATTCATCGCTGAATGTCACAAGTTTACGGCGAACACTGCATGCCCCTTGCAAGGGTCAAGGCGTGGCACAAGCGCTTCAAGGAAGGACGGGTGTCGTTAGCCGATAATGCCCGGTCTGGGGCGCACCCCCCCCCCCCCCTGCATTATCGATGACAACGTCCAGCTGGTTGATGCACTCATTACCCAGGACCGCCGAGTGACAGTGAACGCCATAGCCGACGTGGTCGCTCCACGACAATGCACGACCTCATACGGCCAACACAGTCATGGCACTCCTGCAGAAATTCAAATGAGAGGTTCTCGGCCACCCTCCATACAGCCCGAACCTCTCTCCCTGTGATTACAACCATGTTTGGTCTCCTGAAAAAAGCTCTGCGGGGCCAACCATTCACCTCGGACGCCAGCTGTACGTGCGGAACTGGTTCACATCGCAGCACAGGTAATTTTATGAGACAGGCATTCACCGCCTCGTGTCACAGTGGGACAAGTGCCTCAACAGCCAGGGCCAATACTTCTAACATACAGGTACTGGTTTCTGTAATTATACCTCCGGCTCGTTACTTTTTGAACGCACCTTATATAAGGCTACAGGGGACTGTTTCCTAAACTATCAACCTTAGTTAAACTCTAGGAGAGCTTCATTGTATCAATTAGAAAAAGATAAAATAATATTAATTGAAGTGCAATTAAATAAATGTATTGATTATAACCACTAATATTCAATAAATATATTATTATTGGTTGTTTAATAAACAATGTGTGATCAGAAACTAAGGTTACAAGGCCGATATTCCTAGAGTTTCGTCTGTTATAGAGAAGTGAGTAGTGTAGGGTAATTCGAATGTATAAGGTTGGTAACTGTGCAGAGGATAGAATTACTGATGAAAATCAACAATTGTAAAACAAAAACAATGGACTGAAGCAGAAATAAATCAGAGACCCCTATTGTCGTCATATTAGCATGAGAAAACCTAAGAAAGTAGCGTTTTCTAGTAGAGAAATGAGGAACTTTGTGTTGGCGGAAAATCCTGAGATTAATTTTGCCATTATGAACACGGCCTACTGAATTCAAATGGGTTCATCAACATGCAAACATCGTATGACATGCGTATCGTGATTTTTGCTTACCACTGCCAGGAGCGAACCTGCAAGCTTGGGGGGTTAGTAATCCGACATCGTCATCTTGGCCGACGCGCCTGGGTATTTGAATGAGTTTTTGAAAGGTATGGACTCCGTCTTGAGGAAAGAATTCGTGACGATAATTAATAAATGTAAAACAAAAATATTGGAATGCAGCCGCAATAAATCAGAAACCTCTTTGGACATTAAATTGACAGGTGAAAAACTAAAGGAAGTAGGTCACTTCTGTTACTTAGGAACCAAAATAACCAGTGATGAACGAAGCAAAGAGGATATTTAAAGTAGGTTGGCACAGACAAGGAAAGCTTTTCTACAGAAAAGGAATCTGTTGACATCAAATATAGATTTAGGTATTAGGAAGCCATTTTCGAAATCCTTTGTCTGGAGCGTGGCGCTCTATGGAAGTGAAACTTCGTCTGTTGACGCAGCAGTAAAGAGGAGTATAGAATCGTTTGAAATGTGGTGTTACAGGAGAATGATGAAGGTTAGATGGAGTAACAAATGAAGAGGTATTAAGACGAGAGGGAGAGAAGAGATGTTTCTAGTGACTGCTAATGAAGAGAAGTTGGTTGGTTGGTTCCTTAGTTTAGGGGCTGCGACAACGTGCTCATATAGCCCCGTGTAATTTGGGTGTGTGTGTAGAATCTGTCTGATAGGCGGTGTTAATTGTAATGACTGTATTAGTGTGTGTTATTTGTTTTTTATTTAAGTAAGGACTGCAGACGATAATTTCAAGTAGTTCCTACTTTCGCTATCAAATGCTACCGTCAACGACACCTAACTGTGAACTTCGCTACTACTAGATGCCATCGCAACCATCGCACGGTGACGAACGTTGGAACTTAAGAGCATTAATCAAACCTAACCTACAAATTTTGGCTTCACACAAGTATAGTTAATGGAAGGTTCTTTTTCATGCCATAAATCTATGACATGGGACCCTCGGCTTTACTTCCCCTCCGAAGGAAGGCATACTGAGGGATATTTAACACTTTTAAAAAATCCGACGACTTTGGGTGGGTTTGAACCCGTGACCTTGGGCATAGAAGCTCAACATGCTACCAACTACGCCACCGAAGCCGCTAATGAAGAGAAGAAAAAGGTTGGTAGGACACTTACTAAGACACCCTGGAATAGCAAACTTAGTTATGAAAGGAAGGGTGGAGGATAAGAACTGTACGGGTAGACCAAGGTTGGAATATGTTAATCAGATTTCCTCGAATGTAAGATGTGGTAGTTATTTAGAGATGAAACTATTAGCTCAGGAGAGCTGCATCAAACCAGTCAAATAACTGAAGACTCAAACAACAACAACAACAACAATACAATACATCTTTCCTTTGTTACAGAAAAAACACTTTTGAGGGCTGACAACGCATTAGTATCATCGACTATCGTGGAACTACTCCTTTACTAATTAAAGAAATGAACTCACGGGGATAATTAATATCTTGAAGAAGACGCCCACCTTGAAGAAGAACACAAAGATGGCGGGCGAGCGGGCGGGCGACGACTGGTGGGCTGAGGGTGTAGACGTGACAAGACAAATGAGCAACACTAGCCGCACACACACTGCAGCTGTTGTTAGACTGTTTGGTGAAATTTGTCCAAGAAGACCACAGCCGCATTAATAACATTGACAAACAAAACAAGTGAAACTCGTATTGCGTTCGTTGATTCCTTTACAAAGCCACACCGGTTCTGTTTTTAAAACGAACACCACCTCGGCGTTAATGCAACTCTAAGGCGCGGAGAGGGCTGTATCCATCAGCATGTACAAATTTACAACATCATGACCCAAGATGAATTTTTAAATCATCCAATTAAATTATAATAAATACAACCGGGTGAGTTAGCCGTGGTCGTTACGGCATGACTGCAGGCAGTCGCTCACATCCGGGAGGCGAGGAGGTTCGAATCCCCCCGCCGGCAACCTTGAAGATGGTCTTCTGTGGTTTTCCATCTTCCTTCCAGGCAAATGCCGGGGTTGGTCCCTAACTATAGGCCACAGCCGCTACCTTCCAACTTTCCTCCCCAACGGTACTTGTAGCTCACCCATTGGGTGTCCTTCTCGAAGCAGCTACAAAACTGGCGAGCCGAACATGTCCTCGGACACTCCCGGCACTAAAAGCCATACGCTAAAAAAATAAAAATAAATACACATTTTTCTCCTCTTTGAATTACATAAAGTTGAAAGTCCGTTTGTTCTTTATACAAACCTGGTTGGTTGGTTCCTTAGTTTAGGGGCTGCGACAACGCGGTCATATAGCCCCGTGTACTTTGGGTGTGTGTAGAATCCGTCTGATAACCAGTGTTAATTGTGATGGATGTATTAGTGTGTGTTATCTGTTTTAATTCAAGTAAGGACTGCAGACAATAATTTCAAGTAGTTCCTACTTTTGCTACCAAATGCTACCGTCCACGACACCTAGCTGCGGACTTGGCTACTAGATGCCATCGCTGGCCACAGCTGGTGGCGAAAGTTGGAACTAATATAGCGTTATCAAATAATATATCCTACAAAGTTTGGCTTCACACAAGTGTAGTTAGTGGAAACGTTCTTTTTAATGACATAAATCTATGACATGGGCCCGACGGCTTTACTTCCCCTCCGAAGGAAGGCATACTGATGAATTTTTAATGCTCTTAAAACATCCGACGACTTCGGCCAGGTTTGAACCCGCGACCTTGGGCATAGAAGCTCAGCATACTACCAACTACGTCACCAAAACCAGCTGGTCGAATCCACGCCACTCCACAAATCTTACCTTTTAGAACACCGCAGGTAACACTGACTGCGTGAAATTTCAACATCCCTTTCCATTTCCTAGATTTTGGCCCTTTAACATAGTCGACTGGTTTAATGCTCTCCATGCCTCCCTGTCCTGAGCTAATCGTTTCATCTTTACATAGCTACTACACCTTACATCCGAGAAAATCTGTTTAACATATTCTAACCTTGATCTACCCCTACAGTTCTTGTCCTCGACCCTTCCTTCCATAACTAAGCTTGCTATTGCTGGCTGTCTTAGTACGTGAACTACCAACCTATCTCTTCTATTCATTAGCAGTCGCCAAAATCATTCCTCCTTCATTTATTTATTTATTAATTTATTTATTCTTATTTCATCGCCGGCCCCGTGGTGTTGGGGTAGCGCGCCTGCCTCTCACCCGGAGGCCCCGGATTCGATCCCTGGCTCCGTCAAGGATTTTAAAACTGACGTGAGGGTTGGAACGGGGTGCATTCAGCCTCGTGAGGACAATTGAGTAGCTGTCTGACAGTGAGACAGCGCCCCGATCACGAATACCAAGATTTACGGTCAAGGGGACCCGACACGCTGATCACGCGTCACCTCAATATCTGCAGGCCAAATGGCTGGGCAGCGGTCGCTTGGTCGGCTTTAGCCCGTCATGGGCTGTATAGTGCCAGGGGTTGACTTATTTATTTATTTATTCATTTAATTCATCGTTAGGGTCACTAAGGACCGTTATATATAAGTTGTTTGCCTTCTTGGAGGCCCACCAGGTTTTCATCGTTTCGAAACCAAGATCGCGGGTTCAAACCCAGCCGAAGTCGTTGGATTTTTAAGAGCGTTAAAAATCCCTCAGTATGCCTTCCTTCGGAGGGGAAGTAAAGCTGGCGGTCCCATATCATAGATTTATGGCATGTTAAAGAACCTTCCACTAATTACACCTGTGTGAAGCTATAGGTTAAACATTCGACAAACGCTCTTAGGTTCCGACGTTCGTCGCCAGGAGCCGACTGCGCTGTCATCTGGTAATCAACTTCTGAACTATCGGCTGTATAATGTCAGAGGTAGACTTTTTTGACTTTGACTTATTCTTATGTCTTCGTTTCGGCTGCTTTGGATCACTTTACTTCAACCATTTGCATCCTAGAGCTTTAACTCTTCCCCAATATACCCGCATTCGCGTTCTGTGAGCCTCCTTTCTTTCATCAGTCCACTCATTGCCGGTTTTCAATTTTGGCTTTTCTTGGAAGCTCTTGTATGCTCGAAGTCTTCTCTGGAGAGGAGCACGTTCCTGGATGTCTTCAAGTGTGATTCCTACTTCTCCAAGATCTTTTTCAACTTCGATGAACCAGGATCCCTTAGTTTTCTTGTTAACAAAGTAGAAAAAGATCTTGGTCTTATTTATTTATTTATTTATTTATTTATTTATTTGATCCTCCATGGCTTAGGCGGCAGCACGCCGGCCTCTCACCGCTGGGTCTGTGGTTCAAATCCCGTCCACTCCATGTGAGATTTGTGCTGGACAAAACGGAGGCAGACAGGTTTTTCTACGGGTACTCCGGTTTTCCCTGTCACAATTTCATTCCAGCAACCCTCTCCACTATCATTTCATTTCATCTGTCATTCATTTAATCATTGCCCCGGAGGAGTGCGTCAGGCTTCGGCAGCCGGCACAGTCCACATTCTCGCCGCTTCATTCATTCCATTCCCTGACCCGGTCGGTCGACTGGAAGCAGGCTTTGGTTTTTAATTTTTTCGTGTATTTATTTATTTATTTATTTACTAGCTGAAGTACCCGTTCTTCGAACGGCTTTTAGTACTTGCTGGCCTAAATCATTAATATATATAATCACACATTCCTAATGTAGTTATGTTATTTCCATGTTACCAACTACATGTGTAGACTACATGCAATTTCACTCACCAAATTATTAATCAGAGGTAGGAAAGTGAAAATCCTTAGCCTGCTTTCAGTCGACCGACCGGGTCAGGGAATGGAATGAATGAAATCCCCATCTAACAGCGAGGATATGAACTGTGCCGGCTGCCCAAGCCTGCCGCACTCCCCTGGGGCAATGATTAAATGAATGAAGCTTGAAATGAAATGATAGTGGAGATTGTTGCTGGAATGAAATTGTGACAGGGAAAACCGGAGTACCCGGAGAAAAGCCTGTTGCCTCCGCTTTGTAGGTGAGAAAGTGCGTTTAAATATTGGAAATAAATATCAGCTTCTATGTAGTAAAAGTGAAATAACCTGTCTTAAATATTGAACACCTATCGTTTAATGTCTTCATACTATATTTAAACATATAATCATTATGCTAAAAATACATCAAACTTGATAGCAATTCTCATATCCGCAATAAGTAATATCGCGGAAAGTACGTACCATGTCATGATAAAGAGTAACAGTAACGGAACAAACTTCAATCATCCCAAGTAATAATAACAAATACAAATGAATCACAGAAACAGTTTATGCAGTGTCTTGTGCGAGATTACGCCTAGTAACTCCGAGATGGTTCATCAGCGGGCTCTTGTGGTCTATTTGCGGACTACCAAAGGAGTGCAAACTGTCCGATACCTCAATTACTATTTAGAACACCTCAGCCACTTTACTGCGAGTGCTAAAGGTTAAAACAGACTTTCACCTCCCTATAAAGGCTTCCAAAATGATTGTATATTCAATTTCAGGGCCAAGCAATTAAAATCCAGCAACTTTTCTAGGTTTACGCCGTCCTTCGTGCGGGTTTTTTAATTGGCCGCGAAAGTCAAAATACCTACTTTATTGAAATAAATTTGCCCAGTTCTGCAGTAAGATTAATTTGAACACTAAATAAACTAATGTGACAGTAGATAGTCTTCGACACATTCGTCTGTGAATTTGGGTTTCTGATCATGGTAAAAACAACGACAAAAAGCAGATAAATATTGGCCAACTGAAATATTCATTTAAGGAAAAACAAATCGATAAAAAGGATGAAAGCATACCGTGCAAAGTAGAAAGCAAAGTAGAAACAGCGTAAAGATCCAAATACTCACATACAATAACCGGCACAAAGAGTATAAAATAAGACTCAAAATCACGTCTAGTTTCGGACCCAAAAAACTACCTCTATAAATAAAACAGTTCATGTAGAGACCAACATAGACTAACATCGCTCGGCGTTGACCGTGTTTTATAAGACATATTTAGGTTTTACTCGCTAACCGTTGGAGATACACGAAAATTGATAAGGACCCTTCGGATAGAAAATTAAATTCTAAAGCTCGTAGTACCATCAAATGTTTGCTATTTCTTAGCGTTCTCTTTTTATTTGAAAGGGAAGTATGAAAATAGTCGCCATTTTTAAATAGTGCAAAACATCGAAATCAAAAGAAGCCTATATGTAAGCCTGGAAAATCAGCTACGTCCATGCAAAATTTCATTTAAATCGAACCAGTGGTTCTTGTGTTATTGAGTAACACACAGACAGACAGAAAGACACACACCATCTCATTTTTATAAATGAGTATGATTTTTGGCGTGTTACGTGGCCTTCTCTTACATAGAACCAAGATGTACACAATATATGTTTGTACTTAAATGTTAAACAGTTCACTTAACTCTAAGACTGGCGACTGCTAATGTAGAGAAGAGATAGGTTGTTAGGACACATACTAAGACACCCAGGAATAGCAAGCTTAGTTATGGAAGGAAGGGTCAAGCACAAGAACTGTAGGGGTAGATCAAGGTTAGAGTATGTTAATCAGATTGCCTCGGATGTATGGTGTGTTAGCTATGTAGAGATGAAACGATTAGCTCAAGACAGGGAGCCATGGACGGCTGCATCAAACCAGTGTAAAGACACAACTCTAGAATTATTTTGGTGATACAAAATTATTTAGATTTCGGTTCGAGTGATGACTATCAAGTCTCAGGGGAGCGTGATGGCTCAGTGGCTTAGCTGCTCGTCTTTCACCCGGGCGGCCGGGGTTCGAATCCCGGTGACAGTGGGGTGGTATTTTCACCTGAAAAATCACGTGGCGTCAGGAAGGGCATCCGGCCTTAAATCCCCGGCCAAAACCAAAATGAATCTGGTTGGTTCCGGTGACCCCAATTAATTGGGAAAAGCCGAAGAAAGAAAAAATATTTTCAAGTCTCAATCAACAATCAACCCTACATCCGAGGCAATCTGATTAACTTATTCTAACCTTGGTCTACCCCTACAGTTCTTGTCCTTGACCCTTCCTTCCATAACTAAGCTTGCTATTCCTGGGTATAATAATTACTGTATTATGTTAAAATACATTTTTTTTAGTTCAATTATAACACAAGGACAATAGCTGACAACCTGTCTACTTCAATAGCTTTTCTTGTACAGTATAAGGTGTTTGTTTTTCGGGCTGATAGTCTGTATGCACTCTCACTCTTTTGTACATAATTTTTCCATTATCATTAGTACTAGTATTATTGTATTGTTACTATCTTTTTGTTACTATAATTGTTAGACTATGATTATTTATATTGTGAATGTAAGTGAAATGGTTTATTTTTATAAGCCCTAATCTTATTTTATGTAGGGCGCTACTGTAAAGGAGCTCTTAAGCTCTAAGTGTAGCCGTGAAAATAAAATCAATCAATCAATCAATCAACAAATTAATATATAATTCATCTGTTTAAAACATCTGGAAGTAACTGTGCTTTGACTTCACTTGCCGTTACTTACAGTATTGTTAGCATTAAGCGAGGGAAACCTCCCTCTCCCTTCGACACTGAATTAGCCACTTAGTTAATGAAGAATATTTCATCTCCCCCATTGATGCACCCCCAGCTCCATTTCTTCATTTGTATGGAGGCTAACAAAAGCGGTGCATATCATAATATGCTCGTCCCTGCCTGCTTGCATCTATAAAACATGAGCAGTACTACACAGTATTTGTTCTTTCGTTTGGGTTAATTTGGCAAGCCTGCTGGGAATTGAAATGCACGCTATAAAAAAAACTACGTTGTATTGTTTCGACTGGAACAGCACACAAGTTGAACCACGGTGGTATTCTTTGTCATTAATATCCATCCGTCTAGTGGTGCAGTAGCTAGAATTCTTGGATTTTACCGCGGAAACTTCAGGTTCGATTCCCAGTCTCGCCCCGTAATCTATAAGGGGTGTTCAAATGAAAAGGTACGAAACAATACTGTGGGTACAATTTATTCGTTACTAGCAACGCGCCCCGGCTTCGCCCGGGAACAGTTATGAATGCATTACGTGATAAGCGCTTTTTTTTCGATGCCAATGAACTACGACCTATATCCATTTTACGTCTCGGCATGATGGGTTCAAATCACTGACTGGACTATTAATTATATTATCATGGAGATGTGTGCGTCAGGCCTCGGCAGCCGGCACAGTTCATATCCTCGCCGCTAGATGGGGGCTTCATTCATTCCATTCCTGACCCAGTCGGAGACTGGAAGCAGGCTGTGGATTTTCATTTTCATTTTCTTCATGGAGATGCATGTGCAATGAATTCTTGTCAGACGTAATTTAAGAATGGCGAGGTGCAAGGAACACAAATCCCCCTTCCGTCCAATCTTAACTTGACTGTTTATTTTGCGGAATGAAACGTTCACAGGCGAAATTAAGAAAAGCCCAGTGGCACTTTCAGGGAAACTCCAAACACAACCACTCTTCTTTGAAGTGTTAACTCAACCCGACTCGACAGTTTGCTGCTGGCTGTATCTGGGGCAATAAGCTCGTCCGCTATCTAGGCTGTAACTGGGGTGATAGACTCGCCCTAGCTAGTTCGTAAACTGTCGCCTCATTAACTGAATCGAGATTATTGGAAGAAATGAAAGCGTAAAATCACTTATTGTGGACGATGTATTGAAGATAGAGATATGCTCTCGTGGACATTTTTTTAGAACTTTTCATGTTGAACAATCCTTACACTCATAGTATATTGATATTTTTAACGGTTTGCCCAGCGTACCCTTAAAAAGTGCACGGACGCCAGGTTTCATTCGACGTTTTTACTGAAATCGTTACTGCTTGGCTTCCTTTGATCATAAATAAATTATTTTCTACAGAAACCTTTACAGAATGGTGAAAACCGCATCAAAATCCATCCAGTGGTTCTCGAGATTACCCGTGACATCCAAGAATCGGGACTTTGTTTCATACTAAGTAGAGATTCAAAAGTATTCACCACATGCTTGTGCACAGGTGTCCCATTGCTTCACTAACCGGAAGATTCCCTGTTCCTAGAAGTCTTGTGGTTGTGACAGGAGCCAATCCTGTACGGTGTCCTTTAGATCGTCGTTCGATTGGAAACGTTTTCCCTTGAGATGCTTCTTCAACGGACCAAACACATGGAAGTCACAGGGTGTCAAGTCAGGATTGTAGGGTGGATGCTCATGTTGCTCCCACTTGATCGTGGCCAATACACCTTGTGTGACATTAGATGATGATGATGATGTTAATTGTTGTTTTAAGGGGCCTAACATCTAGGATATCGGCCCCTGATGGTTTGGGTGATCGTGAAGATGAAAATGAAATGCAAACTTAAAACTAACAACTAACCTACATACTAGAAGAAGAAATGGAAACCTAAAGGAGAATAAGGCAAATAAAGGACAGGAGGGGAAAAAATGCCCTCAACCCTCGAAGAATGCGGATTGAGGGACTTGGAAGGAAGGAGAGCCATGAAAGGTAGATAGGAAAGTGAAAGAGGAGAGGGTCCGCCGAAAGGTAAGGGACAAAAGGGGAAAACGGACCCAGCTCAGGAATTCCTCGGGGTCGCCAATTTCCGAACTCACCAGCCTTGAGCCCCTGAGGGTGTAGCATTATCTAGGGTGCACCAGAAGTGGTGGGGCTACATACACCCTGCCTCCTTGAGGGCCTTGAGCAGAAGGCAGGAGATTACATGAAAAGAAAAATAAGGCTGACCCCTCGCAGAAGGAGGGAATCAGAAAAGATGAGACAAGGGCCAATTAAGGCGGGAATGGAAGAGACTCCCTAGGCCTCGGATACCTTAAGACCGTCGGGGTCGGAAGAGAACAAGAGTTGACCAAGTGAGGTTGACAGGCAAGAAGACAGAGAAGAGCCTAGCACATGTAAGTGGAAGCAATGCCGGACTCAGCTAGGGTCCCGTGGTCGCCAACCCACGTCCCACTAGATGTAAGCCCCTGGGGGATGTGACATTAGAGACGTGTGGGCGAGCGTTATCATGGAGCAGATTCACTCCCTTCGTGAGCAGTCCACGCTGTTTGTTTTTGATGGACTTGCGTAGGCTACGGAGTGTCGCACAATGCACAATACACGTCACTGTTAATGCTTCAACTTCAACTGGACATGACGGAACGTCCAACAGTCAGCTTCTCTTCTGCGTCATGTGTGTGTGCTCCGACGCATGTGCAGTATCACGCTTGACACTACATCTCCGAGATGTCGGCCTACGTTATCCCACAAAGGCTTATTCAAATATCAACCGGTTTCGGTTTTACGACGATTCGTACCTTTTCATTTGAACACCCACCGTAGTTCTGGTTTAAGCGATGCAACGGTTTTTGCTCAGCCTCGTGAGGAAGAGCTGATTCCCACCTCAGCCATCCTAGAAGTGGTTTACTGTGGTTTCCTTCTTTTATCTGTCTGTCTGTCTGTCTATCTGTTGGGTACTCAGCCCGGAGGCTGGTCGTATCCTCAAAAAGTACCGCTTTTGGTTATGTCTCTAGAAACCCACAAACCCAAGGGAGCACTATAACGAGGCATACTAGGCAACGTGAGGAGTGAGGTAAAGGCCGCCTAAGCCACGGAGGATCTAATAAATAAATAAATAAATTAATTAATTAATTAATTAATAAAAATAAAATAAATAAATAAATAAATAAAATAAATAAGACCAAGATCTTTTTCTACTTTGTTAACAGGAAAACTAAGGGACCCTGGTTCATCGAAGTTAAAAAAGATCTTCGAGAAGTGGGAATCACACTTGAAGACATCCAGAGAAGACTTCGAGCATAAAAGAGCTTCCAAGGAAAGCCAAAATTGAAACCGGTAAGAAGTGGACTGATGAAAGTAAGTGCGCGCGAGAAAACACGGCAAGCTAAGCCGGCTGTGACTGGCGCAGATCGCGGGCACGTATACACAGTTCAGCCGGTGGTGGCCCGCTCCGCTGACTCATGTCGTTAGTTCACACGTCTTTTGTCATTCATATGTACGTGTATCTGCAAAGCATAGACGTTAGTGTTTCATGTTTAGTGACTATTGTGATTACTGTGATTGCTGGTCATGCTTACACACCAATTCACATTGCGCGAACGTGTGTATATCCATAATTCGTAAATAATAAATAACAATATCGTATGGCTTCGGGTGTCGGGTGCAGGCTTTGTTATTTGACACCCAAAGGGTAGCTTGCATGTCGAATTTCGTTGTTCCTTGAAGCACTATGAAAGTCAAGGAGCTTATATATCTAAGCTTCTAGTAGAGAAATGAGGAACTTTGTGTTGGCGGTAACTCCCGAGATTAATTTTGCCATTATGAACGCGGTCTACTGAATTCAAATGGGTTCTTTGACATGCCAACATCGTATGACATGGTGTCGTAATTTTTGCCGTCTTTCAAAAATCACTTACCACGGCCAGGAGCGAACCTGCAAGATTGGGGTTAGTAGACCGACACGTTGACCACTCACCCACCGTGGCGAGCAATTCGTATATGAATAGCAGAAACTCTTGTTCTGAAACGAGGCGAAAATTTCGAATCAAGTTTCCAGGAAGACCTGTGCCTAATGCCAGTACAATTAGTAGGCTCGCTAAACGATTCAAGGAAACAGGCTCCGTAAATAATAGAAGAGTTGACAGCCATTCTTTCATCAGAAGATGTCAGGTGTGTGTTACAAGAGAGGGAGGACATTTTCAGCATCATGTATGAGCACTGTAAGTGCACATTATTGAACATGTTTGGTAAAAGTAAAGTGCGCGCCACCATCGGCTGAACCGGGTACGCGCGCCCGCGATCTGCGCCAGTCACAGCCGGCTTAGCTTGCCGTGTTCACTCGTACGCACATACACAATGACCCTGTAGTTTGCCATTCCTTTCCTCGCTGAGCCAGTACAGCAGCACCAACCCTATCAGTAGAACCTTTCACAATATCCACAGGCCCTGAATGTCATTACTCAACACCATTCATACCTCAGTAGCTTTCATATAATCACAGCCATGAATGAGACAGATACTGTACATCGGTGGAAAGCCACATTTCACTCTAGCCTGTGCCAACAGACAAATGCAAATGTACTGCATTCATCAAGAGATGGTAAACAGGCCTTTTATTCCAGGCAAATATTTGGCTATTTAGAAACGCTCTCTGAAGTTCCAATGTACACCGCTAGGTATTAGTAACAATAACAACTGGTGGCCAAAGTTGGAACTAATTGAATTTGAACTTGTTGGGAGCCCTCGGGCGTTGAATCAAAAAATACCCAGCTATGGCCATTGGCTGCAATTCATATATAATAATATTCCAGGCAAATGCCAGGCCATGACCGCCTCCTTTCCAATCCTCACCTGAATTACAAATACACACAATAATACAGCCGTCACAATAACACAGCTTATCAGACAAAATTCCACACGCACCCACACCAAAGTGCATGGGGCTAACTGACCACGATGTCCAAGTCCCTTAAATAAAACAACAACAAATTGTGGTCTGAGGGCTACAAAGGGATTCACTTAGCCTTGTGACGCAGAACTTAAGAAGAAGTGAGTTCGATCCCTATCTTAGTCATTCTAGAAGTGGATTTTTTTACGGTTTCCTCATTTCTTTACCAAGCAAATTCCAGGATGGTATCTCAGTTAATCCCAAATCCTACAGGGCGGCTTCGGTGGCGTAGTTGGTAGCATGCTGAGCTTCTATGCCCAAGATCGCGGGTTCAAATCCGGCCGAAGTCGTCGGATTTTTAATCCCTCAGTATGCCTTCCTTCGGAGGGGAAGTATAGCCGGCGGTCCCATGTCATAGATTTATAGCATGTTAAAGAACCGTCCTATAATTACACCTGTGTGAAGGTAAATTGTATAGGTTAAGAATGTAAACAACGCTCTTAGTTTCTTAAGTTCGTTGCGAAGAGCCGACTTCGGTGGCGTCTGGTAGCTAAGTTCTGAACTAGTAGTCGTTGACGGTGGCAAAAGTAGGAACTATTTTAAAAATTCAAAAGTCTGCAGTCCTTACTTGAATACAAAAACAGATAACACACACTAATACAGTCATCACAATTAACACCGGTTATCAGACAGATTCTGCACGCTCCCAAAGTACACGGGGCTAGATGACCGCGTTGTCGCAGCCCCTAAACTTAAGAACCAACCAACTCCTACAGCTTCAGCAATGACACAGTTTATCACTAGGGCCCAGATTCTTAGTGTAAGACCAGATGGCAGTGGTAAGAGAAACAACGAGCGGTGTCGGAAATTGATACCATGACGTACGCTCGGCCATGTGAAATGTATATGACATACTGAACGGTAAAAGCCCATGCGAACTCTGGTGTCAAGTGATTGAAACAAAGCACATGGTACATGTTCGAAGTCTTCGTATCAGTATTTAAATGATGATATGCTTTAATGTGAAACATTGTAAGTAGTCGGCATTGCCGGTATTATGTTTCTGCACAATGGCTATTCAAATACTAACCCACATAACGGTAATGCAGTCATCAATATAATATAATCGTTGTGTTTATACGAGAATTGAGCAAGCCTTCATGAACTATTGCTGAATACATTCTCTTTACTCACAATATAACCTATTCATAAGGCATTTTAAACTCAATTTCACGCAGGAACATTATCGAAACAAGCAAAATATAAATGAAACTTAATTCCGTACTGAAGTATTATTGGAACGTGGAAATAAGTAACCATCTTGTGCACAATATTTGCATAGCACCTATGACTGTGAATCTAGAGATCTCGGGTTCGAATTCCGGACGGGGTAGATATTTTTGCTACCAGATTATCATTTTAAACGATATTTATCATATCAATATGACTCATTTTAACAGAAACCATATGAAATCACGTGTTGGACTGTGAATCAAGAGGTCCTGTTTATAAGGAATTTAAGGTTATGAGCGGTGTCGCGTCTATTAATCTAGTTGATCCATATCGTATTCTTTATTTAGGCTAGTGCTGGTGGAAGCTACAAATCATCTAATGAAATGAGTTCCGTATTATAAACTACAATATCTGTAAAACACTCCCTTTTACAATAGATTAATATTTGTGCCAATAATAGTATAAAATACCGGAGTATCAACAATTTCATGTGAGGTTTCTTCTATGTCAGATGTTACACATCATATGCGACTACTGTAAGGCTCGTAATATTATTATTATTATTATTATTATTATTATTATTATTATTATTATTATTATTATTATTATTATTATTATTTTGCCATTATTTCAGTGTTGCCAATACAAACTGTTAGTTACAGTACACCTTTTCAGTTGGTCCATACGAATTTGTCCAAAGACTGGGTGGGGGGACGAGGGGTTCAATCTATATAATATATGAATAATAAGTAAATAACACTCCTGGATAAAAAGATCTTGTATTAGTCATCACGTTATGTAATGTTTCGTTTGGGTTAATTTGGCAGGTCTGCTCCCCCATAAAGCAGATGACGCGATCAGCAGTCACCGCTTCGTCGGTTACTATGAAACTGAGCGTATCTTGTAGAACAAGGTTTATTCGTAGCACGAACACACCCGGTTCAAATTTGGGCCAAGGTACAAAGTGGGGGAGGGGTCTTCCCTTCTCATTAGGTACGAGTGGGTGGACCTATCCTTAATCTGCATAAAATGACGGATTCTCTCCGTGCCCGAAAGGAGCTCCACCACACACGAGTAGTCTCCTTAATCGCTCTCGGTTTCCTGGGTCTTGGATTAGCTAGTCATTGCCGGTACTTGGCGGCGTAACTGAGAGCGAGTATCTCTCGCGGTTACCTCAACTGTAATTAACTCAAAGAATCAGTACACACAAGAAAGTGAAGTCGTGAATACTTGAGCGCAAACTGCAAAACATCATAGATGACAACGAGCTCTGTAGTGAAGACACTACAGTTCTGTGGCAAAGAGATCGTGGTACTGTATTTGCACCATCGATTACTTAGGCACAACCTACTATCGAGTTTGTTTAGAAAAGCTGATAATAATAATAATAATAATAATAATAATAATATCGTATGGCCTCGGTGCCGGGTGCAAGCTTTCTAATTTGACACCCAGAGGGTAGCTTGCATGTCGAATTTCGTTGTTCCTTGAGTCACTATGAAAGTCAAGGAGGTTAGATACAGAGAGTCCAGTTTGTATGTATCGGAGACCCTCGCTAGCCCGCTCGCCCGCGGCGCGAGCCTGTCTCCCGCCAGGCACTTTGCCGTTTAGGGCGCTCGCGCAGTATTGAGTCATTGGGTATAGGAATTTGTACTTAAATTTGTACTTCAATGTCATCCTTGACCAATTTTTTTGACGAACTGACTTACGGAGAGCGATTGTCAACTTACTTTCAACAAGATTCTGCCACTGCTCACAATGACGAAGCATCCACGACAGAATTGCGTCGCATTTTTAGCCTATTTTCAATTTTGAAAAAATAGGCTTATGAGATCACCTTTTGTCCGTGTGTGTGTGTGCGTGTGTGTGTGTGTGTGTGTGTGCGCGTGTGTGTGATTCGTGTGTGTGTGTCCCCCTAATAAAATCGAAACGGCTCGAGCGATTTCAATGAAACTCGGAAAGTTCATAGCACTATTCCCGGCGACCTCGACCGTGCCCTTCAAATTTTGTTACGTCTCTCCAATCCAACATGGCGGCTGTGCGAAATATTTCACTAGCATTCAATATCTCCGAAACTATTACCGATATCGCCCTGAAATTGTGTACGGTGATAAAGGGCACTACTAGAAGTTCACCTATGAGACTTTCAAAAACCTGGTGACTACAAAACCAACATGGCGGCCAAGCGAAGTTGAGATATTTAAATAGACTTTTCTCGCGAATTAACTATCTAAATGTAATGAAACTTGGTACAGCAAATGTTTATACACATTGTAATGCACTGGAGTCTAATTTAGTTCAATTGTTTACATAACCTCAAAATGGCGGCTGTGCGAAATATTTCACTGACATTCTATATCTCCAAAACTATTACAGATATCACCCTGCAATTTTGTATGGTGATAAAGGGTACTGATACAGGTATACCTATGTATATTTCATAAACCTGTAAAGTACGAAACGAACATGGCGACCAATCGAATTTAAAATATTTTAATAGACTTTTCTCGTGATTTAACTCTCTGAGCGCAGTGAAATGTGGTACAGTAATTGATTTTGCAGATTGTAATGCACTGCCATCTAATTTAATTCAATTGCTTACATAACCTCAAGATGGCGGCTGTGCGAAATTTTAAAATTAAGTTTTAATTTCTTGTGTCGTAATCATGCGATCGAAGTGAAAGTTTGAATAATGAACCTAGGCAATAATTGTCCTTGAATGGTACATAACTCTATGGCCTATACAAATAACACTCCTAAATGGTGAGCTCCCGAAATATTTAGACGGTTCTCAATATCTATGAATCTTTTACAGCAACCAAACTGAATTTTTTAATGTTCATAGAGACTATGAACATATGTTCACCTATAGGACTTTCAGGAACCTGGTGAGCACAAATCCAACATGGCGGCGACGCGAAGTATAAATATTTAAATGGACGTTTCTCGCGAATTAACTATCCGAGTGCCGTGAAACGTTGCACGTTAAATGCTTATACAAATGTTGATCCACTGGCATCTAATTTATTTCAATGGTTTGCATAATCACAAGATGGCTGCTGTGCGTAATTTTAAAATCTCGTTTTTACTTCTTGTTGTCTAATCATGCGATTGAAGTTTGAATACCACACGTACACAATAATCTTAATGTAATAGTACAAAAATAAAAATCCAACCTGGCGACCATCTGAAATATTTAGACGGTTCTCAATATCTACGAATCTGTTACAGCAATTAAACTGAAATTTTGTATTTTGATTGTGGCAGTTAACATAAGTAGGATATATGAAAATAGGCTGTATAGTTCTTCACGGAACTACTTGTTGGTTCTAGGATTATGAGTCGGAACGTGTGGCCCCCACGAAGCCCAGACTTATCACCATGTGACTTTTATTTGTGGGGGACGCCTAAAAATAGAGTGTATGCGAGAAACCCTCCACTATAAATGAGCTTTAAGACTATATTACAGCTGAAATACAGTCAATCGGTGCTGAGGAACTTCAGAGAGTAAATGCCAGTTTCATAAGAAGGTGCCAGCGATGTGTAGCAGTGAATGGCGAACATTTTCAGCACCAGCTGTGAACTAGGTAAGTACAAATTCCTGTACTCAATGACTCAGTACCGCGCAGGCGCCGCATAACGGCAAAGTGCGTGGCGGGAGACAGGCTCGCGCCGCGGGCGAGCGGGCTAGCGAGGATCTCCGATACATACAAACTGGACTCTCTGTATCTAAGCTCCTTGAACATAATAGTGCTTTCTAGTAGAGAAATGAGAAACTTTGTGTTGGCGGAAACTCCCGAGATTCATTTTGCCATTATGAACACGGCCTACTGAATTCAAATGGGTTTTTGACATGCCAACATCATATGACATGCGTGTCGTATTTTTGCCGCCTTTCAAAAATCACTTTCCACGGCCAGGAGTGAACCTGCAATCTTGGGATTAGTAGACCGACACGCTATCCACTCACCCGCCGTGGCAAGCTAGAAAAGCTGATTATGTGACAGTACTGTGTGTGTTTGTGCGTTCAAGATGTGTGTAGTCGTGGCTATACTGTGATTAGCGAACGTGGGTTCAGGGATGGATCTTAATGCGCTGATGTGAAGGACTGTTCGGATTTTACAATCACAACTTTCGGCATATTTGTTTGCGCAGGGAGTCGGTGTTAATCAGAGGGTGGAATCAAAGCTGAAGTGAGGAAGCATGTAGTTTTATGTGACCGTTAATCTGGCGATCATAAGCCAAGGGACCTTCATTTAACATGGAATCCGAACCACCGGACGTAATGTTTTGTCTCGAAAGCCCCACATCAATTAACAAGGAATCAAACCCCGTCCACTTAGCTGGAAGGCAAGTCGTTTGACCGCTCCACCAGAGTCAAGTGTATTGGCTTTATACGAATCCACATGGTTGAAAACATTAATAAATGTAGCATACGTGTGTGTCTATGTAACTTCTTGCGGTAATATCAAGAGCACTCAATTATTTCTGCGAGTGTGCAGCTAGATATGGACGTGACTGTACTTGGCCCCAGGGTGAACAGGGAAGCATCCGCATTGGAGTGTGTAATGTGTACAGCGGCTCTCCTATTAACTGATCGAACCTACGACCCCTCACACCGGTATACTGGTGTGTTTAATTAAAATATCGATACTTACTGGGAGCCTCCATGGCTAAGGCGGCAGACGCCGGCCTCTCACCGCTGGATCCGTGGTTCAATTCCCGGTCACTCCATGTGAGATCTGTGCTGGACAAAACGGAGGCAGACAGGTTTTTCTCCGGGTACTCCGGTTTTCCCTGTCAAAATTTCATTCCAGCAACACTCTCCACTATCATTTCATTTCATCTGTCATTCATTTAATCATTGCCCCAGAGGAGTGCGTCAGGCCTCGGCAGCCGGCACAGTTCATATCCTCGCCGCTAGATGGGGGGCTTCATTCATTCCATTCCTGACCCGATCGGAGACTGGAAGCAGGCAGTGGATTTTCATTTTCATCGATACTTACTGTTTATAAACAGGAACGATTTCTCTATGTCCTGTGACATGTTCGAATCGACTCAGACAGGGGCGTATCCAAAGACTACAAACCAGTCCCCCATCCACAATGTTACCGAAATTCGTATAAACATTTTTGGTATTATTTTAAAATAATTTTGTTTCAACCTTTTGATTGTATCATGGCAATTATTGTCATGAATATTGTTTGCGTCTTCAGTATTTTGACTGCTTTGATGCAGCCAACCATTCCTCCCTGTCCTGACCTAATCGTTTCATCTCTACATAGCCACCACACCTTACATCCGAGGCAATTTGTTTAACATATAGTTTTTAAAAAAATATATTGTTTTATTTATCTTTTTGTATTTTAATCTTCATTTTATATTTTTTATTTTATATGTATTGACTAAGTGGAATTATTTTGTACTAATTTTAAACTAATTGTAAGTCAATACGGAACAATAACAACAAAAGAAACCAATCATGGTCTTTTTAAAGCTTATCTGTTCAAAACTCAGCAATTTCTCTAGGTTTGAGCCGTGTCTTGGGTGGGGTTTCGCCTAAGACACCAAGGTGGCTCATCGGCGGGCTATTGGTGTCCCCGCCCGGACCCCCACAGGAGTAACAAACTTCGCGCTACCTCCCTTTATATAGAGTGTAACTGCACCTTTTACCTGCGAGAACTAAAAGCTCAAGCAGCCTTAACCTCCCTCTGAAGGCTTCCAAAAAGATGGTATATTGGCTTTCACGGCCGATGAATTAAAACTCAGCAATTTCTCGAGGTTTGTGCCGTGTCTTGTGTGGGGTTTCGCCTAAGACACCAAGGTGGCTCATCAGCGGGTTCTTGGTGTCCCCACCCGGACCCCCACAGGTGTAACAAACTGCGAGCTACCTCCCTGGCTCACCTTATATAGAGTGCAACTGCACATCTTTACTACGAGAACTAAAAGCTCAAGCAGCCTTAACCTCCCTATGAAGGCTTCCAAAAAGGTGGTATATTGTCTTTCACGGCCGGTGAATTAAAACTGACACACCAGACACGGCGCAAACCTAGAAAAATTGCCGACTTTTAATTTACTGGCCGTGAAAGCCAATATACCATCTTTTCTGTTTGACATATTCTAACCTCAGTCTACCCCTACAGTTCATGTCCTCGACCTTTCCTTCCACAACTAAGTTTGCTATTGTTGAGTTATTTATCTATTTATCGCATGGCGTTTAGTTCCGGGAGTGTCCGAGGACATGTTCGGCTCGCCTGAGACTGTAGCTGCTTCTAGCGGACACCCTTAGGGTGAGCTACAAGTTCCGTTCAATTTCAAGTAGTTCCAACTAACGCTACCAGATATCAATGATACCTAGTGGTGAACGTTGGCATTTTTATAGAGCGTTCCGACGAAATCTAACCTAACAATTTAGCTTCACACAAGTTTAGTCTGTGGAAGGATCTTTTACAATCCATAAATGTATGGCATGGGACCGCCGGCTTTACTTCCCCTCCGAAGGAAGGCATGCTGAAGGATTTTAACGCTCTTAAAAAATCCAACGACTTCGGCCGGGTTTGAACCCGCTATCTTGGGAACAGAAGGTCAGCAGGCTACCAACTACGCACCGAAACCGCTATTCCTGGGTGTCTTAGTATCCAATAAATTCCCTACTCTTACAAGCTGCGCCAGAATCTTTATGACTTAAAAATATATAAAAATTACCTAGGATGCCGGAAATTTGCCCCGAAGGGGCTTTAACGTGCCAGTAAATCTACTGACACAGCTCCCTCTCATTTAAACACCCTCAAATGCCAACTGACTGCGCCAGAATTCGATCCTGCAACCTTGGGAACAGTAGGCGAGAACATTACCGCTGAGCCACGCAGCCAGTCAAAATTACACCGTCAAATAGTGGACAAGTGCTGCATCTTGAAACACAGGATTCAAATACGCACATCAAAAAGATACAGTCAGTCTGAGAGACTAGACTTTATATCATTTCAAATGACGCATGCTACAAATGTTATGTTTGAAAGGCTCAGGAGGGCTTCGAGCGAGACTCCATTACAGCACGAGATTTAGCTTTAGTAGATATAATATTATTAACACACTATACGTAAACTGTAAGTAAGCAAGTTTAACGAACGATCCACAGACTCCAGTATAAACACACTTTACTACCCTGCACAAATTGTAAACTGTATGTAAGCAAGCTTAAGGAACGAAATCGCAAGTACAGAGATAGCAAGAATCACGTGAACGCTTCATGATCAACAATTTGCAAGTCATTCAGTATCACGCAGCTAGCGTGTAGGCTTCCCGCGCGGGGAACGGGCAGCGGGAGGTGCACTCTGCTGCATGACGTCATACACACAGTAACCGTAACGCATAACGTTAGACCCAAGCATAACGACAAAGTAGACAAGATCATTTGAAATGATAAAAAAAAGTGTTGCATATTGCCACGGAGCACAGTGAAGACGGGCTTATTTATTAAGCAGTGTCCACGCCTGCTGTACACAATTGAGATCCGAAGAATAGGCAGGCCATTCCATCTCTGAATACCATTCTCCTGAAGAAAGGCGTTGACAATGTGAGGGCGAGCGTTATCGTCCACGAAAGTGAAATTTGGGCCGAAATTGTCATCATAGCCTTTCACTACAGGTGCTAGGATAGTATCCCTGCCATACGCCCTGGGATGTTTAAGGTGCGTTCAAAAAGTAACGAGCCGGAGGCATAATTACAGAAACATGTACCTGTATGTTAGAAGCATTGGCCCTGGCTGTTGAGGCACTTGTCCCACTGTGACACGAGGCGGTGAATGGCTGTCTCATAAAATTCCCTGGGCTGCGATGTGAACCAGTTCCGCGCGTACAGCTGGACGTCGGCGTCCGAGGTGAATCGTTGACCCCGCAGAGCCCTTTTCAGGGGACCAAACATGGCGTAATCACAGGAAGAGAGGTCTGGACTGTATGTTGGGTAGCCGAAAACCTCCCATTTGAATATCTGCAGGAGTGCCGTGACTGTGTTGGCAGTATGAGGTCGTGCATTGTCGTGGAGCGACCACGGCGGCTATGGCGTTCACTGTCACTCGGCAGTCCTGAGTAATGAGGGCATCAACCAGCTGGACGTAGTCATCGGTAATGCAGCAAGGTGCCCCAGACCGGACATCATCGGCTAACGACACCCATCCTTCCCTGAAGTGCTTGTGCCACGCCTTGACCCTTGCAAGAGACATGCAGTGTTCGCCGTACACTTGTGACATTCGGCGATGAATGTCCGTTCCCCCTACTCCTTCCGCTGTCAGAAACCGAACAACACCTTTTTGCTCTTCGGTTGACGCCTCCATGTCACTGTTTGCAATGCGACTGGCAGCGTTGGACGATTGATGCATACTGCTGCTCGCTTTGTATCGTCACGTGACGTGCACGCATGCCCTCTAGCAACGGGCTGTAACCTTCCACGCTCTGGTCGGAACCATACCTCGTTACACACGCCACGATTAGCCAATGCCGTCACCGGTTTGCGTATTCCAGCCTCCGGCTCGTTACTTTTTGAACGCACCTTATACACAAGAGGGGTTCGGCGACCATAAATGATGCCACCCCTCCTTCATGTTGGTATCGGTCTCGGATGTATTGGTTGTGCATACGTTCACCGGGTCTTCTCCACACTCGCACGGATGTATCCTCACTGACACAGGCGAGTGTACACAGCCGATATACACGCACACATTCGGGTTGAGACCACTACGACTCTTGGCCTGCAACATGCAAAACGTTTTTTGATGTGTGTAATTCTAAACTTATCACGAAAATACCAAAGTTTTCTTTACATAAAATGACCGAGTTTGTTTGTCACATCCACCCAGGGGCTCACATCTAGTGGGACGTGGAATGGCGACTACGGGTCTCCAGCTGAGTCTGGCATTGCTTCCACTTACTTGTGCCGGGCTCCTCTCCGTCTTCTTTCCTGTCGACCTCACTTGATTAACTCTTGTTCTCTTCCGACCCCGACGGTATTAGGGTATCCGAGGCCTAGGGAGTCTCTTCCTTTCCCGCCTTATTTGGCCCTTGTCTCATCTTTTCTGACACCCTCCTTCTGCGAGGGGTCGGCCTTCTTTTTCTTTTCATGATATCTCCTGCCTTCTGCTCAAGGCCCTTAAGGAGACCTTGTGTAGATCGACCAATTCTGGTGCACCCTGGATAGTGCTACTCCCTCAAGGGCTTACGGCTGGTAAGTTCGGGAGTTGGCGACCCCGAGGAATTCCTAAGCAAGGTCTAGTTTTTCCCCTTTTTCCATTGACTTTGGGGCGGACCCTCTCCTCTTTCACTTTCCTACCTGCCTTTCATGGCTCTCTTTCCATCCAAGTCCCTCAATCCACATTCTTCGAGGGTTGCGGGCATTTCTTTTCCTCCTGTCCTTTGTTTGCCGTATTCTCCTTTCGTTTACATTTCTTCTTCTAGTTTATAAGTAAGTAGTTAGTTTTAGTTATAGTTTACATTTCATTATCATCTTCACTATCACCCTCACCATTAGGGGCCGATAACCTAGATGTTAGGCCCCTTAAAACAATTATCATCATCATCATCATGTTTGTCACATGAAAACACGAGTCAGGTGGTGCATTTATCCGTTAGTACACTAAATAAGACAACCAGGACTTTCATGAAGTTGCTAATTTCATTATCAGGCTAGGGGGTATTTAATACTTTAATGCGAATATATATGAGCATGTTGCTTATTAGGAAGTTAATTTCGTTATCAGTAAGGGAATTAAGAGCTTACTAAAATATAGCTGGTTCATCAGTTGACTGCCTTGTAATCCAATTATTAAATAAATCCAGACTTAATTAATTTCTATTGCTGGATTATATCGACTCGTACGTGATAATGACTCTAATGCATTCAAAAGCTAGGACGTTAAACCATAATTCATTGTCTGATTTATTATGGGATTCACATTATGTCACTTTTAAAGATTATATTTATTGCGGTATTTAAAACAATAGAAATGTATTTACATTTCTGTTTGTATTATGAATATTTTGCTGATGGCATTGTCATCGAAGCCAATTCACCAGAGGATTAAATTTGAAAGAGCTATTAAATTGTATTGACTCCGTCGTGAGGAAAAAATTCGTGATGAAAATCAATAAATGTAAAACAAAAATAATATAATGCAGCCGAAAGAAATCAGAAACCCTTATTGAGGGCAAAATTGCACGTGAAATGGTAACGAAAGTAAGAGACGTTTGCTGCTTAGGAAGCAAAATAAACAGTGATGGACGAAACAAAGGGGATATAAAATGTAGGTTGGCTCAGGCAAGGAAAGCATTTATACAGAAAAAGAATCTGTTGACATCAAATATTGATTTAGGTACTAGGAAGTCATTCTTGAACACCTTTGTCTGAAGCGTGGCGCTCCATAGAAGTGAAACTTGGACTGTTGGTGCAGCACAAAAGAGGAGAATAGAAGCGTTTGAAATGTGATGTTACTGGAGAATGATGAAGATCAGATGAAGTGGTATTAAGACGAGTGGGAGAGGAGAGATGTTTCTGGTGACTGCTAATGAAGAGAAGAGATAGGTTGGTAGGACAAATACTAAGACATCCAGGAATAGCAAACATAGTTATGGATTGCAGGGTCGGGGACAAGAACTGTAGGGGTAGACCAAGGTTAGAATGAGTTTGTCTCGGATGTAGGGTGTGGTAGCTATGTATAGATGAAACGATTAGCTCAGGACAGGGACTGCATCAAACCAGTCAAAAGACTTAAGAATCGAACAACAATTATTATAGTACAGTATTTCTGATTAAATTCCTACTATTCAATATTTAAAATGAGATATACCGTTGAGTTCAGAAGGAGGATAGCCTTAAAGAAAGAAGGGATGATGATGGTGATTATTATTGTTGATCTGCCACTAAGAAAGAAGGGATATGGAGCAAGTAAATCGATTTTACGGATGCCGACAAAAATACGTTTTTCCATCAACCAGATAAGTGTTCCTCATCGGTATTTATGTAACGGTTAGTTATTGTTTTAATGGGGGGAACATTGAGGTCATCTGCCTCTATTAGGATACTGTGTCAAGGTGTTCGTGTATCTTAACAACATAACTAGTATTAACATCCCAAACACAATAAGAGTGCTATTAACAAGAACAGAACACAAGTAAGAAAACAAACAACAATTTGTATAAACTGCCTGTATTCAAATGTGGAAAGGGGGAGTTGGTTGGTTCCTTAGTTTAGGGGCTGCAACAAAGCGGTCATGTAGTCCCGTGTACTTTGGGTGTGTGTAGAATCTCTCTGATAACCGGTGTTAATTGTGATTTTAGTTTTAATTTTAATTTTAATTTTTGTTTTCGTTTTCGTTTTATTTTTAGTTTTAGTTTTAGTTTTAATTTTAATTTTCGTTTTCGTTTTAGTTTTAGTTTTAGTTTTAGTTTTAGTTTTAATTTTAATTTTAGTTTTCGTTTTCGTTTTATTTTTAGTTTTAGTTTTAGTTTTAATTTTAATTTTCGTTTTATTTTTAGTTTTAGTTTTAATTTTAATTTTCGTTTTCGTTTTCGTTTTATTTTCGTTTTCGTTTTTATTTTTGTTTTAGTTTTTGTTTTACTTTTCTTTATTTTTAGTTTTAGTTTTAGTTTTTTATTTTTAGTTTTAGTTTTAGTTTTAATTTTATTTTTGTTTTTGTTTTTGTTTTTGTTTTTGTTTTTGTTTTCGTTTTCGTTTTCGTTTTCGTTTTCGTTTTCGTTTTTGTTTTTGTTTTTGTTTTTGTTTTTGTTTTTGTTTTCGTTTTAGTTTTCGTTTTCGTTTTTGTTTTTGTTATTGTTATTGTTATTGTTTTTGGTTTTTTTGTTTGTTTTTGTTTTTGTTTTTGTTTTGTTTTTTTTGTTTTGGTTTTTTTATTTTGCTTCTGATTTCCTTTCTTTTGGGTTTTGTTGGTTTTTGGTTTTAGGATTTTTAGATTCGGTTTTTCTTTTTTTGGGTTTTGTTTTCTCTGTTCTTGTTTTGTTTTATTTCTTTTCATTTTGTTGTTTTGTTTTGTTTGTTTTGTTTCGGTTTGTTTTTGTTACTGTTATTTTTTGTATTGAGTGGGGTTGTTTTGTTTGTTTTTGTTGTTTGTATATTTGATTTCGATTTTTAAGTTTTGGGTTTTGTTTATTTTATTTGTTCTTGTTTCTGTTTTTGTTTTGTTTTGTCGTCATAAATGAACCATTTTCTTGGTTAATTCTGTTGGATCGCGAACTGGGTGTTTGTGGGGTCGCGGTCGGTTAGCCCAAGTAAAAGCACTGGTAGGTGGACAATAGCAAGAGAGGTCGACCACACACGTGACAGGCTCCTTCATTACCCGAGTCAGCCAGTGTGTTAAACCGGCTAATGATGGCGATTCGTTTGCTGCTAATGGCAACGCATATTGCCAACTCTTAATCAACGGTTATCTCCGTTAATCTCAGTCACTCACGCCAAGGGACGTCATAAACTCTAGCATTCCTGTGCTGACAGTTACAATCTCACCTCCATTCAAATTAGCAGCTAGCTCCACTTGAACTAGTGTCAAATGACCGCCATTTCCTTCCCTTCTCCACTGTCAGCATTACCAACCCAATAGCTGTGAATATCTATTTAAAATCCGTAGTTTGGGACTACAAATCCGATGGCCAGCAAAGCCATAATAAACATGGCAATGATGATGATTGTTGTCATTTTAAGGGGCTTAACAACAAGGTCATCTGTCCCTCGTAATACAGTTAAAATATGAATTGTATTGTTTAATAATTTCGCGGTAAATGCATATTTAACCGGCGAGATCTGGCGCATGGGTATTTTTGACCCGAGGCAATTAATGCTCCATATTTTCATTTTGGTCAGCCCTTATTTCCTGTCGCTTCCTTCATAGCCTCGAACTTTACCCTGCAAAAGAAACATGTCCATAGCGTTAGGAACACTCAAGTTATTTCTATATTATTTATGGTCGGGTCAGATTTACCCATGGCGCCTGTCTTCACGTGGCAATTTTCGGCTTAGACTACGTTAGTCCGGACAATCTGGAAAAAAGGGGGAGTGGCGGGTGGTGAATCTAACTATTTTGGTGCAGCACAATAACATACCTCACGTTCTTGTTGAGCCATGTTTAGGATCTAGGGACACCTTGGTCATTAGCTCCTTTGTTCAAAAACTCAAGATGACTGCTTTACCGCCACTATCAAAGCCAATTATACTGTTACGAAAGTTACTGTCATTTTTCAGCATGTTAAATTTGAAAAATAAAATAAACCTCATTTTATATTGGGAATATACACCAGGTGTAAAATTACTTGATTAAAATCCGTACGCCTACGACAGAAAGGGAGCGACACACTATGGGGCAAAATGACCCGGCGCCAGTTATCGTGTTATATTTTTCACGCCAGTTCTCAAGGGATAATAATAAAAGCAGCCTAATATGAATAAAACAAAAACTAAATTTCTTAAAATGAATGAATAAGAAATATTGCGAAGAACGAAAACAACAAAGAGAGAAGAATTGAAATTGTCGCGTGGCCCATAGCAGGCCTCATCGGAAAGAAGAAGAAAATGATAATGGAAACAACAAGTATATAAATAATTCATGCTTTTGGGCTAATGCCGTGTGTATTTTTAATTTAAACCATACGTTTCGGAGAAATTAGAAACAACAAGTAGTTCCGTAAAGAACTAAATAGCCTATTTTCACATATCCTACTAATCTTACTTAGGACACGAGAAATGAAAACAAGATTTTTAAGAATTGCACAGCCACCATTTTAAAGTTCTCATAAAACTCCATTAAATTAGACGGCAATATATTAAGGCTTGTATGAAGATATACCATGCCATGATTCACAGCGCTTGGATGAAAAGTCGCGAGAAAACCCCATTTACATATTTGAATTTAACGTCGCCGCCATGTTGGTTTTGTGCTCACCAGGTTATTAAAAGATCCATACGTGAAGTTATGTTAATAGCCTCTATCAACTTCAGTTTGATTGCTGTAATAGATTCGTAGATATTGAGAACCGTCTAATATTCCGGATGGTCGCCTTGTTGGATTGTTATAGGCCTATGTGTAGCCCATGGAGTTATGTACCATTAGATGAAGATTATTGCGTGGGTTCAATATTCAAACGTTCAATTCGATCGCATAATTAGGACACAAGAAATATTTTAATTTCGCATAGCCGCCATTTTGAGGTTATGTAAACAATTGAACTAAATTACGAGCTAGTGCATTATAATGTGTATAACCATTTACCGTGCCAAATTTCACTGCGCTCAGATGGTCAAATCGTGAAAAAAATCTATTTAAATATTTCAAGTTCGCTTGGCCGCCATGTTCATTTTGTAATTAACAGGTTTTTGAAAGTCACACAGATGAACTTTTAGTAGTACCCTTTATCACCTACAAAAATTCAGGGTGATATATGGTACTGTTGCGGAGATACAGAATGCCAGTAAAATAGGCGTAAAATATACGGAGAATAAATATACGATATAAAGATTTGAGAGACAACGAAAAGTACCTTCAGTCAATAAAATTGTTCTGAAGGACAGGTTTCGGTCACATTATGATCTTCATCAGCAATGTATAGTGAATATTTATAAAAAGAAGCAAGTTCGTGAAATTATATGGTCGAGGTAAAACAATAATTTCCAAAGTGTTGTCAAGAGAAATTGTTCAACAAGTCAAAATTAAATTTTAACAAAGAGGTGACATGCAATACAATTTGAAACATGTTTTCTGTCTAAGTTATTTAAATGTAATGAAATCAGATCTAATAATAATGTTATTGGTTTTATGTAAAAAGAAATACTGCAGCTTTTAGAGACGCCGAGGTGCCGGAATTTTGCCCCGAAGAGGATCTTAAACGTCCCAGTAAATCTACTGACACGGCTCCCTCACATTTGGGCACCGTCAAATGCCAACTGACTGCGCCAGAATTCAATCCTGCAACCTTGGGAACAGCAGGCGAGAACGTTACCGCTGATCCACGCAGCCAGTCAAGAAAATTAGATCTGTTACATTTTTTTATTAATGTGAAAAATGTTTCTCCAAAAGCAGTTCGATGGATGTGGAACTGATGTAGGCCTATATGATAAAATGAAATGAAAATCCACAGCTGGATTCCAGGCGACCGACCGGGTCAGGGAATTAATAAAGCTCCCATCTAGCGGTGAGGATATGAACTGTGCCGGCTGCCGAAGCCTGACGCACTACCTTGGGGAAATGATTAAATGAATGACAGATGAAATGAAATGATAGTGGAGAGTGTTGCTAGAATGAAATTTGTGACAGCGAAAACCGGAGTACCCGGAGAAAAACCTGTCTGCCTCCGCTTTGTCCAGCACAAATCTCACATGGAGTGACAGGGATTTGAAGCACGGACCCAGCGGTGAGAGGCCGGCGTGCTACCGCCTAAGCCACGGAGGCTCCCATATGATCAAATATTAATCACTAATACCAATATTTTTAATTAGCAATTCCTTTCTATTCGTCATGCAGGGGGTGTCTTTGAAGAAAATTTTGTTTGGAAAGTTTTCTGACAAGAAATTAAACTATTCTTCAAAGTAGAGACTGTCAGATTCTATGTCTTGAGCGATATTTCAGCGAGGTTTCTTATCCCACGACGGTACCAGTCTCTGGGTTTTGATGCGACCCACTTCCACAGCCTTAATGTTTTAGATATTTCTTCCACGCAAGAAATGGGCCATGGATCGAAAAAGATGGTAAACTGAAGATGCAAAATCAGGGATGTATGCTGGTTGTGGTAGCAGTTTGACTCCTCCCAATTCCTGCATTTTTGCCATGATTGTTCGTGCAGTATGAGGTCTCGTATTGTCCTACTGTAAGAGAACTCTATTTTGGTTAACTCCGTCTCAAAATTTCATGAACTCGTCCCAGTTGTTGAGGATAAAGATCCGCATTGACTGCACGCCCGTTTGGAACAATCTCCCAGTTAATCACTCCTTCAAAATTCCACCAGACTCATAACATCACTTTAGGACCGAACCGATCCTTTTTAACAATGACTTTGGTAGATTGACGGAGACAGTCACTGTTTCGAGGCGTCAGCGTTGCGGTAATAGACCCATTTTTCATCACATATGACAATTGTCCTGCTAAATCTATCATCCATGGGGTTACCGATAAGCTGACGACAGATATCCACTTTGCCTTGAGCCTGTTCAGGGGTCCATTCTTGAGGTACAGATCTACTGCTTCTGTTTGATTTTCCGAGTTTCTTAATCTGGCAATGTGTGGTATCTTCTGATGCACCAAGTTCTTCTGACAGTCTTCGAGTATTTCTCTGCGGATTTTCTTCCAAAATTGCGCGTATTCTCAGTATCCCATAGTTTAGGCCTTCCAGAACGCGGTAAATCGTTAGAATTGTTTCTTCTCCGGTGTTGAAACGTTGGAACCATCGTTGTGTCACACGCTCACCAACGACGCCTTCTCCTTCCACTTCACATATTCTTTGAGCCGCGGCAGGAGCTTTGTAATATTGTTTCCAGTAGTGCTTTAGAAGGACCCTAACCCCCAACTTTGTAAGTTCCATTTGTGATTGAGTATCAACAATATGACTGATACATTCTCGCAATTCTAGTCATGGCCTCCTGTAATTAGCATTGGTGAACCAAACAAAACCAATTCTATCTTATAAAACACCAAACTTAAAAAAGGACCTAACTTATGAGACAAGGTGGCTTCGGTGGCGTAGTTGGTAGCATGCTGAGCTTCTATGGCCAAGGTTGCGGGTTCAAACCCGGCCAAAGTCGTCGGAATTTTTATGAGCGATAAAAATCCCGCAGTATGCTTTCCTCCGAAGGGGAAGTAAAGCCGGCGGTCCTATGTCATAGATTTATGGCATGAAAAGGAACCTTCCACTAGTTACACTTGTGTGAAGCCAAAATTTGTAGGTTAGGTTCGATTAATGCTCTTAAGTTCCAATGCTCGTCACCGGGCGCTGGTTGCGATGGCATCTAGTAGTAACGAAGTTCACAGCTATGTGTCGTGGACGGTAGCATTTGGTAGCAAAAGTAGGAACTACTTGAAATTATTGTTTGCAGTCCTTACTTGACTTAAAAACAGATAACAGCCATCACTAGGGCCCGGATGTTGAGGCGTAAAAAAATACACTTAAAATTATCAAAAATGACTAATAAATTACCTAAAAAATTCGAAAAATGTACTATAAATTGGAGAAAATGATGTTATAATAATAAACTCACCAATATTTCAAAAATTCCACAAAAAAAACACTGTAAAATGGAGGAAATGATCTTATAATAATAAACTCACCAATATTTCAAAAATTTGTAAAATGCACTATAAAATGGAAAAAAGGATCTTATAATATTATTTCAATATTTTAAATTATCTTGTATCAGCTACTAGCTTCTACTTAACTCTTAGAGACGCAACTCCCTCATATAAAGCTGTGACATAACTAAATTGGAAACAAAATGACCTAAAAAGACCGATTTCTCTAAACTATGACCAAAAAAATCCACCAAACTCAACAAAATGCTCTTAAAATGGAAAAATAGCCCAAAAAATGCAAAAAGATGCAAAATAAAATAGACATATTTGATGGCGGGGTGGCCCGTCCGGAGTTTCTACGTACTTCAGCATTGTTTTAGACAGCTAAGTAATAAGATGACATGTCATCAACATCCGGGTCCTAGTCATCACAATTAACTCCGGTTATCAGACAGATTCTACACACACCCAAAGTACACGGGGCTACAGACCGCGTTGTCGCAGCCTCTAAACTAAGGAACAAAGCAACCAAATAACTTATGAGACGTCCTAATATTTTGTGAATCTGTGGAAGAACGAGTAATTTGGCCCCCAGCATATACTTGATAGATTTGTTCCAAAGTTCCGTAGAGAAGAATCGTCCGTCCCAAATCCCATCTCACATTACACAACCCCTCTCGCATTATCCTCCACGGTAACAAGCCGCAGTATTTTAATATGCGTCGTTAAACAAATTGTAGAGTGGAAGAAAATCCCTGCCGCCCCTCGCGAATCAACAATGAGCATTTTAACTATTCACATTTTCAATTAAATTCTTCCTGTTTTCTCGAAAATCCTCTCCGGGTTTGTTACGTCCAAGCGTGTATTAATAATGTATTCCCTCATTTACCAGCATACACGTTATGTATTTAGGAGGGGACTACCCTCACCGACACTGTTACCAACGATCTTACTTACACACTAAATTTGTTCGCCAAAACAAATACTATAGTGCCTTTTGAAGACAATGGAACATCACAGAAATATTTAGCCAGAATGAGAAATAACGCACAACGATTTCTGACGTGGCTTTATTGAGGTTTGGTCTTGAAAAATTCTAAGACAAATTGTTTGAAGGTCGCAGTAAAGTAAGATTTATTTAATTATTATTTGTTTATTCATTTATTTACTCTTCGCCCGGGAACAGTTATGAATGCATTACGTGATAAGTGCTTTTTTTTTCGATGTCAATGAAGTACGACTTATATCCGTTTTACTTCTCGGAATGATGGGTTAAAATCACTGACTGGACTATTAATTGTAATATCATGGAGATGCATGTGCAACGAATTCTTGTCAGACGTAATTTATGAATGGCGAGATGCATGAAACACAAATCCCCCTTCCATCCAATCTAACAACACTTACAGTGGGCAATGTATTGAAGATAGGGATAGCTCTCGCGGACTTTTGTAGAACTTTTCATGCTGAACAATTCTTACACTCATGGTATATTGATATTCGTAAAGGTTTGTCCAGCGTAAGCATAAAAAGCGCACCGATGCCAGTATTTTTTCGTCTTTTTCACTGAAATCGTTACTGCTTGGCTTCCTTTGATAAATTATTTTCTATAGAAATCTTCCTTGAGATATCCTTTATAGAATGGTGAAAACCGCATCAAAATCCATCCAGTGGTTCTCGAGATTACCCGTGACATCCACGAATCGGGGACTTTGTTTTATAAGTAGAGA
Organism: Meconema thalassinum; assembly: GCA_946902985.2. Lineage (NCBI taxonomy): Eukaryota > Metazoa > Arthropoda > Insecta > Orthoptera > Tettigoniidae > Meconema > Meconema thalassinum. The sequence goes on from OX336400.1 coordinate 55,340,759, forward strand.
TTTATTTATTTATTTATTTATTTGCCTTCCAAGAGGAATATTTTCAATTAAATTTGGGGTGGACCCTATCCTCTTTCTCTTTCCTTTGGCTCTACTTCTTTCCAATTCCCTCAGTCCTTTTCCCTAGAGCAGTGGTTCCCAACCTTTGTTGGCTGACACCCCCCCTTTTCAGTTACGGGAGTTAATCGCGCCCCCCCTCCTCCCCCCCACCCCTCCCCATCACTCATCGCTTCTATAACCTCTTCGATTGACGCGGAGGATATAGACCTAACCTAATAACACTACTTAATGGAATAGGCCAATCTATTACATACTAACTTCATTTTAGCACAATACAAAGAATACACTTTTACAACAAATCCTTAAGTTAGTCAACAAATGTCAGTGAGAGGGTTGACACTGTTTTCTCTTGGTAAGCTTCGGTATGTTTGGTTTGATATTTGACAGGGCACAGCGGAGATCACTTGCAACATCAAGCCGACAGCGCTGCTTTGTTTCTATGACCCTCAGCGTTGAAAATCCTGACTGGCATAAATATGTCTTTGAAAATGGAACAATGACACGCAATGAAAATTTGGCTATTACAGGATAGACTGCAAGACAGTTTACCCAAAAGTCACCCAGTCCTAATATTTTAGAATCATCTTTTAGCTTTGATTCACACTTCAAATCTATGGCTTCTTCTTGAATCTGCGCTGGCAGTGCTTCAATGTCAATGGCAAACAAATTTCTTGTTAACATCCAGGACCATTCTTCCGACGAGATATCAGGAAAGTAGAAGATAAATTATTGTGCCAGGGAATACAAATGTGACTGAATTTGCACCTAAGTTTATTACGATCACGATCATTTTCCGGCAAAATTTCATTAAGGCGGTGAAAGGATGAGAAGTTGTTCAACTGAAGCCGGCGTTTCCATAACTGTATTTTTCCCAGGAATGCATAATATTGGAGTTATTGCTTTGGAGCTTTAAGTTCAAACTGTTCAAAGCTTCAAAGAAATCACAAAGATATGCCAACGAGACGATAAAATTGGCATGATTTTGCTCCTTACAACACAGCAAATTCCTTTTTTCACCTCCAACCCCGCGGCTCCGAAGAGGTTTGTGCCGACAGTTGGCAATTACCAGTGCTTTTGAACGATTGACTTGGTGCGACAATCACTTGGAGAGATTCGAAAAATGTTTATTTTTACAAAATTGTAATATTCGAGTTAAAAAAAACTTAATTCGGAAATCACTCCACCCCCCCCCCCCCTAGGGGGGCGCGCACCCCAGGTTGGGAACCCCTGCCCTAGAGGGTTGAGGGCATTTCTTTTCCCTGACGTTTATTTCCCTTATTCCTCTAGTTTTGTCCTTTTCTTCTACTAGTCCAGAAGTTAGTTGTGGGAAAGAAGTTAGTTTCAGTTGTAAGTTTCGTTCCATCACCATTTTTATCATCGCTCAAAGCATTTGGGGCCGATAACTTAGGCCCCTAAAAACAAGCAACTCTCACCATCTACAGTATTATTGTTTTGAAGCACCGTGTAGCTACATAAAAAATATGATTCCCATGATAAACGAGTGGTGGATTTCACAAAACACGAGTTTAGACTTAAGATAATTGTTGCGTGGTACCGGAGCCAGCGACGCCATTATTTATAGCCTCTCTGATTTATTACGTACTCTCATAATATATATTTATATCCATTTAATTCGATCAGATAAATAAATTTTACACCGTGCAGGAAGTTTTAAAGGGAATGAATTGACCCAGAAAAAGAAGTGCAGTAAATCACGATATTCCGTTTCATCTTCAGAAAGATTTCTTTTTCTTGTTCACTTCTGGCCTTCGATGACATTAGGATATTGAATTTTGTTTCCATAAATACAAGCGTGATCTGAGCATATTTAACTTCAACGAAGAAGAATGTCTTACTCCACCCCTTTCTTCTGCCTGAATGCGCATCGCGATATCATACAGTTGATGTTTTTGATTCATTTAGAATGTGTCCTACCAACCTATCTTTTCATTAGCAGTCACCAGAAACATCTCTCCTAATCCACTGTCTTAATGACTCTTCACTTGTCACTCAATCGACCCATCTGATCTTCGTCATTCTCCTGTAACACCACATTTCAAACGGTTCTATTCTCCTCTTTTCTGCTGCGCCAACAGTGCAAGTTTCACTTCCATAGAGCGCCACGCTCCGGACAAAGGCTTCCTAATACCTAAATCAATATTCAATGGCAACAGATTCCTTTTCAGTAGAAATGATTTCCTTGCCAGAGCCAACATATTTTTTAGATCCTCTTTGCTTCGTCCATCACTGGTTATTTTGCTTCCTAAGTAACAGAAGTCTCCTACTTTCTTTAGCTTTTCACCCGACGATTTGGGTTTGTGATTTATTTCAGCTGCATTCCAATATTTTTGTTTTACATTTATTGATTTTATCATGAAGCCAATATACCATCTTTTTTGGAAGCCTTCATAGGGAGGTTATGGCTGCTGGGGCTTTTAGTTCTCGCAGTAAAGAGGAGCAGGTGCGCATCATAAAAAGGGAGGTGGCGTGCAGTTTGTCCCCAGGAGCCCGCTGATGAACCAGCTTGGTGTCCTAGGCGAAACCCCACACAAGACACGACTCAAACCTAGAAAAATTGCTTTGTTTTAATTTACTGGCCGTGAAAGCCAATATACCATATTAGCCTACTTTCGATTTTTGTAAAAAATGAAGTAGACTTATGAGATCACTACAGGGCCAAAAAATGTGTGTCTGTCTGTGTGTGTGTGTGTGTATGTGTGAGTCAGTGTGTGTGTGAGTGTGTGTACTCTGAATGTCTGTGTCCCCCCCCCCTATCAATTCGAACACGGTGAAACCGAATTGAACGAAATTTGGTACAGAGGTAGAACAAGCAAAGAGCACCTCAGTGTCATGTTTAATATCGCCGCCATCTTTACTAAAACTGAATGGCGGCCACTCAAACGTTCAAAACGTAAAATCAAATAACGACTAACCAAAAAATCCTATCTCTACCAAATTTGGTAACAACATACCTTCATATAGGACGCGTCTTGTGACCAAACTACAAGGTCATCCGCCATACCATTTCAGGATGGCGGCCGTGCGAATTATGCAAACTTTATAATCCATATCATGGGACCCACCAGTTCCGATTATCGAGCCGAGAATCGTTTTAACTGTTCTAAAGGAAGAGGCACGTTCGAAATTAAAAGTTTATTTTTTAATACTATAGTGCAGACGTGATTTTAAAAAGCTGAGCTGACTCAGTAATAAGACAAGATGGCAGTGGATATCTTGTGCTGGACTTATATTTCACTAATTTGAGTATTGCATCCAATATAGCGTACTCATCATCCTCTACGGCTTATCCCAATTAATTGGGGTCGCCGGAGCCAACCCGGCTCATTTTGCTTTTGGCCTGGGATTTAAGACCGGATGCCCTTCCTGACACCACGTGATTTTTCAGGTGAAAATTTCGCCCAGCTGTCACCGGGATTCGATCCCCGGCCGCCCGGGTGAAAGACGAGCAGCTAAGCCATTACGCCATCACGCTCCCCTTCATGCAATATAGCGTACTGATACAAAATAAATAAACTTTGTATGAAATGCTTTATATATAAATAATATACTCCACTGATGAAATCGTTTAGTATAAATCATTATTTGCTAACAAGTTCTATGTAAGTCATTTTATATAGAACGCTATTCGTTGGCACAATTGGCTCAGCGGTAAAGCGTTGGCCTATCGCTCAAATGTCTATGGTTCAAACCCGATCAGGGATAGGTTTTTTTGCTTGAAATTGTATATATTTATTGTTTTGTAATGACTCAGACGTTTTAAAATTAAGCGTTATATTGTGCATATTATGGTGGAAAATATATATTTAATTAAAATATAATTCGCCAGCAGATTTGCTCGAGACATCTAGCAGCCAAAAAGGTAACTGCTCGCCGACCTACTTATTAACTTCCAGATTTTATTGAAAAGTTTCTTCTTATGGCCGCTAGAATGCACTCGCTCTGTTAGGATTATATTGTTCGATACTTCTCCAATAGATGTCACGACTGGTCCACGTGGGACTCCATTGATTACTATACCATTGGCATTCTATGCGCATCGAATTTGAAGAATGACAAGATGATACTACGATACATTTTTACTTTTTATTTTAAAGGGTTTGTAACAGCCTATTGTGCGTTATTTGAAAATTTTATTTGAAGTAAAGAACAAAACGATTTCACACAGTAACTGAATTCTAGCCGTTGGTGCTAGTTCAGGTTATTAATTAATACTTTTATTTCAGGCAAATAGCAATCGAAAATATCCACATAGTTTGTATACACACTTTTCTGTAGGGTCATGGAAAGATTTGTTAATTCAATTAGGGTTGTGAAAGCCATGCACAACCAGACGTGTAAAGGCATGCCTCAACTCAAAGTTGGATGTTGCCCACGGCAGGTCAATTATGTAATAATAATAATAATAATAATAATAATGTTATTGGTTTTACGTCCCTTATAACTACTGCTGCTTTTAGAGACGCCGGGGTGCCGGAATTTTGGCCCGAAGGGGATCTTTAACGTGCCAGTAAATGTACTGACACGGCTCCCTCGCATTTGTGCACCCTCAAATGCCAGCTGACTGCGCCAGGATACGAACCTGCAACCTAGGGCCCAGCAAGCGAGAACGTTACCGCTGAGGCACGCAGCCAGTCCGGTCGATTATGTCTCCAGATCCATAACATTCTTGAGATACCTCTTATCTTTCTTTCTTCAATGATGGTAGCAGTTTTTATCTAGGTTGTGGCGTTTGGTAGAGGTAAATAGTTTCTAACCAATAAATGATTCTATTATACTCTTTGATAATAACAACGAGTTATAACTATACTCATACATTTAGGAGAAAGTAGGCTATATGTTCTTTATTGAACATCTTGCTTTTTGTAATCCACAGTTTTCGTAACAGAGAATTAAAGATTGAGTAGTCTTCAAAGATCATATTGACATTAAAATGAGAGGTGCAACGTTATGTTTCAAGTAGATCTACTTCGTTTAGCTTCTAAGAATTTGGATATTAAAATATAAATTATAGTTTTTTGTAAATTTAAGTCCTTATATCATTCCATATTTCTATAACAATAACTAAATATATAGGTACACATATCATTAATTATTAGTACATACAAATCCGTTCCCAGATAATATACGTAAAGCTCTGCCCGGATGCAGATATCCCTGGATGAACCCACGGATATCCGCATAAATTTTCGCCTTGCGGGTATAGTTTACAAAGCTGTGTGGATAGCGGAAAATTTGCTGATAACATTTAGAGTAAATTTGCGCATCTGTCGGTTACGTAGTCAGCCCGAAGGCTGGTTGGATCCTCAAAAAGTACCGATGTTAGATTATGTGAGTAGATACCCACAAAAACTCAAGGCAGCGCTATATTGAGGCGTACTAGGCAAGAAGAGGATTGAGGTAGTTTGCCATTGCTTTCCTCACTGAGTCAGAACAACAATACTAACCCTATGAGAAGAACCTTTCACAGCATCCACAGGCACTGACTGTGTCCTGAATGCCATTACTAAGCACCAGGCATACCTCAGTAGCTTCCATATAATCACAGCCATGAGTGAGACTGAGACATAGGTGAAAAGCCACATTTTACTCTAGCCTGTGCCAACAGACAAATGCAAATGTACTGCATTCATCAAGAGATGGCAAACAGGCCAAAATTTGCGCATAGTTTTTAGAATACAATGTTGAACTGGATTTGTTTTTAAATAATGTTAGTTTCTGCAAAGATCTGAGTCTTTTACGTTTCTTGCTATATCGCTATTGGCTTTCGCTTGGATAGTATCAGAATAATAGATATGGTAAGCCAGTCATGGAAATGCACTCAATTAGTGTTGACTTATTATGCCTGCGCTTGCCTGCGTGGGTATATCCGACGACTACTGTAAGTGCTACAATTAGCCACACCCTGTTTCACTTGGCGTTACTCAGAGCGAGAAAACTCAGTCAAAACTGCCTTCCGATTCCCACATAACCTAGGGGAACAAATTTCTCCTAAATGTGTTGCTGCTTTAATACTTGATCTAATAAATTTAATATATTATTGTAATAAATAAGTGGATTCGGATGAAAGTTGTGCGGTTGCGGGGCGGATTCGGATAAAAGTCGTGCGGTTGCGGGGCGGATTCGGATAAAAGTCGTGCGGTTGCGAGGCGGATTCGGATAAAAGTCGTGCGGTTGCAGGGCGGATTCGGATAAAAGTCGTGCGGTTGCGGGGGCGGATTCGGACAAAGTTCGTGCGGTTGCGGGGCGGATACGGATAAAGTCGTGCGGTTGCGGGGCGGATACGGATAAAAATCGTGTGTTTGCGGGGCGGATACGGATAAAAGTCGTGTGGTTGCGGGCGGATTCGGATAAAAGTCGTGCGGTTGCGGGGCGGATTCGGATAAAAGTCGTGCGGTTGCGGGGCGGATTCGGATAAAAGTCGTGCGGTTGCGGGGCGGATTCGGATAAAAGTAGTGCGGTTGCGGGGCGGATACGGATAAAAGTCGTGCGGTTGCGGGGCGGATACGGATACAAGTCGTGCGGTTGCGGGGCGGATACGGATACAAGTCGTGCGGTTGCGGGGCTGATTTGGATAAAAGTCGTGCGGTTGTGGGGCGGATACGGATAAAAGTCGAGCGGTTGCGGGGCGGATACGGATACAAGTCGTGCGGTTACGGGGCGGATACGGATACAAGTCGTGCGGTTGCGGGGCGGATTTGGATAAAAGTCGTGCGGCTGTGGGGCGGATACGGATAAAAGTCGTGCGGTTGCGGGGCGGATACGGATAAAATTCGTGCGGTTGCGGGGCGGATACGTATAAAAGTCGTGCGGTTGCGTGGCGGATTCGGATAAAGGTCGTGCGGTTGCGGGGCGGATACGGATAAAAGTCGTGCGGTTGCGGGGCGGATTCGGATAAAAGTCGTGCGGTTGCGGGGCGGATTCGGATAAAAGTCGTGCGGTTGCGGGGCGGATTCGGATAAAAGTCGTGCGGTTGCGGGGCGGATACGGATAAAAGTCGTGCGGTTGCGAGGCGGATTCGGATAAAAGTCGTGCGGTTGCTGGGCGGATTCGGATAAAAGTCGTGCGGTTGCGGGGGCGGATTCGGACAAAAGTCGTGCGGTTGCGGGGCGGATACGGATAAAGTCGTGCGGTTGCGGGGCGGATACGGATAAAAATCGTGTGGTTGCGGGGCGGATACGGATAAAAGTCGTGTGGTTGCGAAGCGGATTCGGATAAAAGTCGTGAGGTTGCGGGGCGGATACGGATAAAAATCGTGCGGTTGCGGGTCGGAATCGGATAAAAGCCGTGCGGTTGCGGGGCGGATTCGGATAAAAGTCGTGCGGTTGCGGGTCGGAATCGGATAAAAGTCGTGCGGTTTCGGGGCGGATTCGGATAAAAGTCGTGCGGTTGCGGGTCGGAATCGGATAAAAGTCGTGCGGTTTCGGGGCGGATTCGGATAAAAGTCGTGCGGTTGCGGGGCGGATTTGGATAAAAGTCGTGCGGTTGCGGGGCGGATTCGGATAAAAGTAGTGCGGTTGCGGGGCGCATTCGGATAAAAGTCGTGCGGTTGCGGGCGGATTCGGATAAAAGTCGTACGGTTGCGGGGCGGATACGGATGAAAGTCGTGCGGATGCGGGGCGGATTTGGATAAAGTCGTGCGGTTGCGGGGCGGATACGGATAAAAGTCGTGCGGTTGCGGGGCGGATACGGATAAAAGTCGTGCGGCTGCGGGGCGGATACTGATTAAAGTCTTGCGGATGGAGGGTGGATGCGGTTGAAAGTCCTGCGGTTGCGGGGCGGATACGGATAAAAGTCGTGCGGGTGCGGGGCGGATTCGGATAAAAGTCGTGCGGTTGCGGGGCGGATTCGGATAAAAGTCTTGCGGTTGTGGGGCGGATACGAATAAAAGTCGTGCGGTTGCGGGTGCGGATTCGGATAAAAGTCGTTTGGTTGCCGGACGGATACGGATAAAAGTCGTGCGGTTGCGGGGCGGATACGGATAAAAGTCGTGCGGCTGCGGGGCGGATAGTGATAAAAGTCGTGCGGATGGAGGGTGGATGCGGATAAAAGTCGTGCGGTTGCGGGGCGGATACGGTTAAAAGTCTTGTGGTTGTGGGGCGGATACGGATAAAAGTCGTGCGGCTGCGGGGCGGACACTGATAAAAGTCGTGCGGTTGCGGGGCGGATACGGATAAAAGTCGTGTGGTTGCGGGGCGGATACGCATAAAAGTCGTGCGGTTGCGGGGTGGATTCGGATAAAATTCGTGCGGTTGCGGGGCGGATACGGATAAAAGTCGTGTGGTTGCGGGGCAGATACGGATAAAAGTCGTGTGGTTGCGGGGCGGATACGTATAAAAGTCGTGCGGTTGCGTGGCGGATTCGGATAAAAATCGTGCGGTTGCGGGACGGATTCGGATAAAAGTCGTGCGGTTGCGGGGCTGATTCGGATAAAGGTCGTGCGGTTGCGGGGCGGATACGGATTAAAGTCGTGCGGTTGAGGTGCGGATACGGATACAAGCCGTGCGGTTGCGGGGCGGATTCGGATAAAAGACGTGCGGTTGCGGGTCGGAATCGGATAAAAGTCGTGCGGTTGCGGGTCGGAATCGGATAAAAGTCGTGCGGTTGCGGGGCGGATTCGGATAAAAGTCGTGCGGTTGCGGGGCGGATTCGGATAAAAGTCGTGCGGTTAAGGGAGGATTCGGATAAAAGTCGTGCGGTTGCGGGGCGGATTCGGATAAAAGTCGTGCGGTTGCGGGGCGGATACGGATAAAAGTTGTGCAGTTGCGGGGTGGATACGGATACAAGCCGTGCCGCCGCGGGGCTGATTCGGATAAAAGTCGTGCGGTTGCGGGTCGGAATCGGATAAAAGTCGTGCGGTTTCGGGGCGGATTGGAATAAAAGTCGTGCGGTTGCGGGGCGGATTCGGATAAAAGTCGTGCGGTTGCTGGGCGGATTCGGATAAAAGTAGTGCGGTTGCGGGGCGCATTCGGATAAAAGTCGTGCGGTTTCGCGGCGGATACGGATAAAAGTCGTGCGGTTGCGGGGTGGATACGGAAAAAATCGTGCGATTGCGGGGTGGATACGGATAAAAGTCGAGCGGTTGCAGTGTGGATACGGATAAAAATCGTGCGGTAGCGGGACGGGCATGGATAAAAGTCGTGCGGTTGCGGGACGAGATCATCGAACAATCTTGGCCAAAAGATTAAAAAAAAAAAATTATATTCCTATATAGCTTGCGAAGGCACGGATAAAAGTCGAGCGGTTGCGGGGTGGATACGGATAAAAGTCGTGTGATTGCTGGGCGGATACGGATAAAAGTCGTCTGAATGCGGGGCGGATGCGGATAACAAACGTGCGGATGTGGATAATGGTCGTGTGGATGCGGGGAGGATGCGGATAACAGTCGAGCGGATGCGGGGAGGATGCGGATAACAGTCGAGCGGATGCGGGGAGGATGCGGATAACGGGCGTGCGGATTCGGGACAGATGCGGATAACGGTCGTGTGGATGCAGGACAGATGTGGATAACGGTCGTGCGGATGCGGAAAAGAGTCGTGCGGATGCGGATAACAGTCGTGCGTTTGCGGGGTGGATGTGGATAACGTTTTGTTTATCCGCGCATAGCTCTAAATATAAGATAACAGTGGCTATCGTAACAGCTGACAGCCTCGTGTAACTGTCATTCTAGGTACATAAATTCATATGCAGTCTTAGCAGGGACTGTACACACAAAATATCTGCATATTGAAGACCTCCAGTAAATCTTCCCAATGTTACCATCTATAAGATAAAAAGGAATATTGTCATATTATCACCATAATTAAATATTATCATTGTCCATATAAGTTGTACTCGAGTTCATAAATTAGCATCATCTTATTGTTCAGCCCAATTGACTCGCTTGAATGTCCACACCAACACCATATATGAGTATTATAATCAACACAATACACATAAGTACACAAATTATCATAATGTTCATGATAAAGTCTTTCAATACTTAACTAATCGAGCTATTGTTCCGGACAAATTACATTTTGGGGCATTAAATTTATGGTCGATAGGGGATAATTTTCAACTGTTTTGTTTTGTTTCGTAACCATGGCAACACAACCGTGCTTTATAGCTGGATCGGCTTCGGGAATAAACTGCTCGCAATCTTTATCTGCTGGAGGATGTTCAGGATTAAAGACCATTTCAGGGGTGAACAAAACTTGTTTTTACTGAAAGAGGCTAGTCAGATTGGGGAGTGGGGAGATAGATACCATCCTAGAAACGTTTCTATTATACTCGCATTATAGCCAGTGTTGCCAAGTACATAAAAGGTGTTGGTATTTTCTTTCTAGAATTATGTGACATGTTTGTGAAATTTCTCAGTTATACAAAGCACAGAATAGATATACAGGGAGATTGAGAAATTAAAACAATAAGTTGTTGAGGTTCTAATTATTGTTACTGGCACATCCCTACAAGGAATATAAAGACTGGGATGGGGCAGATGACCTCCCAACAAAATCAACAATCACCACCATCAAAGAACGAGTGCCGAGTACTCAATTTCATTTATTTAATTACTTACTTTACTTTTATCGTTGTGGCTAGTAGGGACCACGAGGTCTCAAACAGTTTTTCTTCTCGTTAGCCCACCATGCCTCCATCCTTTCGGAATGGGATTTCTTCCATTCATCCGAGTGAACATATCTCCTGCTGGGTTTTAATTCCTCTTGATGAACCTGATGGAGGTTTTGTTTCAATGGAGTTCTGAGCAAGATATCTGCTTCAGGCATCACCTTTAACCTCGGTTGTATGATAATAGACGGTTGGAGAATCTACTGACTGGCATTCGGAGGAGGTGAACATAGAATGTTATTCTCCGTTTCCGGATTACACTTGAGGTCCTTTCAGTGTGGGAGTATATTTCTGAATTGCTCCAGAGCTTGTAACCTCCAACTTTGAACTTGGTACTAAGAATTTTCCTAATGATCTTCGTTTCCTTAACTTCAAGTCTCTCGATCGGGCCAGCTGCGCGGGTTGTTAGGCATTCCGCTGTATATAGTGTTTCCGGTCTGGTCACAGTGTGATAGTGTCTTAACTTTGCATTCCTCGAGATGGACTTTATATTGTACAATTGGTGTGTGAGGCGGAAGGCTGTTTGCAATTTATTATATTTATTTATTTAAATTAGTTGTTTATTTATTTATTTATTTACTTATTTATTTTCGAACTGACCACTAAGGATCACGCTATAACTTCACTATTTCTGCTTCGTCAGTAATTTCCTCTGTCTCCAGTACTTCGTGCGTTCGCTGTGCTGCTACCGTTGGTTTTCCGTCCAAGCTCTTCCGGACTTTGTAGCACTTATCTCGTTTTGAAACCCTTCCGCATCGTGTATACTGTTTCGAAACGTATCCCTTTCTAACATTTGGGCCTACGGGAAGTTAGATATTTCAAGGTCTGTCCGAGTTTCTTTAATTCATGATGTAGTAGTGTTCTTGTTCCAGAAGTAGTCAAATAACTGTTTGCTTAATTTGGATGTGTTCATTTACTTATTTTCTATCATTTGTTTTTTCTATTCAATATTGTCATTCTTTATCTTAAGAAACTCGGCAGTGACTAGGACATTCATCTTGTGAATAACTTGATTCAGTTTGATAGTGCGTTCATTGAAAATGTTGAGTTTCTAATTTCTGTTTTTATAATCTAGGGAACTCGCATAATTTTTAAACCTATCTTACAAACCGAAGCGAAGCTCGAAGCTTGTGGTTTAACGTGACTGTTAATCTCGCGATCATGAGCCACGGGACCTCCTTTTTACGTGGAATCCGAACCACAGGACATGGCATTTCACTTCGATCTTACAAACCAATTCATATTATGTAATGATTTGAATTTGTGGTTTCTAGCATTTGTGATAGGTGTTATCTTCGTCTACAACTCTTACTTTCATGCATTATATCCTCCGAGCGAATTTCCGCTGTTCTCAATTAGCGATTAAATGTTAAAATATGGAATCATATACGCCAACGCCAACTCCGCACAGGCCATGGAGGCCCTGGGAGTAGTGGAAGGTAGAGGCTTCCACTTTTTGTGACATCGGCACTAGATGGGATGGAGTTGTCAGCTCCACGCCCGGCCGTCTTTGCTCCCAGGAATTACCCTGGTACTCATTTCTGGTGTAGGCTGAGTAAACCCCAGGGCCATTTGCGTTTCCGAAAGTGGTAGTTTTGTTTCTAAAATATATGGAATCATATAATAATGCGAAATAAATGCGATAGTTCGGTTTTCTGCATTTTTTAATGATATATTTATTCCTTGGAAAAATCTAGCGTTGGTTGACTGCTCTTTAGATTGTTCATGGCCAAGAAACACAATGCATTATTTTTACAATATTATCAAGCTAAATGATAGAATGATTCAGTTCGTCGTAAATTTTTATATTTTAAAACATTCGGAGATCACAGGTTCGAATTCTGGCACTGCATTGGTAGATGCCATCCTGAGTGTGGTTTACTCCATATTCCCTCCAGTAAAATGTCGAGATTGCACATTATTTCAAGGCCCTGAGTTGCATTTACACGCACTATTACCGTCACCACATACTAACAGATAAACGAATTGGAATACAAGTATTGATGCGAGCTGAAGAGTTGCCTAGCGCAGGCTGTTCCAGCCAAGCTGCTCGCCAGTGTGGAGCGGAGTACTCGCCACCTTGCGTGAGTAAACCTGCAACATCCCAATACAGCTCTGCTGTGGGAGCTGCCGTCACTGCACGGTGGGTACATCAAGACTTGCAGGAAGCGTATGGACGTGTGCTATGAACTTCGCCCAGTGACGTATTGGCTATCACCCCCAGTCCCTCTCCAACCGTGCTCCGGGCATCACTGCTGAGTACTTGCGAGTACGCATACTGAAACTCGTGAATTTGGAACAGCCTGGCCCTAGCGGGACGGGGAAACAGCTTCTCTCTCTCTCTCTCTCTCTCTCTTGCTGGTCACTCAGTAATAACCCTTCCTAAAAGTATTCGACAGAATTCGTGATGCATCCAATTATTATTAGACTATTATTATAACTTTGTATTTCAACTGCATTAAATGTCTTGTTATTGTGATTATGGAAAGTGTTGATGTTTAGGTCTTCACTCCTTGATGCAGCCCTCAATGTCTCCTGTCCTGAGCTAATCGTTTCATCTCTAAACTATATATCCGAGGCAATCCTTTTAACTTATTATAACCTTGGTCTGCCCCTACAGTTCTTGTCCTCCACCCTTCAAACCATAACTAACTTTGCTATTCCTGGGTGCCTTAGTATGTGTCCTACCAACCTAACTCTTCTCTTCATTATCAGTCGCCAGAAACATCTCTCCTCTCCCACTCGTCTTAATACCTCTACCCTATCTACCCATCTGATCTTCATCATTCTCCTACCTATAACACCACATTGCAAACACTTCTATTCTCCTCTTTTCTGCTCCACCAACAGTCCTAGTTTCACTTCCATAGAGCACCACGCTCCAGACAATGGCCTTCAGAAATGACTTCCTAATACCTACATCTATATTCAATGTCAACAGATTCCCTTTCTGTAGGAATGCTTTCCTTGCCTGTGCTAACCTCGTACTTTTTATATCCTCTTTGCTTCGACCATCACTGGTTATTTTGTTTTCTAAGTAACAGAAGTCTCCTACTTCCTTCAGCTTTTCACCTGCCAATTCGACGTCCATAGGGGTTTCTGATTTATTTCGACTGCATACCAATAGTTTTGTTTCATATTTATTAATTTTCATCATGAATTCTTTCCTCAAGACAGAATCCATACCATTTAAAACTCATTCAACTCCTCTGGTGTGTCGGCTAAGATGACGATGTCATCAGCAAATCTCAGAGTTCAAATTATTTCTCCTTGAATCTTTACTCCTAACTTGAATTTTTCTCCAATTTCCTTCATTGCTTGTTCAATGTATAGATTGAAAAGTATGGATGATAAGTTGCAGCCTTGCCTTACACCTTCCTGAATACCAGCTTCTCTCTCATGTCCTTCCGCCCGAATAACTGCTGTCTGGTTTCTGTAGCCTATAGATTGTAGATGGAAAGATGGTTGGTTCCTCAGTTTAGGGGCTGCGACAACGCGGTCTCGTAGCCCCGTGTACTTTGGTTGTGTGTTGAAACTGTCTGGTAACCGGTGTTAATTGTGATGGCTGTGTTAGTGTGTGTTATGTGTTTTTTTAATTCAAGTAAGGACTGTAGACATTCAATTTTCAAGTAGTTCCTACTTTTGCTACCAAGCGCCACCGTCAACGACAACTAGTTCTGAACTTGGTTACTACTGTAGATTACACCGCAGTCGGCTCCTGGCGACGAACGTTGGAACCTAAGAGCTTTAGTCAAATTTAACGTGTAATTTAGCTACACACAAGTGTAATTAGTGGCAAGTTCTTTGACATGCCATAAATCTATGACATGGGACCGCCGGCTTTAACGCTCTTAAAAAATCCGACGACTTTGACCAGGTTTGAACCCCCGACCTTGGGCATAGAAGCTCAGAATGCTACCAACTACGCCACCGAAGCCGCCTAGATGGTAAGAGCTGTCGATATTAATCTCTATCTCTATATATATAAAAATGAAAGTTGTTTTTTTTAATTTTCACGGAAATTTGCGATATTTGCGCGTTTCAGACTGTTTTATGATGGATGCGCACAAAAATATTTTTTGACTGTCTGTCTGTCTGTCTGCCTGTCTGTCTGTGGACAATTTTTTGTGTCCTTATAACTCGAGATCGGCTGGGTGGATCAACGTAATATTGGTACAGATATCCATCAGAGGCACGACACTAATCATTGATGTAACTCTTCTCCGTACCTCTCATAAAAGGGGCCCTACCCCCTTAAAATACATGCTGAAATAGGCGTAGAATGGTGAGACAAAGCTCATTTTCAGCCCCTCAATGTCAGAAACGAAACTCGATAACCATATTTTAAGGCCCTAAAACCAACAGTTTTTAAGATATTTCCAGAAAACTAATTTCACTTATTAAATTAATGAAAGAACTAGTATTATTATATAAATACAGTAGCCTACTTCTTAGATTTCAAACGCAGTAAGATAAAAGCTAAAGAAAGTGAGCTTTAGACAGGTCTGTCAGCTGATGATCTCCATCTGGCCGAGTTACGAATACATTATTTTTCTTTTTTCTCTCTCTCTCATAATTATGTCAGCGTGCGCCTGCCATGGACAGCGTTTACAGAAACGTAGGTATATACAGAAGCGTGTGGACAGAAGTGAGGGGACAGGGGTGAGAGGCACGTTTTGGCCACATTCCTCGCGTAACGCTTCTCTCTGTCTCCCATCAAAAATACACGGTGTTTATGACCAAGATGCTCCAAGCCCCTAAAATCAATTAACAACTCATATACTGTAATTACGTGAACTTGCGTGAAGAACAGAAGACTTGGCTGAAGAAAGCCCCCCCCCCCCCCCCCCAGAGCCTTACGACGGTTGGCAAGTGGGTTGGCGACCACAAGATCTCAGCTAAGTCTCCCATTGCTTCCACTCACTTGTGCCGGGCTCCTTTCCTGTCAACTTCTCTTGGCCACCTCTTGTTCTCTTCCAAACCGACGCACAGTGGGTCAAAATCGAAATCTAGGAGGACAAAATTATTTATTTTCATAATTAAAAATCAAAATGTATTTCTTCTACAGCATTCTCATATAATTTCCGCGCACTATTCTGGGATATAAACGCATTTTAGTGTAAATCTGTCACCCCTGTTCGAGCAGTCTGAATTGAAGGGTGAATGTAAGTGGCTGTGGTTTGGTTGTCTTTGTGGTTAGTGTGATGCTTTAAGATGGAACATGCAGCTGAAGGTATGATCTTTGTAACGTGTTTCAGTTATTCATGGGCGTAATTGGTACGTATTTTTAGCTATATTTGCATTATATAATATTTAACTATTATTTTTAAAATTATATTTTCACTTAGATTTTTAGTATGCCGCGTCACTCTGCGTCACTTTCTACTTAATGTTAATATGTAGATAAAGTCTTGTAGTTTACGCCTGTTACAAGATTTTTTGCAACTTTCTGGGTTATTTGACGTTTTAGAAGATGCCGCGCAACCATTTCTCACACGTTTACAACTGTTTGAAACACTGGATTCGACGATTATGCCAAAAGTGGAACTTTGTGACTTTGTTAAAAGTAAATTAGGGGTAGAAAATTGTTCTGAAGAGATAACTGAATGCTCTATCCCACTCTTAGTCATAGACAATTTCTTGCTTGTGTATACGTAGCTTAAAATAGGTCTTAACTGATGTTTATTATGAAGTAAACAAATTATATACGTTGCTTTCACTCTAAATTCATGATTAAAACGAAAATATAATCTTGTCCCCCTAGATTTCGGTTTTGACCCACTGTGCGACGGTATTAGGGTATCCGAGGCCTAGAGTGCCACTTTCCCGCCTTAATTGGCCCTTGTCTCATATTTCCTGATACCCTCATTCTTCGAAGGGTACTGCCTTCTGTTCAAGACCCCAAAGGAAGCAGGGTGTGTGTAGCCTCCAACTTATGGTGCACACTAGATAGTCTAGGAGTTGACGACCACGAGGGATTCCTGAGCTGAGTCTGGTTATTCCCCTTTTTCCATTGCCTTTGGGGCGGACCCTCTATCTGTCCCTTTCCTATCCGCCTTTCATTGCTCGACTCTCCGAGTCCCTCAGTCTTCACGGGTTGAGGGCATTTCTCTTCCCTCTCTTTTTTCCTCATTCGTCCTGTTCTTTTGTTTTTTATTTAACCTTTCCTTCTTCTAGTACATAAGTCAGTAATTAATTCTTTTTAAGTTTCAGGTCTTCATCATTCATTTTCACTATCACCCAAACCATTAGGGGCTGATAACCTCGATGTTATTCCCCTTAAAACAACAATATCATCATCTGAAGAAAGACCAGAAGAGTCGAGCCCCTATGCGTGTCTATTTCGATACACTGACGCCATCTGTTGTCACATCTTTGAACCACGCGATCAAACGGTCCGTGCTGGAGAAGGTAATCTGCAAGGCTTCATAACTTAACATAACGAAAATGGTTGTTTGGGTGGATTATGTAACAAAATGGGTCTTGGTCCCATTATGGTCGTTACGTTTCATACCCGGAAGTCATTTGTATCGCATGGTAACGTTATTGGGCCATATAACGTTATTCTGATATTGGTTATCGTAGAAACGAAATAGTATTTTCCGACAGAAATAACGTTATTTGAATAAGTCTCTCGAAAAATATCCCCTAATACCGTTATTCGGACTAATAACATTCTTCGGATATCGGTTATCGTAGAAACGAAATACTAGTGCCCACCTGAAATAACGTTATCAGAATACATTACTCGAAAAAAATCTCCTAATATCGTTATTTGGACTGATAACGTTATTCGAATATCAGTTAACCAAGGAACGAAATGGTAGTGCCCGCCTGAAATAACGTTATCGGAATACATATCTCGAAAAACATTCCTCCAATACCGTTATTAGGATTAATAACGTTATTCGGATATTGGTTATTTCAGGAACGAAATGGTAGTGCTCACTGGAAATAACGTTATTTGAATAGATCTCTCCAAAAAAATCCCCCAATACCGTTATTCGGACTAATAACGTTATTCGGATATCGGTTATCGCGGGAACGAAATGGTAGTGCTCACTATAAATAACGTTATTTGAATACATCTCTCGAACATTATTCCCCCAATACCGTTATTCGGACTAATAACGTTATTCGGATATCGGTTATTGCAGGAACGAAATGCTAGTGCTCACTAGAAATAACGTTATTTGAATATATCTATCGAAAAATATTCCCTCAATACCGTTATTCGGACTAATAACGTTATTCGCATATCGTTTATATATTACAATCGGCATCATCGATTGAGAATGGCACCATTTAGATACATTTTGCGTTGGAGAACTCCATAGAGCAGAAAGAGTGGAAGTGTCACTTGGCGACCTACGTCGTGTTAGGTTCTGAGTTTAGCCGCGAGGTTAATAAATACTCGGAAGTGCTTACCGTGATAGGGTATTGTATTTTTAGCCTACTTTTCACATTTTGCAAAAATGAGGAAAAAGTAGACTTACGAGATCGATCTGGGCAAATGTCTGTCTGTCTGTCTGTCTGTCTGTCTGTGCATGTCCCCCCCCCCCCTTATCAACTCCTAAACGGCTGAAGCAATCAAAACCAAATTTGGTATGAGTAAAGATCTATATCTGAATATCTCAAGGCCATGAAAATGAAGTCAGTGCTACCAACTGCTGAAAAACCGCAATTGAAATTTGAGCTCCATGTTGGATATCTTGGAAGGTATGCATGGGAGCTATTCCAAAATTGGCACATAATTACACTGACCGGCAAAAAAGTGGAACAGTAATTTAAAAAGTATAAAATTAGCCATGAAAGAGATGTAATCACATTTTAAAAGCTTTTCACGCATTAGGACACACATCTGAAACATCCGTGAATAGAAATTGACATTTCTTAGGGTGGTTTATTACCACCAATTACCCCCAATCTTCGATGAGCCTCACAAGCTCTCATGGACGCTAAGGGTGGAAACACTCGTTTTTAGTGACCAGTGTTCCGGTGCAGTGCAGTGCAAAAATTAACACTGTTTTGTTTGGCATAAAAAAACAGCCCAAAGGAACATTAGTAAAAAATAGGAAATTGTTAGATTTGTGAAATAAAACGAAATTTGTGAGTTAAAGCGTGTTGTAAAACATGTTTCAGTATTTTCTGTAGCCAACCATCGAACATTTACATGAATAATGCAAATATTGGAAAACCGATACATTTTAGTGGAATAAATTAAGAAATTACATAAAAAATTGAAGTGTTCCACTTTTTTTTGCCGGTCAGTGTATATAGACAATAATATTTCAGTTTAATTTCCAGGTGGCCATACATGACAGTGTTGGCAAAATGATTCTAAGCATGCTGATAGGTCAAATTTTTAAATTAATAGAACTTCTACCCTATCAATTGGATTTCAACCAAATTTCGTATGTAGTCTACTATGTGTACATAACCAGATATCACTATGCGTATTCTTAAGAGCAACCAGCTGCTGACAACTGTTGATAATTGCTGTCTCTACTTTTTTTACCCTTATATTAATATATCAGAATGCATGCAAGCCAACAACTCTAAACTTTGCACACGTATAGTACCTGACATTCTAGATTAATTTGGAGTAACTAATATTATGCCAATGCCGCTAACATGATTCTAAGCCTGATGATAGGTTTAATTCTAAAATGCATGTAACTTCTATACATACAAATGGACTTCGTCCAAAATTGGCACAACAATAGATTATTTCTGATCAAGACATTGCTGCCAACATGATTTTACGCGCACTGATAGATCCAATATCTAACTGCATGTAACGTCCACGTTATCCATTGAACTTCAATCAAATTTTGTATTCTGTACCTTAAGAGATGGAACTAATAATATATTAAGTCACCAGGGCTTCCAACTGTAGTGCAGGTATATTTCGAATTAATTAGAAATTTTGATATTACCAACTTAATTTCGTCATTAACTTAGATAGTTCCATATTGATTAAACATTGGCATGAATCTTTAAGTTTAAGAAAAATAGGCTCCTTAGTTTGTCACGGAACTGCTTGTTGAACTTGCGAAAGTGGCGAATGTACGGAAAACACTCTTAAATGCGCTTTTGAAGAAAGGAACAACAGACCGACACCACTTGAAATACATAGGCCTAGGTGGATAGCAAACGACCTGAAGCTTAATAGAGATCAAGTACTAGCGAATCAACTAGACAACGGGGAAAATTCAGTGTACATTAAATTAGTGTACACCTTACTTTATGAAAACATATTATCTCGACATGAAGGTGTGAAATCCTTCCGGCTAGCTAGCGGTAACACCACAAAGATAACTATCACTGCTTCAGACTCTTTAACAAAACGTGTGCGTGTCTGTTTAATCTCCTCCCGAAGTCAACAATGAAAGGCTCTCCCGCGTGCTTTCTACGCATGAAGTTCTCAAGGACATACGGAACGAGTGCTGGAATGAAGTATACGAATTTTCTGCTGTAAGTAATGGCATACGTATTGTAACAATTGAACTTAAATACCCCATTCCATCATATTTGACGGTCAATGATTGTAAAGTTCTGTTAACATATGAAGGACAAGCTAAGTATTGCTTTTATTGTAAAGAAACCTCCCACTGACAAATAGACTGTCCGAACAGAAGGAATCGCCGGTACTTCATGTCAGGCAACAAACCTACAGCACGGTGCTGGGCGAGTCAGATGGGAGTAGTAAGCTAAGCAACACTACCGACATGGAAACTGCAGTACCTTCCCCTGAATATCCAGCCCTATCAGAGGCCTTTCATAACAGGCCCCATTCTACAAACACATATAGCATTGCCGAAGTAACTCAACCATCAGATAACGTAGCTGAAACATCCCTGACTACTTTACATAGCAATGAAGAGGAAACTGTGACGTCACGATCGGACAGCACGGGGAAGGGACACACCAGCAGGCAACACGGCAGTCTGTGCAGCAGCCAGATACTACACACATCAAAAAAAGTTTTGCATCACCTCGGTTCCCAGATCTCCGGCATATAGACGTTGACTGTGTATATTGTATCCAAGATACAGTCCCTTTGACTGTTCATAGATGTCACTAAAACTGCTCAAAGATGTAAACAACCATGCATGAGCAGGGCCTATTAGACGGAGGGGGTACGACAGCCGATCAGTGCCAGTCATTCCACCAGGACGAAGGTACGCTGCTCATGTTGTCTGTAGTTCTACCATGCCTAGAAGGTCAATACCGCAGTTCGATCGCGTCCGCATTGTTACTTTGTGTCAAGAAGGGCTCTCAACAAGGGAAGTTTCCAGGCGTCTCAGAGTGAACCAAAGCGATGTTGTTCGGACATGGAGGAGGTACAGAGATACAGGAACTGTCGATGACAGGCCTCGCTCAGGCCGCCCAAGGGCTACTACTGTAGTGGATGACCGCTACTTACGGATTGCCGCTCGGAGGAACCCTGACAGCAATGCCACCATGTTGAATAATGCGTTTCGTTCAGCCACAGGACGTCGTGTTTCAACTCAAACTGTGCGCAATAGGCTGCATGATGCGCAACTTCACTCCCGACGTCCATGGCGAGGTCCAGCTTTGCAACCCCGACACCATGCAGCGCGGTACAGATGGGCCCAACAACATGCTGAATGGACCCCACGGAATTGGCATCACGTTCTCTTCACCGATGAGTGTCGCATATGCCTTCAACCAGACAATCGTCGGAGACGTGTTTGGAGGCACCCTGGTCAGGCTGAACGTCTTAGACACACTGTCCAGCGAGTGCAGCAAGGTGGTGGTTCCCTGATGTTTTGGGGTGGCATTATGTGGGGCCGACGTACGCCACTGGTGGTCATGGAAGGCTCCGAAACGGCTTTACGATACCTGAATGACATCCTCCGACCCATAGTGCAACCATATCGGCAGAATATTGGAGAGGCATTTGTCTTCATGGACGACAATTCTCGACCTCATCGTGCACATCTTGTGAATGCGTTCCTTCAAGATAACGACATCGCTCGACTACAGTGGCCAGCATGTTCGCCAGACATGAACCCCATCGAACATGCCTGGGATATGTTGAAAAGGGCTGTTTATGGACGTCTTGACCCACCAACCATTCTGAGAGATTTACGCCGAATTGTCGTTGAGGAGTGGGACAATTTGGACCAACAGTGTCTTGATGAACTTGTGGATAGTATGCCACGGCGAATACAGGCATGCATCAATGCAAGAGGACGTGCTACTGGGTATTAGAGGTAGTGGTGTGTACTGCAATCTGGACCACAAATGCTGAAAGTCTAGCTGTATGATGGTACAACATGCAATGTGTGGGTCTCATGAGCAATAAAACGAGCTGAAATGTTGTTTGTGTTGATCTCTATTCCCTTTGTATTTAACGGTTCCGGAACTCTTGGAACCGAGGTGATGCAAAACTTTTTTTGATGTGTGTATTAAAACTAAATGTCCCGATTTTTAGTTTGTAATTCTGACACCACGTAGCAGCACCAAAGTGAGGCAATTTCTCTTGAATGGAAGCTCGTATTTGCGATGTCAAAACCACTATGTATACTAGAGTGCAATAGAATTGATATCAATTCAATGCATTTTCCAAAATGTGAAAATCAAAGACGTTACTAGCAGTTTTTTATATTTCTGCTTAAAAAATGAAAAAAAAAACTGGTAATACGAAAACGGAGATTTATTTCCTGATTCCAATGCATTTTTCATAAATAAAATCGGGTGAATGGAATCGTCGGCATTAGTTTGGGAATTGTTTTGAAAAGGGTGGTAGGAGTAGCGGCGCGGCTATACAAGATCTCTAGCGCAAGGAAAATGATGAACACGCCGAGTTGACGAATATTGTAGTTCGGCGAGTTACATGTACAAGTGCCTAGGCGTGGAACAATATCTGAGCAATAAAATTATAGTAATGTCACGCTTATGTAACGTTGACACAATGTGTTTATACAGATACTTTCTTACTTCCTCAAACATTATTGTTCTTGTTCTTGTTGATAATAATACATTGTAGGGGCTTGGGAAATCTTGGTCATCAGTCCCATGTAGTTGACTATGTGTGTTACTGTATTAGAGCCAGGGATGGGGCAGGTGCCCTGAGTCTTCAAGTAAGGTACTATCTCGGCATTTACCTGGAGGGAGTGTGGAAAACCCTGCGAAACACAAGACTCAACTGAACTTCAGGTGCAACCACAATGGTAGGTTGATTGACAGGTGAACTAGTCAATGAGAGATGTTGGACTGATGACAGTTTCCTAGGAAAAAAATCATAAAATAAGAAGGAATTTCTGAATGGCAATAAACATCTGCTGTAAGAAACATTGTTTCAGTTCCTTACCTTTTATTTCGTTCAATACGCCAATACACAAGCTCTGCTGGGACTTTCCTTCGTTTTCTGTGAGCGTACAAAGGAAGTGGATATTTATGCAGGACGCTTGCACCTAGAGAACATGCGATTGACTGTCGTCAGTATCTATGGAGACCAATTTTCCATTTTCACAATGGCTACGTCTTACTTTTCCACACAACGCATTGTTTCCGTTTGAATACGAACTCTCTTCTCTGAAAAAAGTTGTCACTGTATAGTTCGTGGTCTTGTACTCTTACAATTATATATTAGAAGTTCAAAAAAAGACTAAACCCGTGGCGCGACAGCCGTTGAAGGGCCTAGTTCTACCAAGCAACCGCTGTTCAGCCATGTAGCTTGCAGATTGTGGGGTGACGTTTAGTCATCCAACTGGTACAAATAAATTTAAAGTGAAATCAAAACTGCTCAGTACGTTACACATTCTCTAATGCAAGCGTAATTTCAAATATAGACTAGGGAAAAAATCTTATGTAGGCCTATGTGTAGAGGTTTTTCTTAGGGCCTGGCTTCCTTTTCTTGGTACAGTACTTACTGTCGACCAAAATATTATGTGCACTCGAGTTTGAAGGTTGTTTGTGAAGTAACCAATAGACCTATATAAAATCCACTAACGTAATCATTTTCGTCGTTCTATTTTACGTTAGTTCATGTAGGTTTGGAATTTATTATTTATATTTTAATTTTTATCGCAGTTGAAACACAAAAGGTGACCGTTTTTAAGCGTGTTTCAACCATGTGTCACATTTAATAATTATTATCTCACAAACCCGTCATCAGATCGAATCCAAATTTTAGCACAATATACATTGGAATGTTGTATAACAGGTTTATTAATTTCAACATTTTGTGTGTTCAAGAACGAATTTTGTTATCTTTTTTGTAATGTAACTATTTCTAGGCTCGGGGTCTTTGTAAAATGTAGTTCTTGGTTGCGTTGTAATCCTTATACATCAAAAAGTTATGTTGTATGAGTGTGAAATACGTAAATTAATTCACTTATTTTATATCGGTTTGTATTTATACGGGGAACTAAGACATGGTTCACCAGCTAGACGCTCCGGGATATTCTGCACAGCGTTGCTGATATGGAGCCCATTACTTCCGAGCGAAGCGTGCCTTGACGCGTGATGGAGCCCATCTTGGCAACGCTGTACAGCTTTTACAGGAGCGGCCAACTGGTGAACCATGTCTTAATTCCCCATACAAATACAAACCGATATAAAATAAGTGAATTAATTTACGTATTTCACAATCATACAGCATACCTTTTTGATGTATTAGGATTACAACGCGACCAAGAACTACATTTTCAAACCAACCCGAGCCGAGAAAAAGTTACCTTACCAAAATGATAACAACTTTGTTTCTTGGCCATACAAAATTTTAAAATTAATGAACCAGTTATATAACATTCCAATGTATATTGTGTTAAAATTTGGATTCGATCTGTTGACGGGTTTGTGAGATAATAATTCTTAAATGTGACGCATGGTTGAAACACGCTTAAAAACGGGCACTTTTTGTGTTCCAACTGCGATAAGAAATATTAAAATATATTTTAAAAAATCCAAACCAACATGAACTAACGTAAAACAGAACGACGAAAATGATGATGTTAATGGATTTTATGTAGGTCTATTGGTTACTTCACAAACAACCTTCAAACTCGAGTACACATAATATTTTGGTCAATGGTAGTCGCAATTCCCCCTGGGATTTAGTGGTATGCCCTTGAATCAGGGCTGGCATGCGGAACGAAATGTATGGCTGTGGGGGCGAATATATTTGAATTTCGCCGTGAGCACGATACTCGGGAGCGAAATGACAATGATTGTCGACGGGAAATTAAATCGAAGCGAAACTTAATTAGAAGCGAAATGACATAGCGAAATCAACGCGAAACTTAATAGCAACGCGAAATTACATTGTACAGTTGAATAAAATTTCACTCACGGCGCGAAAAAAAAATCGTTACAATCTTTTAATTTCACTCCCGGCGCGAAATACAATTCATTACAGACTTTAAATTTCACTCGCGGCGCAAAATAAAATTCGATACAGACTTTTAATTTCGCTTCCGGTGCGAAATAAAATTCGTTGCAGTCATTTAATTTCACTCCCGGCACGAAATACAATTCATTACAGACTTTTAATTTTACTCGCGGTGCAAAATAAAATTCAATACAGACTTTTAATTTCGCTTCCGGTGCGAAATAAAATTCGTTACAGACTTTTAATTTCGCACCCGGCGTGAAATAAAATTCCCAAACGGTATTTAGTTTCGCCCTCCGATGTGAATTTAAAATGAATGGAACATTTCATTTCGTTGTTGAAATTAAAATGTATTCGTTTCGAGAGTGAAATTATGTTCGGAGCGATGTTCAAAGTCCTGACGTTGGCAGCAGTAGCAGTCTTATTACCGATCACCGCCTGCACAATCTGCAGGGCTGCAACAGCAACGTGAGTCATTCAATGGTCATCACTCCAGTAGAGGATTAAGTCAGTGCTATGGCATCAACATCACCATCGTCGTTGACTGCACCTCGGACTCGTGGCTGGCCCTCCCTGACGTTCATAACGCAATGGGGCAACAAGTACCTTTACTTGTTCTATAGCGAACAAGAAGACGAATGTGCTGTGTGGACAGACATTCAAGATAAGTGACGAACTCCAATTACAATACAAATTGTCAGTTGTAACTCTTCTGTCAGTCAACACTAATTTGCCCAATAACTGGGAGGGGTACAATGTATATACAGTAATATGTAAATAACATTATATGTATTAGTTTATGGTCACGATTATAATGCAGCAATTTTAGTGATCTTAAATCTAATACATGTATTTTTTTTTCAGGAGTGTTACTTACATCTTATATACGTTGTACCCACCCAGTTATCGGGTAAATTAATGTTGACTGACTGAAGAGTTAAAAATAACAGAAAATCGTCTGTGGTAGTACCGCGGCGTATATGGAGTTCTGTTTCGGAGGCGGGTTACTCGAACAACAGGGTTGAGGGGTCAATCCTCTCATTTCTACATTCTTTATTCTTACACTTCCGGAAATTTCGGGTGGCTTGGCATTCCTTACTACTTCCTTCTTACCCTCAGCGCATTTATACTGACCATGGCACGAAAGCAAACCCCTGTGCCACGTACAGTATTTCGTTTCGCACTGCAATTAGTTTTGCGTCGCCTTTCACTATGTTATTGTGCTTAGAATTACATTTTGCTTCCATTTTAATTTTCGCGCTTACAATCAATATCATTTCGCACCCGAATATCACGCTAATGGCAAAATTAAAATGTTAACGCTTCCACAACCATTTTGTTTCGCATGCCAGACCAGATTTAATTTCAGACATGAAATGATATGTTCCATGCATTTTAAATTCACGCCGGGGGCGAAACTAAATGCTGTTTGGGAATTTTGTGTCATTAAAATAAACCGTGGCACTACATCCCATGAAAGGCCTAGGCCTACCAAGTGACCGCTGCCCAGGCATCTGCAGATATTGGTCAGCGCATCGGGTTCCCTCGGCCGTTAATCTTGGTTTTCGTGACTTTCAGACAGCTACTCTCGAGGCTGAATGCACCCCGTTCTAACCCACACGTCCGTTTCTAAAATCACTAACGGAGCCGGGAATCGAACCCGGGGCCTCCAGGTGAGAAGCAGGCACGCTATCCCCAACACCATGGGGCCAGCAATTTTTGTCATACCAGGAGCAAAATTAACAGTCGTTAAAAATGTTATTTCACGCCGGGAGCAAAATCAAGAGACTGTAGCGGTTTTCATTTCGTGCCAGGAGCGAAATTAAAAGTCTTGTATCGAATTTTATTTCAGGCCCGGAGCAAAATTAAAAGTCTGTAATGAATTTTATTTCGAGCCGGGAGCGAAATTGAAAGTCTGTAACGAATTTTATTTCGTGCCCGGAGTGAAATTGAAAGTCTGTATTTTTTTTATTTCGCGCCGGAAGCGAATTTAAAAGACTAACGGTTTTTATTTTACGCCAAGAGCGAAATGAAAAGTCTTTGATGAATTTTATTTCACGTCAGGAGCAAAGTTAAAAGTCTGTTAAGAATTCTGTTTGGAGCCGGGAGCGAAATTAAAAGTCTGTAACGGATTTTATTTCACGCTGGGAGCGAAATTTAAAGTCTGGTACGAATTTTATTTCGCTCCGGGAGCGAAATTAAAAGTCAGTAATGCATTTTATTTCGCGCCGGAAGCGAAATTAAAAGACTAATTAATTTATTTCGCCTCTGCAGCGAAATTAAAATTCTGTTACCAATTTTATTTTTCGCCAGGAGTGAAATTTTATTCCTTTGAACAATTTAATTTCGCGACGCTAATTTAAATTGATGATACATTTCGTTTTGCATGCCAGTCCTGCCTTGAATCGGTTTTGGTGGTGGCTCCATTTTTCACCTAAAATATAAAACTAACTGCACTTGATGACCGTAATGCTCTCCATCACTCGTACCTGTATGTACATCGTTCATGTATATGATCTACCAGAGATACTGCCCAAAAATAAATTGCCGAAAATAGAACACCTAATGAACACTAAAAATAATGGTGTTGCAGGTAAAATAAACTAAGTTAAAAGTAATTAAAGGGATCGATGAACTAAAAACAGGAAAAGCAACATGGAAAATTAGAAGTCGTAAGTACAAACTGGTAAAATTTCAAAGGATCACTCAGAAATATCCAGAACTGAACAATAATTCAGAACTAGCCATCACAGTCACAGTCAATCGCAACATCGGACTAGATGCTCAGGAATCCCACACCGTCAGGTAAGGGGTAAGGTCATCACTCTCTCACTTGACTTTCGCTCCCCTTTCCTGCTGCTGCGGTGGCCTTGGTCGAGCTTGTGACGCGCCGTGGCTGCCTGCTCTAAGCGTGTGTACAATCCTGTATAAAATATTACCTTATAAAAGATGCTGGAAGTGTCGTCCTTCCTGGGTTATACAGGCATTGTATCCGGTAACAACATTTTGGCTCACGCGAATGAGTTCTGCAATTGTAATGTTTCTGATTTTGTATTTTATGTTCTTTATTGAGCACTGAGTCAGTAGGCCTAGTGGAAAACTTATTTACAATTACGTGAATCTGTGCTAGTGAAGGTGACACTTCATCAGGAAATTGCTGAACTTACCCACCGGGCCGACTCGTACTTAAAATAAGTTTTACATCAAAAATACGATGTTGCAATGATAACTGTCTGAACATGTGAGGTTCAGACTGGCGACTGACAACACCTGCACGCTTATTGCAAGGTCAAGTTTGTACTATGCGCGCGCTTTCAATACTACAGCAGGGGGCCGTGGGGCGCCAGAAACTCGGCCAAGCCCGCTGCAGTAGCGAATAACAAAACCGCCGCTCGTCGTTCTCACTTAATATCAAAGACCCTATATGTAGACAATAGAGTTCTGTACTATTAGATGACTATTATTG
Organism: Meconema thalassinum; assembly: GCA_946902985.2. Lineage (NCBI taxonomy): Eukaryota > Metazoa > Arthropoda > Insecta > Orthoptera > Tettigoniidae > Meconema > Meconema thalassinum. The sequence continues at coordinate 55,369,279 of OX336400.1, forward strand.
CGTAGGTTCATTATTCAAACGTTGACTTCTATCGCACGATTGGGACACAAGAAATAAAAAAATAATTTTAAAAATTTTGCACAGCTGCCATCTTGAGTGTATGTAAACAATTTAACAAAATTAGATATCAGTTCATTACAATGTATATAAACAATTGCTGTACCAAATTTCACTGCGTTCGGATGGTTAAATCGCCAGAAAAGTCTATTTAAATGTTCAAATTCACTTGGCCACCATGTTCGTTTTGTAGTTAACAGGTTTATGAAAGTCACTTAAGTGACTTTCATCACCGTACAAAATTTCAGGGTGATATCGGTGACAGTTTCGGAGATATAGAATGCCAGTGAGATATTTCGCACAGCCACAATGTTGAATTGGTGAAACATAGTAAGCTTTGAAGGGCACGATCGGGGTCGGCCAAAATAGTAGGCCTACTATGACCTTACCGAATTTCATTGAAATCGCTCCAGCCGCTTAGATTTTATTAGGTGGGGTGTGGGGGAAGAGGGGGGGAGGGGGTGGGGATGCACACCAAGGCCCGGCGTAGATGCGTGACGTCATGTCATGTCATGTCAGTAGGTAATCTGTTTCCTTGACTCTCCCCGCCTGCCGCTAGCTACGTGTGCGAGTGAGCTGTGTATAGTAGGTCGTGGTACCCTGCAAGCCAAGCAAGTGCTTTTAGGGCCATATGACCCAGGCGCACACTGTCTACGCTGGAACTCTCAGTTCAGGGGCGCGTGGCCGGCCTGTCGCGGCTGGATTTCTCGAAGTCGTTCTTCTCTTCTCTTCATATTATTATTATTATTATTATTAGACTATTATTATTGGCAATAAAATGTTATTGGATACCAATAGACTACGTCTCATACTGTTCCCGAGTACATTGTAGATCAATTCTCTATTATTGAATGGATTCATTTGATAGCAAAATTATGCCATTTACACTTAAGTTAGGCATACCCAAACACGATAAGTTATTAAAAAATGTTGATGTTGTTTCTTTCCCTTATTCGAAACGTACCACAAGCTTTCAATCCTCTTTGGAGCCTATCGTTAGCTCTAAACGACCGTTCTTGTTATGCCGATGGTTACTTCACATCTGATGGTGGGGTCCAGAATAAATCTTGTATCCTTCTTACGGTCAATAACAATTATTATTCTATTGTACTTTTGATTCAAACACGAGGAAGACACGAAAACATGGATCGCGTAACATTTCTGAAATGTTACAGATGCATCTTAGACCTATGTCGGTGATTCCCTTCTTAATTTTGGTATTTGAACGGAGCTAGGTTATCAGACACTCCACAGTGGTTGCAGCATACAGTCTCACACAAGAGCAACCTTTGCCTCCACCTTTTTGTGCTTGACTACTCCCTTTCATGTGTACTTCTGGAAAAGTTGTTCTCCATAAAATATGGTGATTAGAATCTTTCGCAATCAACCAGCAAGTTCATTTTGTTTCTTCCATACATCCGCTTCAGGCCAATTCTCAAGTATTCCTTTGGTTCCTAACTAGTAAATCACCGTCTTCATCGTTACCACCATCTTCATCATCATCACCGTAATGAAAACCTCATTCGTTGTACAAACACAAATTACGAACCATGTCACCTTGCCTTCAAGCAATAATTCTTGCACTCTCTGTATATATGTGGCACGGTGTCCCTACATGATGATTACTATACTTTGGATGTTCATTCACTGAAAATTGCGAAATTAGCTTCGAGGTTTTCCTATGCCCAGAACACAGAATGTTATGAAAATCAAATATTCTTAAATACGATGTGTGGATTACATATAAATATGCAATTGGATTAACTCACGACTGCTACTTGTAGCATTGGCCTTTGAGAATATTTTACGGAAGCTATTCTAACAACTCTACGAGGTGAGTTTCACTCCGAGTTCCCATATGAATGTTCGAATTGCAGAATAAGAATGTAGAAAAAAATAGGAAAACTTGTGCTCACTGACCTGGTGCAAGTCCTCAAAATGAACACCCCTTTGATGACTTAGGTATCATCGATACCATTTCAGTACCTCAAACCGAAATTAAATTTCTTGCCAGGCCAGGAAATCAAACCCGGACCACCGGGGCGACAGCAAAGAATGTTAGCCGCTACACCACAAGGTGATCTCTTTCATCGTCAGCGCAATCTATTGCACGATGCCATGTAATTTCAGCACGAACTATAATAGTACACCTTTCTTCGTATTTTTTGGCATTACAGTGCCCCTGGTAAGTTAGAGAGATGGTTCGCATACCATAACCAAAGAGCCGAATAGTTCCAAAAACCAACAAACAACCGAAAGAAATACCGACAAGTTGGTAGAAAGACAGACAACAGATTTTGTAATTTTCAGAGCAAAATTGTTTTACAATGAAGAGCACTCTTGGTCTCCATACTGTTGAAATAATGAAAATTGTCCTAAAACTTCAAAAGTTAGAAGGATTTCATGTCAACTTGCTTATTTTGCCGTATATCTTATGTGTAGGTAAATTCCATGAGTTATTGTTTCAGGCGATGTTGAAAATACGAATAAAAGACATAAATTACCTCAGATTGCGACGGAATATTGTTCAGTTTAAAAACCTGATAAATTTACTAACGCACGTTTCTCGAATTCACATATCCCTGAACAGCACCAATCTAATCAGTTGGTGAATTCAGAATCTGGTTATTGAAATACTGTAGACTATAGCTTTATAGTCCTAATGTAGTTTTTTTGTTCTACCCGTAATTATTTAGGTTGCTATGAGGAAGGGGATATGGTGAGACAGTTTCCTTGTGGGAATGATATTACGGATAGATGCCCTTCATGACGTCAATCTAATGAGAGGATTTAATGACAAATGAAATTAATGAGGCAAGGTATGAAATGGTTGTGTGTGGTATTTCGAGTTCGGTGTAGTCTGACCATGCACGTTAGCGTGTGTAGCTACGTCGGCTGGATTGTGACATTATGTCAAAAAATTTAAAAAATATATTTTAACTCTCCTGATTCCATACCGGCCCCTGTTACTGTCACATGCATGATACCAATAAGCTTGATTCCATTTTTAGGATTCTCGCTGCACCTGCTACATCACCCAAAAGGTAGGGGCAGATGACCTCGTAGTTCCGCCCCTTAAAACAACAATAACTAACCCAACGAGTAGTTCCGTGAAGAACTATACAGCCTATTTTCATATATCCTACTTATGTTAATTGCCTCTATCAACATACAAAAGTTCAGTTTGATTGCTGTAATAGATTCGCAGATATTGAGAACCGGCTAAATATTGCACATGGTCGCCATGTTGGATTTGTATATCTGTAGGTCTTAGAGTTATGTACTGTTACGTGAAGTGTATTGTGTACGTGTAGTATTCAAACTTCAATCGCATGATTAGGACACAAGAAGTAAAAACGAGATTTTAAAATTTCGCACAGCTGCCATCTTGTGGTTATGGAAACAAATGAAAAAATTAGATGCCAGTGGATCAACATTTGTAGAAGGATTTACTGTGCCAAGTGTCACTGCACTCGGATGGTTAAATTGCGAGAAACGACCATGTGAATATGTATACTTCGCGTCGCCGCCATGTTGGATTTGTGATCACCAGGTTATTGAAAGTCCTATAGGTGAACGTATGTTCATAGCCCCAATGATGATTAAAAAAATTAGTTTGATTGCTGTAATAGATTCGTAGATATTGAGATCCATCTAAATATTTCGGATGGTCGCCATGTTGGATTGTTATATGTATAGGCCATAGAGTCACGTACCATTAAAGGAAAATTATTGCAAGGGTTCATTACTCAAACTCTCACTTCGATCGCATGATTACGACACAAGAAATAAAAACTCAATTTTAAAATTCGCACATTCGCCATCTTGAGGTTATGTAAACAATTGAACTAATATAGATACCAGGGCATTACAATGTGTATAAACATTTCCTGTACCAAGTTTCATTGCGTTTGGATAATTAAATCGCGAGAAAGATCTATTTAAAATTTTCAAATTCGCTTGGCTGCCATATTCGTTTTTTAGTTAACCGATTCTTGAAAGTCTTATAGATGAAATTCCAGTAGTGCCCTTTATCTCCGTACAAAATTTCAGGGTGATATCGCTAATAGTTTCAGAGATATAGAATGCCGGTGAAATATTTCGCACAGCCGCCTTCTTGAGGTTATGTAAACAATTAAATGAAGTTAGATGTCGGTACATTACAATGTGTCTAAACATATACTGTACCAAGTTGCATTGCGTTTGATTGGTTAAATCGTGAGAAACGTCTATTTAAAAGTCGCAACTTTGCTTGGCCGCCATGTTGGTTCTGTAGTTATCAGGTTTTCAAAAATCACATTGGTGAACTTCTAGTAGTTCCCTTTATCACCGTGAAATATTCCAGGGTGGTATCGGTAATAGTTTCGTAGATATCGAATGCTGGTGAAATAATTCGCACAGCCGCCATGTTGGATTGGTGGGATGTAACAAAATTTGAAGGGCACGGTCGGGGTAGTGTGGAATAGTGCTATGAACTTACCGAGTATCATTGCAATCGCTCTAGCGGTTTAGAAGTTATTAGGGGGAGGGGCACACACCATATCACACACACGCGCGCTCACACTGACAAAAGGTGATCTCATAAGCTTATTTTTTTCATAAATGAAAATAGGCTAAAAAGTATGCAACTTCTTGTATCCTTGTTGCAGATCTGGTTCATGTACGTCCAAATATCATGTTTTATACGTCTTCGGTGTGTTTCTTTAAGGTGTGACTTTCCCACTATGGTATTTTTGTGCTCCCCAGGCACAAAAGAAGTTATGGGCACGGCAGACCACAAGCATATGACAAAATGTTGGCTCCAGTGCGCCTAGTGTCCAGGCTCTGCGCTCAGTACTAAACGTACTGCAGCACCCCGTCAAATGGACAGTGCTTGGGCGACTAAGCGCTGCAGTGCTAGTGTGATGTCGTGCTGCACTGCTCAGAAATAGGCAGAATAGGGCTGCGCTTCACCTGCTAACACTGCTTCACCTTGCCCATTGCACGGCCCTGGTGCACACACACGGACAAAATGTGACCTCATAAGCCTATTTTTTCATAAATGGAAATAGGCTAAATACGAGGTTTTAAAATTTCGCACAGGCGCCATCTTGTGGTTATGAAAACAATTCAGTTTGATTGCTGTCATTGATTAGTTGACATTGAGAATCGTCTAAATATTTCTAAATATGTGTAGACCATTGAGCTATGTACTATTAGATGACGATTATTGCGTACGGTAGGTTCATTGTTCAAACGTTGGCTACGATCGCATGACTAGGACACAAGAAATTAAAACGTAATTTTTAAATTTCACACAGGCACCATCTTGCGGTTATGTAAACAATTGAGTTGAATAAGATATCAGTGCATTACAAGGTGTATAACATTTGCTATACCATTTGACGGCGCTCGAATGGTTTAATCGCGAAAAAAAAAGATCTATTTTAATGTATCAACTTCGCTTGGCCCCCATGTTCGTTTGTTACTTAACAGGAATTTTGATAGTCCCATCTAGTAGTTCATTTTATCACCGTACAAAATGTCAGGGTGATATCTGTAATAGTTTCGGAGATATGGAATGCCAGTGAAATATTTCGCACAGTCGCCATGTTGGATTGGTGAGCTGTAATAAAATTTGAAGATCACGGTCGGGGTCGGACAAAACAGTACTATGACTTTACCGAGTTTCATTGAAATCGCTCCAGCCGTTTATATTTTATTAGGGGACACACACACATACGCCCACACACAGACTAAATGTGATGTCATAAGCCTATTTTTTCATAAATGAAAATAATAAAGAAAGCTTTTCATTCGGTCGACGCGAATTTCGTGTTGACCGACTGAATAGCTTTCTTCATTAGAAATAACCATCACTGAAAAATGGCTTCTATCACTACTAAATGAAAATAGGATACCAAGTAAACGAAAAGCAAGAACTGGAGGTTTCATTTAGGAAAGAAATAATCTTATTGGTCACAAAGGAGTGAATGTTTGGTGTGTAGGTTATACTCTGCCTTATATGGCAACACTGCGAGAAGGTGAGTTCGATTCCCATCTTAGCTATCTGAGAGTGTTTTTCTGGGGTTTCCCACTTCCACTCCAGGAAAATGCGTGGATAGTTCCTAAGTCAAGGCCATTGCCAACTCCAAAACTAACAAAGTTTATCAGACTTCAACTACATGGGACTGATGCACAATAGGCTATGTTCCAAACCCCTATATGAAGCAACAAGAAATATTTCGAATCAATGGGATCCATCGTATTGATTTTAGGAAACATGTTTATAACGTAGGCTACAATATGACCGCGATCGAAACGAGCCAGGTGCCTTGCCCTGTCTGATGGGGCACGCGCTCAGATTGAAATCATTATGTTGATTATTATTGATATTTCAAGAAGTAATTATCCTATGTTTGAATAAATAATTGGCCTGGAATTACATATGGCCCAGCATCGTCAGTTCACGGTCACCTTCCATGCATGTCCGGGAAGCGGGCAAATAGACACTTCCATAACGTTATTGACGAGATTCTTTTCTGAAATAACGGAATCAATTTCTCCGCTTAGAATAAAGTTTCTGATAGCGCATAGCTGGTAAAAATCGCATGTATACCGTTATTAGACTTATAACGTTGTTGGTGGGCTCGCATTTCAAAATAACTGAATTAATTTTTCTGCCCTGAATAACGTTATTGATAGCGTATGGCTGGTAAAATTCGCTCGTATACCGTTACTAGACTTATAACGTTATTGGTGGGTTCGCATTTCTAAATCACAGAATTATTTTTCTGCCATGAATAACGTTATTGACAGCGCAAAGCTCGTAAATATCGCTCGTATACCGTTACAAAGCTTATAACGTTATTGGTGGGTTCACATTTCTAAATAACGGAATTAATTTTTCTGCCCTGAATAACGTTATTGATAGCGTATAACAGGTTAAAATCTCTCGTATACCGTTACTAGGCTTATAACGTTATTAGTAGGTTTGCATTTTGAAATAACCGAATCGATCACTCTGCCTGAATAACGTTATTGATGGCGCGCAGCGGGTCAAAATCGCTGTCATACCGTTACTAGACTTATAACGTTAATAACGGGAGCACATTTTAAAATAACGGAATCTTTTCCTCTGCTGGTTATAACGTTAATAGCACACACCAGGGAAAATTATAACCCCTTATTTCGTTGCCGCACTAAAAACGTTATTCATATACCTTTTGTTTTGGGTACGGAAGCAGTAACGTAACAAAAATTAATTCGTTATTTCTGACAATTCTGTTACGTTATGAAGCCTTTGTAATCTGTGTGCTGGAGCACATTGCTTCAAAGAGCAGAGCGAATATTTGACAGAGGCAGGTTCTTGTGCTCTGGTTGGCTTTGAACAACATGATACTGAATCAGCGTGGACGCGCGAAGTTGGCGAATAGCTAAGAAGAGCAACGAAGGGTCTGGTCCTTGTGAGAGAAAATTCCTATTTATAATTTCAGGTTATAAGACACAAATGGGGAATATGGATACGCAAGAAATGATTACAACGGTTCAGAACATGAGTGGAGAACTTCTGGTGAACTCTTTATGTGAACTTTTCATGAAAAGTGACCAATATTTTATTTCATTCAGAGATATAAAACTAATGATACATACTGTAGGTCAATTGTTTACCAATAAATATGAATTCTGAAAAAAAAAAAAAAAAAAAAAAAAAAATAGCGATTGCTACTATTGTAAGATGGTCGTAAGATTATGAACAAAACTAGTCCACCACATCGTTGGCTAAATTAAACTAAATTTAGAAATAACTTTGCGCGTATCTAAAAACAAGTCTTGCAGCTGTAACCTGCGGATTATGGCGGACGCGTGATCGCTGTGGCGACACCCTCAGCCACATTAGCGAATCTTGGTTTTAGACCCTGGGGCGCTCGCTACTTCGCATTTCAAGCAGATTTTCAAGTCTCCTCACGAGGCCGAGTGCAGCCTGTTTCCATCCTTACGTGTAACGTGTTCAGAAAAGAATGTAATTTCGGTTGATAGCCACACACCAACCAGGTTTAATTATCAGAAGAAAACGTTTAGTCATCAGAATTGATTAGGATGGAACCTCATTGAGAACCACTGGTTGGATTGGATATAAATAATGTTATCCACTATTCATTCATTTATTCAGTTATTTATTTATTCGTTCATCAATTCATTTGTTTGTTTATTTACTTAATGATTCATCCATTCATTTGTTTATTTATTTACTTATTCTTCCATTCATTTATTCATTAATTATTTATTAATTTATTTATGTATTTATTTATTTAATCATTCATTCATTTATTTATTCATTTACTTTTTGGTTCTTTTATTTACTTATTTAGTTATTCATCCATTCATTTGTTTATTTATTTACTTATTCATCCATTCATTTATTTATTTATTCATTTATTTATATATCTATTTATTTATTTATTCATTTATTCATCCATTCATTTATTTATTTATATATTTATTCATTTATTTATATATTTATTTATTTATTTATTTATTTATTTATTCATTCATTCATTCATTCATTCATTCATTCATTCATTCATTTATGACTCCTTTACAAATTGCAATGGACTGTAAAAGAAATAAAATATATTCCCAAAATAGTGAGCATTTGTGGCCAAATTCCCAAGATAATACCTAAAATAAGGCCGAACTCCTTTTTATTCGTGTCTGAAGTACAAAAGAAAAAAATATAATGTAATGTGCGCCCGAGTCTTTTTCTCGATTCTGCCGAGAAATGTAATTATGATATTGTAGTAGTTGTTAGTGTTGTTGTTTCATTTGAGGGGTTTGGACATCGTTATCATTTAGCCCCGTGTACATGAGTGTATTTGTGTAGAATATGTCTGATAACATGTGCTATTGTGGTATCTGTAGTAGTGTGTGTATGTTTACTTGAGGTGAGGATTGGGAAGGTGGCGGCTGTGGCCTTAAATTAGAAACCATCCGAGCATTTGCCTGGAGTAGAAATTGGAAGCTACGGAAAAAGTCTTCCAGGATGGCTGAGGTGGAATTAAGCCGACTTATTCTCAGGTTTACCTCAAGAGGTTGTGTGAACCCTGTCCAGCCCTAGGACCGGAATTAAATTCCTTTTCAGAGCCGGGAATCGAACCCAGACCTCCGGTGTAACAGCCAAGAATGCTTGCCGCTACACCACGAGATGGTTAAATTTAATTCTGGTGTGAGGTACTAGAATGGTATTGTTCGGTAGTTGGTAGCATGCTGAGCTTCTATGCCCAAGATTGCTGGTTCAAACCCGGCCGAAGTCGCCGGATTTTTAAGAGCTTTAAAAATCCCTCAGTATGCCTTACTTCGGAGGGAAAGTAAAGCCAGCAGGCCCATGTCATAGATTTGTGGCATGTAAAAGAACCTTCCACTAATTACAATATTGTATAAAGCTAAAATTTGTAGATTTGATTAACGCTTTATTGATTTCCAACGTTCGCCGCCAGGTGCCAGTTGCGGTGGCATCTAGTAGCCAAGTTCAGAGCTAAGTGTCGTTGACGGTAGCATTTGGTAGCAAAAGTAGGAACTACTTGAAATTGATCGTCTGCAGTCCTTACCTGAATTACAGATGACACACACTAATACAGCCATCACAATTAACACCAGTTATCAGACAGAATCTACACACACCCAAAGAACATGGGGCTACATGACCGCGTTCTCGCAGCCCCTAAACTGAGAAACCAAACAACCAGTGTATCAATGAATGTTGTCAGTGTTTAATTTCAGAAAACACGACTAGGCTTATATAGAGATCATATTTAGCACACCTGATCCAGGAGCAAGGAGAACATTTCAGTCCGTGAGGCGTGCCTGGAAGCACAGTAGATTGTATCGGTGAGCAGCATTTAGGCCTCCTTGCTTTAGCTGATACACAGCCACGCAGTCCACTCAGCCGACAAATCAAACTTAATGTATTGCAATTTACGAATCACACCCGTTGAACACAATACCTCGTCCGTGAGGGACAAGGACAGAGCGATGGCATCAAAACAGGGCAGTCCAAACAGCGGCTGTTGACAGCAGAAATAAACGTCTACTTAACCGGAAAATAAATTGACTCGATCCTTACTGTAATAACTAGGCCTCGGATTTTTAGGTGGTAAAAATCGGGGAAATATTTATTTTTTATGTATTAAAAATACCTTAAATATGTGACAAAAAAGTAAAAATATGTAATTATAATTTAATTTATTAATGACAATATAAAAAATATGCAGTACTCACAAATGCAATTTATGCTATGCCTCACTGACTACTGAAGAATTACAATACACAACGAGATACATATTCAGGTTGGCCATCACAAATGACCGACGATTATCGCGAAAAACTTCTTCTGAAGGCGCGAAACTGCGGAAATATGTTTCTTGCCCTGTTGAGGTGTTGTGTAACTTGAGATCGCTGTTCACCCTTGATTGCTTTCCCACATGGTTGCCAGATCAGAACGCTCCCATCAAAAGTAAAATTATATAGAAATCCCCGGCTTCCACAGTGAGTGACACGGGGCGACAAGTTAAGATTAACACAGTTACAAGCTGACATAACGTTCTACATGAAGATTAGATAGTTCACAGGTTCTTCGCCGTTGAAGTAAAACGGAACAAACATGCAATAAACTGAAATATCTAGCATATTGATTTTTTAATGTAAATATTATGTATTTTTATGTGCTAATACGTGAAAAGCAGGAATTTATGTATTTATAGAAAAATACTTAAATATGTATTTACATAAAGAAATATTTATTTACCTAAAATCCGAGCCCTAGTAATAACAATAAAACAACTAAGCGGAAGATTATACGAAGATAACCACACAAGACTGAATAATAGAACTGGTATTTCTTTTGGTCCCATACAACATAAAAACAACAAGAAACGCAAGAATTTTTGTATATATTTATAACTAGAAACGTGATAATCGCTTTTTTTTACGATGTCAAGGAACTACGAACTATATCCGTTTTATGTCTTGGCATGATGGGTTAATCGTTAAAATCACTGACTGGTCTATTAATTATATTATCATGGAGATGCATGCGCAACGAATTCTTGTCAGACGTAATTTAAGAATGGCGAGGTTCATGAAACACAGATCCCCCTTCCGTCCAATCTTAACTTGACTGTGTATTTAGCGGAACGAAAAGTTCTCAGGTGAAGTGAAGAAAAGCCGAGTTGCACTTCCAGGGAAACTCCAAACACAGCAACTCTTCTCTGAAGTCTTAACTCAACACGACTCGACAGTTTGCTGCTGGCTGTATCTGGGGGTAATAGGCTCGCCCACTAGCAAGGCTGTAACTGGGGTGACAGGCTCGCCCCTAGCTAGCTCGTAAACTGTCGCCTAAGTAATCGAATGGAGATTGTTGGAACAAATGAAAACGTAAAAACACTTATAGTGGGCGATATATTGAAGATAGAGATATGCTCTCCCCGACTTTTTGTAGAACTTTTCATACTGAACAATTCTTACATTCATAGTAGACTATATAGATATTTTTAAAGGTTTGTCCAGCGTAAGCTTAAAAAGCGCACGGACGCCAGATTTTCTTTTCAACTTTTCCACTGAAATCGTTACTGCTTGGCTTCCTTCGATCATAAATAAATTACTTTCTACAGAAACCTTCCTCGAGATACCCTTTACAGAATGGTGAAAATCCAGTGGTTCTCGAGATTACCCATGACATCCAAGAATCGGGGACTTTTTTTATACTACGTAGAGATGTGTATACCCTTAGAAAGAGAAGACGAATTTTTAACATGTGATCGTAATTTATACATCTGACGTTCATTTTGAAAAGTTAAAGAATTAATATTAAGAAGAAAACATGGCTTATATCTTGTATGTGTTTGAGTCTTCAGATTTTTGATTGGTTTGATGCAGCCCTCCATGCCTCCCTGTCCTGAGCTGATCGTTTCGTCTCTACATAGCTACCACACCTTACTGTACATCCGAGACAATCTGTTTAACATATTCTAACCTTGGTCTACCCCTACAGTTCTTGTCCTCGACCCTTCCTTCCATAACTAAGTTTGATATTCCTGGGTATCTTAGTATGTGTCCTACCAACCTATCTCCTCTCTTCCTTTGCAGTTGCCATAAACTTCTCTCCTCTTCCACTCGTCTTAATACCTCTTCATTTGTAACCCTATCTACCCATCTGATCTTCATCATTCTCCAGTAACACCACATTTCAAACGCTTCAATTCTCCTCTTTTCTTCTGCGCCAACAATCCAAGTTCCACTTCCATAGAGTGCCACGCTCCAGACAAAGGCTTTCAAAAATGACTTCCTATTGCCTAAATCTATATTCGATGTCAACAGATTCCTTTTCTGTAGAAATGCTTCCCTTGCCAGAGCCAACCTACTTTTTATATCCTCTTTGCTTCGTCCATCACTGCTTATTTTGCTTCCTAAGTAACACAAGTCTCCTACTTCCTTTAGCTTTTCACCTGCCATTTTCTTTTTAATTTGAATGACCCATACCGCACCTTGTAGAGCAGATGGCACTATCTAACTTAACCCGAGAGGAGATCTGATGCACTATAAATTGCACCGTTGCGTGGGGCTTTGCTCACGTGCAATGTCGAGCATTTACGAAGCTCTGCTTTAAATGGATGATTCCAGCAGCTACAAGGAAGTCTTTGTGATAACATTACTGCTGTATTATTTACTTTATACGTGCGCTGTGAAATTATACCACCTGCCCTAAGGCGAGCAATGGTCTTGACAGCACGAGTGAATATCCCAAACTCAACCCAGCTCACTGCAGCGTGGTAAACATTTTGTCTGGCTGTTTGATCTCACCGTACACCAACTTAACTCTCGCAATTCCAAATTTACATTTCAAAAATATATCTAGGGAATTTTCCACAGCCTTTACTCAATCTCATGGGAAATATGAGCTTTTACTCGCTTCCTCGAAACATTATGTCTCCGTCTGCAAGCCCGGAGAACATAAGTTCGACTCCCGGCGGGGACAAGTAAAGGTTACATTGCTGTTGTTGTTGTTGGTTTATTTGAGGTGCTTGAACATCGTGGCCATTTATCCCCGTGTACTTGGGTGTGTGTGGAATTTTGTCTGGTAACCTGTGTTATTCCGGATGTGATAGCAGTAATAAGGGGCAGACTAATAGAATGGCTGGAACATTTACTGAGAAAAGAAGAAGGGATGGCAAAAAGAGTGCTAAAAGAAAACCACAAGGAAAAAGACCCCTCGGTAGACCAAAGTTGAGATGGCAGGATGGAGTCAGGAAAGACCTGGAGGCCCTGGGAGCCAACGAGAATATGGCCGGAGACAGAAAGCAATGGAAGAGGCTAAAGAGTGAGGGAATGAACCGACTTCGGTTCGTGTGGCCAACTAAGTAAGTAAGTAACCTGTGTAATTGTGATGGCTGTATTACTGTATTTGTAATTCAAGTGAGGATTGAGAAGGAGGTAGCTCTGGCCTTAAGTTAGGAACCATCCAGACATTCGCATGATGTTGTTGTTTATTTTAGGAACTGCGACATCGTGGTCATATAGCCCCATGTACACACATCAAAAAAAGTTTTGCATCACCTCGGTTCCCAGATCTCCGGCATATAGACGTTGACTGTGTATATTGTATCCAAGATACAGTCCCTTTGACTGTTCATAGATGTCACTAAAACTGCTCAAAGATGTAAACAACCATGCATGAGCAGGGCCTATTAGACGGAGGGGGTACGACAGCCGATCAGTTCCAGTCATTCCACCAGGACGAAGGTACGCTGCTCATGTTGTCTGTAGTTCTACCATGCCTAGAAGGTCAATACCGCAGTTCGATCGCGTCCGCATTGTTACTTTGTGTCAAGAAGGGCTCTCAACAAGGGAAGTTTCCAGGCGTCTCAGAGTGAACCAAAGCGATGTTGTTCGGACATGGAGGAGGTACAGAGATACAGGAACTGTCGATGACAGGCCTCGCTCAGGCCGCCCAAGGGCTACTACTGTAGTGGATGACCGCTACTTACGGATTGCCGCTCGGAGGAACCCTGACAGCAATGCCACCATGTTGAATAATGCGTTTCGTTCAGCCACAGGACGTCGTGTTTCAACTCAAACTGTGCGCAATAGGCTGCATGATGCGCAACTTCACTCCCGACGTCCATGGCGAGGTCCAGCTTTGCAACCCCGACACCATGCAGCGCGGTACAGATGGGCCCAACAACATGCTGAATGGACCCCACGGAATTGGCATCACGTTCTCTTCACCGATGAGTGTCGCATATGCCTTCAACCAGACAATCGTCGGAGACGTGTTTGGAGGCACCCTGGTCAGGCTGAACGTCTTAGACACACTGTCCAGCGAGTGCAGCAAGGTGGTGGTTCCCTGATGTTTTGGGGTGGCATTATGTGGGGCCGACGTACGCCACTGGTGGTCATGGAAGGCTCCGAAACGGCTTTACGATACCTGAATGACATCCTCCGACCCATAGTGCAACCATATCGGCAGAATATTGGAGAGGCATTTGTCTTCATGGACGACAATTCTCGACCTCATCGTGCACATCTTGTGAATGCGTTCCTTCAAGATAACGACATCGCTCGACTACAGTGGCCAGCATGTTCGCCAGACATGAACCCTATCGAACATGCCTGGGATATGTTGAAAAGGGCTGTTTATGGACGTCTTGTCCCACCAACCACTCTGAGAGATTTACGCCGAATTGTCGTTGAGGAGTGGGACAATTTGGACCAACAGTGTCTTGATGAACTTGTGGATAGTATGCCACGGCGAATACAGGCATGCATCAATGCAAGAGGACGTGCTACTGGGTATTAGAGGTAGTGGTGTGTACTGCAATCTGGACCACAAATGCTGAAAGTCTAGCTGTATGATGGTACAACATGCAATGTGTGGGTCTCATGAGCAATAAAACGAGCTGAAATGTTGTTTGTGTTGATCTCTATTCCCTTTGTATTTAACGGTTCCGGAACTCTTGGAACCGAGGTGATGCAAAACTTTTTTTGATGTGTGTATTTGGGTTTGTGTATAATTTGTGTGATGATGATGATGATGATGATAATTGTTGTTTTAAGGGGTCTAACATCTAGGTTATCGGCCCCGTGTATAAATTGTGTGATAACCTGTGTTATTGTGTTGGAATCATTAATTATGTGTTTTTGTAATTCAGGTGAGAATTGAGAAGGAGTAGCCGTCGCCTTAAAGGAACCATCTGGACATTTACCTGGAGGAAGTGGGGAAACCTCTGAAAACCACTTCCAGGATGGCTTAGGTAGGAATCGAACCCTCTACTTCTCAGTTTTGCTTCATGAGGTTGAATGTACTATGTTCTAGGTGGCTTCGATGGCATAGTTGGTAGCATACTGAGCTTCTATGCCCAAGATCGCGGGTTGAAACCCGGCCGAAGTCGTCGGAATTTTTAAGAGCGTTAAAAATCCCCTCAGTATGCCTTCCTTAGGAGGGGAAGTAAAGATGGCGGTCCCATGTCATAGATTTATGGCATGTTAATGAACCTTCCACTAATTGCACCTGTGTGAAGCTAAATTATAGGTTAAAATTTTGTATTGTTATGTAAATTTCATAATAATAATAATAATAATAATAATAATATCAAACCGCACCTTCTAATTCACCTCTGGTTTAAGAGCTTGAGTTTTGTGAAACATACACCTTAGGTTCGAACGTTCGTCACCAGGAGCCGACTGCGGTGTCGTCTAGTAACCAAGGTCTGAACTAGTAGTCGTTGACGGTGGCGTTTGGCGGCAAAAGTAAGAACTACATGAAGATTCAATGTTGGCAGTCCATACTTGAATTAAAAACAGATAACACACATTAATACGGCAATCAAAATTAACACCGGTTATCAGACAGATTCTACACACACACAAAGTACACGGGGCTACATGACCGCTTTGTCGCAGCCCCTAAACTGAGGAACCAATCAACCATGTTCTAGCCCTCACAACAGAATTAAATTTCTTGGCAGAACCGGGAATCGAACCCGAACCTCCAGGGTGTCAGCCAAGTACGCTAACTCCTCCACCGCGAGGTGGTAAAGATTATACTACTGTCTCCTAGAGAATAACAGTAATAATAACAATATTAATAATAACTCAAGGAATTCTAATACACACATCAAAAAAAGTTTTGCATCACCTCGGTTCCCAGATCTCCGGCATATAGACGTTGACTGTGTATATTGTATCCAAGATACAGTCCCTTTGACTGTTCATAGATGTCACTAAAACTGCTCAAAGATGTAAACAACCATGCATGAGCAGGGCCTATTAGACGGAGGGGGTACGACAGCCGATCAGTTCCAGTCATTCCACCAGGACGAAGGTACGCTGCTCATGTTGTCTGTAGTTCTACCATGCCTAGAAGGTCAATACCGCAGTTCGATCGCGTCCGCATTGTTACTTTGTGTCAAGAAGGGCTCTCAACAAGGGAAGTTTCCAGGCGTCTCAGAGTGAACCAAAGCGATGTTGTTCGGACATGGAGGAGGTACAGAGATACAGGAACTGTCGATGACAGGCCTCGCTCAGGCCGCCCAAGGGCTACTACTGTAGTGGATGACCGCTACTTACGGATTGCCGCTCGGAGGAACCCTGACAGCAATGCCACCATGTTGAATAATGCGTTTCGTTCAGCCACAGGACGTCGTGTTTCAACTCAAACTGTGCGCAATAGGCTGCATGATGCGCAACTTCACTCCCGACGTCCATGGCGAGGTCCAGCTTTGCAACCCCGACACCATGCAGCGCGGTACAGATGGGCCCAACAACATGCTGAATGGACCCCACGGAATTGGCATCACGTTCTCTTCACCGATGAGTGTCGCATATGCCTTCAACCAGACAATCGTCGGAGACGTGTTTGGAGGCACCCTGGTCAGGCTGAACGTCTTAGACACACTGTCCAGCGAGTGCAGCAAGGTGGTGGTTCCCTGATGTTTTGGGGTGGCATTATGTGGGGCCGACGTACGCCACTGGTGGTCATGGAAGGCTCCGAAACGGCTTTACGATACCTGAATGACATCCTCCGACCCATAGTGCAACCATATCGGCAGAATATTGGAGAGGCATTTGTCTTCATGGACGACAATTCTCGACCTCATCGTGCACATCTTGTGAATGCGTTCCTTCAAGATAACGACATCGCTCGACTGCAGTGGCCAGCATGTTCGCCAGGCATGAACCCTATCGAACATGCCTGGGATATGTTGAAAAGGGCTGTTTATGGACGTCTTGACCCACCAACCACTCTGAGAGATTCACGCCGAATTGTCGTTGAGGAGTGGGACAATTTGGACCAACAGTGTCTTGATGAACTTGTGGATAGTATGCCACGACGAATACAGGCATGCATCAATGCAAGAGGACGTGCTACTGGGTATTAGAGGTAGTGGTGTGTACTGCAATCTGGACCACAAATGCTGAAAGTCTAGCTGTATGATGGTACAACATGCAATGTGTGGGTCTCATGAGCAATAAAACGAGCTGAAATGTTGTTTGTGTTGATCTCTATTCCCTTTGTATTTAAAGGTTCCGGAACTCTTGGAACCGAGGTGATGCAAAACTTTTTTGATGTGTGTATAATAACTGATAACTTTGTAGAATCCAGGATATTCGATAAGCAAACACACAAGGCAGCCATTGCCGATATTGCTGTTCCACTCGATGAAAACTCGAAGGACACGGTGGAAAAGAAACGACGCATTTACATAAAGGGCTTAAGTTTCCGTCATCCCAGTCGTTGTTTCTTTAAATCGTTTAGTTACGAAGGACTGGAAAATGTAAAGGAGAAACTTGGTTTGAAGAAAAACCATTATGAAGATAATGCAAGATTTTGTCTCTCCAGTGACTTGTTCTAAACTTCTTGACATCCAGTGCTTTGGCTTGAAAGGAGTTCAACAGTGATGCTTTTGTATTGTTATGTAAATTTCATAATAATAATAATCTTATTATACAGGGTGCTTCAAAAAATGTATACACACTTTAAACTATCGTAGTTTTCCCGCTCTACAAGGCTAATGTTATATTTCTTCGCCAGGTGGCAGCATAATCGTCCCTCTATGTTATATTGTCAGTTGGAATTTGTAATATCAACATGGCGGACGTACGTTTGAGTTTTGAAGAACGTAAGCGGGTTATTAAGTGGTACTGGAAGTTTGAGAATGTAAATGAAGTTCAAAGACAGTGGAGAAGGGAGTATGATACAGAACCACCTTACGCTAAGGTGTATGTTTCAAAAAACTCAAGCTCCTAAACCAGGGGGAGCTAGAAGGTGTGGTTTGTACCAAAATCTTCCAAATCGTCTCAATAGTACAGGAAAATCTTGCATTTCTAGAAAAGTCAACGGAAATATATTTATTTGTTTATAAAGTGCTTTTAAACAAATAAACAAGACGATATCCCGAGGCAGAACTGTGTCGCATAGCACTAGGGACGGGCGGGTAGTCTGTACACATGGGGTCTACACAACCCATTATGCAAGAATTCTCCCACGGGTCCGCTAGTAGTAATAATATCAAAACGCACCTTCTTTTGTAAAACATACACCTTTGAGTTTGGTTGGTTGAACATTTTAAGGGATGCGACAACGCGGTCATGTAGCCCCGTGTACTTTGGGTCTGTGTAGAATCTGTCTGAAAACCGGTGTTAATTGTGATGGCTGTATTAGTGTGTGTTATCTGTTTTTAATTCAAGTGAGGACTGCAAACATTCGATTTTCAAGTAGTTCCAACTTTTGCTACCGTCAACGACCAACTAGTTCTGAACTTGGTTACTAGATGCCACCGCAGTCGGCTCCTGGCGAAGAACATTGAAACCTAAGAGCGTTAGTCAAATCTAACCTATAATTTAGCTTCACACAAGTGTAATCTTAGTGGAAGGTTCTTTATCATGCCATAAATATATGAAATGGGACTACCAGCTTTACTTCCCCTCCGAAGGAAGGCATACTGAGGAATTTGTAACGCTCTTAAAAAATCCGACGACTTCGACCTGGTTTGAACCCACGACCTTGGGCTTAGAAGCTCAGTATGCTACCAACTGCGCCTCCTTAGAGTTTTCCCGCATGTGATAATATAGCCTAATGTATCACGATCAGCAAAAACATCCTCAAGGTGGCTTTTCAGGTCTTTAGACCGTGTTCTATGATTCATGAAGTCTGACAGGTGCAAGGTGCGGCTGGCATGTTCAAAGATTTGTTCTGAATAGCTTGAAGTGGCGCTTGTCAGAGGGCTTTAGGCTATTGGAATGTTCGGGAACTAGCCCGAAAAAAATTCATGAGTAGAGATAGAGCCACTGTAGTTTAGTGTACATAACTGTGCCATTTATCGAAAGTTTCTGTCAGTGCACAGCCTACTAAATCAGAGAATGCACCTTCTAGATCCGCATGGACAAAGCCTCCCATTGTATTATAGGAATCTAGCAGGCAGTGTCAAAGTCAATAGCGTGCACTTTGACTACCATAGAGGGCTGTGCTTACTATTCCTGTCCTTGTCACACTGCAGGAAGCTTATCAAGGCCTTGTTTAGTCCAGTATGCTATGTCTTCAACCTATTGCAGTGTAAAAAACGATTAGCTAAAGCCTGCCAAAATTATTAACATTCACATCGCAGAGAAGTTATATGGGATATTCTCGTAATTATTAGGAGGTTTTGTATCATTACTCTCCTCGGAACGCAGTGTAGTATTAAGCTAAAGCTTCAATTAAAAATTTAAAATGTGTTCTTAAAAAATCTTATGAATAACTAATCAAGGTTGGTTCCTCAGTTTAGGGGCTACGACAACGCAGTCATGTAGCTCCGTGTACTTTAGATGTGTGTCGGATAACCGGTGTTAATTGTGATCGCTGTATTAGGATGTGTTATCGATTTTTAATTCAAGTAAGGACTGCAGACATTCAATTTTCAAGTAGTTCCTACTTTTGATACCAAACGCCACCGTCAACGACAACTAGTTGTGAACTTGGTTATTAGATGCCACCACAGTCGGCTCATGGTGACGAACGTTGGAACCTAAGAGCGTTAGTCAAATATATCCTATAATTTAGCTTCACACAAGTGAATTAGTGAATTAGTGGAAGGTTCTTTTACATGCCATAAATCAATGGCATGGGACCGCCGGCTTTACTTCCCTTCCAAAGGAAGGCATATTGAGGGATTTTAACGCTCTTAAAAAGTCCGACGTTTCGGCCGGGTTTGAACCCGTGACCTTGGGCATTGAAGCTCAGCATGCTACCGACTACGCCACCGAAGGAAAAGGAAGGAAGCTTTCAGTTTTACGTGACCGTTAATCATGCGATCATAAGCCACGGGACCTCCTTTTTACGTGGAATCCGAACCACAGGATATGGCATTTCATTTCCAAAATCTCACATTCATTGCCCGGGAATCGAACCCGGTCCACCTTGGTGAGAGGCCAGACGCTTGACCACTGTGCCACCACGCCACAAAGCCGCCTGACTGATCAATAAAGCAGTCAACATGAGATAAGTTAAAACATTTATCATCAGTGCAACTAACGGAAACAACATTTAATGCGGGAGCACACACAATACAATCACTTAACCATAAAAGCATTCTCTCATGAACAACTACTGTATAAATAGTCACCATGCTCACCTTATGGCTTGCTTCTTGTCTTTTGTCCAAGTGGACACCACATCAAGACCGACTACAATATATACAATATATACTTTGAGCATGAAGAGCGTTCATTAAATTGACACTTTTCGTTGAAATCCTGTGCCTGTTGGTGAGTGTCGTGTGTGGTCAAGACCGACTACAATACATTGTATAGTGTACACGGCACTCACCAACAGGCACAGGATTTCAACGAAAATTGACAATTTAATGAACGTTCTTGATGCTCGAAGTCTTCATGGCTGAACAAAAGACTCTCGAATAAAGTGCCAACACCAATCTCATTGCAATGAATTGATCAGTCTCTGAATATTTTTGTGTGATTCGTGGAGACCCAAAACAGTCTATTGATGTTTTTTCCTAAGTAGATATACTCGTAAATCACACCAATTATCCAAACACATCTCTGAAGTGAGTTGATTGAATCTCCATTTATTTTCTTCCATATGAGGATTGGTAACACTTTTTCGTTTGACAGATGTTCATAATATATAATATATGCCTTATATATTATGTAATGTTAAGACACAAAAAATCAAATTACTAAGGCTAGACCGAATAAGTGCAGCATTGAAAGCTATGCTGATAGTTTTTAACCGTCAGTAAAATTAAGTATTAATAAAGGGAAACTACAAAGCTGGTATAATTATGTTTGTTCTCCAAATGCAGCAGGTTTCCCCAGTGTGCACCGCGCCTAAGTGACAGAAACGTCATTTAACAATGAAGAAATGTGAGCGGCGACACACAGCCATCTGGTGGAAGAAAAAAGTCACTGTCAGTGTCCGTATTCGAACTTCCGATCTCCGGGTCGTAGTGAGCGATTTTAACGCGCAGCATGGTGTAAAATATAAATTTATTGTCATTTTATTTTGAGATTTAAGATTCAATTTGGATCAATCATTCTGTAAATTTAACCAAGCTACTGATTTATATTAGTCCACCTCGCTGCGTAGTGGCTAGCATTGTTGGCTGTCACCGCGGAGACCCTGGTACGATTCCCAGCTTTGCCAAGAAATGTAATTCTGGTCTGAGGGCTGGTTCGGAGTACACTCAGCCTGGTGAGGCAAAACTGAGAAGAGAAGGGTTTGATTCCCATCTCAGTCATCTTGAAAGTGGTTTTTCATGAGGGAGCATTGAGCATGCTCCACTTCCACTCCAGGCAAATGCTGAGCTGGTTCCTAATTTATGGCCACGGCTGCTTCCTACCCAAATCCTACCTCAATTACAAATACACACAGTAATACAGACAACACAGTGACACAGGTTATCAGACAAATTCTACACTCACCCAAGTACACGGGGCTATAGGACCGCAATAGCCCGTAAAAGAATCATCCACAAAACAACTACTTATATTTTATGAATATTCAGCCCTCTCAAAGAAAAACCTATCCTGGATACGCACGTGTTGCCCGACGTGGCATGACACACCTTTATGGACAGCCCTGCTCAGTCAAGCACAGAAGATATTAACCTTTAATTGGACGAGGACACCGAACCACTGAGCTGTGAAATTAATTGTTTTAATGGCCGGGCTGATGATTGATCAACATTTCAAAAAAATAAAATTGAACTAAGATAAATGTTTTTTAAACACGCCAGATTATCAAGTCATGTAATTTATACTTTGATTGGATGAATATATTGTTTTATTAAATGTCGTGTCGTTCATTAACCTCCAATTTGGAACGGATTTTGATGTCACTTAAGCAATTACAACGCATCGTTTAATTCTTTTGTTTTTATTTGCGATGTCCATGATGAGGTTGCGAGAGGATATGCTCTATTTGGCAAGGTAGCTAAAATCATTTATTGGCAATGTCTAACAATATACCATAACGAATAGAATAAGAAAATGTGGCGACTTGACTTGAATCTCATGTTCCTTCCTCTACGCCAGGCCACGCGAACGCGAGCACTTAGTGCCGCACCACCGGGTGAGTTAGCCGTGGTGATTACGGCACGACTGATGGCAGTCGCTCACATCCGGGAGGCGAGGAGGTTCGAATCCCCCCGCCGGCAACCTTGAAGATGGTCTTCTGTGGTTTCCCATCTTCCTTCCAGGCAAATGCCGGGGTTGGTCCCTAACTATAGGCCACAGCCGCTACCTTCCAACTCCTCGTCCTTACAATCCAACTTCCCTCCTTCCCTCCCCAACGGTACTTGTAGCTCACCCATTGGGTGTCCGTCTCGAAGCAGCTACAAAACTGGCGAGCCGAACATGTCCTCGGACACTCCCGGCACTAAAAGCCATACTCTAAAAAAAAAGTGCCGCACCAAGTGTCACCGGTGTTTTTTCCCTCCCCCCTCTTTATCCACAGTCATACTTGGATGATGAACAATGGATCGCTGACCTCACTTTCGTGAAAGACATCGCGGGGTATTTTAATTATTTAAATATCTCGTTGAAAGGCGAAAATAAATTAATCAGTACTATATGTGACCGTAACTCCGCCCAGGACGGTCCCAAGCCCGGATGAAAAGGGAGGAGGGTTGGAGTGGATATCTCGACCCACTCTGGAAAACCAAACTAGAGAAGAGTTGATCATCTAACTCCACACCTGTGAGCATGGACACAGTGAGGAGGCAGCCCTCAACCATGATAGTGTGCTGTGGGCCACTCACACATCTGAACTTATTCGATTACTGAAACTGCAACAGAAAATAACTGGACTGACGATTTTGGCATGAAAATGATTACGAAAATTGGATGCTGGAATATAAGAACTTTACGCCAAACAGGCAGGCTAAAGCAGGTCTGCGCAGAAATGAGAAACTACAAGTTAGACATTCTAGGATTGAGTGAAGTACGTTGGAAGGACTTTGGAGAAAGGGGTAGGTCAAGAAATACCTGGAGAAGAAGTGTTGAGGAGGAGAGGAAGGCGACTGGCAAATCCTGGACAGACCTGCAGAGGCTGGCTGGGAGAAGAAATCAGTGGAGGAATTTTGTTGCAGCCCTTTGCTCCGAGAGGGGACATAGGAATTAAGTCAGTAAGTCATATGTAACCGTACTGAAAGTTTCAATTTGCATCATGTGCTTTTTAAATGTCAGCTTCAACAAGGAATGATGATGATGATAATTGTTGTCTAACATCTAGGTTATTGGCCACTATTCAAGAAGGAAATTGGGACAATTTCCTTTCTCTAAAATCCTTGCCCTGAAATGTGTTGCTATGTTCAGAACAACGCTCTTTTGTGAACAAATGTTTACAACTATGAATATTAACAAAACAAAAACAAGGTGAAGTTTGTCTGATGCTTCCTTGGAAGCTAAACTCCGGATTGCAACTGCCAAAACGATTGTTCCAAATATCGGAAAATTATTGGCTTCAAAGCGATGTCAAAGATAAACAAAGAATGTTAAAAATTAGTGCAAATTCAGGAGCGCAATAAAACTATTATTATTCTGTCTGTACACAAAGTTGGCATTATTATTATTATTATTATTATTCGTTTTCTGACCGGTACTCCGCCTGGTGCACGCTGATTTGCCCAGCCCCATTCACCAAACAACAACACGACTCTCGCCTCGCTAAACGCTGCCACTACACGTTCCTTTCCTACAGCAGAGCACCCGTGCTTTTCCAGGTGCCGGCCGGTGCTCGCAAAGCTCCTGAAGCGGCTTCGGTGACGTAGTCGGTAGCATGCTGAGCTTCTATGCCCAAGATAGCGGGTTCAAACCCGGCCGTCTGATTTTTAAGAGCATTAAAAATCCCTCAGTATGCCTTCCTTCGGAGGGGAAGTAAAGCCGGCGGTCCCATGTCATAGATTTATTGCATGTTAAAGAACCTTCCACTAATTACACATGTGTGAAGCTAAATTGGATAGGTTAAGAATGTAAACAACGCTCTTAGGTTTCTACGTTCGTTGCCAAGAGCCGACTGCGGTGGCGTCTAGTAGCTAAGTTCTGAACTTGGCCTAGTAGTCGTTGACGGTGGCGCTTGGCGGCAAAAGCCGGAACTATTTGAAACATTCTAAGTTGCAGTATGTACTTAAATTTAAAAAGCAGATACACACACTAATACAGCCATCACAATTAACACCGGTTATCAGACAGATTCTACACACCTCCAAAGTACACGGGGCTACATGACCGCGTTGTCGCAGTCCCTAAGCTGAGGAACCAACCAACCGGAATAAAGTTAGCATGGTTGAGATGGATGGAAGTCACATGCGACAGAAGGATGCCACTCAATCTGAAGTCCAAATTTACCTCAAGGTATTACGTCCTGTTGCTTACGGTATTGAATGTGAACCATCTGACAAAGCTACGGAGAGCCAATTACACAGTACGGAAATGCGTATGCTCCGTTGGTCAGTGGGCATCACACGCATGCATTATGGCATTGTCAGAAATGAAACCGTTCGCCAGCAAATGGAGGTCGCAACCACCACTGAGAACTCACGGGAAAGGCGGCTCCAATGGTATGGTCACGTCCAACCTGTTTCACTTCCTCCTTTGAAATTAATGGACAACGTCAACGTGGACGACCAAAGCAACCGATCTGAAAAATCTTCACTTAAGACCACAAAATACCCACAAAATGGCGAGCCAAGATCAGAACAGCGGGCCCTGCACCAGCAGGAACACGATAGGAAGAAGAAGAAGAGTAAATAATAATAATAATAATAATAATAATAAGTACATGAAGACATGGAATTACTTAAAATCTCTGAAGACGACATTAAGGACAGAGAACAATTTAGAAATAAAATCAGAAACACGAAAATTGTACAAGTCTCAAGGAAGGACACATCAGGGAAAAATGGACAGAAGAAAGGAAGAAAAAGCACAGTGAACTAATGAAGAGGTTTTGGGAAGAAAAGAAGAGAGGAAAAGGAAGTGAAGCTGTGATTGGCTCAAGTTCTCATGCTCTCCTGAAGGGGAATAATCGGAAATAATAATAATATAGCAATAATACTAATAAAATAGCAATAAGCTATTATTATTAATAATAATAATAATAATAATAATAAATATAAAATATAAAATTCTTTCCAAAGCTTTACTCAATCGTGCAGAACCCCAATTAGACGTACAAATAGGAGAGTATCAAAATGGCTTTCGTAAACATAGATCTTGTGTTGAACAGATATGGAATCTTAAAACTATTTTGCAAATGAGACAAATAAGAAATAAAGACAATACAGTTACTTTTATAGATTTTGCAAAAGCTTATGATTCCATTGACAGAGAATCTCTCATCAACATTCTAAAAGAATTTGGTTTGGATCCTAAAACTACTAACATTATTCCGGATACGCTAACAAATACCACGTCCAAAGTCCGATTTCGTGGGGAGTTCTCCAAGGCTTTTGAAATAAACATAGGAGTCAGACAAGGTGATGGATTGTCACCATTACGTTTTAACTGTGTCTTGGAAAAGGTGATCCGAGAGTGGAGGAAAACAGACACCAAAGGAGTTAAATTAGGATATCAACGAGATAACATCTATATAGATTGTTTGTCATTTGCTGACAACGTTGCTCTAATTACTGATACACCGGAAAATGCCAAAATACAAATTGTTAATTTAATAAAACAAGCAAATAAAATAGGTCTACAAATTTCCTTCACAAAGACAGAATTTATATCCAATGTCAAAAAGGTTGATACCGAGCTCCGCTAATGAGTTCTCTCACGGGGGTCAATTAGGAAAATCCTAACAGGGGAAGTTGCCTGAGGCGTGTTTCACTGCCCCCCACTACAAAGTGGACGGGGTTGTAAATATTGTTGGAATGTGTCAACCTGCGCTGATCTTCACTATATACCGTACTCTCGTTATCTCCAACACGTATTTCGTACCACTCATTAGAAATTTTAGACGTCATTCCAGATTTGCCTTTAAAGTTCAAGTGCAATAATTTTCTGTGCGTTTCAGAGTTATTATACAGATCTATAGGCGCATTTTAAATTGTATGTTGTAGCTTCGTTCAAATGTTATCGTATGAAAGTTATAACGTGCACTATGAGCATTAAAATGATATCGTGGGAACCAAATGATTATATGTATTCTGCTGCAGACAAAAGCTTTACTTCGACTGACAGTTCGTGGAGTTAACGTTAAAACTTTGTAAAACCATTTGTAAATAAATGGGCAGAACATACCTTGTTTGAACCCCCCCCCCCCCCCTACTTTTTCCCCGTTCTAACAACTCACACTTATGAAATTTATAGTTTCCTATAATTCTCAATTCTCCACCTCTTTGACTGTACATGCATAACATGTTAGCTGCACTGATTATATCTACAAAAACTCCATGGGGTCCAGCAGTCAGTCAACTAATGATTTAACCAACATTTCAGGGGAGGTTCCCTACCCCCACTCTCTTCCCAAACCCATGAGCGTGAGCTGACAGGACTGTTTGGGTTTAACCTAATTAGCGGAGTTCGACCATCCCGGTCAAAAATAGTCCTGATAAATTATGTACTCAACAAAACGAAATCAAAAGAGTGAATTCTTTCAAATATCTCGGTGAATGGATTACAATAAATAATAATGAGAAAAACAGCCTAACAGTTAGAACAAAGAAAATGAATATAGCTTTCCAGCTCACCAGGAATATTTATAAGTAAAAAGCATTACCTAATTCTATTAAAATTAAACATTATAATACTGTTGTGAAACCAGAGGCCTTATATGGATCTGAAACACTCAAATTAATGAATAAAGGTGAAATTAACAACAAAATCATGGTCATGGAAAGGAAAATAATTAGAAGTATACTTGGCCCTAGGAAAGTAGGAGCAGATTACAACAGACCTAGACCAAATGTAGAAATTTATGAGCATGTAGAAAGCATACTACATACCATGCGACGAAGAAGATTATCCTTTTTTGGACATTTACAAAGAATGAACGATGATAGATTGACATAGAAAATTTTCAATAAAATTATAAAACTTAAGATACAGCCAGTCGCCTCCGTAGCGTAGCGGTCAGCATGGTTAGCTGCCGCCCCGGAGGTCCTGGGTTCGATTCCCAGCTCTGCCACGAAATTTGAAAAGTGGTACGAAGACTGGAACGGGGTCTACTCAGCCTCGGGTGGCCCAAATGAGTAGAGGGGGTTCGATTCCCCCTCAGCCATCCTCGAAGTGGTTTTCCGTGGTTTCCCACTTCGTCTTCGGGCAAATGCCGGGATGGTACCTTCTTCAAGGCCACGGCCGCCTCCTTCCCTCTTCCTTGTCTATCCATCCTAACCTTCCCTTACCTTCCCTCATGAGGCCCCTGTTCGCTTTGCAGGTGAGGCCGCCTGGGCGAGGTGCCAATCCCACCTCACCAGTTGTATCCCATCCGATTCGATGTCCCCAGCTCTAGGACACTGCCCGTAGAGGCGGTAGTGGTGAGTTCCCTCGCTGAGTCCGTGGGTTCCACCAACCAGGAGGGTAAACGACTAAAAAAAAAAAAAAAAAGATACAGCCAGCTTGGTTTCAACAGACCTTAAATGACCTTAAAGAGGCCAATATACAAATTGAAGACATACCTAATAGACAACTCTGTCGGAACAAAATTAAAACAGTCACCTTCAAGGAGGAACTAGAGAGAAGCAGGAAACAGCCACACAACATTGAGGAGCTCCGGCGACAACAATCTGAAAGAATCAAGCAATTTTGGGTGACCAGGAAGAAATCTTATAGCAAAACTTGATGTATTGATTTAACGTGCTCTATTAAGGGCTATTCTATTAAATAAAATAATAATAATAAAATAGCAATAATAATATATACACAGAATTTGGCCAATTATAGACCGCTTAGAATATAAGACTCTCTCTCTCTCTCTCTGACTGTGGTTAACAGCCGTGAGGCTGGTTGGCAGCAGCTCGCCATTCTTCCCGTCTCTCAGTCTTCCTCTTCAGTTCACAGTATGAGCCACAACCCATATCTTGCAGTATTTGACTCATGTACTCCAGTCTGGGTCTTCCTCTACAATTCTTGCCGTCTACTGTTCCCTCGATTATAAGCTTAATCAGTCCATTGTGTCGCAGTATGTGGCCCACGAGGTGATTCCTTCTTCTTTTTAAATATTTAAGGAAGCATCTTCTCTCTCCCACTCTTCTAAAGACTTCCTCATTTGTGACCATTTCTTTCCAACTGATTTTCATAATCCTTCTATAGCACCAGGTTTCAAATGCCAGTAGTCTTTTCCTCTCTCTCTCTCTCTCTCTCTCTCCTATTGTCCAAGATTCGCTGCCATATAGCGCGACGCTCCAAGGTCTTCAACATTAGTTTCCTCACATCAAGACTTATGTTCCTTGCAGTAAATAGGTTCTTCTTTTTATAGAAAGCGTTCTTGGCTTGGGCAATCCTACTTAATATCTCTCTGCTGCTTCTTCCATAATTCGTTATTTTACTTCCCAGATAATTAAAATCATTCACTTATTGTATCTTTTCATTTCTTAACTCTATTGATGTCTGGTTTTCGCCATTTCTACTGCAGACCAATATTTTTGTTTTATTTGTATTTATTCTCATATTAAATTCTTCCTACATTATTTTGTCCATCTTGCTCAGGATCTTTTGTAAGTCTTCTTCACTTTCTGCAATTAGCGCTATGTCATCAGCAAACCTTATCATGTCAACTTTTTCTCCATGAATATTCACTCCTGTGGCAAATTCTTCTCTTACTTGGTCGATCGCCTTTTGTACATATATATTGAATAGATATGGTGAAAGGAAACAACCCTGCCGTACACCCTTTCTGATGTGTGCTGTTTCTTCCTTGCTACCACAACAAACTCCAATTTCTTGCTTATAGATATTGTAGATCAGTCTTCTGTCTCTAAAGTTGATACCTGTTTGATGAAGAATGCTGAATAGAACATTCCAGTTCACATTGTCAAACGCCTTTTCAAGGTCGACAAACGCTAAGAAGGTAGGTTTGCCTTTCTTCATCTGCTTCTCTATCACTTGCCTCAATGCTAAGATTACTTCTCTTGTTCCTACTCCTTTCCTAAAACCAAATTGATCATCAGATAGGTTTTCATCGATTTGTTTTTCTATTCTCTTCATAATAATTCTGGTGACTATTTTTGATGCATGACACACCAGACTCAATGTTCTGTATTGTTTACATGACCTTGCATTTGATATTTTAGGTATAGGTACTATTATGCATTTCACAAAGTCTTCAGGCAATTCTCCAGTCTTGTAAATAGTACATATTAAGTTGTACAGTTCCTTTTTTAACTTGTCACCTGATTGTTTCAATAGTTCTCCTGGTATGTTATCAACTCCAAGAGCTTTCTTTCCTTTGAGGTCCTGCAACGCCTTCTCAAACTCTTCTTCCATAATAGGTGCCCCCAAGTCATCCTCTGTTATTTCATCTTCTTTCTCAATGGGCAAGTTAATAGCGTTTCCACTGTATAGTTGTTCCAAATATTCTTTCCATCTTTTTACTATCATTTCGTCATCATATATTAACTTCCCATCTCTGTCCTCAATGCTCATTGATTTTGGCTTCCTTGTTTCAAAGAACCTCTTAATATCTTTATAGGCCATATCTATTTGTCCAGATTTCATGTTGTTATTTATGCCTGCACAGATTCCAATTAAATGCTGTTCCTTGTCTTGTTTTGCCCTCTTATTTATCTTGTTTCTTAAGGTCTTGTATTTTTGTTTTTCATCATCATCATTTGAGTTTTTATACTGTCTTCTTTCCCTTATCATATCCACAACCTCTTGACTTATCCACTCTTTCCTATTTTCTTTTTCTTTTTTTCCTAAAACAGTTTCTGTTGAGTCTAAAATGCTCTTCTTTATTTTGATCCACTTCTCTTCTACTGCCAAGTGTTCTTCAATGTCTCTTATGTTATTGTTTGTTTCATCCATATAGAGTATTTGAGTGGACTCATCTTTAAGCTTAGAAATATCCCAATGTTTATTTTCTTTCTTCTTTAATTTTTTGAACTTTAATTCACACCGTATGACGAGTGGGTTATGGTCGCTGTCGACATCAGCTCCAGGGTAACTTCTACTATCTTTCACCTGGTTCTTAAATCTTTCCTTTACTAATATGTAGTCTATTTGGGCCCTTCTTATGTCTCCCGGAGCTTTCCAAGTGTATCTCCTCCTTGGATGGTGTTGGAATATAGTATTCGTTACAACTAATTTATGCTGTATACAAAACTCTACAAGTCTCTCGCCTCTCTCATTTCTTCTCCCCAATCCGTATTTACCAACAACATTTCCTTCAGTTCCTTCTCCGACAATTGCATTCCAGTCACCAAGTAAAATGAGGTTTTCTTCCCCCCTTTATTTTAGCTATAAGTTCACTTAGATCTTCATAACATTTCTTTACCTCTTCATCAACCTCTTGTGTTGTCGGCATATAAACTTGGACTATCACAGTATCCTTTGGTTTAGTTTCGATCCGTACTAAAATTAATCGTTCATTATATTGCACGAATCCCTTTACTCTGTTTCCTAGTTCTTTATGCAATATAATGCCTACTCCACCATATCCTGGTTTATTATTTGCTGTACCAGAATGAATTATCCTATAATTTCCACTCCAAAAGTCTCCTGCATGTGGCCATCTCATTTCTGCTATACCCAATACATGTAAATCCATCCTTTCCATCTCCATGATCAAGTTATTTAACTTTCCAGTCTGGAGTAAGGTCCGTACTGTACCCGATACCTATTTTAGGCTATCGACTACGCCAGCTGACATTAAGCTATAGTTGAGGTTTTGGAAGGCAAGCTGATAAGATAGCGCATCGATCGCGTCAAGAAGAAAGCCAAGATGACGTAGGAGGTCGAGAATCAAGGAGGCATTGAAATCTGTAAGAAGATAGAATTATTAATAAAGATGTGAAGCTTTATTGAAATATATATGGGATTATAATAAGTTTAAACAACTTAGAAGAGTATATATGACATGCATAATATGTGGAAATAATTTTATGGAAATAAGTTATTGTATAACAGAACAGCCGAGAGGATTCGGGTTCGAGACTATCTTCGTGACGTGGGAGCACTATGGTGGGGAGAATTAGCCACGTGCCGCACGGAACTCATAAGCTGAGACACAGCGCTAAGCAGTTCAGTTGGGCTCAATGAGAGGAGCAGTACAGAGCAGCTCTATAGCACAGCGAGACGGGCATTGAAGGTCACGCAACACACGTAAACCATCACGGCAAGTGTAGGCGACATTTCTCGCATCACCGAGCAACAGAGGCCGAGCGGGTCGTTGATACAGGCGACCTGGCCGAGAAGACAATTGTAGATAGCCGGGGTATTTCAAAACCACACTGATCGCATATGAAGACTTTATTTCAAGCTTCATTTCGACGTTGTTCGAACACAGGCTTTCACAAATAACCTTATAACCATGCTGTTATATAATACATTCAAAGCGACTTTTTACTATTCCAAGTAAACTGAATGTTTAGCATAGGCTCTGATGAACATTACAGCGTGCATTGATAAGATTTATATCTTATGCCATTTTCATGGATTACATATTACAGACAGATACAGGGTGTATCGTAATCTTGAACACTATCTAGTAAAATTTTTATTTTACTCAAATAGAACTTTGCAGTAAGTTGAGAGAGGACTTACAATTCTCAAACTGAACATTTATCGGAACAGTGGCGTATATTAGAAGAAGAGTAGGGGGTCCGCTGTTTCCATGAACTTTTCGAGGAGGAGTTGGACGATATCCGCTATGGGTAATCCGAGGTTCAACATGATCGAGTAAACGTGAATAGAGACAAGATGGCACCACAGAGCGATGGATTCGATTCCTGACGAGAGGAGTCCAACAGCTGATTCGCTTGGGATTTCGAAGGAAATCGTCATTTCATGGATGAAATGATATTCACGCCGATCTTACGAGAAATCTTTAGGTAGGGAAAAACGACGATCTTGGAAATTATATTACAACTGATAATGAAAGGTATTGTAAGAGTTCTATCTACCTGATACGATTATTTTCATGAATACTGGGCACACATGTATATTTTTCTAATAGGAGTGATTTGATTATTAAGACATGGTTTGAATTTATATACTTCGAATTTGCTAGAATATGGAGTGACCATATGATATGGCAGGCATCATTAATCGAAATTCTCACCGTTGTTTGGCTTTATTAAGAAGATGTTTGGTCTTATAGACATTTTTCCAGCTAGGATATTTCTCATGAATAGTTTTTTTTTGTGTAACGAGTATTTCTAACTCGTGATCTGCAATTGATTATCAGAAACTACTTCGTCAGTTCATTGCATACTAGCGAGTGTGTATTATTCATCAGTAGGGATTTTTTCCATTGGATTGTTTGGAGATATTAAGAAGTTATTCACTTTAGTGAATGAACGTCGCTTTTATATGACAACTAGAAACTTGTTGATTCCTTTCTAGTACATTCACTCATATAGCCTACGAGGTGGGGTCCTTCGTATTTATACGATTGTATGGTGGCTACTCACCTTACCCACCGTTCAGGGAACTATCATCCAAGTCGACGGGGCGAGGTCCTTCGTATTTATACGATTGCACGGTGGTTACACATCTTACTCGCCATTGAGGGACTCATTTTATCATCCGAATGTACACGAGATGTAAGTGAATTAAACAAGGAACTACTAGTCACATATCAGTCGAAATGTTGTTAAATAAAGTAACGATAAATGTCAACAGGATTGCATTTAGTAATTCTTGTTTGCCAATCCAATATTTTGTTGCTATACTCTTTTGAGAGTAATTTCAGATTTAACAGCTGTCACAGCTGATGCTTTGATGATTTTTATAATTGTGTTTGATACCTTTGAGAAGGATTTAAAGTAATTTAATCTTGTAAGATTAATCATTAATGGTCATAATTATTTTAAGGCAGATCAGTATTGCAGATTTTGATGTGAGAGATTATAGCACATTGGTGTTTTTCTACGATGTGAATTATGAAACTTGTGAAAGAGAATTTATGCTATTTGAAAGCAAAATATTAAATTACTGAAGTAATGTTTTTCCAATTGTTTAAGAAGTTGTCTAGAAGTGATCAGAGTAATTACAGTCATTGGAGATTATGTGCGTTAATAATTTGAAGCCATTTATATATTTTTGTAGATCATGCAACGTGGTTAAGAGAAGTTTGTGATAGGCATTTTGTGGAATTTGCCATTTGATAGTTGCAACGTTGATAATGTATTTTGAAGCGGACATGAGGTCGTCATACCCAGTCTAGCGTATTTGTTGAGATTCATGCTGTATGTGCTGAATATTTATGGAGTTTTGTAGCAATTCTTATATTCAAATGTGATATTTGGAATATTGAAGAAATATAATGTCGTTGTGGATAGTTAGATCCAACGTGATGTCGTGGAGACAATAATATTTTTGGCATGATAATTAAATACGAGATATAACTTGGAAGTAATAAAACTGTAAGACAACGTTCTATAAACCTTATTAAACAATTTGTTAGGAAATTAAACAAATAAATGAAGTTAATAATACAAGATTTTCTGAAAATAATAATTAATGAAATAATAATCTGAGATTTAAGCATGTTAACGATCTGACCTAATGAAATAAAAATCAGAATGACTAGATGAAATAATAATCTAAATAACCAGATGATTGAAATTTAAATAAGTTGATAAATTAAATTTTGAAATAAATCGATGAATTAAATAAGTGGATGAATTAAAGATTGAATTGATTAAACTGATTGAAACGAATTATTAGACGATTGTAATGATGATGAATAACTGAATTAGAAGGTGATGATTAATTAAAGAAGCTGATGATTAATGAATTTATATGCAATTAAATAAATTTAATTGAGAGATAATTCGAAGGAATTGCAACTTGAAATGTGAATTTAAATGATGTAATGGTGATGAATTAACGATTCTGACAGGAATATTTGTAATTTTGAAGTGAGAATTAATGTGAGAAATATTTAATTTGATAATAATGATGAGGATGACCAATGAGAATTTGAATTTTCTGTAATTCACAGATAAGAGATTAATGACGATGTAAATAATGTAAATTAATTAGTAAATGTTTAGGAACATTTGTTTAACATGTTCTACGTTCAAATTATACCATGCAAACCATAATTTATATGATATTTAACATGAGTGATTATTATATGTGTATGTTTAGGCAGATTAGTAACTTAATTAAATCCACATTGATGTTAAATTAAAGAGAATTAGGTCTCAGGCTTCACGAATGTCAGTGACGAAAGACATAGTGCGACAGTGATCCTGAGAACCCAAGAGAACTTTATACATTTTCTTGTTATGTGGATTGAAATAATTTTGCATTAGAAAGGAGATGGTTCGATTTTTGGACAATGACAATTTAACTTTGCATTCGACCATACTCTTAGGTAGGATTTATATTTAAAATGTCTGTCTGACTATCAAAGTAAAATAAATTTGTTTTTATCTTAGTTGTGATCTGATGATGGTGTGATGTTCCTTTTACTTTCCTTGTCTTGAGTAAGGCTTATCCGGAAAGGAAGTGGTTTTGCTAGGAATTCAGTTGATGGCGCCCATTTATATTTGAATTATTTTTATTAACTTAAGCCCGTAACGACCCTAGAGATACTTTGTCTCGTGAAACCCACTGCTTTTTCAAGAACTCAGCTGAATTTCCGACACATTCCTTATTTGACTAGAGGTTCATTTAACTCCGCTCTGTCCTGGAACTCCAGGGATGTGATGTTATAGCAGATGGGTCATCGCATCCCCAGGACGAACGGGTACAGAGAGAGAGGGAGAATTGGCTTTATCCAACTAGTGGGGCTTTTCGATTTTGTTAATTCTATGGAATCACATCAGATTTAGATTACTGAGAGATTGATCTCAAGTTCATTTAAGTGTGTTACAAAATTTATTATACTTAGTCAGACAATGTACTTGTGTGCCCAATCCAGTGTTCATGTTAATCGTATTAGTAATATCATGTTAGTTATAAGATATTTTTCCCTATACCCAAGTGAATGCAGGAATTGAGACATTGTGATGTGTTGTTGTCTAACGTCTCTATATAATTCTATATTGAAATATAATTATGTTGCCAGAGGATTTAACGAAGGTGTTAGGAGAGTTACAGACGGGTATGTCTGGAATTGCAGAAACCATTTCTAAGATGGAAACTGAAGTTAAAGAACAAATTAATAATTCAGAAGCTAGATTAGAAGCTAAATGTAAAGAGAATGTACAAGCATTGCAAACTAGTACTGAAGAGAATTTAAAATCATTACAGATTAGTAACGAAACTAATTTAAAACTATTACAGTCAAATAGCAAAGATGAGTTGATGTTATTAGAGACTAGGCTACAGTCAAATAGTGAAGACAATTTCAAATCATTGGAAGAGAAATTACAGTCTCGTAGTGAAGAAACTAATACTGAATTAGAAAATAAGTTAACCAGATTAGAGAATAGTTTAACTTTGAAGAACAATGAGATGTTGAAAACTTTACAATTAGACATAATTGCAGTAAACATGAAAGGAGAGGAAAATGTTCAGATATTAAGGAAAAATATTATTGAGTTAGAAAGTAGAGGAGAAGAAAATATTTTTACTTTAAGAACAGACGTTATGACCATACAGAAAGACATTAAGTCAGATGTATCGAAGTTGAGATTCGACATCGATGGTTTAGTGGCAGATGTAGGAAAAATTCAAGATTGGTCTACCGAAATATCTTTCGAGACTAAGATTAAGAGTCTAGAAACGAATCTAGGTAACGAAATAAAAGATTTGAAGACAGTAATTGGGACCATTAAAGATGAAGTCTTGGGAGAGGTCAATTCTAATATAAAGTCGTTAGAAAATCAATTGCAGAAGGATATTAGGAAGATAGACGACGATATAGAGCAAAAGGTTAACGAAAACTTAACTTTATTTAAAAATAGAGTCGGAGCAATTGTTGAAGAACGATATAATGAGGTCGATGCCGAAGCAAAAGAGAAACGTGACGGGTTAGATGAAAAATTAATCGCAGGTATGGCAAACTTAGAAGCTAGGTTTACGGAAAGCAAAGAAGCGATGAAAATAGATTCAACACTATTTAGAACAGATGTTGATCTGTTGAAAGAACAAGTCGCGTTAGTGAAGAACACGTGCGAAGGAAAGATTGACAAGTTGAGGAACGATCTAGACGAAAGTAACAGGACGCAGGATGTTACATCGTTAGATGAGTTGAAGACGCAGATGAAGAGATTAGCAGAAGACAGGGTGACTAAACTAGAAACCATAGTTAACAGTTTTACCAGTCAGAATGTAACATCAGGGGAAACATTGATGAATCAAACAGCGATAGACCGCAGTATGACGAATCAAGACACGAGCATGGTAGAAGACCGTCAAATGCAACCGAATGTGACATTCGAAAGGGTCAGTTCAACCCCTCAGGAGAATCCAAGTTCGAGTAGGAGTACGTTAGGTCCAAGTGAACGATACTCAGGTCCAGTCACAATTATAAGGAACCTAGATGACAAACCGAGAAAATTTTCGGGAAATACAGGAGTTACACCAGTAGAATTTCTGCGAGATATTCGAGACTACATGGCGGAACACAGGGTAGCCAAAGAAAGAGAGCTAAGGATAGTAGAACGCGCCTTAGATGGATCTGCACTTACGTGGTTTAGAGCGTTCAGAAGCAACTTTGCGAACATGGAGCAATTTGCCATGGCTTTCTTGAGGAGATTCTGGAGTGCCGAGGATCAACTCAACGTAAGAGCGGAGATGTACTCTAAACGCTATTCTACGTCACATCCGACGCATTACGCCAACTACTTCACGTCACAGCTGGCTAAATTACAGTTCCTTATTCCTCCATTGCCAGAAGAAGAGCTTTTGCAAGCTATAGCGCGACAGTTACCGATAGAGGTACAGCGATCTCTGATAGCATCAGGAGCCAATACGCTGGAACATTATGATGACATATTGCGGCGGTTGGATTATACGAGCGCACGGGTTACACCGAGAAGTAATAGGAACGACAACAGAAACACGCAAGAAGTAAATGCGGTAGTCGTGGACAATGCAGCTCAAACGGACAGAAGGGATTCCTGGGAAAACCGACGGAACGATGGGAATCGAGGAAACATCCGTAATGCAAGAGGAAATGATCGATATAGAGGACCATATGAAAGGCCATACGATCAAGAAGCGAGAGATAGCCGGTATAGGAATTATAACCAAAATTCCAGGTATCAGGACAGGAATCGGTATAATAACAGATATCGGGGAAGGAATAACTGGAACCAAGGTCAACAGTTTAATGGAAACGACCGACAGGAAGGCCGAAGAAACGATCCTAACGACAGACGGGACAATCGTGGACATGAAAGGTCAAGACAAGAGGATAGACAGCCTAGTGCACCACTCGAAGAGACAGTGAGAGATGTCAATCGAGCCAGCACGAGTGAAGACAGAAGGAATAAACGTCAGAATAACACAGAATCAAGGTGTTAATCATTGGAAGTCATCATTATAGAAAGTCAGAAAATACCATCATGCTGAGTAAAGGGAATTATAGAGCTATCGTGTACATGTATAATATATTGAATGTCTGAGAGTGTATTTTTTTCTCAATCCTGATAAAAAAAAAGGAGATGTACGGGAGAGATGTACCCGATACCTATTTTAGGCTATCGGCTACGCCAGCTGACATTAAGCTATAGTTGAGGTTTTGGAAGGCAAGCTGATAAGATAGCGCATCGATCGCGTCAAGAAGAAAGCCAAGATGACGTAGGAGGTCGAGAATCAAGGAGGCATTGAAATCTGTAAGAAGATAGAATTATTAATAAAGATGTGAAGCTTTATTGAAATATATATGGGATTATAATAAGTTTAAACAACTTAGAAGAGTATATATGACATGCATAATATGTGGAAATAATTTTATGGAAATAAGTTATTGTATAACAGAACAGCCGAGAGGATTCGGGTTCGAGACTATCTTCGTGACGTGGGAGCACTATGGTGGGGAGAATTAGCCACGTGCCGCACGGAACTCATAAGCTGAGACACAGCGCTAAGCAGTTCAGTTGGGCTCAATGAGAGGAGCAGTACAGAGCAGCTCTATAGCACAGCGAGACGGGCATTGAAGGTCACGCAACACACGTAAACCATCACGGCAAGTGTAGGCGACATTTCTCGCATCACCGAGCAACAGAGGCCGAGCGGGTCGTTGATACAGGCG
Organism: Meconema thalassinum; assembly: GCA_946902985.2. NCBI lineage: Eukaryota > Metazoa > Arthropoda > Insecta > Orthoptera > Tettigoniidae > Meconema > Meconema thalassinum. Next base: position 55,408,184 of record OX336400.1, read on the forward strand.
ACCTGGCCGAGAAGACAATTGTAGATAGCCGGGGTATTTCAAAACCACACTGATCGCATATGAAGACTTTATTTCAAGCTTCATTTCGACGTTGTTCGAACACAGGCTTTCACAAATAACCTTATAACCATGCTGTTATATAATACATTCAAAGCGACTTTTTACTATTCCAAGTAAACTGAATGTTTAGCATAGGCTCTGATGAACATTACAGCGTGCATTGATAAGATTTATATCTTATGCCATTTTCATGGATTACATATTACAGACAGATACAGGGTGTATCGTAATCTTGAACACTATCTAGTAAAATTTTTATTTTACTCAAATAGAACTTTGCAGTAAGTTGAGAGAGGACTTACAATTCTCAAACTGAACATTTATCGGAACAGTGGCGTATATTAGAAGAAGAGTAGGGGGTCCGCTGTTTCCATGAACTTTTCGAGGAGGAGTTGGACGATATCCGCTATGGGTAATCCGAGGTTCAACATGATCGAGTAAACGTGAATAGAGACAAGATGGCACCACAGAGCGATGGATTCGATTCCTGACGAGAGGAGTCCAACAGCTGATTCGCTTGGGATTTCGAAGGAAATCGTCATTTCATGGATGAAATGATATTCACGCCGATCTTACGAGAAATCTTTAGGTAGGGAAAAACGACGATCTTGGAAATTATATTACAACTGATAATGAAAGGTATTGTAAGAGTTCTATCTACCTGATACGATTATTTTCATGAATACTGGGCACACATGTATATTTTTCTAATAGGAGTGATTTGATTATTAAGACATGGTTTGAATTTATATACTTCGAATTTGCTAGAATATGGAGTGACCATATGATATGGCAGGCATCATTAATCGAAATTCTCACCGTTGTTTGGCTTTATTAAGAAGATGTTTGGTCTTATAGACATTTTTCCAGCTAGGATATTTCTCATGAATAGTTTTTTTTTGTGTAACGAGTATTTCTAACTCGTGATCTGCAATTGATTATCAGAAACTACTTCGTCAGTTCATTGCATACTAGCGAGTGTGTATTATTCATCAGTAGGGATTTTTTCCATTGGATTGTTTGGAGATATTAAGAAGTTATTCACTTTAGTGAATGAACGTCGCTTTTATATGACAACTAGAAACTTGTTGATTCCTTTCTAGTACATTCACTCATATAGCCTACGAGGTGGGGTCCTTCGTATTTATACGATTGTATGGTGGCTACTCACCTTACCCACCGTTCAGGGAACTATCATCCAAGTCGACGGGGCGAGGTCCTTCGTATTTATACGATTGCACGGTGGTTACACATCTTACTCGCCATTGAGGGACTCATTTTATCATCCGAATGTACACGAGATGTAAGTGAATTAAACAAGGAACTACTAGTCACATATCAGTCGAAATGTTGTTAAATAAAGTAACGATAAATGTCAACAGGATTGCATTTAGTAATTCTTGTTTGCCAATCCAATATTTTGTTGCTATACTCTTTTGAGAGTAATTTCAGATTTAACAGCTGTCACAGCTGATGCTTTGATGATTTTTATAATTGTGTTTGATACCTTTGAGAAGGATTTAAAGTAATTTAATCTTGTAAGATTAATCATTAATGGTCATAATTATTTTAAGGCAGATCAGTATTGCAGATTTTGATGTGAGAGATTATAGCACATTGGTGTTTTTCTACGATGTGAATTATGAAACTTGTGAAAGAGAATTTATGCTATTTGAAAGCAAAATATTAAATTACTGAAGTAATGTTTTTCCAATTGTTTAAGAAGTTGTCTAGAAGTGATCAGAGTAATTACAGTCATTGGAGATTATGTGCGTTAATAATTTGAAGCCATTTATATATTTTTGTAGATCATGCAACGTGGTTAAGAGAAGTTTGTGATAGGCATTTTGTGGAATTTGCCATTTGATAGTTGCAACGTTGATAATGTATTTTGAAGCGGACATGAGGTCGTCATACCCAGTCTAGCGTATTTGTTGAGATTCATGCTGTATGTGCTGAATATTTATGGAGTTTTGTAGCAATTCTTATATTCAAATGTGATATTTGGAATATTGAAGAAATATAATGTCGTTGTGGATAGTTAGATCCAACGTGATGTCGTGGAGACAATAATATTTTTGGCATGATAATTAAATACGAGATATAACTTGGAAGTAATAAAACTGTAAGACAACGTTCTATAAACCTTATTAAACAATTTGTTAGGAAATTAAACAAATAAATGAAGTTAATAATACAAGATTTTCTGAAAATAATAATTAATGAAATAATAATCTGAGATTTAAGCATGTTAACGATCTGACCTAATGAAATAAAAATCAGAATGACTAGATGAAATAATAATCTAAATAACCAGATGATTGAAATTTAAATAAGTTGATAAATTAAATTTTGAAATAAATCGATGAATTAAATAAGTGGATGAATTAAAGATTGAATTGATTAAACTGATTGAAATGAATTATTAGACGATTGTAATGATGATGAATAACTGAATTAGAAGGTGATGATTAATTAAAGAAGCTGATGATTAATGAATTTATATGCAATTAAATAAATTTAATTGAGAGATAATTCGAAGGAATTGCAACTTGAAATGTGAATTTAAATGATGTAATGGTGATGAATTAACGATTCTGACAGGAATATTTGTAATTTTGAAGTGAGAATTAATGTGAGAAATATTTAATTTGATAATAATGATGAGGATGACCAATGAGAATTTGAATTTTCTGTAATTCACAGATAAGAGATTAATGACGATGTAAATCATGTAAATTAATTAGTAAATGTTTAGGAACATTTGTTTAACATGTTCTACGTTCAAATTATACCATGCAAACCATAATTTATATGATATTTAACATGAGTGATTATTATATGTGTATGTTTAGGCAGATTAGTAACTTAATTAAATCCACATTGATGTTAAATTAAAGAGAATTAGGTCTCAGGCTTCACGAATGTCAGTGACGAAAGACATAGTGCGACAGTGATCCTGAGAACCCAAGAGAACTTTATACATTTTCTTGTTATGTGGATTGAAATAATTTTGCATTAGAAAGGAGATGGTTCGATTTTTGGACAATGACAATTTAACTTTGCATTCGACCATACTCTTAGGTAGGATTTATATTTAAAATGTCTGTCTGACTATCAAAGTAAAATAAATTTGTTTTTATCTTAGTTGTGATCTGATGATGGTGTGATGTTCCTTTTACTTTCCTTGTCTTGAGTAAGGCTTATCCGGAAAGGAAGTGGTTTTGCTAGGAATTCAGTTGATGGCGCCCATTTATATTTGAATTATTTTTATTAACTTAAGCCCGTAACGACCCTAGAGATACTTTGTCTCGTGAAACCCACTGCTTTTTCAAGAACTCAGCTGAATTTCCGACACATTCCTTATTTGACTAGAGGTTCATTTAACTCCGCTCTGTCCTGGAACTCCAGGGATGTGATGTTATAGCAGATGGGTCATCGCATCCCCAGGACGAACGGGTACAGTACATTCCAGGTACCGATTCTTCTCTGCTTATTTCTTAAATTGGCTTCTTTATCTGTCCCCCTCCGGAGATCCGAGTGGGGGATTATTTTACCTCCGGAAAAGTTTACTGTAGTAGAAGCTAACATCATCTTGAGCTGCTGATACTTGGGATATCCTAATAGATCTTTAATGAAGTGGTTTCCCTTTGCCTTCTTCATCCTATGCCGTTGGCCAACTAGTGGCTCATCCGCCTTTAGGGGAAGTTTCCTGCCCCAATGGCTTGAGAGAAACCCTGGACCTCTACCCGCTCATCCGCTCTCTAAGGAGACCGTTGGCACTTGGTAGAAGGGGACTCCTTATTCCGGGAGTCACTCGGTGGGACATAATAATAAAGGATATATATTTTTTAAAAATCTTCATATAAAATGTTCTCTGAATACAAAAGATAATACAAAGGTAGGAATCACCAGCTACATAACCTAAAATGGTTATTGATTGATCGTCAAGTGTAAAGATCGGACACCTCACATAAACGTGTGGGTTGTCTTGGGCATTACGTAGAAGGCGGTGTAGGCCCGAGTGCTCTCCATCATCGACGTTATGCGGCTTTGGAATTGCAAGGCATGATCCTGTTGAAGCAAGGAACTACAAAAGAAAATATCCAATCAAAACTTCATAAACAACATGGCAGCTATCCAAGACATCGCAGTACATTCTACAAATTGATTAAAATTATCTAAAAAGATATCACCAATCCTGAAGAAAATATGCACACACGCTAGAAAAACATTAATGTTCATTGAATAGACTTGACGATCCCTATAAAACAGCATAAAAAAAACAATTATAAAAACAAATATGTTGCACCAGATCGCAAACTGCGTCCTATCATGGCTTCCTTCAGCGTCATATAAGACAATGGTACATTATTTTAGCCTACTTTCGATTTTTGCAAAAAATGAAAGTAGACTTATGAGATCACTACAGGGCCAAAAATGGTGTGTCTGTGTGTGTGTGTGTGTACTCTGAATGTCTGTCCACCCTATCAATTCGAATACGGTGAAACCGAATTGAACGAAATTTGGTACAGAGGTAGAACAAGCAAAGGGCACCTCAGTGTCATGTTTTATATCGCCGCCATCTTCACCTAAACTGAATGGCGGCCACTCAAACGTTCAAAACGTAAAATCAAATAGCGACTAACCAAATTATCCGATCTCTACCAAATTTGGTAATAACATACCTTCGTATAGGATGCGTCTTGTGACCAAACTACAAGGTCATCTGCCGTACCATTTCAGGATGGCGGCCGTGCGAATTATGCAAACTTTATAATCCATATCATGGGACCCACCAGTTCCGATTATCGAGCCGAGAATCGATTTAACTGTTCTAAAGGAAGAGGCACGTTCGAAATTAAAAGTTTATTTTGTAATACTATAGTGCAGAAGTGATATTAAAAAGCTGAGCCGTCTCGGTAGGAAGACAAGATGGCAGCGGATATCTTGTGCCTGACTTATATTTCACTAATTTGAGTATTGCATGCAATATAGCGTACTGATACAAAATAAATAAACTTTGTATGAAATGCTTTATAAATAAATAATATACTCCACTGATGAAATCGTTTAGTCTAAATCATTATTTGCTAACAAGTTATATGTAAGTCATTTTATATAGAACGATCTTCGTTGGCACACATGGCTCCGTGGTAAAGCGTTGGCCTATCACTCATATGCCAATGGTTCAAATCCCTTCAGAGTTATTTTTTTTTTGCTTGAAATTTTATATATTTATTGTTTTGTAATGATTCAGACGTTTTAAAATTAAGCGTTATATTGTGCATATTACGGTTGAGAATATATATTTAATTAAAACATAATTCACCAGCAGATTTGCTCGAGACATCTAGCAGCCAAAAAGGTAACTGCACGCCGGCCTACTTATTAACTTCAAGATTTTATTGAAAAGTTTCTTCTTGTGGCCACTAGAATGCACTCGCCCTGTTAGGGTTATATTGTTCGGTACTTCTCCACTAGATATCACGACTGGTCTACGTGGGACTCCATTGGTTAGTACCGTATACCATTGGCATTCTATGCGCATCGAACTTGAAGAATGGCAAGATGATACTACGATAAATTTTTCCTTTTTATTTTAAAGGGTTTGTAACAGCCTATTGTGCGTTATTTGAAAATGTTATTTGAAGTAAAGAACAAAACGATTTCACATAGTAACTGAATTCTAGCCGTTGGTGCTAGTTCAGGTTATTAATTAATACTTTTATTTCAGGCAAATAGCAATCGAAAATATCCACATAGTTTGTATACACACGTCTCTGTAGGGTCATGGAAAGATTTTTTAATTCAATTAGGGTTGTGAAAGCCATGCACAACCAGACGTGTAAAGACATGCCCCAACTCAAAGTTGGATGTTGCCCACGGCAGGTTGATTATGTAATAATAACAATAATAATGGGCTGATGGAGAATTTCCTGTAGATATACAGGAAAGGTGCGAATAAGACCTAGTCAAATAAGCACCCGCGGATCAACTGAGGTGAATAAAACAATGGCCAACGGCTTCGATGGCAGCGAGGGCGGAAGAACCAAAATTGAAATCCACTTCGCGTCTGACTTGGATCGAGCGGCAAAGTGGTCAGCGTCTGCTTACCTAGTAGGTACGGCTGCATAGCTTATGTTCCAGGAACTAGCAATCCCTGGTCCTAAACTCCCAGTGGAAACACTGGACTAATCCTTGATTACAAGCAGTTATGATTCGTGCGAGTAACTACAGAATTACCCCAGGTGGTAACCAATCCACCCGTCCATGGACGGCAACCAGGTTTTCGGACTCTGGGGGACCTGGGCAACCACGATCACAGAGAAAGTCGGAGTTCTCTGGCAAACTACCATCAAAGACACCCACATACATCGTGACCTTCAACATCAACACATTACTAAAACCAGGCAAACTACACACCTTAACATCAGAACTAGATCGACAAAGGATACAGATACTAGCTCTTCAGGAAGCACGCTTTACAGAAGAGAGCACACTAGACTATGGTAACTACCGTATTTTCAAAAGTAAAACGGACAAACGAATAGGAAGAGGTGGCACCCCCCTCTTGGGTATGGCATTTGTAGTTCACAAGAGCATAGTTGATTCGATAAAAGAAGTCACTCCCATAAGTAATAGAGTAATGACTATGCGCATACAATGTGCGAACAAAAAATACACATTAATTAACGCACATGCCCCCACGAACATTGAAAATAAAAGGGACTTGCAGAAGGTAGAACAGTTCTGGTCTAAACTCGAAAAGATCGTGGCAACGGTTCCTAGAGAAGACACAAGGATATTACTAGGTGATTTCAATGCACAGATTGGCAAAGAAAAAGAATACCAAAAGACTGTAGGCAAATACCCAGCTCATAAATTCACCAACAAGAATGGCATGAGACTCATTGAACTGTGCCAACAGAACAACTTGAAGATAATGTCCACCTCTCTGTGGAAGCACCCTCGAAAACAGAAGACTTGGCGATCACCTGTGCAATCTCTTGGAGAATATCAGATCGACCATGTGGCCATCACACATCCTTTACGGAAAGAAAAGCATGATGTGCAAGTTCGAAGAGGAGCCAATATTGACTCCGACCATTATCTAGTGCGAATCAAAGTGAAATTTACCCCGAAAAGAATCCACCCCAAGAAATCTCATCTTCAGAAATTTGACACGGAAAAGATAAAGGAAAGTAACATAACAGAGGAATGGGAAAAGGAAGAGGCAAGCACCTGGAAGCAGTTCCATGACAAGATCATTATGAGAGCTAAAGAGACTATTCCATTGAAGAAGAATACGAAACACCCGTGGTGGGATTCTGCATGTGAAGAAGCACTGGAAATGAGAAAGAGAGCTTTTCAGAAATACAACAGTAAGAAGTCACTCGAGACTCAACAACACTATCTTCAGACCAGGAAGGAAGTGTCAAAAGTAATCAGACAAACCAAGAGGAAACACATGAAGGACCAATTGGAATCTATAGATCAAGACTTCCGAGATCACAAAACGCGAGATTTCTACAGGACGTTTGCAGGAAGAATCCGAGGATACACCCCACAGAACTTGTGTTTCCGAAAACAAGACGGAAACCTCGCGTTGTCCAACCGGGATAATTGTAGTGAACTGGCTCGGTATTTCTCTGAGTTACTCAATTGCGAGGAGCCAACATCACGATGGCCCAAAGAGACTCCCGTACATGTAAACCCTGAATCTCCACCACCTACTAAAAAAGAAATCCAGAGACACATTTTCAGATTCAAAAGTAACAGGGCGTCTGGAGAAGATGGCATAGTTGCAGAACTATTAAAGAACATAGGCCCAAATACACTTGAGGAGCTCACACTAATCATCATGGATATCTGGAAAACAGAAAAGCTACCTGAAGAATGGAAATGTGCACTCATCCATCCGTTATACAAGAAAGGTGACAGAACGGATGTGAATAACTACAGAGGGATTTCTCTCCTTCAAGTCACCTACAAGATTATTTATTTATTTATTTTATGTCTTCGGTAGTGGCGAAGTTAGGGCTCATGGCCCTCTCTTACACTTAACCACGAAATATGGTACCAGTTCATAGCTTATGACAATTTCGAAAATACAAACAAAATATTATGATGATAAATAAGGAGTAAATTAATTATGCTAATACTAATATTAGTAAAAAAGGCACATGAATAATGATAGTAATAATTATAACAATAGAAATAATAATAATAATAATAATCACAATGTCACAGACCTTTCTATAATATCCTAGATATAATCCTAGCTCAGTCATACGTCCTATCATCCATCACCATTCACACGGGGCAATCAGCAGTATTCAACAGGTAATCTCGGCATGCGGCCATAAATTTATTTATTGTTGTGGAATTTCTGATATCGGGAGGAGTTGAATTCCATAGTCGAGACCCAGCTACAGCAAAAGAGCGGTTAAACATGGATGAGTGGTTGATGGGGATGGCGAGGGAAGAGCCAGATCGAGTGCTTCGATTATGATATGAGGACAAGTAACTAAATTTTGATGACATGTACGTGGGGGTGTTTTCATGCAGAAATCGATAGATGGATGTCAACAAGTGAAATTTACGGCGTTCATCAGGTTTAAGCCATGAAAGAGCACGGTAGCTTGGGGTTATGTGGGCATCGTATCTTAGATTGAAAGCGAACCGAAGACAAGAGTTCAATGCTTGTTGAAGTTTCATTGTTTGTCCATGAGTCGCGTCAACGAGAACGACGTCACAGTAGTCTAGAATTGGTAGTATTAGTGTCTGGATGAGTTTAATCTTAATGTCTAGTGGTAAAATATACGTATGGCGCACGAGTGGGTGAAGGGATGCGTATATCTTTTTACGTGTGTTTCTTATATGTGGTGACCAGTCAAGAGTTTCAGTTAAGGTTAACCCAAGGTTCCTTACTTCTTTACTAAAGGGGATGGTGATTGAATTCAGTGTTACTGGAGGCACAACATAGTTGTTTTTTAATGAGTTTAGTAACTTATGAGAGCCGATGATGATAGTTTGGGTTTTCTTAGGATTGAGCAGGAGAGAGTTGTCATCGGCGTATACACTAAGTTGATGGATATCAGTGTTTATATCCCTTATTGCATTTGATATATTGTTGATACTAGTGTGGAAATATATTTGGAGATCATCTGCATAAAGATGATATTTATTATAGTTAATTGAGGAGGAGATATCGTTGATATAGAGCACGAAAAGTAGGGGCCCAAGGACCGAACCTTGGGGGGTTCCTGCCTTTTTCTGACGCCACTGTGAGATGGTGTCCTGTACAATCACACGCTGATTTCGACCCGTTAGGTAAGCAGAGAAAAAATGTATGGCTTCGGAGCCAAGAAGGGATTTTAGCTTCTTCAATAGGGTCGGTATATCTATGGTGTCAAATGCTCTGCTAAAATCGAGGAGTGTGAGTATTGTTACTTGTCTTTGGTCCATAGCTTGTCTGATGTCATCAGTCACCTTAAGTAAGGCAGTAGCTGTGCTGTGGCCCTTCTTGAAACCAGACTGGAGTGGGTCAAGTAGAGAGTGAGTGTTCAAATATTCCAGTATTTGGGTTTGTACTAACCGTTCCAGTACATTGGAGAGAGCAGGGAGAATAGATACAGGGCGGTAGTCAGACGGTAACAGTGGGCAAGGTACCTTAGGAAGAGGGATCACTATGGCGTATTTCCAGATAGAAGGCAGTGTGCCATTGTTTAAACAGTAATTAAAAATGTGTGTGAGAATGGGGAGAACAGCACCAATAATGTAATGTATAAATTTTATAGGTATATCATCAATCCCGCTCGCCTGGGATCTAATGGAACACAACACTCTCTTAACTTCATTAGTGCTTACGTTACGAAATGCAAAGCTGGGTCGATCTGGTGGTGGAAATGATGAGCCGTGACTGTCAGCGTTATTTGGGCTGGATTGAGTATCTGAATCCGTGAAATGTGCATTTAGCTCGTCTAGTGGTATGTCAGGTATAGGAAGTTGCTCCTGGTTTTTTCCTATGCCCAAAGCACCGAGTTGTTTCCACGCTCTAGCTGTGTTTAGTCGGCAGGTTGTATCACGAACATACTTAAATTTAAGATTACCTAAAGTTTGCTTAATTTGGTTTCGAAGTGCTCGGTACTTTTCAAAATCATTTGGTAGACCAGAACGTTTGTATTGTCTGAAAAGATTATCTCTACGGGACATCATTTTCTTGACTTCCGGAGTTAACCACGGCTTAGGTTTACGAGAAATCCTTATCTTTCTCTTGGGCGCATGTTTGTTGTATAGTGCATGTATTAATAGATTAAACTTGTTTACTTTTTCGTCAATGTCGTCCAGTCTCAATATGTCGTTCCATGGAAGACTGTAGGCATCATATTTCAGTTGTACCGGGTCTATGTCCTTTATATTTCTGCATGTAACATATTTAGTCCTGTACTTTGGAACGCGGAGCGAATACGCTAAGTATATTAAGTCATGGGTGGATATAGCCGGCACTGGTATTTGACCATGAGTCACTACTTTCTGTGGGTTATTTGTTATGATGAGATCAATTAGTGTATGTGAAGTGTAGCTTACTGTGCTTACGAAGTTAGTTGGCTCGAGAGGAAGTATCGTCATGTCACATGAGGAAAATAGATCTTCAAGTTTCTTTGCTTTGTATGTTTTGGTTAGTAAGTTAGTGTTAAAATCTCCTAAAATAATGACATGTTCGTAAGATGGCAGTAAATTAAGCAGACTAGTTTCAAACTCCGAAATGTATGAAACAGTAGGTGGGCGATAGACAATACCTATCAATACTTTAAGCTCACTCAGTGTTACCTCAACAAACATGAACTCCGTCCTCAGCAACTCAAGGGACGATGATGAACAAATAACCCTGCTTTTCAGCAGTGGCGACTGGTGGTCACCGTTCTTGGTATACTGCACCATTTACCCTTTACACCCCCCCCCCCCCCTCTTTTTTCCATGTCTCAACCTCTTGTCAAATTTGAATTATTATTATTATTATTATATGTATTGGAGAACATTTACATAACTTCTAAGAAACACACTTTATCGCTATAATTTTGGATAGGTTATCCCAATAAATTGAGGTCTCTAGCCAATTGTTTTGGACGGGGATAAAAGGTCGGATTCCCTTCCTAACGCCACGTGGTCTACCATGTGAAATATTTAGCGTGCTGTCACCGGAATTCGAACCTCGACCGTCCGGGTAAAGCCAGTGCGTCATCCTCCCTCTGTAAGGACTATGTTCTTATACATTTAAAAAGTCCTCTCGGCACGCCGGAGGGCGGAGGTAGATTTCATCGGGCAAACTTGGGGATAGGCGAAAATAGGCAGAATATGCACGTTTTCGTAGAAGGATCAGACCTCATTAGTAGGTAGTATAAGCCGAAGCTGGCGCAGGGGCTAATGGGCAAGATGGCCGCCGCGCGCAATCACTCTATGTTATTCTTATGGAGGGGTCATTCAGAGCTGGCGCAGTGGCTAATGGGCAAGATGGCCGCTGCGCCCTGAGACCGTGAATGACGTCACAGGGAGAGGTCGGCCGTGTAGTTGCTAAATGGAATATTCATAATTATAATTATTATTATTATTATTATTTTATTATAAGTTAATTATTGATTTATCTTGTGCTATTCAGACCAGCTTTATATTGTCAACCACTTAGTGTAGTGGCTAGCATTCTTGGCTGTTACTGCCAAGGCCCGGGTTCGATTCCTGGCTCTGCCAAGAAATTTAATTTCTGGTCTCACGAGTGGAACGGGGTACACTCAGTCTTGTAAGGCAAAAGTGAGAAAAGGCGGGTTTTAATTCATACCTCTGCCATTCAGCTTAACCCAACTTTATTTAACCTCACTTAACCTAACCAAACCTAACCTAACTTCACCTAACCTAACTTTACCTAACCTAACCTAACCCAACTTAACCTAACCTAACCTAACATAAAAAATGAGAGAAAAAAAAGTGAGAGCAAAAAGTGTGAGCAAAGAATTGAGAGCAAATGTAAGAGCACAAATAATAAACTTAGTTATAACCTAACCTAACCTAATCTAACCCACATAAACCTCATTTAAAGATTTTAGATTTTAACATTTTACATTTTAACATTTTAGATTTTTGATTTTTTGATTTTCATTTTTTAGATTTTACATTTTACATTTTGGATTTTTTTTTGTATTTTAGATTTTAGTTCTTTTTAGATTTTACATTTTAAATTTAAGATTTTTTGATTTTAGATTTTACATTTTACATTTTCCGAAAAGAGTAAACAACAAGGTCACATACCTAACCTAACCTAACTTCACCTAACCTAACCTAACCTAATTTCAGAGTCAGAGCAAATATGAGAGCAAATGAGAGAGCACACATAATAAACTAAGTTATAACCTAACCTAAACTGACCTAACTTCACCTAACCTAACCTAACCCAACCTACCCTAACCTAACCTAACCCACAGAAACCTCATTTAAAGATTTTAGATTTTACATTTTAACATTTTACATTTTAACATTTTAGATTTTTGATTTTTTCATTTTACATTTTTTAGATTTTACATTTACATTTTTGATTTTTGTATTTAAGATTTTAATTTTTTTTTTTTTTTAGATTTTACATTTTAAATTTAAGATTTTTTGATTTTAGATTTTACATTTTACATTTTCCGAAAAGAGTAAACAACAAGGTCACATACCTAACCTCACCAAAACTAACTTTACCAAACCTAACTTAAGCTAATCCAAAGGCTAATGCACATACATAAAGTATATAAGGACCCATGCAACTATCCTTATACTAGTCTTATAGGCTACTGTACAACATGATCACTACCCCAACCGTTTTTTTTTCATTTTGTTGTTTACACATTTGTCAATTTTCCAATTTCCCATTTTCAGTTTTTTTATGTCAGTTTTAAGTTTTTCATGGAAACATGGATTTTGCATTTTGCTGTTTACTCATTTATCAATTACACAATTTCCCTTTTACAGTTTTTAAATTGTCAATTTAAAGTTTTTCAATTTCATGATATAGAAACATGGATTTTCCAATTTGTTGTTTGCACATTTGTCAATTTACCAAATTCCCATTTACAGTTTTTAAAATTTCAGTTTAATGTTTTTTTCTATTTTGTCAATATGGAAACATGGATTTTCCAATTCGTGTTTTACATGTTCATTTTGCATTAGGAGTGGAGAGAGGTGGGTAGTTATTAGAAATGTACAAGCAGTGTCCATACAATGTATTTTTTATTTTAAGTACATGTACACTATTTACACATAATACATTTATATTATATTCCTTTTTAGTTATAAATTGTACAGTTGTTTTATTTTGTTTTCTATTTTATTTATTTTTTGATTATGAATACCAGTTTTTTTTAATTTTTGTAGTGCTATTGTTTTATTTCCTAAATTGTTTTGTTTTATGTATTTGCTAGTTGCAGGCAGAAGATTTTGATATTCATAACTTAACTCTTTAAGCATGGTCAATGATTGAGTAATGACCATAGGCATGTGTACCTATACCATCAGCATCAATCACTCTTTTATCATCACCAGGACACAAAGCAATTTTGTTTAGTCTTATAGATGATATGTCATGTTGTTTAGAAGCGATAATGTTCATGGGTATTCTTTTTACATTGTTTTTCATGACACAATCCTTATAATCTTGAAAGCTTATAGAATTTTTGACAACCCCTTTGCTAATACCTTTAATCTTTTTGATTTCTTTACCATTTATGTCTAAAGCGTACATTTTAGCTCTAAGTCCAACAAATGCTTTTATAATTTGTCCACAAGCCTCGTCTTTAAATTTCCCCAACGTTTTCTTGTTTGATGTAGAGTAACATATGTGATTAGTAGGATAATCTGATGTGTCCAGGTGTTCTAGGAAATCCAACTTGTCTTGAAATACATCTTGGGTGTTAACCAAATAAATGAACGAGTCGGTATCCATATACATGAGTTTAAGATTGTCCATGCCATAATAGGGTAGCTGGACATCATAGTGGTGGGAATACATGAGAGTTTTTGAAATATCCAGTATACACATTCCAATATATATAGGCTTATTGAATACAATGTTACGTTTAGCCATGTGGAAAGCAGCTAGGTTAGGACCATAAATGGTTCTGTCAATAAATGTCGGCTTTGCTATTAGCTTTTCTGCCTTTTTGCTGTCAGTCACAAGACGTATGTCTATTCTTTTACGGATATTTTCCATTGTTTTTCCAAAAATGGCATTGTTGAATAATTTGTACAGATTTTTCTCAAACTCATTTTTGGCTTGTTTTCGAAGGTTGTTATTAAAATCAACGTATGCCTTTAACCAAGGTCTTTGCTTAAACTTTAACACACGATGAATTTTTATCAATTTTATTCCATGATCTAAAGCCTGTTTTAATGCCATGTAGTGAACAACATATCGCCTTCGATTTCCAAGATGAGGAATTAGTTTTTTCAGATACGAATCCTTAGGTTGTGTACACTCTGGTAGGAAAGGTAAATCGTTGTGTAGATCATGAAGGTCAGATGGGTAATCAACATCAACGTCTAGAATGTATCCCACAGGATCGTCTTTCTTCAGTTTTTCTAGATCAACGGTATCTGGAGAAACCCACTGAAATCCGCCATAAGGAAGAGAGTGACACATAGCCCACCCGTATTGGTTGTTGGCATCATCATAGGTAATAAACTGTGATGGTTTCTCAGAATCATAGGTTTCCATGTATTTATTGTTAGCTTCAGCATACCGATGAGACACCTGGCATATGCCTCCACGTATTCCAGACTCGATTAAAAGAATCTGATCGTAATCCTGTAGCAATTCCAGTTCAATGCCTGTGTAAAGGAGCATTGCCTCAAAACTTAAACCAGGCGAAGTGAAAAAGTGTGCAGCATCCACTCGGTGTGTTTCTAGTGTTTTGTTTCTAAACGTTTCAAAGCTGTCTGCAAGAAGGAGTACATCTGAAGTTAGGTAGAGGTCACTATATTCCCCTAGAGTTTTAATGTTGAACTGATTCCACACATTTTTAGCATGTTCATAGTCTTTTTGACTAACATTTTCTTGACTTAATTTGTTAAAGAATACCTCTTTTGGAGGTAAACACGTTTCACTTAACTTTTCCCATGAGTCAATGTAGTCATAACAAAATACCCCTTTACGAGTCATGAGCATTGCATTTTCTTTTCCAAAGTACTTGTCTGTTTCAGGGTATAATGTTAAGTTGGAAACTAAGTTTTCCAAACTACTTGGCATTAACCGAAACGTGTCCACAAATCGAAGCTTAACATTTCCAACATATTTGGTGAAAGAGATGTACTTTTCTTTGGAGTTAGGGATAACGTCCACTCTTTCAGTAGTACACCCCAATTGCTTTACAATGAAATTTGCGTCATAGCCACTCATATTATGTAGAAATACAGGAACGGGGTTACGTGTTTTACACTTCAAATTACAGTTATTGTGAGCACTTCCACGGTATTCCCCTGTAATATGACAATGGTCTCGAACTTTCCAGTCCTCTTTGGTAAATGGTTTATGACACAAATAACAGGTTTCAGAAGATTGGAACTCTGCCTTTTGATGCTCAGTTAAAGCTTTTGGAACATTTAAGCTGTAAAGACGATCAATTTCATTAGCTATTGAGATCAAACAGTCCATAAACTTTTCTGCAGCGTCAGGTCCACGATAAATAATAGGTTGGCTCGGAAGGTTTGTCTTTATGTGTTCCACAGCTGGTGAGGGTTTAACATATATACCAAAGCTCATAGGAACATGACTCTGGTATGGCACTGTATAACTTGCCTCAGGATTAGGTAGACATGTTTGATAGGGTAACAGTATACTTTCAAAATCTGCATAGATAACGTAAGGTATTCTAAGCATTTTTTCCACATTTACGAATTTCACAATTGGGTTTTTAATAGGCATTTCAACCCTAGCAATGTCATGCTGGACACACAAAGCTCTATGTTCTTTTAATTTTTCCATTCCTTGTTGCCCATATTGATTATCAAAGTGAGTGAAACACCGTTTACACGTATATATCTTATGTCCATGGCGGGTAATCTGATGTCCTACTAGCTTATCAAATTCTTTGATAAAGACGTAGTGGTTCTGGCCGGATGATGAACTTAGCAGAAGTAGGTCACGGTGGTCTTGTAACTCTTGATCCACAACCTTTAGAGGAAACAGTTTGTTGTCTTCTTCCAGTCCAAATACATTGATGGATATGTCGTTGGCTTTCTCTAATTTGGGAATGTCAGCTAGTAATGTTGGAAATGATATTACTGAAAAATCATACTTGTTTTCCAGATCCTTGTATTTACTAATGCGTTGAGCATCCTTTTTAACCAGTTTTGCTAAAATGGCATACATAAAACACTTTTCATCTTTCAAGTTTTCAGGATTAATGCAGGCTTTTCTTGCTTGTATAGCTGCTGGTAATGGAATATATGTGCTTCCACGCAAGGGATTGTACTTATTTATTTTCAATCGTACTCCTTCCACTGCTAACAAAGCCCAATTACTGCCTTTTAGCTCAGATTCCTCCATTTCCGTAGTTAACTTTGTAAATTGTGTTTCCAAGAAACTACTTATGTCCGTTTCCAAAAATAGGGCCTGATTTCGTGTTTTAAAAGCACGATCTGTAATTTCATTGGTAGATGTATGAATGAATCTACATTCAGCCACAAGATTAACTTTGATCGACTTGTGCATTGCTAGTTCTTTCTCCATAGCTTGAATTATTTGCTGTTTGGACTCTTTAAGGTATGAATTTAAATCCTTGCACGTATCGCAACGAATGAAATAGGATTTAAGTCGACCTTCAAAAGATGTCTCATATTCAATAAGTCCATTTTTGTCAGGGACCAATGACAGTAGGTAATGTTTTGTGGGCTCAGATTTTTGTCTTTTAGCTGCCGACACAACATTACAACATTCTTCATGACGACGTCCGTTGTAGGCATTGTTGAATGTACAGCCACACGTTTTACACTCATGAAATTCCCCACACGAAACTTCATGACGCTTCCTATGATAGTCCCGAAGAAAAGTCTTTCCACACTCTTTACACATATAGCTAGGAATGGGTTCTTCCATCACGAATGTTGATTTCTGCAAACAGCTGCTTACTGCGTATCACAAGGCTAGAGGTTGGTCGGTGAGACGGTCTTTCACGATGTGAACACCGTGAGAGGTAGTAGTCAACTGGTGATATTCTTGTGAAGGGTCCTCTAATATACCCCTAGTCTAGACCAACAACTCTTTAGAGCGTATGACAAGGCTGTAGACTGGACAGTGAGACGGTCTTTCACGATGTGAACACTGTAACAAGTAGTAGCCAACTGATTATATACTTGCTAAGGGTTCTCCAATATACAATAGTCAAGACCAACAGCTACTTACTGAGTAGTACAAGGCTGTACAATAGTTGTTTTGACAGTCTTTCACGATGTGGTCACTGTGAGTGGCGGTAGTCAACTGATGATATTCTTGATAAGGGTCCTCTGATATACCCCTGGTTAAGGGTAACAGCTGCTCGCTGCATATGACAAGACTAAAGACTGGTTGTTTCAACGGTCTTTCACAATGTAAACACTGTGACAGGTAGTAGTCAACTGAAAATATTCTTATAGTCTACTCAAGGTTATCAGGTACTTACTGCATATCAAAAGGCTGCACACTCATGTGTTAGACAGTCTTTTTTTTTGGCCAAAGACCCTCTATATTCCCTACACAAGGCCATACATGTTAGTTCTAAACACTTAGTGGTTAATTTTATAATAAATTTAAATACACAACATATACGAGCACGTTTTCACTCGGTAAAACTTTACCAAACAGTAAAATGCGACACGCAAAGTATGTTTCCGCTATCTAGCGGTGACTATGAGAACTACTTGAACGACCAGCATGCTACCTAGCGCTCCATTTCAACACTCGCTCACTGAACGACCACCATGCTATCTAGCGGTCGATATCAATACTCACTCAACTACATGCCTGCTACCTATCGGTTAATATAACAACTCACTCAACTACCAGCATGCTACATGGTTTTTTGGTCAGTTTTTTGTTGGCTTTTTTTGGTCAGTTTCTGTTGGCTTATGTTGGCTTTTATTGGCTTTTGTTGGCTTTTGTTGGCTTTTGTAGGCTTTTTTTGTTGGCTTTTGTTGGCTTTTGTATTAGCTCTTTCATATTTGCTCTTGCTTGTGGGGGCTTATTATTTGGTCTTGGAAAGTATGTCAGTCCTTTTTTTATGGCTGCAAAATGCTTACAGCCATGTTTGTAAGCAGCAACAACAACAACAACACACAAAATTTATTTAAAAAAAAACAAAGTACTCAAAGGTTTATCAATGACTCTCAACTCTTACACTTACCTCTATCCCATGCCTAGTCAAAAGAAATGGTGTATTTTTCAAATTTTTCAAAAAATATTTGGAAAGTAGGCTATGTCATTAATCTAAAAATCCTAAAAAGACATATGTTAACTCCAACACCTACCTCTATACCACTCTCAGTCCAAAAAATAGTGTATTTTTCAAATTTTCCAAAACATATTTCCGAAATGGGTTATATTTCCAAAATTTAAAAGTTTACAAAAACGTTTGTTTGACATAAACGAATGGCCTTTGTCCCCTCTACCGTCGTACCAAGTCCCAGGTCTCTAGGACAACAAACATAAAAATTTGAAAATGGGCTTATATTTCCAAAATTAGGAATTTTACAAAAACGTTTGTCTGACATAAATCAATGGTCATTACCCCCTCTACCCCCCACACTAAGTCTCATGTCTTTAGAACAACAAAAATTAAATTTTGAAAATGGGCTTATATTTCCAAAATTAGGAATTCTACAAAAAAGTTTGTCTAACGTAAATCAATTGTCTTTACCCCCTCTATCCCCACACTAAGTCTCATGTCTCTAGAACAACAAAAAATAAAATTTTGAAAATGGGCTTATATTTCCAAAATTAGGAATTTTACAAAAACGTTTGTCTGACGTAAATCAGTGGTCATTACCCCCTCTATCCCCATACCAAGTCTCAGGTCTCTAGGTCAACAAAAATAAAATTTTGAAAATGGGCTATATTTCCAAAATTAGGAATTCTATAAAAAAGTTTGTCTAACGTAAATCAATTGTCTTTACCCCCTCTATTCCCATACCAAGTCTCAGGTCTCTAGGTCAACAAAAATAAAATTTTGAAAAAATGGTCACTATTTTGGAAACTAGGAATTCTAACTCCCCCCACCACCTCTCCCTCTGACGTCACATTTCGGGGCGGGGCCAGAAGCACCACCACACCACTACTGTTATTTTTTGTCCTAGCGACTTGAAATTTATTTTGGTGGTAGATGGGGTCAGGGCCAGTCATTTATGTCAAACAAAATTTTTTGTTAACTCTTTAGTTTCCAAAATATAAAAATTTCAAAATTGAACTTTTTTCAAAAAAATGTAAAAAATAAAAAAGTTTTATTATAAAAAATAAAAGACATTGAGGCCATTCTTTTCAGCCCATAGAACACTTTTTAGAATTTTTGGTTTTATGAAAAATCGCCTACTTTCCCAGTTGAACTATTTTCATTTTTTGTCCTACAGACCTGGGACTTGGTTTACAGGTAGAGGGGATAGAGACCTTTCATTTATGTTAAACAAACTTTTTCGTAGAATTCCTAGTTTCCAAAATAGTGACCATTTTTTCAAAATTTTATTTTTGTTGACCTAGAGACCTGAGACTTGGTATGGGAATAGAGGGGGTAAAGACAATTGATTTACGTTAGACAAACTTTTTTATAGAATTCCTAATTTTGGAAATATAGCCCATTTTCAAAATTTTATTTTTGTTGACCTAGAGACCTGAGACTTGGTATGGGGATAGAGGGGGTAATGACCACTGATTTACGTCAGACAAACGTTTTTGTAAAATTCCTAATTTTGGAAATATAAGCCCATTTTCAAAATTTTATTTTTTGTTGTTCTAGAGACATGAGACTTAGTGTGGGGATAGAGGGGGTAAAGACAATTGATTTACGTTAGACAAACTTTTTTGTAGAATTCCTAATTTTGGAAATATAAGCCCATTTTCAAAATTTAATTTTTGTTGTTCTAAAGACATGAGACTTAGTGTGGGGGGTAGAGGGGGTAATGACCATTGATTTATGTCAGACAAACGTTTTTGTAAAATTCCTAATTTTGGAAATATAAGCCCATTTTCAAATTTTTATGTTTGTTGTCCTAGAGACCTGGGACTTGGTACGACGGTAGAGGGGACAAAGGCCATTCGTTTATGTCAAACAAACGTTTTTGTAAACTTTTAAATTTTGGAAATATAACCCATTTCGGAAATATGTTTTG
This sequence comes from Meconema thalassinum, assembly GCA_946902985.2. NCBI lineage: Eukaryota > Metazoa > Arthropoda > Insecta > Orthoptera > Tettigoniidae > Meconema > Meconema thalassinum. The sequence continues at coordinate 55,428,629 of OX336400.1, forward strand.
GAAAATTTGAAAAATACACTATTTTTTGGACTGAGAGTGGTATAGAGGTAGGTGTTGGAGTTAACATATGTCTTTTTAGGATTTTTAGATTAATGACATAGCCTACTTTCCAAATATTTTTTGAAAAATTTGAAAAATACACCATTTCTTTTGACTAGGCATGGGATAGAGGTAAGTGTAAGAGTTGAGAGTCATTGATAAACCTTTGAGTACTTTGTTTTTTTTTAAATAAATTTTGTGTGTTGTTGTTGTTGTTGTTGCTGCTTACAAACATGGCTGTAAGCATTTTGCAGCCATAAAAAAAGGACTGACATACTTTCCAAGACCAAATAATAAGCCCCCACAAGCAAGAGCAAATATGAAAGAGCTAATACAAAAGCCAACAAAAGCCAACAAAAAAAGCCTACAAAAGCCAACAAAAGCCAACAAAAGCCAATAAAAGCCAACATAAGCCAACAGAAACTGACCAAAATAAGCCAACAAAAAACTGACCAAAAAAGCCATGTAGCATGCTGGTAGTTGAGTGAGTTGTTATATTAACCGATAGGTAGCAGGCATGTAGTTGAGTGAGTATTGATATCGACCGCTAGATAGCATGGTGGTCGTTCAGTGAGCGAGTGTTGAAATGGAGCGCTAGGTAGCATGCTGGTCGTTCAAGTAGTTCTCATAGTCACCGCTAGATAGCGGAAACATACTTTGCGTGTCGCATTTTACTGTTTGGTAAAGTTTTACCGAGTGAAAACGTGCTCGTATATGTTGTGTATTTAAATTTATTATAAAATTAACCACTAAGTGTTTAGAACTAACATGTATGGCCTTGTGTAGGGAATATAGAGGGTCTTTGGCCAAAAAAAAAGACTGTCTAACACATGAGTGTGCAGCCTTTTGATATGCAGTAAGTACCTGATAACCTTGAGTAGACTATAAGAATATTTTCAGTTGACTACTACCTGTCACAGTGTTTACATTGTGAAAGACCGTTGAAACAACCAGTCTTTAGTCTTGTCATATGCAGCGAGCAGCTGTTACCCTTAACCAGGGGTATATCAGAGGACCCTTATCAAGAATATCATCAGTTGACTACCGCCACTCACAGTGACCACATCGTGAAAGACTGTCAAAACAACTATTGTACAGCCTTGTACTACTCAGTAAGTAGCTGTTGGTCTTGACTATTGTATATTAGAGAACCCTTAGCAAGTATATAATCAGTTGACTACTACTTGTTACAGTGTTCACATCGTGAAAGACCGTCTCACTGTCCAGTCTACAGCCTTGTCATACGCTCTAAAGAGTTGTTGGTCTAGACTAGGGGTATATTAGAGGACCCTTCACAAGAATATCACCAGTTGACTACTACCTCTCACGGTGTTCACATCGTGAAAGACCGTCTCACCGACCAACCTCTAGCCTTGTGATACGCAGTAAGCAGCTGTTTGCAGAAATCAACATTCGTGATGGAAGAACCCATTCCTAGCTATATGTGTAAAGAGTGTGGAAAGACTTTTCTTCGGGACTATCATAGGAAGCGTCATGAAGTTTCGTGTGGGGAATTTCATGAGTGTAAAACGTGTGGCTGTACATTCAACAATGCCTACAACGGACGTCGTCATGAAGAATGTTGTAATGTTGTGTCGGCAGCTAAAAGACAAAAATCTGAGCCCACAAAACATTACCTACTGTCATTGGTCCCTGACAAAAATGGACTTATTGAATATGAGACATCTTTTGAAGGTCGACTTAAATCCTATTTCATTCGTTGCGATACGTGCAAGGATTTAAATTCATACCTTAAAGAGTCCAAACAGCAAATAATTCAAGCTATGGAGAAAGAACTAGCAATGCACAAGTCGATCAAAGTTAATCTTGTGGCTGAATGTAGATTCATTCATACATCTACCAATGAAATTACAGATCGTGCTTTTAAAACACGAAATCAGGCCCTATTTTTGGAAACGGACATAAGTAGTTTCTTGGAAACACAATTTACAAAGTTAACTACGGAAATGGAGGAATCTGAGCTAAAAGGCAGTAATTGGGCTTTGTTAGCAGTGGAAGGAGTACGATTGAAAATAAATAAGTACAATCCCTTGCGTGGAAGCACATATATTCCATTACCAGCAGCTATACAAGCAAGAAAAGCCTGCATTAATCCTGAAAACTTGAAAGATGAAAAGTGTTTTATGTATGCCATTTTAGCAAAACTGGTTAAAAAGGATGCTCAACGCATTAGTAAATACAAGGATCTGGAAAACAAGTATGATTTTTCAGTAATATCATTTCCAACATTACTAGCTGACATTCCCAAATTAGAGAAAGCCAACGACATATCCATCAATGTATTTGGACTGGAAGAAGACAACAAACTGTTTCCTCTAAAGGTTGTGGATCAAGAGTTACAAGACCATCGTGACCTCCTTCTGCTAAGTTCATCATCCGGCCAGAACCACTACGTCTTTATCAAAGAATTTGATAAACTAGTAGGACATCAGATTACCCGCCATGGACATAAGATATATACGTGTAAACGGTGTTTCACTCACTTTGATAATCAATATGGGCAACAAGGAATGGAAAAATTAAAAGAACATAGAGCTTTGTGTGTCCAGCATGACATTGCTAGGGTTGAAATGCCTATTAAAAACCCAATTGTGAAATTCGTAAATGTGGAAAAAATGCTTAGAATACCTTACGTTATCTATGCAGATTTTGAAAGTATACTGTTACCCTATCAAACATGTCTACCTAATCCTGAGGCAAGTTATACAGTGCCATACCAGAGTCATGTTCCTATGAGCTTTGGTATATATGTTAAACCCTCACCAGCTGTGGAACACATAAAGACAAACCTTCCGAGCCAACCTATTATTTATCGTGGACCTGACGCTGCAGAAAAGTTTATGGACTGTTTGATCTCAATAGCTAATGAAATTGATCGTCTTTACAGCTTAAATGTTCCAAAAGCTTTAACTGAGCATCAAAAGGCAGAGTTCCAATCTTCTGAAACCTGTTATTTGTGTCATAAACCATTTACCAAAGAGGACTGGAAAGTTCGAGACCATTGTCATATTACAGGGGAATACCGTGGAAGTGCTCACAATAACTGTAATTTGAAGTGTAAAACACGTAACCCCGTTCCTGTATTTCTACATAATATGAGTGGCTATGACGCAAATTTCATTGTAAAGCAATTGGGGTGTACTACTGAAAGAGTGGACGTTATCCCTAACTCCAAAGAAAAGTACATCTCTTTCACCAAATATGTTGGAAATGTTAAGCTTCGATTTGTGGACACGTTTCGGTTAATGCCAAGTAGTTTGGAAAACTTAGTTTCCAACTTAACATTATACCCTGAAACAGACAAGTACTTTGGAAAGGAAAATGCAATGCTCATGACTCGTAAAGGGGTATTTTGTTATGACTACATTGACTCATGGGAAAAGTTAAGTGAAACGTGTTTACCTCCAAAAGAGGTATTCTTTAACAAATTAAGTCAAGAAAATGTTAGTCAAAAAGACTATGAACATGCTAAAAATGTGTGGAATCAGTTCAACATTAAAACTCTAGGGGAATATAGTGACCTCTACCTAACTTCAGATGTACTCCTTCTTGCAGACAGCTTTGAAACGTTTAGAAACAAAACACTAGAAACACACCGAGTGGATGCTGCACACTTTTTCACTTCGCCTGGTTTAAGTTTTGAGGCAATGCTCCTTTACACAGGCATTGAACTGGAATTGCTACAGGATTACGATCAGATTCTTTTAATCGAGTCTGGAATACGTGGAGGCATATGCCAGGTGTCTCATCGGTATGCTGAAGCTAACAATAAATACATGGAAACCTATGATTCTGAGAAACCATCACAGTTTATTACCTATGATGATGCCAACAACCAATACGGGTGGGCTATGTGTCACTCTCTTCCTTATGGCGGATTTCAGTGGGTTTCTCCAGATACCGTTGATCTAGAAAAACTGAAGAAAGACGATCCTGTGGGATACATTCTAGACGTTGATGTTGATTACCCATCTGACCTTCATGATCTACACAACGATTTACCTTTCCTACCAGAGTGTACACAACCTAAGGATTCGTATCTGAAAAAACTAATTCCTCATCTTGGAAATCGAAGGCGATATGTTGTTCACTACATGGCATTAAAACAGGCTTTAGATCATGGAATAAAATTGATAAAAATTCATCGTGTGTTAAAGTTTAAGCAAAGACCTTGGTTAAAGGCATACGTTGATTTTAATAACAACCTTCGAAAACAAGCCAAAAATGAGTTTGAGAAAAATCTGTACAAATTATTCAACAATGCCATTTTTGGAAAAACAATGGAAAATATCCGTAAAAGAATAGACATACGTCTTGTGACTGACAGCAAAAAGGCAGAAAAGCTAATAGCAAAGCCGACATTTATTGACAGAACCATTTATGGTCCTAACCTAGCTGCTTTCCACATGGCTAAACGTAACATTGTATTCAATAAGCCTATATATATTGGAATGTGTATACTGGATATTTCAAAAACTCTCATGTATTCCCACCACTATGATGTCCTGCTACCCTATTATGGCATGGACAATCTTAAACTCATGTATATGGATACCGACTCGTTCATTTATTTGGTTAACACCCAAGATGTATTTCAAGACAAGTTGGATTTCCTAGAACACCTGGACACATCAGATTATCCTACTAATCACATATGTTACTCTACATCAAACAAGAAAACGTTGGGGAAATTTAAAGACGAGGCTTGTGGACAAATTATAAAAGCATTTGTTGGACTTAGAGCTAAAATGTACGCTTTAGACATAAATGGTAAAGAAATCAAAAAGATTAAAGGTATTAGCAAAGGGGTTGTCAAAAATTCTATAAGCTTTCAAGATTATAAGGATTGTGTCATGAAAAACAATGTAAAAAGAATACCCATGAACATTATCGCTTCTAAACAACATGACATATCATCTATAAGACTAAACAAAATTGCTTTGTGTCTTGGTGATGATAAAAGAGTGATTGAAGCTGATGGTATAGGTACACATGCCTATGGTCATTACTCAATCATTGACCATGCTTAAAGAGTTAAGTTATGAATATCAAAATCTTCTGCCTGCAACTAGCAAATACATAAAACAAAACAATTTAGGAAATAAAACAATAGCACTACAAAAATTTAAAAAAAACTGGTATTCATAATCAAAAAATAAATAAAATAGAAAACAAAATAAAACAACTGTACAATTTATAACTAAAAAGGAATATAATATAAATGTATTATGTGTAAATAGTGTACATGTACTTAAAATAAAAAATACATTGTATGGACACTGCTTGTACATTTCTAATAACTACCCACCTCTCTCCACTCCTAATGCAAAATGAACATGTAAAACACGAATTGGAAAATCCATGTTTCCATATTGACAAAATAGAAAAAAACATTAAACTGAAATTTTAAAAACTGTAAATGGGAATTTGGTAAATTGACAAATGTGCAAACAACAAATTGGAAAATCCATGTTTCTATATCATGAAATTGAAAAACTTTAAATTGACAATTTAAAAACTGTAAAAGGGAAATTGTGTAATTGATAAATGAGTAAACAGCAAAATGCAAAATCCATGTTTCCATGAAAAACTTAAAACTGACATAAAAAAACTGAAAATGGGAAATTGGAAAATTGACAAATGTGTAAACAACAAAATGAAAAAAAAAACGGTTGGGGTAGTGATCATGTTGTACAGTAGCCTATAAGACTAGTATAAGGATAGTTGCATGGGTCCTTATATACTTTATGTATGTGCATTAGCCTTTGGATTAGCTTAAGTTAGGTTTGGTAAAGTTAGGTTTGGTGAGGTTAGGTATGTGACCTTGTTGTTTACTCTTTTCGGAAAATGTAAAATGTAAAATCTAAAATCAAAAAATCTTAAATTTAAAATGTAAAATCTAAAAAAAAAATAAAAAAAAAAATCTTAAATACAAAAATCAAAAATGTAAATGTAAAATCTAAAAAATGTAAAATGAAAAAATCAAAAATCTAAAATGTTAAAATGTAAAATGTTAAAATGTAAAATCTAAAATCTTTAAATGAGGTTTCTGTGGGTTAGGTTAGGTTAGGGTAGGTTGGGTTAGGTTAGGTTAGGTGAAGTTAGGTCAGTTTAGGTTAGGTTATAACTTAGTTTATTATGTGTGCTCTCTCATTTGCTCTCATATTTGCTCTGACTCTGAAATTAGGTTAGGTTAGGTTAGGTGAAGTTAGGTTAGGTTAGGTATGTGACCTTGTTGTTTACTCTTTTCGGAAAATGTAAAATGTAAAATCTAAAATCAAAAAATCTTAAATTTAAAATGTAAAATCTAAAAAGAACTAAAATCTAAAATACAAAAAAAAATCCAAAATGTAAAATGTAAAATCTAAAAAATGAAAATCAAAAAATCAAAAATCTAAAATGTTAAAATGTAAAATGTTAAAATCTAAAATCTTTAAATGAGGTTTATGTGGGTTAGATTAGGTTAGGTTAGGTTATAACTAAGTTTATTATTTGTGCTCTTACATTTGCTCTCAATTCTTTGCTCACACTTTTTGCTCTCACTTTTTTTTCTCTCATTTTTTATGTTAGGTTAGGTTAGGTTAAGTTGGGTTAGGTTAGGTTAGGTAAAGTTAGGTTAGGTGAAGTTAGGTTAGGTTTGGTTAGGTTAAGTGAGGTTAAATAAAGTTGGGTTAAGCTGAATGGCAGAGGTATGAATTAAAACCCGCCTTTTCTCACTTTTGCCTTACAAGACTGAGTGTACCCCGTTCCACTCGTGAGACCAGAAATTAAATTTCTTGGCAGAGCCAGGAATCGAACCCGGGCCTTGGCAGTAACAGCCAAGAATGCTAGCCACTACACTAAGTGGTTGACAATATAAAGCTGGTCTGAATAGCACAAGATAAATCAATAATTAACTTATAATAAAATAATAATAATTAATAATAATAATAATTATAATTATGAATATTCCATTTAGCAACTACACGGCCGACCTCTCCCTGTGACGTCATTCACGGTCTCAGGGCGCAGCGGCCATCTTGCCCATTAGCCACTGCGCCAGCTCTGAATGACCCCTCCATAAGAATAACATAGAGTGATTGCGCGCGGCGGCCATCTTGCCCATTAGCCCCTGCGCCAGCTTCGGCTTATATTACCTACTCTCATTTATTGCGAGAAAGTATTTTATAATTGGAGCTTAATTAACTTTGTTTTTCGTTATTTTATGCATATTTTAAACATTGTATTGTCTTATGGAGACGGTAACCTTTTTGTCATTTGGGGTACATTTTTATACTTGTGGTCACACTGTCCTTATGCAAGGTTTCGACACTGATGTGTAACTATGTAACGGTCTGTTACTTCTTCACGCAAAATTATATCTCTCGCAGAGATTTTGGTTGGTTCCTCAGTTTAGGGACTGCGACAACGCCGTCATGTAACCCCGTGTACTTTGGGTGAGTATAGAATCTGTCTGATAAACAGTGTGAATTGTGATGGCTGTATTAGTCTGTAATTCAGGTAAGGACTACAGACGGTCAATTTCAAGCAGTAGTTCCTAATGTTGCTACCAGATACTACCGTCAACGACACCTAGCTCTGAACTTGGCTACGAGATGCCACCGCAACCAGCAACTCGCAACGAACGCTGGATCTTCCCCTCCAAAGGAAAGCATACTGAGGGATTTTTAGCGCTCTTAGAAAATCCGACGACTTCGGTCGGCTTTGAACCCGCGAACTTGGGCATAGAAGTTCAGCATACTACCAGTTACGTCACCGAGGCCGCTTCTCACTTAGTCAGATGGAAAGCTGAGTGTGATCGCGTGCAAGTGCGTTGTCATGGCAACGTCTGATGGCTCATCCCTCATCAATTTAGTAGTGTTGTCATGGCAACCTCTGATAGCTCTTGGCATTTTCTTATAATTCCGAAATCATATTTTTCATCCCTTGGCGTAATGGTGGGTCATATCAAAAATTATTTCAGACAAAAATTTTAGGTAATTATTAGGGGAATATTTTCCATTTTGTACGGTTTTGAAATTGTGCTTATTAAGAGAGATATGAGTAATGTTTCCCAAAAAAAAAACCACTTTTTCCCACCCCTTTGGTCAATGGTTGGTGCTATCAAAAAACTCTTCAAACATAAACTTTTGGGCCTTATTCAACACATAGTATGAACTTTGAATGGATTAGATATTTCAAATATTAAGAGAGTTATAGCGATATTTCACTTTTTCGAAAAAAGTCCCCCATTTTCAGCCCCGTTGACCGATTGTGCCCATTAACGAACTCGACCGAGATTTTATAGGGATAATATAATAATATCGTATGGCCTCGGTGCCGGTGTGTTCGCTTACCTCCATGACCTTGCCTTAAATCCACCCCTGAACCAAGTTCACGGGGATACATGACCACGATGCTTCAAAGCCCCTAATTGAATCAACAACTGCAAAGCAACAAATATTCCAAGTGTAAAATTCTTCCTGATTTCGGCAGAAGCCAATGCCTTAATTTCCTTGCACAAAGAAATTTTAGTAGCCTACATCCCATAGATCGCTTTAATTTCAACTTACTGAGGAAATCCAATGGAATAAAATCGTTTCAACAACGCTACTATCCACTTCCAGTGTTTCACTTAATCTAAACATGTTAATATTTCCGAGGGAAGTAATTCACGCCAAGACGAACTCACAACATAACTGAAGTGTATGATGCGCTGCGCTGGTGTGCCATCCCTTGTGAGCAGGGTGAAAGTACTGTTTGAAATCAGCCAATCAGCACTACACTCACCGCTAGTCTGTAGCGCGATACCCCATACGGAACTTTGCTGGGCTACCACTTACCGTCCCTCGCCCCGCGTGACAGTGTCGAACCCTTTCAACCACCGGGATAGACTTGCGGTATACCAAAGTACAGTCACTCACAGCTAAAAGTGTGTACCCCAGAAGAAAATTAGCGAGTTAAGCGGGGTTCGAGCGCCAGCTTCCATGACAACAATCGGCGGTACATGAATTATGACATGCTCGATTTTCCTGTCTGCAGTGCTACACACAAGTCGAGAAAATGTCGAGATAAACATTTTATATTTTCATCACGCTGGTATACCGCCGGTATATGCGATGCATGGGAGAATTCGCCACTGCTTTTCAGATCATCTCTGCAATAAAGGGCAACACCGCCTCCCATCCTATCAGCTCGATCATGGCGAAGGAGATTATATCCTTCAAGCTGAACCACACAATTCGGAAGTGATTCAGACAACCAACTCTCAGATATTCCTATTACATGAACATTGTTTTCACAGAATATTGCTGTAATCTCATCTATGTGTGCTGGTAAGCTTTGGCTATTCAGGTGGCAGCAATGTAAGGTTCTAGGACAGTTTGAAAATGCTTGCTGTAACTTAGTACCAGCGTGCGCTGGTGAAAGTGGAGGGAGGGGAGAATTTCTATTGTACGAGCCTCGGTCATTGCCTGAGGGTGAATTGGCTCCTACAAGGACAGCAGAACTATTTCTAAATGGCATGCTCACAAGGTCAAGAACTTACCGTAACGGTACCTCGACTTCCTGATGAAACTAACAGCTGACTGCCTAAATACTAAACACACACACACAATCACACACACAAACCTAATGTAACATCTAGTACACATTTCTATGAACGTATTCCATTTCCTTCACCTAGCCTATTAATGTGCAACTTTAGTTCCGCAGGTGTGTTAATATTTAGTTTTCTGCCATTGTTGAGGTGGACAACAACTCGGCCGTCTTGTGTGGATACATTACGTAATCCCCAAAAGTCCCGTGCTTTTCTTAAGATGTCCTTCCTAGTTGCAGTAAGGGATTCGGTTATTAATAACGATGTGCCTTTGAGCAACCGCTTGGCGCGCCAAACACGATCTCGTTGGTGGTATCGTAGGAACTTTATTGCTCCCTGAGGCCACGATTTCTGCAGCAGTACTTGGCTGGCGACCCAGTCTGTGACATCGGTCTATACTGTCAATTTACAGAGTCACATTTAGTTTCCCAGAGAGTGTTTCGATTGCTTTCGCGTAGACGTCCTCGTTGGGAGTTTCACGTACTCCGTGGAGGAGAAGGCAGTTTCTCCGACTGTACTGCTCTGCCTCATCTTGCCGGATGTCCTGCTTCTCGAGATGCTCCTGGACGAGGATTACCTCTTTCTTCATCTCGTCCAGTTCCGCAGTAATTACTTCTCGGAAGTCCTTAAAGTCTGACGCGAGAACATTCAGGGTGTCACTGGGGTTGGTAGCACTGATCGTGGAGGCCTCCATAGCTTGCTCCAAGCGAGCTTGAAATTCAGCCATCCACTTTTCAAACTTACTCACACGCTCGTTTACTGCCTTTAGGGTCATACTTTTATATTAATCACTCAACAAAAGCTTGTTCAAATAAATAAGCACACTGAGGACACTGATAAATGATACTTAACTGGCTGTTTTGGCTGGTGACTTGCGGAGCACTTTTACACTCGGTATGTAGTAGGCGCCATCTTGTTGTTCACTCCGCGTGTCTTCTTCAAAGAGTACAAGAACAGCTTGAACACAAAATTGGTGAATATCAAGCTGGTTTCCGACCTGAGCGTTCTTGTGTTGAACAAATTTTTAACTTGAAGACGATATTGAAATATAGAGCGACCCGAAGCTCTCCGATCATTTGTAGTTTCGTCGACTTTAAGAAGGCGTACGATTCGGTCGATTGACAGTCTCTCTTTAACATCTTAGAAGAACTAGGACTTGATCCAAAGATATTAAGACTCATCAAGGAAACACTCACGGACACGGAGTCAAAAGTAAAATTTCTGGGTGAATTATCAGAGTCCTTTGCGATTAAGACCGGCGTGCGACAGGGTGACGTATTGTCACCACTGCTCTTCAACCTTGTTCTAGATAAAGTCATTCGAGAATGGGAGAAGGACTTGAATGCACAGAAGCTTTGGAAACCCATTCAACTTGGACGAAAGAATGATGACATCAAGGTCAGTTGTTTAGCTTTCGCAGACGACCTAGCGATACTAGCAGACAGCGATATTTTAGCGATCAAACAGATTGAAGTCCTCAAGGAATGCGCTGAGAAAACTGGGTTGCAAATCTCATTCGAGAAGACCAAGTTTATTTGCACTAGGTTCGACATCCAGGAACTACAAACAAAACACGGGCACATCAAACGGGTTCCACACTTTAAATATCTCGGTGAGATCCTAGAACCAACAGGATTGGAAAAGGAAGCTCAGAAAGTTCGATTACAAAAACTCAAAAGAGCGTATTGGAGAACCCGTGACTTCTATAACAAGAAATGCATGTCCATACATACAAAAATCAAACACTATAATACGGTGATTAACTGAAGTGCTGTATGCAAGTGAAACCTTGGTACTTAATAAGAAAGGTGATCTGGAAAATATCTTGAAGGAGGAAAGAAAGATCTTGAGGAAAATTCTGGGCCCAGAGAAAAGTGAAGAAGGGTAAATCACGCAAAGCCACGGAAAAACTATCCAACCTCGCCGCAGACATCAGGAAACGAAGACTGAAATTCTATGGAGACGTTCACAGACTCTCATCTTCAAGGTTAACTCACAAGATTGTGACATACTCTGGAAAACTGAAGAACGTATCTTGGATACAAGATGTTAAAAATGACCTGGAAAATGGCCGGATAGAAACGTCAGAAATACTAGACAGAAATGTCTACCGTCAGAAGATAAATAAATGGGTGGTACAGCCAGAGAATGAAGTCCCCAGAAGATCGGGGACTAAGTGGTCAGAAGAAAGGAAACAAGCGCACAGTGAAAGAATGAAAGCAATATGGTCTGTTAGAAAGGCGAATCATGAATGTAATGCGTGATCCAATAGGGTCCATACCCACATTTTAATAATAATAATAATAATGTTATTTGTTTTACGTCCCTTTTAACTACTGCTGCTTTTAGATACGCCGGGGTGCCGGAATTTTGGTCCGAAGGGGATCTTTAACGTGCCAGTAAATCTACTGACACGGCTCCCTCGCATTTGTGCACACTCAAATGCCAGCTGACTGCGCCAGGATACGAACCTGCAACCTAGGGCCCAGCAAGCGAGAACGATACCGCTGAGCCACGCAGCCAGTCCGGTCGATTATGTCTCCAGATCCATAACATTCTTGAGATACTTCTTATCTATCTTTCTTCAATGATGGTAGTAGTTTTTTTCTAGGTTGTGGCGTTTGGTAGAGGTAAATAGTTTCTAAGGTCTTCAACCAAGAAATGATTCTATTATACCCTTTGATAATAACAACGAGTTATAACTATACTCATACATTTAGGAGAAAGTAGGCTATATGTTCTTTACTGAACATCTTGTTTCCTTTTCTTTTCTTCCCAGAACTTTTTCATTCGGCGGCAAATCGTTTGCCGTTGTTCCACTGACATCACCCTCGTAGGCCGTCGTTGGACTTTGAAACGTGTAACATCTGCTGAATGGACCCGTCGCCGAAATTCCTCCCTGTCCGAGTTGATAGCATCCGTGATCTTCAGTTGTTGCAGTTCCCATTGTATATCCTCCAGACATCCTGTAATGTGTTTTTTCATTTTTTTTTTATTTAGAGATTTAATCAAAAATTTTCTTCGAGGGACGATTACTGTTCATCCTGTAAAGATGTCCAAAAAATTTAATTATTTAATTGAAACTGTAATTTCATTGTATATGACGGTAAAGGTCTTCATTTCTCCTCTTCATCCACCAATTTTCTTTATTCTTTTGGGGACCCAATATTGTTCGAAGTATTTTTCTTTCTTTTTTCTCTAGTTCAACTTGGTTTCCTTTTTTACTCAATGTTAAGCATTCATAACCAGCTGCATAGCGTTTAATTTTTGCAATAATAATAATAATAATAATAATAATAAATTATTATTATTATTATTATTTATTTAGCGTATCAGATCTGTTACAATTATGTGCCTTAAAATTATGAAAACATAAAATAATTTAGTGAAAAAGACATATCTAAATAGTTGGTGATTGTAAATTAGACTACCATAAAAAAGACTTTAAAACTTTTCCCGTTAAAAACCAGAAGTTACGGTGTTTAATGAGCATTAAATAATAACACATATTTACGTAATTTAGCACATATTCCCAGTACACACTAGTGGTAATGGACGGCAATTTCAATTGGTATTGTCCGCTAGACTACCGACAGTAGTGGCAACGCTAAAGCGCTGCATTAGGTCATGGGGCCAAGCTCTCTGCTGACTCAGTAGACGCGTGGGTTCGAGCCCCACCGTCGGCTGTCCTTGAAATGGTTTTCCGTGGTTTCCCATTTTCAACATCAGGCAAATGCTGGGACGGTACCTTCTGACAGGCCACGGCCGCTTCCTTCCACATTCTTGCCCAGTTTCATTCACCATAATTCATTTCATCTATCATTACCTCCTCCCATGAGGTTGACGTCAGGAAGGGCATCCGGCCGTAAAAACCATCGCCACAAATATTTCCATCGCATCTCATCCCCGACCCTGTTGGAAAAACGGGAATAATAAGGGGTAGACATACACATTGTCCCCTAGACTATGGGGGAAAAAAAGATACGAGCCTTACAGTAGTCGCATATGATGTGTAACATCTGACATGTTATCCTACTCGTATACTACACACCTTGGACATTCTTAAAATGTTAATTTACACTCCATTTTCATACTGGTACTATGATGAATGTATAGATTGAATTGGAGATATGCTACTGTCACATTTTTGGCGCAGCGGTCAAGCTGTTAGTCTCTCACCAAGATAGACCGGGTTTGATTCCCGGTCAATACATGTGAGATTTTCGAATTGAAATGCCATGTCCTATGGTTCGCATTCCACGTAAAAGGGAGGTACCGTGGATCATGATCGTGAGATTAACGGACAAGCAAAACTACAGTACAAGCTTCCTTCCTACCTTTTACATTAATAATTCATAATAACAAAGTGACACACAAAGTCGACAGTACTCTCAAATACTGTGAGCACATTCCTCAGTAACTATAACATTCATTATTCTCAAGGCTCTCATACAGTTCGTCGAAAACAATCAAAACATGGCTTCCTACAATCATAAAATGACCTAGTCTCACATATGATGAAAATACAGCTTTTATTCCACTCATATAACAACATTCTGTTATGCATTTAATATTTGACTACTCACCCACCGCTTGACAATAATGCCGCTTACTTAAATGTCATTTGTCGTCTTTGTTCTACCCCATGTGATATTCAACCTTGAACGTGAAGCTTCATAAACTGCTCAATAACAAATGAAAGTCGGTGAAACATTTGCCACTGTGCTCGTCAAACCAGTGCCTGCTAAATGCACTGCCTACTGTATTGCCATAACATTCTCGCGCTAAGAGCACACACTGCCTTGTTTCCAATACACACATTTTCAATTGTACATCCAGCTGGCAGTGCGTCTTCACTTCCGTCCGATCCAATTCCGTTCGATTCACTTCCGCCCGATTTACTTCCGTCCCCAATTTTCAAAATCACTCCCACAAAACTATCCAGCAACCGAGCGGAAAGATGTTACACATCAATAAAAAAGGTATGGCAATATTATCCGTATTAACGAAGTTGTGACTGTCAAAGGAAGGTTCTCGTCTCCTTCATTATTAGTAACTAGCAATCCGCCCCGGCATCGCCCGGGAACAGTTATGAATGCATTACGTGATAAGCGCTTCTTTTCGATGTCAATGGACTACGACCAATATCAGTTTTAGGTCTCGGCATGATAGGTAAAAATCACTGACTGGACTATTAATTATATTATCATGGAGATGCATGTGCAACGAATTCTTGTCAGACGTAATTTAAGAATGGCGAGGTGCATGAAACACAAACCACCCTTCCGTCCAATCTTAACTTGACTGTGTATTTTTGCGGAACGAAATGTTCACAGGCGAAATAAAGAAAAGCCTAGTTGCAATTCTATGGAAACTCTAAACACAACCACTCTTCTCTGAAGTCTTAACTCAACACGACTCGACAGTTTGTCCCAAGCTAGCTCGTAAACTGTCGCCTCAGGAATTGATTGAAGATTGATCGAAGAAATGAAAACGTAAAAACACTTATACTGGGCGATGTATTGAAGATAGAGATATGCTCTCCCCGACTTTTTTGTAGAACTTTTCATGCTGAACAATTCTTACACTCATAGTAGGTTATATAGATATTTTTAACGGTTTACCCAGCGTAAGCTTAAGAAGCGCACGGACGTCAGGTTTTCTTTCGACTTTTTCAATGAAATCGTTACTGCTTGGCTTCCTTTGATCATAACTAAATTATTTTCTACAGAAACCTTCTTCGAGATATCCTTTACAGAATGGTGAAACCCGCATCAAAATCCATCCAGTAGTTCTCGAGATTACTCGTGACATCCAAGAATCGGGGACTTTGTTTTATACTAAGTAGAGATTAGAATGCAAACACATTTGCCATTGGAAACAAAAATGCCAATATCCGTATTGACAGTAGAATTAAAAGTTTATAATTATACGCGGAATCAATACTACATACAATATTGATTCGGCGTATAATTATAAACTTTTGATTAAGTAGATATTATCATTCATCATTACAAAAGGTATTTCGGCTAATTTCAGTAGTGTAGAAAATGTTACAGTATGTTTGAGTCTCCAAATATTTAGTACATTCAAGCATCGAACAAGGGACCGTATAACACAGTTGGAGTATTGGTCTATTGTTTTGAACACTTTAACACTCGCCACAAGATAACCACACTATGTAAATGTTTCCAACGCTGCATATGGCTTGTCAACAGATAAAGGAAGTCACTCCGCACGCCTAGCATCGCAACCGGAGCGCTGCAGCGGCAATATACCGGTACCAGCGCACCCGTACGAGAACTCTCGCATGTGTATAAACCACCCGCCTGGCTTTACAGTTATGCGGGCTTCTAGAAATACGTTTATTTGTTAGAGCCAGCTTGGTGTCCTAGGCGAAACCCCACACAAGACACGGCACAAACCTAGAAGAATTGCCGAGTTTTAAATATATTTCTGTTGACTTTTCAAGAAATGCAAGATTTTTCCTGTATTCTACAATTAAGATGATTTGGAAGATTTTGATACAAACCACATCTTCTAACTCCGCCTGGTTTAGGAGCTTGAGTTTAGTGAAACATACACCTTAGCGTATTATATAGATAGATAGATAGAAACGGTACTTACTGAAAAATCGCACCTCAAATGGTTATGCAATCATTTGCCCCCTGCCAAAAATGTTCTTCAAATGCATCTATCATATCGAAAGCACCAAGAAGAGTGGCAGATCCACCCTCTGTTTGCTCAGCCAGCAAATTGTGTTACATGTGTCGACCCTTATCTTTTCCCCTACCCCACTAGAATCTGTCAATCTGTGCTCTCATAACCTGACACTGCCTGACACTAGCAGACAAGTTGTCTGACCAAACATCGCAATCTTGTCACCGTGCAGTATTCATGTCCACACCCCAACGTGATTATTATCATCATTATTATAGTAAAAATTTATGTTCGACGATGTCGAAATGTAAATATTATATGTCAGAAAACTGTATCATAATGGGGTTATTATAACACTATTTTTCATTATGAAACAGTTTCTCCCACCAATCAGAGCTCAAGAAACAGTAGTGTGATATATTCGGTAAGTATAACATCGCACCTGCGCTGACTTCTACGGCCTTCTATTTTGAATTTCACTGCGTGGCTTCTAGTGACATAGTGGGGTATTCCAGGAGGCCATGGTATTCTCTGCGTCCCAGGCGCTCTGTTCAGTACATAAAACTGGCGAAATCTCGATAGAAATTTATGAATATTTATGTTCGAACAGGACGCTCCAGGAATTGAATCCCGCCTGGCCTTGGCTCTGGGGTGACCACAGGCTGGTCTACCATCGCTTTGTGTGCATTTCCTTAGTAATGATAGTAGACAGATGTTCCTCAAATAGATCATGCTCGCAGTTTTTAATTTCATTCTAATAAAACTTAATTTTTAATGCCATATTTGCTGAAGAATGTCACAATGTAATAGAAACTTAATATAACTTGGTTTCATTTGAGTATTACAGCGGGTGTCCGATAAGTAATGCGTTTATTAAAGCAAAATTCATTTGGAAAGTTTTCTGATTTGAAATTAAACTAGAATATTCTTCAAAGTAGAGATCATCAGATTCTATGGTCTTGAGCAGTGCTGGATTACCCATTAGGCCCGACTAGGCCCAGGACTAGGGCCCCCAATTATCTGCCCCCCCACCCCAAAAAAAAAGCTTGAGTCTGTTTTTTCGAACGTTGAAATTGCTTTTCGTATTTTCCTGACCCTCATGACAACGAATTGTTCTGCGGAGCGCTCGTTTTCAAAATTGAAACAGATCAAAAGTGAGCAAAGAAGTATCATGTCACAAGAATGATTAGACATGCTAAGTATATGTATATCGAGTCAGATGTTCTGCGGGAAATTGATGACATTGTAGAAGATTTCAACGACCGAAAAAAAACAGAAAGAAAATATTTGATTACATTTTACAGAAGTAAAAAATAGTATGATTTGTTAAATTGTTCATCAAATCATTTGAAATGTTTTCAAATAACGATGATCGTTTCAATTGAAATGTATGTACGGTATATATGTGTATATCATACTAATATATAACAAGATGTTCAGTAAAGAACATATAGCCTACTTTCTCCTAAATGTATGAGTATAGTTATAACTCGTTGTTATTATCAAAGAGTATAATAGAACTATTCTTTGTTGAAGACCTTAGAAACTATTTACCTCTACCAAACGCCACAACCTAGATAAAAACTGCTACCATCATTGAAGAAAGAAAGAAAGAAAGAAAGATAAGAAGTATATCAAGAATGTTATGGATCTGGAGACATAATCGACCGGACTGGCTGCGTGGCTCAGCGGTAACGTTCTCGCTTGCTGGGCCCTAGGTTGCAGGTTCGTATCCTGGCGCAGTCAGCTGGCATTTGAGGGTGCACAAAAGCGAGGGAGCCGTGTCAGTACATTTACGGTCACGTTAAAGATCCCCTTCGGGCCAAAATTCCGGCACCCCGGTGTCTCTAAAAGCAGCAGTAGTTAAAAGGGATGTAAAACCAATAACATTATTATTATTATTATTATTATTATTATTATTATTATTACATATACGACCTGCCGTGGGCAACATCCAACTTTGAGTTGAGGCATGTCTTTACACGTCTGGTTGTGCATGGCTTTCACAACCCTAATTGAATTAACAAATCTTTCCATGACCCTACAGAGACGTGTGTATACAAACTATGTGGATATTTTCGATTGCCATTTGCCTGAAATAAAAGTAGTAATTAATAACCTGAACTAACACCAACGGCTTGAATTCAGTTACTATGTGAAATCGTTTTGTTCTTTACTTTAAATAACATTTTCAAGTAACGCAAAATAGGCTGTTACAAACCGTTTAAAATAAAAAGTAAAAATGTATCGTAGTATCATCTTGTCATTCTTCAAATTCGATGAGCATAGAATGCCAATGGTATAGTAATCAATGGAGCCCCACGTAGACTAGTCGTGACATCTAGTGGTGAAATATCGAACAATATAATCCTAACAGAGCGAGTGCATTCTAGCGGCCAGAAGAAGAAACTTTTCAATAAAATCTGGAAGTTAATAAGTAGGTCGACGTGCAGTTACCTTTTTGGCAGCTAGATGTCTCGAGTAAATCAGCTGGCGAATTATGTTTTAATTAAATATATATTTTACACCATAATATGCACAATATAACGCTTAATTTTAAAATATCTGAGTCATTACAAAACAATAAACATATAACATTTCAAGCAAAAAACCTAGCTCTGATCGGGTTTGAACCATAGGCATTTGAGAGATAGGCTAACGCTCTACCACTGAGCTAATTGTGTCAACGAATATCGTTCTATATAAAATGACTTACATAGAACTTGTTAGCAAATAATGATTTATACTAAACGATTTCATCACTGGAGTATATTATTTATATATAAAGCATTTCATACAAAGTTTATTTATTTTGTATCAGTACGCTATATTGCATGCAATACTCAAATTAGTGAAATATAAGTCAGGCACAAGATATTCGCTGCCATCTTGTCTTATTACTGAATCGGCTCAGCTTTTTAAAATCACGTCTGCACTATAGTATTACAAAATAAACTTTTAATTTCGAACGTGCCTCTTCCTTTAGAACAGTTAAAACGATTCTCGGCTCGATAATCGGAACTGGTGGGTCCCATGATATGGATTATAAAGTTTGCATAATTCGCACGGCCGCCATCCTGAAATGGTATGGCGGACGACCATGTAGTTTGGTCACAAGACGCATCCTATACGAAGGTATGTTGTTACCAAATTTGGTAGAGATCGGATGATTTGGTTAGTCGTTATTTGATTTTACGTTTTGAACGTTTGAGTGGCCGCCATTCAGTTTTAGTAAAGATGGCGGCGATATAAAACATGACACTGAGGTGTCCTTTGCTAGTGCTACCTTTGTACCAAATTTCGTTCAATTCGCATTCACCGTGTTCGAATTGATAGGGGGGACAGACATTCAGAATACACACACTCACACACACACAGTCACACACACACACACACAGACTCACACGCACACATACACACACACACACACACAGAATCACACACATACACACACAGACAGACACACTTTTTTCGCCCTGTGTTGATCTCATAAGTCTACTTTCATTTTTTGCAAAAATCGAAAGTAGGCTAAAAATGAGATGGTGTGTGTCTGTCTTTCTGTCTGTCTGTCTGTCTGTCTGTTACTCAATAACTCAAGAACCACTGGTCCGATTTAAATGAAATTTTGCATGGATGTAGCTGATTTACCAGGTTTACATATAGGATACCTTTGATTTCGAAATTTTGCACTATTAAAAAATGGCGACTATTTTAGTGACGTCATTAGACCCTTTGGTGTCAAAATTTCATATTTCCATATCAAATAAAAAGAGAACGGTAGGAAATAGCAAACTTTCGATGGCACATACGAGCTTTGAAATTTAATTTCCTATCCGAAAGGTCCTTATCACTTTTCGTCTATCTCCAACAGTTAGCGAGTAAAACCGACATTTGTGACGTCACTACACCCTTTGGTTTCAAAATTTCATATTTCCTTTTCAAATAAAAAGAGAACGCTTAGAAATAGCAAACTTTTGATGGTATACATGAGCTTTAACATTTAATTTTCTATCCGAAAGGTCCTGATCACTTTTCGTATATCTCCAACGGTTAGCGAGTAAAACCAGAATCTGTGCAAAAATCACGGTCAACACCGAGCGGTGCAGTATATCTCTCTATATATAACAAGATGTTCAGTAAAGAACATATAGCCTACTTTCTCCTAAATGTATGAGTATAGTTATAACTCGTTGTTATTATCAAAGAGTATAATAGAACTATTCTTTGTTGAAGACCTTAGAAACGATTTACCTCTACCAAACGCCACAACCTAGATAAAAACTGCTACCATCATTGAAGAAAGAAAGAAAGATAAGAAGTATATCAAGAATGTTATGGATCTGGAGACATAATCGACCGGACTGCCTGCGTGGCTCAGCGGTAACGTTCTCGCTTGCTGGGCCCTAGGTTGCAGGTTCGTATCCTGGCGCAGTCAGCTGGCATTTGAGGGTGCACAAATGCGAGGGAGCCGTGTCAGTACATTTACTGGCACGTTAAAGATCCCCTTCGGGCCAAAATTCCGGCACCCCGGTGTCTCTAAAAGCAGCAGTAGTTAAAAGGGATGTAAAACCAATAACATTATTATTATTATTATTATTATTATTATTATTATTATTATTATTATTATTATTATTATTATTACATATACGACCTGCCGTGGGCAACATCCAACTTTGAGTTGAGGCATGTCTTTACACGTCTGGTTGTGCATGGCTTTCACAACCCTAATTGAATTAACAAATCTTTCCATGACCCTACAGAGACGTGTGTATACAAACGATGTGGATATTTTCGATTGCTATTTGCCTGAAATAAAAGTAGTAATTAATAACCTGAACTAACACCAACGGCTTGAATTCAGTTACTATGTGAAATCGTTTTGTTCTTTACTTCAAATAACATTTTCAAGTAACGCAAAATAGGCTGTTACAAACCCTTTAAAATAAAAAGTAAAAATGTATCGTAGTATCATCTTGTCATTCTTCAAATTCGATGCGCATAGAATGCCAATGGTATAGTAATCAATGGAGCCCCACGTAGACTAGTCGTGACATCTAGTGGTGAAATATCGAACAATATAATCCTAACAGAGCGAGTGCATTCTAGCGGCCAGAAGAAGAAACTTTTCAATAAAATCTGGAAGTTAATAAATAGGTCGGCGTGCAGTTACCTTTTTGGCAGCTAGATGTCTCGAGTAAATCTGCTGGCGAATTATGTTTTAATTAAATATATATTTTACACCATAATATGCACAATATAACGCTTAATTTTAAAACATCTGAGTCATTACAAAACAATATACATGTAACATTTCAAGCAAAAAACCTAGCTCTGATCGGGTTTGAACCATAGGAATTGGAGCGATAGGCTAACGCTCTACCACTGAGCTAATTGTGTCAACGAATATCGTTCTATATAAAATGACTTACATAGAACTTGTTAGCAAATAATGATTTATACTAAACGATTTCATCACTGGAGTATATTATTTATATATAAAGCATTTCATACAAAGTTTATTTATTTTGTATCAGTACGCTATATTGCATGCAATACTCAAATTAGTGAAATATAAGTCAGGCACAAGATATCCGCTGCCATCTTGTCTTATTACTGAATCGGCTCAGCTTTTTAAATCACGTCTGCACTATAGTATTACAAAATAAACTTTTAATTGCGAACGTGCCTCTTCCTTTAGAACAGTTAAAACGATTCTCGGCTCGATAATCGGAACTGGTGGGTCCCATGATATGGATTATAAAGTTTGCATAATTCGCACGGCCGCCATCCTGAAATGGTATGGCGGACGATCATGTAGTTTGGTCACAAGACGCATCTTATACGAAGGTATGTTGTTACCAAATTTGGTAGAGATCGGATGATTTGGTTAGTCGTTATTTGATTTTACGTTTTGAACGTTTGAGTGGCCGCCATTCAGTTTTAGTAAAGATGGCGGCGATATAAAACATGACACTGAGGTGTCCTTTGCTAGTGCTACCTTTGTACCAAATTTCGTTCAATTCGCATTCACCGTGTTCGAATTGATAGGGGGGGACAGACATTCAGAGTACACACACTCACACACACACAGACACACACACACACAGACTCACACACATATACACACACACAGACTCACACACACACATACACACAGACAGACACACTTTTTTCGCCCTGTGTTGATCTCATAAGTCTACTTTCATTTTTTGCAAAAATCGAAAGCAGGCTAAAAATGAAAATTTGTGTGTTTACACGTTTCAGACTGTTTTGTGATGGATGCGCGCGAAATAATTTTTTTGTTTGTCTGTCTGTTTGTTTGTTTGTCTGTGGACAAATTTGTTCCCTTATAACTCGAGAACAGCTGGGTGTATCAACGTAAAATTTGGTACAGATATCCATCAGAGGCACGACACCAATCATTGATGTAACTCTTCTCCGTACCTCTCATAAAAGGGGACCTACCCCCTTAAAATACATGCTGAAATAGGCGTAGAAGGACGAGACAAAACTCATTTTCAGCCCCTCAATGTGAGAGACAAAACTCGGGTCCCCGAAAACCACATTTTAAGGACCGAAGACCAACCGTTTTTTAGATATTCCCAGAAAACTAATTTAATTTAATAAACTAATGAACGAATGCAAGCCAGTAACCATGCCAACGGATTCTCAGAGGTCCCATCTATTGCTGTAAGACGCAATGCAATTCCATTAATTACATTAGTGTGAAAGTTTGCAAACGGCTAGAAGGTTATCACGGAACCAAAGCCGTAAAATTCATCAATACGTTTAACGCGCTTAAGGGGATCAAGGGGTACTCTAGAATGTTTTCACGCGATTTACACCTGCGGGTGTGGTACGGCAGGTCTATTATATTCCTATCCCCATATTATTCATTCATTCATTCATTTCGTATAGGCCATCTATGGACCGCGGCATTCCAACCGTCTCCTACTGGTTTTGATGTTTGCCCTGTACGCCCGCATTCGTTCTCGGTGGACTTCCTTCCGTTCCTGGGTCCAAATCTTTCCCGTTTTCAGCTTCGGTTTTTCTTGGAAACCTTTACAAGCTTGAAGTTTCCCTTTGAGTGGGACGCACTCCTGAATGTCTGTTGGTGTAATCCCCACTTATTTCAGATCTTTATCCAGTTCAATGAACCAGGCCCATTTTGTTTTCCTCTCCTGAAAGTAAGTTATGTTGCGGTTGGTCAGTCTCGCTGGGCTCATTCGTTTCACATGCCCAACAAATGGTAACCTTCTCTTCCGGATGACGATGCTTATCTT
Organism: Meconema thalassinum; assembly: GCA_946902985.2. Taxonomy (NCBI): domain Eukaryota; kingdom Metazoa; phylum Arthropoda; class Insecta; order Orthoptera; family Tettigoniidae; genus Meconema; species Meconema thalassinum. The sequence continues at coordinate 55,452,209 of OX336400.1, forward strand.
CTCCACATGAGTATATAGGTCATGGTTATGCCGTTTTCTGTATTCCCCATTATCTTTGATGGAACCCAATATCTTTCTCAAAATTTTTCTTTCTTTGGCCTCCAGTTTCTCGACAAAGCCTTTTTTGTTCATCGAGAGGCATTCGGAAGCATGCAAGACTTCCGGACGGATGACACTGCAGTAATGTTTTAGTTTTGCGTTGAAGGATATTGACCTTTTCATATAGATGTCCGTAGTTAAATGGTAGGCCATTTCCATTTTGCTCAAGCCCGATGTGAATGCTTCTTTCTCTGATAATATCCCTTCCCTGACCCGTCCTGAAAAGAAAAGTACATGGCCATTGGCTGAATAAAAAATAATAAAAAATAGGTGTTATAATTTCTCCCTATATTATATTATTATTAGTATTATATTATGGCGTACAACGACGAGACAAAGCCCCTCGGTGCCAGCAACAAAACTCGGGGGCCCTAAGGGGTCCTCGAAAACTACATTATAAGGCTCTAAATCCAACAGTTTGTGTAATATTCCCAGAAAACTAATTTAATTTAATTTAACAAACTAATGAAGGAATGCAAATCGGTAACCATGAGAACATTATCTCATGGGGTGGCATACAACTTTCCATCTATTTCTGTAAGAAGCAATGACACTCCATTTATTACATTTCTGTGAAAGTTTGCAAATGGCTATAAGGTTATCACGGAACTAACGTAGACCGTATAATTCATCAATGCAATTAAGTGGGTGAAGGGGTAACCTAGAATTTTTTCATGCAATTTTCACGTTCGACATATAGTACAGAAGGTCTATTATATCTCCAAACAGCAACATTATTTTCAAAAATTCCTGAATTGAACTATCATTTTTTGCGGCTTTTAGGAATTTGGGCAATTTGAGTCTAGAGAACCTGAATTTTCATGCACCACAAGCCTTTATAATTTATGAAAGGGGTCTTCCTGTGTATGGGCACCTAGCACAACGTAGAGGGTCAGTTTTTATGTGACGTGTATTGCGTTTCGTCTACAAGACTTTCAATTGTATTTCACGTCAGGAAGTACACGTTAGGTGAATTTAGTCTGAGAGCACATTTTAACTTTATTTTTTTGTCGACATACGGGTTCATCATAAGGATGATTTTATTTGATACTGTGTGGTAGATATACCCATATTTGTATATATGGGTAATATGTTGTAGACAATAGAATTGTCTGTCTGTCTTTCTGTGTATCTTTATGTACGCCTATACCTCGTGTTCGGATGCTTGGTGCATCTTAAAATTAGGTATGGTAACCATGAGAGTCAATACACCAATCATTTATAAAACTCTTCACCGTACTTTTCATACAGTAGAAGGGTGGATATAGAGAAAAACTTCTCAATATATGCTAAAATATGCGAAATATAAAAATTATCCTACAAGGACGACCAAAGCATATGTTGCGCTTCTCAATGTGAGACAGATAATTCGGGAATCTATAAAGGGTCTCCGAAAACTACATTTTAAGGGCCTTAAATTAACAGTGTGTGTGATATTCCCAATAAACTAACTTCGTTCTGATAAACTTGATGGAATGACAAACCACTAACCATTGCACAGTAGCTCAATTGATAATGTCTGGTGTTAACTACGAACACCGTTCGAAGAACGGGTACTTCTGCTAGTGATTTAATAAAAAGTGTATTAATCATCTTGAGAAAAAAAAACTCTTGTATATACTTTATTAAATGTACAGGTGCTAAAAAATAAAAATTATTTGAAAAATATAACGGGACCCCAAAAATTTGAGGGACTTGGGTCTCATTTTACCTTAATCCGGCTCTGGTCTTGAGCCATCTTTCAGCGAGGTTTTTTTAAATCCCGCGACGTTACCAGTCTCTGGGTTTTGATGCGACCCACTTCCACGGCTTCAATGTTTTCGAAATTTCTTTCAAGCAAGAAATGGGCCATGGATCGAAATAGATGGTAATTTCACGGCGCAAGATCAGGCTGTATGCTGCATGTGATAGCAGTTCCACTACTCCCAATTCCTGAATTATTGCCAGGGTTGTTCGTGCAGTATGAGGTCTCGCATTGCCCTGCTGCAAGATAACTATATTTCGGTTAACTAATGCTGGGTATCTCCGTCTCAAAATTTCATGAACTCGATCCAGTTGTTGAGGATAATGATCCGCATCGACTGCACGCCCGTTTGGAACAATCTCCCAGTGAATCACTACTTTAAAAGTGACAGTCAGTCTGAAAGACTAGACCTTGTATCATTTTAAATGCTACAAATGCTGAAAAATGCTAGAAAGGCAGGAGGCTTCTCGCTTCGCTCGAAGTCAAAGACTCTTGACATGTTAGAAAATTATCTGCATAATACATATCTTGCTTTATAATACTTTACCTTGTTTCAAATTACTCGCGAACGGCAAGTGCAAACCAAGGGCAAAGCAAGATCAAGCGCGTGGAGGGAGATGGATGGATGACGTGCCCCTTCCATCCAGTCTAGAAACACTTATAGTGGGCGATATATTGAAGATAGAGATATGCTCTCGCGGACTTTTTTGTAGAACTTTTCATGCTGAACAATTCTTACGCTCATAGTATATTGATAGTTTTAACGGTTTGCCCAGTGGAAAGGGGTGTACCAAATGGATGTGGTACATCCTAAGGGATTTAGACAGAATGAAGTTTCGGGCACAAGAGGTGATAATGAAGGACAGTGCGGGAAAAGACCAAAAAGTTAAGATTTAGATTTAAATGATATTTATTTAATATAAAGCGAATATGTCGCCAGGAATGATAGCTTCAAAGAAATTACTTTAAAAATTGACAATAAAAAATAGTAACAATTAAAAAGTACTTGTTTCTCCAGGAAACGTAAATAGAGCAGTGACTAACTTTAAAGGATTAAATATAAAATTACTAAAAAAGAAGCATAATAATTTAAATTCATCCCAGAGTGGATTAAAATAAAATACTCTTCTGACGGAAAGAATCCGGGCAGAATTAAAGAAGTGAAAGGGTACCACCTCTTCAAAGGTACGATACAAGAAGTATCAGAACTCCTTAACCATCTTCCGAAGGTAGGCCGGCAGTCGGAGGTCCTCAGTAGCTGGCGGTAATTTAGTGCGCCCGCTCGGGCGGTGCGAGGTCAGTCTGGCATGTTCCAGGGTTCCGGGTTCGGAACTAGAGCAGATGATGATAGGTTCTCCTTAAAATAGCGACCAGCATAGAGAGGCTCTTGGTAATACCTCCTGCGGCTGGTGAAATGATGTCCTCAGAATTACGATTTGCAGAGTAGATCCGTGTTGAAGATTTTGGTTGAAGTGCAGGCTGATGAATTTAGACTGCCCGGCCAGGCCGCCAGGTCCAGCAGAGAGATTATGCCGGCGGAGAAGAGACTCCGGCAGCCAGAGGTACCCCGAGAGGGCAGTAACCCCAGCAGGGATGACGTGAGCAGATGTGATCCGTTGAGAAGAGTGGACGAGAGTAGGCACTGTAGGCCGGGAGACCTCAGGCTATATAGCGGTAGTGACGTCAGCGCGCCGAACCTTCTAGCATGAAGGTGTGGCGAGAGAGCAGCCAATCACAGCACAGCCCCATGCACATTGCGAGCGTTACCGCTGGAGAGAGCTCAGTGCTCGTGAGAAAATGTGACGGTATGGTACGTCTAGAAAGACACTACAGAAAAAAGGTGAGTTGACATGAATATTACAGAAAAGCAATTAAATTGAAACACCAATATTAAACAAATCAGAACACCGCGTTCAGACTGCAATTCACGAAATAAAAAATAATGGGGCAGAAAAATTGAACGTGTGTTTCACACCGTAAGGGAAACATAGCCAACAAAAAACATTCGCAAAGCGAACATGCTGGGAGGGGCGAGAAAAAATTGCAGTAAGAAAGCGCAGAAGTTAGGCCTCGCGTGGCAAAGGAGCAATCATGGTGATTTGGCCTAAGAAAATGACCAGCAGAAGTCTGCAGTTTTACCACGCGAACCCTACCATCTCTGCCAGGAAAGCACTCAACAACCCTACCCAAATTCCAAACAAGAGGAGGACTAGGGTCTTTCAAAAGCACCAAGTCCCCCACCTGAAGGTTAGAGCAGGAAACAAGCCAATTGCCACGCTGCTGAAGCAAACCGAGGTATTCCAACCTCCAGCGACGCCAAAAATTGTTGCGCAAACTTTCAATTTTGCGCCAAGAAATGGCAAAAGAAGATTGAGAATTAGAATATAACAAAGGTGGGGAGGCAGTCAATGGACCACCGATAAGAAAATGGCCCGGCGTTAATGGTAGAAGATCTGAAGGGTCATTAGATAAGGGTGATAAAGGACGAGAATTAATTATGCCCTCAATAAAAATAATTAAGGAATTAAACTCTTCATGAGAAAGGGGGGTGTGGCCACAAACACGTCTAAGGTGCTTCTTGGTGAGTTTCACACAAGACTCCCACCGTCCACCTTGATGGGGTGCATAAGGGGGGATGAAGTGCCACTTGAAATTTCTCTGGTGAGCATAATCAGTAATCCTTTCCAGCGCTGCATTTTGAGTAAGAGCTCTCTTAATTTGCTCAGAAGCTCCGATAAAATTTTTAGCATTGTCGGAGAATACTTCTGAAGGAAGCCCTCGGCGAGCAGAAAATCTGGCAAAAGCTGCCAAAAAATAAGCAGTAGAGGCGTTGGTAACTAGTTCTAAGTGAACTGCTCCGGTGACCATACATACAAACAGCGAAATATAGAGTTTTCCAAAAATACATTTTTTGGCCTCAGGAGAATTTTTTCTGTAAACAAAAGGCCCGGAATAATCCACCCCCGTAAAGGCAAAAGGTCTAGCAGGCGCAGATCTAAAGTTGGGAAGATCACCCATGAGCTGAGTGGTAATTTTAGGGTTGGATTTAAAACATGGAATACACTTCCGGATAACAGAGGTAACTTCATGGACTCCGTTTATGGGCCAATACCTTTCACGAATGACAGAAAGTAATGTACGAGTTCCAGCATGAAGATGCTGGTAATGATACTGACGAATGATTAGAGAAGTGACATGATGCTTTGAAGGAAGAATAATTGGGTGTTTTTTATCCTCGGAAAGATCAGCCAAAGATAAACGTCCTCCAACTCTTAGTAAACCATCAGTGTCCAAAAAAGGGGCGAGTGATGAAAGCCTACTCGATTTCTTAAGGGATTGACCTTGGGACAACACCTGACATTCTTCAGAGAATATTTCTTGTTGAGTAAGCCATAAGATTTTTGTAGTGGCTAAACCTAATTCAGAAAGGGTTAAATATGGCTTAGGAAAAAGGGGTTGTTCTGCCACAAAATATTTCCATCGAAGGAGATAAGCCATAACCCTCACCAATTTATGGAAAGAGGAATATCGCTGCAAGAGAAGGGGAGAGTCAGAAACGAGAAGAGAAGATCCAGTAATCTTACCAACATCCGGCAAGTCTGATAACTCCGGAAGAGGAAAATTTGGCCAAGCGGAAGGTTCTTGCAGAAGCCAAGGGGGACCGTGCCAGTATAATGTCAGGTTAGCCAACATAAGAGGGGAACATCCCCGAGAAATGACATCTGCAGGATTCTCCTTGCCAGATACATGATGCCATTGTTCAAAGTTAGACAATTGTTGAATTTTGGACACTCTATTAGCTACAAACACCTGCCAATGCGAGGAAGGTTTGGCAATCCATGCCAACGTGATGGCTGAGTCACTCCAAAAGTAAGTTTTGCTAAATCGGATTTTCAAAGATTGGCGGATTTTGACCGATAATTCAACCGCCAGAAGAGCAGCACAAAGTTCCAGTCGTGGCAAGGATAAGGATTTAAGAGGGGCCACCTTTGACTTAGCGCAAATTAAATTGGAAAAGAAATATGACTGGTCAAAATTGCGGCAAACAATATACGCACAACACCCATAAGCTTTCAATGAGCTATCGGCAAAGATGTGAAGTTCATATCCTCCACAAGAGGGAAAGGGAATAATCACTCGCGGGATAATGACATTGGAGAGATCTTCCAAACTATTTCTATAAGAAATCCAATTTTTTTGCAACTCTGAAGGAACTGGTTCATCCCAACCAGTTTTCAAGGACCAAAGGTCCTGCATGAAAAGCTTTGCTGTGAAAATAATTGGCGCTAAAAATTGGAGAGGATCAAATATCTTTGCAATCTCAGACAAAATTTGCCGCTTAGTTTGCGGTTTGATGTCACTGAGATTAATTTTGAAAAAGAAAAAATCCTTTTGAGGACTCCAATAGATGCCTAGAGTTTTGATAGAATTACTTTCTTGAAGAAGCTCTACTGAGTCGTTATAGACTGAAGTTAATGGAAATTTAGAAAGAAATTCTTCCGAATTAGAGTTCCACTTGCACAAGGAAAATCCGCCTCCCAAAAGCAAAGCTGTCAAATCTTTAGAGACCTGTAGTGCTTCAGATACTGACTCAAATTAATGAAGAAAATCGTCAACGTAAAATGATGATTTTAACACTTCAGAAGCCTTAGGAGAATACAACGGGCCATCCTGTTCAGCAAGTAATTTCAACGTACGTATGGCTAAAAAAGCAGAGGGCTTTAGTCCATAGGTTAAGGTTTTTAGCCGAAAAATCTTGACAGGTTTAGTAGGCTCGTCGCGCCAAAGAATTCTCTGAAGGTCGCACTGTTGTTGATCGACCAAAATCTGCCTATACATTTGCTTGATATCAGATATCACTGCGATAGGGAACAAGCGAAAATTCATCAAGACAGAAGAAATGTCAGATTGAATAGGAGGGCCTGATAATAATGTGTCATTCAGAGAAGTACCATTGGCATCCAATGCAGAGCCATTAAAGACCACTCTTATGTTTTCCTTTAAAATCTCATTCTTCCAAACTGGATGATGATTGAGGTAAATGACTTCAGATGGGGTATAAGAAGCATCATCTTTCTTGGTAACAACCTCCATGTGATCAAGTGCCTCATATTCCTCCATAAACGTGGAGTATTGAGTTTTAACAACAGGGTCACGTTTAAATTTGTTTTCCACAGCATAGAGTGCTCTAAGAGCCCTAGGGTGTGTTTCAAATAAAAGAGGTGGATTATCCACTCGGGGCATTGTTACGACAAATCTACCCTCTGAATTGCGTTTGGTCATTTCGCGAAACTGTTTTTCACACATTTCATTTTCAACCGAGGAAGGTGAAACTGAATCTATAGTTTCGATTTTCCAAAATCTTTCTAAGTTATAATCGAGACTTGTATTGACAAAATGACATTGAGAGAAATTTTGAAATGACTTACGAGGGACTTGACCCGTTACTAACCAACCTAGCTTGGTATGATGAACAAACACTCCTGGTGATATTTTAACCTTAGAGCTAAGGAGACATTGCCAAAATACTTGGGCACTGAGAAGTATGTCTACCGGAGCGCTCGTATTAAATGTTGGATCCGCCAACTGAATGTTATGAGGAAATTGCCACTTTCTAATTTCAAAAGAATTACTAGGGATGTTACTGCCAATAGTATCAATGGCAAGGCAATTCAACTGCAATGTTGTGTTACAATTCACAGCATCTTTGATGTGAAGATGAACAAAATGCAAAGATTTAACATTGCTATTGTTAATACCGGTAACCTGAATTAATGTAGGTTGCTTGGGAAGACCAAGTTTCTTAATGAGACGCTCACTTATGAAGTCATGGGTGGCGGCATTATCCAATAGGGCACGTGCTTCAAGCCATCTACCAGAAGAGTCTTGAACTTTTATTAACACGGTTGATAGTAGCACCTGGGAACTACGAATTGAGCTAGAGCTCTGAGTATAAGATTGCGCATTAGCTCCTGGGGATGCATCTTTAGAACATCCAGGGGAAGGAGCCTGACGTGGCTTTTCAAACCTATGAAGCAAGGTATGATGTTGAGCCTTGCAATGGGAGCAAGTATTTTTAGATAAGCAATCAGGCACCATATGCCTAGTTGACAAACAGTTGTAGCAATATCTTTTTTGAGCTATTAATTTGCGTCTTTCATCGGTAGAAAGGGCTTTAAAGGCAACGCAGGAATATAACCTGTGAGGTGCTTTACAGAGAATACAATCCGTTGAATTATGCTGAACAGTAAAGACAGCAGATTTGTTTATTTTTGCACCGACTGGTTTCACAACATTAGATTTGTTATCTGCACTTCCTGACATATGACAGGCTACAGCTGACAAAACCTGACATCTATTATTCATAAACGTAAGCAACGAATCATAGGTATATGACGTGTCATTTGTTAGTTCCCTCTCCCATGCCTTTAAGGTTGATGAATCAAATTTAGAAGTAACCAAGTGAATTAAGAATAGATCCCAATGCTCGACCGGTTGATTCAACCGTGCCAATGCTCTGACATGTAGTTGGACCGTGTCATTTAAGGCTCGCAGTGTTGACAAGCTTTCAGCTCGCAAGGTGGGCAGGTTAAATAAGGCTTGAATATGCCTTTGTAAACATAATTTTTCATTGCCATAACGGCCTTTAAGAAGCTCGATAGCAATGTTATAGTTTTCTCCTGTTAAGGGAAGTTCTCTTATAAGTTGAAGGGGTGGCCCCTGCAAAATGGATTTTAAGTAATGAAATTTCTGAATTTCTGGAAGTGTGGCATTATTATGTACTAATGAACTGAACAATTCAAAGAATGATTGCCACATCTCTTCCTTTCCTGAAAAGTGCGGAATTTCAATTTTAGGTAGCAATGGTTTGATACCGTTCCCATGGTCGCTAATTCTTCCTTGAGTTTCTTCTACCTTCAACGCCAGGGTCAAAGTTCTAACTAATGCCACAGCCTGAGCATGTGTATCAAAGTAATTACTCTCTACTTCTTCCCTATCTGATTGATGTTCTGGACTTTTGATTTCAATTTCAAGTTGCACGAGATCATATTTCTCGTACGCCTGTTCAAAAGCTTTTAAACGCTGGGATATAATGTCAAGGTTTTGTTCCTCTTTCGGTAGAGTAGCTAAATATTTTTGAAAACGGGTGAGTTGACCTTTGTAGGCCGCCCGAGAGTTTAACAGTTTATCATCAATTATTGGTGGCATGGCTGGAAAAGTTGGAACAACTCACTCACCAAAGCTGCTTGTGGCACCAGACAGACCTGCTCTCCGGAAAGAAACCAGTTGTATAATATGCTGGGATTGTTTCCGCCTTCCCGCAGATCTCCCGCGCTAGCCACGATGTACTGAAATGTATAGAACAAATATTAGATTGCACCAGTTTTTTTTAAATTGAATTTGCGGTCTCAGAATAAAGGTTCTGGGTTCGATCCGGGGTTGAGGTACCATGGAAAGGGGTGTACCAAATGGATGTGGTACATCCTAAGGGATTTAGACAGAATGAAGTTTCGGGCACAAGAGGTGATAATGAAGGACAGTGCGGGAAAAGACCAAAAAGTTAAGATTTAGATTTAAATGATATTTATTTAATATAAAGCGAATATGTCGCCAGGAATGATAGCTTCAAAGAAATTACTTTAAAAATTGACAATAAAATATAGTAACAATTAAAAAGTACTTGTTTCTCCAGGAAACGTAAATAGAGCAGTGACTAACTTTAAAGGATTAAATATAAAATTACTAAAAAAGAAGCATAATAATTTAAATTCATCCCAGAGTGGATTAAAATAAAATACTCTTCTGACGGAAAGAATCCGGGCAGAATTAAAGAAGTAAAAGGGTACCACCTCTTCAAAGGTACGATACAAGAAGTATCAGAACTCCTTAACCATCTTCCGAAGGTAGGCCGGCAGTCGGAGGTCCTCAGTAGCTGGCGGTAATTTAGTGCGCCCGCTCGGGCGGTGCGAGGTCAGTCTGGCATGTTCCAGGGTTCCGGGTTCGGAACTAGAGCAGATGATGATAGGTTCTCCTTAAAATAGCGACCAGCATAGAGAGGCTCTTGGTAATACCTCCTGCGGCTGGTGAAATGATGTCCTCAGAATTACGATTTGCAGAGTAGATCCGTGTTGAAGATTTTGGTTGAAGTGCAGGCTGATGAATTTAGACTGCCCGGCCAGGCCGCCAGGTCCAGCAGAGAGATTATGCCGGCGGAGAAGAGACTCCGGCAGCCAGAGGTACCCCGAGAGGGCAGTAACCCCAGCAGGGATGACGTGAGCAGATGTGATCCGTTGAGAAGAGTGGACGAGAGTAGGCACTGTAGGCCGGGAGACCTCAGGCTATATAGCGGTAGTGACGTCAGCGCGCCGAACCTTCTAGCATGAAGGTGTGGCGAGAGAACAGCCAATCACAGCACAGCCCCATGCACATTGCGAGCGTTACCGCTGGAGAGAGCTCAGTGCTCGTGAGAAAATGTGACGGTATGGTACGTCTAGAAAGACACTACAGAAAAAAGGTGAGTTGACATGAATATTACAGAAAAGCAATTAAATTGAAACACCAATATTAAACAAATCAGAACACCGCGTTCAGACTGCAATTCACGAAATAAAAAATAATGGGGCAGAAAAATTGAACGTGTGTTTCACACCGTAAGGGAAACATAGCCAACAAAAAACATTCGCAAAGCGAACACCCAGCGTAAGCTTAAGAAGCGCACGGACACCAAGTTTGTTTTCGACTTTTTCAATGAAATTGTTACTGCTTGGCTTCCTTTGATCATACATAAATTATTTTCTACAGAATCATTCCTCGAGATATCCTTTACAGAATGGTGAAAACCGCATCAAAATCCATCCAGTGTTTCTCTAGATTACCCGTGACATCCAAGAATCGGGGATTTTTGTCTTATACTAACGAAGGAGATATTGTCGGGGAACACATGCAACAAGCGGTACTGTGCCCGTTTAGACCGGAGTCCGCACGACCACATATGCATTTTACCAATAATCAGTCAGCACGAGAATCAAAATATCCCGGAGCGCCAGATGGGTTAAAGCAAATCGCAAAAACGACATCAAATTTATAAAAATGCTTTGCTGATTTTTGGCTCAATGCAACAATAAGGATAGAAGGAGATTTAATTGGGTGAAACACATCTGGTAAAATTATCTCAGTTTATTTAAAGTTAAAATCTGACTGCAAGAATAATGCTCAAAGCAGCATCATCCACGTGTGGCGATCCACACTCTTATTTACACACAATATACAGAAATCTTCCAAACACATTTGACAATCTTTTTGAAAACACAAGTCCGATTGTTAGTCCTGTGGACTGTGTTCCAAAATTATTAAACTTTAACTCCAGTGCAAAATGAATTGTCCATACTGGAAATAACGTAGATCACTGTTTGACTATTTACATGATGTTAACACTCGTAGAATAAATGTTTATAGAATTTCTTAAACTTTCACTTGTTTTCCAGTTTTCCAAAATATATCGTTGAAACTATTATTATCATCGTAGCAACACAAATTATTAACACATATTAACAACATCTGAAAAGTATTTGACCATTGAGCATAGCATCGAAGAACTGTGCGAAGCACAACAACAATTAATTGTTCTTCTGACATTAAACATTTCGAGAAGTGACTCGATTATGAACTTCAAGTTCCAAACAAAATATATGATTTCTGAATCATCAACTTGATCAATAAATGGTTGAACCATTCAACTATTAGATTTCCCACTTGGGAACAATATTATAAAAATATTTATATTTATGGCCATTTCTAGCAACTTTCACAACTTGCAATTCTTCGACAGAATGCGGAAATTAGAATTGTAGTCTTATAATGAATTCATTTAGTTCGTGGCACTAGGATTGAAAATATCTTTCAAATTATTCGTGGTTAAAGAATTATTTTAAATTGGCAGTGGCCCATTCTACTATTTGTGTAAGAACACAATATTATAACAACAACAACAACGGCAAAGGTCTTCCTCTGAAGAAGAATAAACTACTATCATGACAAATCCGGGTTCTAGCAAAATCAAAGTCTAAATGGAATTCGTAAACAAGGTTGAAATAAGAACTGATGGTTTCAAAGAAATAACCTTCGGGTTATTCATACGACGGAATGTGTGGCTCCAATACTCCTACTATAAACCTGAGCCATCGAACCTGCTATTTGATTGATGCTCGAAAAAACCTTCATTCCTGCGACTTAACATGCGCACCTGGGAATGGCATTCCAACTATTCCACACACATAAATTTTCTTCCCCAAAATTTATACAATAAATCAAGCCTCTGCTTGTTATCAACACTGGAAGATTAATAAACTTACAAGTTTATTTTATTTTACCATTCAGTTCAACCCGTGACTTTACCATACTCATGAAAAGCTTAATTTCACTTTCGAAGTGTATTTACGTCATGATTTTATATAAATACAACAATATCCTATTTGATACAAATATCAATTGCTTCCCGTTTCATGCCTCTCCGTGTTATATGAAACATATACTTTGCTCATAGCAAATATCAACTGTTCAACCAGAACTGAAATGTAGGTTGAATGAGGGCTTGCGCTAACCACTCTCCTTCGGAAAATCTCCTGTTCCAAACTAGAAATGTTTCAACTACTTCATAGGCTCTTTCTCAATACATATGATTATTATAAAATATAATATCCAAGAATTATTTAGAAAAATTATGAAAATTATTATTATTATTAGAGCCTCCGTGGCTCAGGCGGCAGCACGCTGGCCTCTCACCGCTGGGCCCGTGGTTCAAATCCCGGTCACTCCATGTGAGATCTGTGCTGGACAGAACGGAGGCAGACAGGTTTTTCTCCGGGTACTCCGGTTTTCCCTGTCACAATTTCATTCCTGCAACACTCTCCACTATCATTTAATTTCATCTGTCATTCATTTAATCATTGCCCCAGAGGAGTGCGTCAGGCTTCGGCAGCCGGCACAGTTCATATCCTCGCCGCTAGATTGGGGGCTTCATTCATTCCATTCCTGACCCGGTCGGAGACTGGAAGCAGGCTGTGGATTTTCATTATTATTATTATTAGTGGATTATTATTATTATTATTATTTCAAATATGTTTAATTATCATCTCATTATGTGAGAATCCACATGTTCGAGCCTTCGAATATGGAAAAAATATCCATTCCTCAACAAAAATAAATTTAACTTTTACAGTTACATCGGCTGATTACCGTGATTTCCCAAAAATATGAAAAATTCAAATAAATGCTCAAAATGCTCGGTCATCGATCCTAAACTGTTCTGAGTGCTGAAAATGCTCAGAATAAATCTAACAAGTCTTGCGTAAATTATTACAAGCTTTAAATACGACGAAAACAATGTGTTGGTCATCTGCAGAAAAAATAGTTTGTTCCAATTAGCTAGGCATAAAATAATTCAAATGTGGCTTACATTTCTTGATGTTCTTGAAGTGTAGTAAACCTGGTCTATACCAGATTTATCCGTAAACATGCCCTATCGGACAAGCACGTATAATCCTTGTATCGGCCGCCATTGTAGACCCACAAATCGTCTAGTCAGACATAGTGGTAGTATTTTTCGACGTTTGAATAAACTGTGGTTCCATTTTAATATGTGCTTCTAACAAAGCCATAACAGTTTGTTTGAAAAGGGTCAGATCTAAGCGATCTCTTCTTGAATATGTCAGTTGTAACCTAACTCACTGTAATCTCATCAGTACAAGAAAAACGTTGACAGTCTAAGCAGTTAACGGCTGTTCTGAAGATCGTTCCCTGAGCATGGTTTATTAAAATCACCATCTGCCATGCGCTAGACAACCTGCAGTTTCCCTTGCGTAGACTAATGAACGCCACCGTTATAGACTATTCTTCAATGTACTGACAGATCGAAGTGGTTAAATAGTTACAAAATATGAAAACTGACTTGCAATTGGATTTAAACATCCAAGTATTAATTTACTATTGGACTGTGACAAATACTATTTTCTAGACAGAGTCTAGCATATGTCCTTTTTAGAAATATAAATATTTCCACCAATGTCTGTCGAAAAACAATCACCTCAGTGATTCTCCTCACCAGAAACTTACTAAGTTCCAACTCGTTTGCGCAGCACTTCTCGTGACTATCACGATTTGAAAAGTACTTCTTCGTAGATACGGCAACCATGTGCCTTGGCTCAGCGTAGACGCAACTTGCTCGCCAAGTGCTTGTGTTGAAGTGAGCTACCTAGGCCTGCTCCAGCTTGCTTTTATACAAAAACGGTCAGGGTCACGCGTCATCGCCTGATATCTAGAAATCCTCATATCTCTTGAATCCCTGGTCCGATTTACTTGATACTAATTGCATTCTCTTTCATTTGGCCGTGCCAGTAATCTGATCCCAGTCTCAAGTCTCTGCTCCATAGTTAACTATTTAATCAATAAATAGTCTCCACCTCTGCTATGACTCGCTACGTCATTTACCATCCAACTATCGGTAATTTTCTTCGAGAGGCTTCGAGAAGCAATGTAGCGCGATATTCAAATATCTGAACTTTCAAAAGCTGCTACAGCCTTTCCCTTGATATCTAGGTGTCTGAAACTTGGAATACCCATTCCTAGATTTGGGCACATCCACCCCACACCTAGCAAAAAATAAAAATTGAAAAATTTTTATTTTTCCTATCTACACATTAAATTATTTGGTTCTTGAATAATAGATCTTCAAATTCGATGCATTATAAGTTCCCACGATGTTACCAGTTCGTGTATTGGCTACTTCATAACTTCCATTATTGTTTACTTCCACAATACGATAGGGTCCAGCGTAAAGGCTTGCAAATTTCGAGTACACTCGATTTTGCACGTCAGAGGGTGTAGGTCTTCTCACTAAAACAAGAGTTCCTACGCGCAAGGGTCTGCGAAAACGCTTTCCTCTCACTCTGCGCTCTCTCTTCTCAGCTTGACTTTTTAACTTGTCTAAAGCTAGAGTTTCCCTCATCTGACGACTTGGTTCAATCTCAGGTGGAATAGAGATGATTCGATCCCATAATCGTGTTGGTTTAACCCCATGATGTAGCAACATAGGAATCTGTCCAGTACTCTCATGAATAGTAGAGTTGATGGATTCGGATGCTAAAGAAAGAACATCCATCCATTTCCAATGCTCATTTGGACAATAGAGGCGGCAAAATTTTGCTATCTCAGCCATCACGCGTTCCGCTGGATTGCTCTCTGGATGTCTAATAGAACAAAACAATTGTCTAATCCCAAGATTATTCATGCTGGTTCGAAATTCTAATGATGTGAATTGAGGTCCACGATCTGATAAAAGGAATTCCGGTTTGCCTGCTTCCGGAATCACGCTGTCTCTAATTCTCTTCGCACAATACTTTGCGTTTGCCTTCTGAATTGGATGTAACATGGTGTATTTGCTAAAAACATCCATAGTAACCAGAATATATCGGTTACCTCTTTTAGACTTTGGGAGAGGACCATATAAATCAGTCGCGAAGATTTCGCAAGGCTTAGAAGGAATAATAGGCCTTGGTAATTCTCTCAATAATCTAGAATTATGCTTACTCCTTTGGCATAAGTCGCATTCTCGAATAGTGTTTCTGACAGTTTGTCGCATTCGCTCCCACGAAAATTTCTCTTGAATCATGTTGACTGTCTTATCTACTCCAGCATGACCTGCGATTCTATGTGCCATCCAAATAATGGGTTTTTGCAATCGTGGAGGTATCACTACTCTCAACTTCGTATGGTCGGGATCTGCAAACTTGTAGATTAAACCATCTAACATCATAAAATCTCTGGAAATTCTTTCAGTTTCCACGAAATCATCATCATTGGGATCCATGTTTCCTTGTAGAAAACGAAAAATGTTCCTAAGACGTCGGTCTCTCCTCTGGGATAAATGCAATAACCTTAACCTTCTCAAGGTATCTTCATCCTCTTGCGTCAGGTTAACTTGAAAACCCTTGGATGTAGACTCCACTGCTCTACTCAACAAATCAGCTCCCACATTCAACTTTCCAGGAGTGTGTTCAATAACTAGGTTGAATTGCTGAATAAAAAGTGACCATCTAGTTATTCTATCGCTGGCAAAGTTTGTTCTCAAAATGAACTCCAGTGCGTGGTGATCAGTCCTCACAATGACTGAATGTCCAATTAACATTTTCTTCCACGACTCCAAAGCGAATATTACAGCAAGTGCTTCTAACTCTGTGGTGTAATAATTCCTCTCTGATGGACGAAGTTTCCTGCTAATGAACGCCAGGTAATGTCTCTTGTGGTCTTCATCTTCTTGAAGTAGAATAGCTCCAATCCCTACGGTGGATGCATCAGATTCTATGATGAAATTCTTGGTAAAGTCAGGATACTCCAATTTCACACTGTTTACCAATAACCTCTTGGCATCTTGAAATGATTGTT
This sequence comes from Meconema thalassinum, assembly GCA_946902985.2. NCBI lineage: Eukaryota > Metazoa > Arthropoda > Insecta > Orthoptera > Tettigoniidae > Meconema > Meconema thalassinum. Next base: position 55,468,491 of record OX336400.1, read on the forward strand.
CACAATCTTTATCCCATTTCCATTTATTTCCTTTCTTTAACAATTCCTGCAATGGCGCAACTGTCTTTGTGAAGTTCGGACAATGCCCTGCAAAGAATTGGCATGTCCCGAGAAAACTGCGGACATTCTTCACTTTAGTAGGTCTAGGGAAATTTGCAATTGCTTGTATCTTCGTCTCATTGGGACGGTATCCTTCTCCATCCAAAATGTGACCCAAAAATTTTATTTCCTTTCGAAAGAACTGACATTTTCGAAGGTTTACTTTGAAGTTCGCTTTTCTCAAATCTGCGAATAACATTTGAAGATGTAGCAAATGTTCCTCCTTAGTCTCAGATGCAATTAAGATATCATCAATATAACGAATTGCTATCTCTTTTACTTCAGGACTCAGATTTTGTTCTAGGGCTCTGATCAAAACGGATCCAGATGTTTTGACTCCAAATGGTAAACGGCGGAATACATATGTCTGCTGGTCAAACATAAATCCTGTAAACTTCTTAGAATCTTCACTAAGCCTAATATGATGGTAGGACGAAGTGAGATCAATATTAGAGAACCAGACCTTGCCTTGGAATTTCCTCAACAGTTCCCTAATGATTGGTGGTCTGTCATACTCTGGCAGTAATCTTGAATTCAAATTTCGCGCGTCTAAACATAGTCTCAGACTTCCATCTTGCTTAGACACTACTGCTAATGGATTGACATAAGATGTAGTATACTTTTCAATCACATTGTTGCTTTCCATGTCCTTGATAAGCACTTTTACTCTTTCTCGATGCTTTTCTGCTACTGGATACAATTTAGCATGAAAAGGTGCATCATCATTTACACGAATATGATATTCAAAATCCTTAATTTCACCAGGTTTAATGTCAAAAATATCTTGATACTCTTCTAAAATTTTCCCTAGCTCTGGGGACTCCTTCTCAGTGTAGACTTCTCTTCCTTCAGCTTCATGAAAAATCAGAGACCATTGAGCATCTCCCTCGATGTCTTCCTCTTCTTTTCCCTCGAAGTTTATCTCTTCGGTATTCTTAAATCTGATCGTCTCTGTCTTCATATCTATCACTGCTTGATATTTCTGAATGAAATCTGCTCCCAATATCATGTCAAAAGCCATGTCCTTCATTACAACAAATACATGTCGGAAATCATGTCCTCCGATCGTAATACATAAGTATAATTGTGTTTTACACAGAGATATTTTATTGGGTATTATTCCTTGGATCTTAATTCCTGATACTGGAATCTCCTCTAAATTCTCTTTGAGCTTCCACAGAATATAAAGCTTCTCACTCACCAGACAAAGCAAAGTATCGATCAAAGTATCGACAGGCATACCAAATACTTCGCACGAAATGATTGGCATTCTAATTCTGGTACCCATTTCTTTTCGTTCGTCATTCTGTTGAATTAAGTCATCATCCTCTGCTTGCCATTTAATAATTCTGGAAGTGAAAGTATTCAAAATTCTATCTTCTACTGTGAATTCGAAGTTTTTTTTTCATTACCATTCCCCCGGGATTGTTGTGTTCCCGATGGACCTGGATCATTGGGCCTCTGCTCCACAATTTGCAAGTTATCTTGGTGTCTTGCTTCCAAATTTTTCCTCGTCTCCTTGTTAAACTCTTCATTGGACTGACGAGTATCTACATTCCCTCTGTTATTATAGTTTCTACCATAGGATCTTCTTTCCTGGTACCTTCCTTGAGTATCACGTGGTCTTCTCCATCGAGTGTTGTATCGATTACCACCATCCGGTCTTGCATATGGTTTGTAACTGTATCTGTTACGGTATTGGTTCCATCCTCTCGTATTGGAATCTTCCCTCGGCGATTTCTCTTCTCGCTCCTCTCGAATCTCTCGAGGTGTCTGAGAATAACTGTCAGCCATAACAGCATACACAGCGTTGTTACTCTTTACTCCCTTCTGATGAAAGAATTGAGCGTTTGTATGATCCAGCTTTTGCAATACTTCATCAAACTGTTCCATATTGTAGATGTCAGCAGCGATCAAAGTCCTCTGGACGTCTGCTGGAAATTGTCGTATCAAAGCAGTAATCAACTCGTTATCTGGCATTGGCGGATCTAAATGTTGGAGTTTAGACAGCTGTCCAGAAAAGTATGTAGAGTATCGAGTAGGTTGTGACGTCGAGAATCTCTTCGAATACAACTCTGCTCTAACTTGCTGTTGGGTTTCAGGGGACCAAAACTTCTTCAATAGCCCACGAGAAAACTCCTCAAAAGTGGTTAGAGTGGATCTAAATGCTCTAAACCACAAAAGTGCGGGACCTTCCAAGAACTTCCCTATTACCCTGATCTGTCTTTCTTTAGGGATCTTAGAATCTTTCAGGTAATCACCTGCTTCTCTCAGAAATTCCACGGGTGTTACAGAATCTCGCCCTGAAAATTTAGAAGGCTTATCTTCTATATTCTTAAATACAGTTATGGGGTTGGATTGAAATACTGTCCTGACCTCATCCTGTCTTTCAGTCTCTCTAGCTCCTCCTAGATTTATCTGTATCTGTTCCTTTCCTTTTACATTCGGCATTTTCAACAGATGATCAGACTGTTTCTCATCCTTTATTTGAGTTTTCATAGCCTCAAGTTCCTTCTGGTTTTCTTCTGCCATCTTCTTGATTGCTTCAGTCTCTTTACAATTGTCTTTAACATCAATGGATATCTGGTTCATAACAGCCTCATGACTTTTCAATGACCCTGTCATATCTGATATGTCCTTCTGAGTTGCTTGAATATCCTTGGCAATTACTTCAATGTGGGATGACAAAGATTCCCTAATCTCCTTGATTCCCTCTTGATTCTCCAGCTTGAGTGTGTCTTTAATTTCATTGACAACTGTGGTTTTAATCTCAGTTTGCAATTCATGAATCACTCCTTCTCTTATTTCTCCCATGACAAGTTCCTTGAATTGTTCCGTTAAACGTTGAACAACTAGAATTCCCATCTCGTTACTCTCCTTCTTCACTCTGACTTCCAGGTTGACCATGTCTTCACCAACTTTCCTAAGACCATGTTCTATCCTATCAGCTAAGCTTTGGGATCGAAGATCGGCATCGCGAAATTTATCGTCCATTAAACTAGCGTTAGTAGCTAATGAAGTTTCGAGCTCATGTGTTTTTTCGCATAATTTATTCATTTTACTTTCAAGTGTCATTTTCAAAATTTCAGAATTCTCTTTAAATTTACTTTACATTGAATTAAATTTACTGTTTAAATTTTCCTTTAAGTTATCTTTTAACCTGCTTTCTAACAAGTCGGAATTTTCTTTGAGTTTACCCTCTAAACTTTCTTTTAAGTTACCTTTTAAAGAATCAGAACTTTCTCTAAGTTTATTTTCCAAAGAATCAGAATTTTCTTTAAGTTTACTTTCCAAAGAATCAGAATTTTCTTTAAGTTTATCCTCCAAACTTTCTTTAAGTTTATTTTCTAAAGACTCAGAATTTTCTTTAAGTTTATTTTCTAAAGACTCAGAATTTTCTTTAAGTTTATTTTCTAAAGAATCAGAATTTTCTTTAAGTTTATCATTCAAATTTTCTTTAAGTTTATTCTCTAAAGAATCAGAATTTTCTTTAAGTTTCTTTTCTAAAGCCTCAGTATTCTCTTTCATAATGGCTGCTACACGAAGTCCAGCCTGTTTTGAACTCTCCTCCAAACTCCTCATCATTCTCATCATTTCTTCCATAATTTCAATTATTCAAAACTTAGGGGTATACAACAGTGGCAAACACAAGCTTATAACTAGAACAAGAAATATGAATAGCTAATTGGAACACTATAATAAAATGAGATTTGTCCTAATATCGACGTGATGGAAAAACAAAATTCTCTATTTTTACGAATTACATTTACCACAATATCACAAGAAAAATATGCAAGTTCTCAAATATCCTCCACCTGGATTCTAATAATGTGTATCTCCAGTCATCGAACGTTTACTACTGAATTTACTTGACGCCCTAATGGTTAAGCCATTATCAAAAATAATCAAACCCATTCTAATTATTAACCAAGTTAATTTTTTAATTTTCCCCACTAATTGGGTTTCCTACTAATTTATTCATCCAAACCAGACATCTCTCAACTCCCAAAATATTTCTATAAAAATTATCACAATTTCAAATCGGCATGCGATTGACCATGTCTAAATCGGGACCCACGTTCGAAGCCATTTCTCTCTCTATCTTATTTTATGTGCCCGTTTAGACCGGAGTCCGCACGACCACATATGCATTTTACCAATAATCAGTCAGCACGAGAATCAAAATATCCCGGAGCGCCAGATGGGTTAAAGCAAATCGCAAAAACGACATCAAATTTATAAAAATGCTTTGCTGATTTTTGGCTCAATGCAACAATAAGGATAGAAGGAGATTTAATTGGGTGAAACACATCTGGTAAAATTATCTCAGTTTATTTAAAGTTAAAATCTGACTGCAAGAATAATGCTCAAAGCAGCATCATCCACGTGTGGCGATCCACACTCTTATTTACACACAATATACAGAAATCTTCCAAACACATTTGACAATCTTTTTGAAAACACAAGTCCGATTGTTAGTCCTGTGGACTGTGTTCCAAAATTATTAAACTTTAACTCCAGTGCAAAATGAATTGTCCATACTGGAAATAACGTAGATCACTGTTTGACTATTTACATGATGTTAACACTCGTAGAATAAATGTTTATAGAATTTCTTAAACTTTCACTTGTTTTCCAGTTTTCCAAAATATATCGTTGAAACTATTATTATCATCGTAGCAACACAAATTATTAACACATATTAACAACATCTGAAAAGTATTTGACCATTGAGCATAGCATCGAAGAACTGTGCGAAGCACAACAACAATTAATTGTTCTTCTGACATTAAACATTTCGAGAAGTGACTCGATTATGAACTTCAAGTTCCAAACAAAATATATGATTTCTGAATCATCAACTTGATCAATAAATGGTTGAACCATTCAACTATTAGATTTCCCACTTGGGAACAATATTATAAAAATATTTATATTTATGGCCATTTCTAGCAACTTTCACAACTTGCAATTCTTCGACAGAATGCGGAAATTAGAATTGTAGTCTTATAATGAATTCATTTAGTTCGTGGCACTAGGATTGAAAATATCTTTCAAATTATTCGTGGTTAAAGAATTATTTTAAATCGGCAGTGGCCCATTCTACTATTTGTGTAAGAACACAATATTATAACAACAACAACAACGGCAATGGTCTTCCTCTGAAGAAGAATAAACTACTATCATGACAAATCCGGGTTCTAGCAAAATCAAAGTCTAAATGGAATTCGTAAACAAGGTTGAAATAAGAACTGATGGTTTCAAAGAAATAACCTTCGGGTTATTCATACGACGAAATGTGTGGCTCCAATACTCCTACTATAAACCTGAGCCATCGAACCTGCTATTTGATTGATGCTCGAAAAAACCTTCATTCCTGCGACTTAACATGCGCACCTGGGAATGGCATTCCAACTATTCCACACACATAAATTTTCTTCCCCAAAATTTATACAATAAATCAAGCCTCTGCTTGTTATCAACACTGGAAGATTAATAAACTTACAAGTTTATTTTATTTTACCATTCAGTTCAACCCGTGACTTTACCATACTCATGAAAAGCTTAATTTCACTTTCGAAGTGTATTTACGTCATGATTTTATATAAATACAACAATATCCTATTTGATACAAATATCAATTGCTTCCCGTTTCATGCCTCTCCGTGTTATATGAAACATATACTTTGCTCATAGCAAATATCAACTGTTCAACCAGAACTGAAATGTAGGTTGAATGCGGGCTTGCGCTAACCACTCTCCTTCGGAAAATCTCCTGTTCCAAACTAGAAATGTTTCAACTACTTCATAGGCTCTTTCTCAATACATATGATTATTATAAAATATAATATCCAAGAATTATTTAGAAAAATTATGAAAATTATTATTATTAGTGGATTATTATTATTATTATTATTTCAAATATGTTTAATTATCATCTCATTATGTGAGAATCCACATGTTCGAACCTTCGAATATGGAAAAAATATCCATTCCTCAACAAAAATAAATTTAACTTTTACAGTTACATCGGCTGATTACCGTGATTTCCCAAAAATATGAAAAATTCAAATAAATGCTCAAAATGCTCGGTCATCGATCCTAAACTGTTCTGACTGCTGAAAATGCTCAGAATAAATCTAACAAGTCTTGCGTAAATCATTACAAGCTTTAAATACGACGAAAAAAATGTGTTGGTCATCTGCAGAAAAAATAGTTTGTTCCAATTAGCTAGGCATAAAATAATTCAAATGTGGCTTACATTTCTTGATGTTCTTGAAGTGTAGTAAACCTGGTCTATACCAGATTTATCCGTAAACATGCCCTATCGGACAAGCACGTATAATCCTTGTATCGGCCGCCATTGTACACCCACAAATCGTCTAGTCAGACATAGTGGTAGTATTTTTCGACGTTTGAATAAACTGTGGTTCCATTTTAATATGTGCTTCTAACAAAGCCATAACAGTTTGTTTGAAAAGGGTCAGATCTAAGCGATCTCTTCTTGAATATGTCAGTTGTAACCTAACTCACTGTAATCTCATCAGTACAAGAAAAACGTTGACAGTCTAAGCAGTTAACGGCTGTTCTGAAGATCGTTCCCTGGGCATGGTTTATTAAAATCACCATCTGCCATGCGCTAGACAACATGCAGTTTCCCTTGCGTAGACTAATGAACGCCACCGTTATAGACTATTCTTCAATGTACTGACAGATCGAAGTGGTTAAATAGTTACAAAATATGAAAACTGACTTGCAATTGGATTTAAACATCCAAGTATTAATTTACTATTGGACTGTGACAAATACTATTTTCTAGACAGAGTCTAGCATATGTCCTTTTTAGAAATATAAATATTTCCACCAATGTCTGTCGAAAAACAATCACCTCAGTGATTCTCCTCACCAGAAACTTACTAAGTTCCAACTCGTTTGCGCAGCACTTCTCGTGACTATCACGATTTGAAAAGTACTTCTTCGTAGATACGGCAACCATGTGCCTTGGCTCAGCGTAGACGCAACTTGCTCGCCAAGTGCTTGTGTTGAAGTGAGCTACCTAGGCCTGCTCCAGCTTGCTTTTATACAAAAACGGTCAGGGTCACGCGTCATCGCCTGATATCTAGAAATCCTCATATCTCTTGAATCCCTGGTCCGATTTACTTGATACTAATTGCATTCTCTTTCATTTGGCCGTGCCAGTAATCTGATCCCAGTCTCAAGTCTCTGCTCCATAGTTAACTATTTAATCAATAAATAGTCTCCACCTCTGCTATGACTCGCTACGTCATTTACCATCCAACTATCGGTAATTTTCTTCGAGAGGCTTCGAGAAGCAATGTAGCGCGATATTCAAATATCTGAACTTTCAAAAGCTGCTACAGCCTTTCCCTTGATATCTAGGTGTCTGAAACTTGGAATACCCATTCCTAGATTTGGGCACAGTACTATGACGTCACACACCTCAGTGCATCTAGGTACATATCGTCCCGTCACCGTAACGTAACGCCAGACCCCAGCGTAACGACGAAGTCGACAAGATCATTTAAAATGATAAAATTCCACCAAACACACAACATCACTTTGGAGTCGAACCTATCCTTTTTACCGATGACTTTGACAGGTTAACGGGGACTGGGCCACTGTTTCGAGGCGTCAGCGCTGTGACAATTATCCTGATAAATCGATCATTCAAGGGGTTACCGATAAGCTACGTTGAGTCAGTTCAGGGGTCAATTCATGAGATACAGATCTACAGCTTCTGTCTGATTTTACAAGTTTGGTAAGCTGCCAATGTATGGTATCTTTAGATGCACCAAGTTCTCCTGACAGCCTGCGAGTAATTCTTTGCGGACTTTCTTCGAAAACTCTGCGTGAATTCTGAATTCTAAATACCCCAATATCGCGGTAAATCGGTAGTGTTTTCTTCTCCAGTGTGGACACGTTGGAACCTTGGTTGTGCCACACGCTCACTAATGACGCCTTCTCCTTCCATTTCACATATTCTTTGAGCCGCGGCATCAGCTTTGTAATCTTGTTTCCAGTAATGATTTAGAAGGACCCTAACCTCCAACTTCGTAAGTTCCATTTTTAGCCTATGTTCAATTTTGAAAAAATAGGCTTATGAGATCACCTTTTGTCCGTGTGTGTGTTTGTGTGTGTGTGTGTGTGAGGTGTGTGTGTGTGTCCCCCTAAGAACTTCTAAACGGCTGGAGCGATTTCAATGAAACTCGGTAAGTTCATAGCACTATTCCGGACGACCCCGACCGTGCCCTTCAAATTTTGTTACGTATCACTAATCCAACATGGCGGCTGTGCGAAATATTTCACCAGCATTCAATATCTCCGAAACTATTCCCGATATCACCCTGGAATTTTTTACGGTGATAAAGGGAACTACGGGATGTTCATCTATGTGACGTTTGAAAAATTGGTAACTACAAAACCAACATGGCGGCCACGGGAATTTGCGACTTTTAAATAGACAATTCTCACGATTTAACCAACCAAACGCAATAAAACTTGGTACAGTATATGTTTATACATATTGTAATGCACCGACATCTAACTTCCTTCAATTGTTTACATAACCAAAAGATGGCGGATGTGCGAAATATTTCACCGGCATTCTATACCTCTGAAACTATTAGCGGTATTGAACCCAACGGGGTTAGGCTGACTGGTGTCGAACGTGGATCTCAGAGATAGTTGAGCTCAGAATTGAGGGTCCAGCAAGGAACGAACACGAGACCTTTTGAGGGAGTTTATGTTATAAAAACCCCTAGAGAATATATATATTAAATCACTGTTGTGATATGAACTAATGCTGACATTATTTATTAATATAATGAAGGGAATATTAGTAGAATACGGCATTATTGGGCTGTATGAGGTATACTATTCTGGACTTGAGCACAGAAGTTGGAGCGCTTGACGTTTGTCTAATGACTCTGGAAAAGGGGCGGAGATTCTTGGAGCCGTGTCACTCTATGTGACCTACTTAAGTCGTCTGGAGCAGGTCAGGAGACTAATTTATTGTCAAGTTATTCCCCGTTTCAGAATGGAAAGGCTGGTGGAGTGAGGAGATACCAGCGTAATTTAATGATTACTCGTGAGTGGAGTAACGCAGTGACATGAGGTTTGCACATATGTGAATATTTAGCCGGGAGGCTAATTATCAAGCCATTAAACATTGAAATCGAGGCAGATTTAATGGAACGCGCAGTGATACAGTCATTGGAGGTTAGCGGATAGATCTAACCATGGTTTCGGGGGTTTTTAGATGACGCCGCTTGGGCACGCCATGGCAAATGCAATTAATATTAATTAATTGGCCGATCGATCCTCGAGCACGCATACAGATCGGTGACCAGCGAGGAAAAAGGAACCATATAAACGTTAATTCAAGACCAGAATCATACTGGGAGAGAAGGTGACACTGCAGGGAAATTCTCGGTCTACTTTTTCTCTCCATCGAATATAAGGGGGTGGACCCAGGACAGAGGGAGTCAGTCGTCAGTCGAACCATACTTGAGAGCGAGGAGCACGTCACCCTAGCTCAGAGAAGAAAGGCGCGGACTGTAACATTCTAAGTGCAGCAACATATAATCATGCATTAAGTCATGAATTAATAACGAGTGTTGTAATCAGTTGAACCGCGGTCTAATGCGAAGTGCATGTTACCGAAGTCGAGAAGGGATGCTCGGACTTCAACATGAAGAGCCGTGCAGTAAGACATTTATTAATACAATTTATTAAGGACAGTCGCACCATATTTGTATAGTAGGCGTTACGAGCGATTGTTATTGTGCACGTAGAAAAGGTACCGTGTGATATACAAGGTAGGACAATTGAGAGTGATAATTTGTACAAGTTACAATGTACAATGGTTGAGCGCAGTATGTAAACTAGTGGTTAGACAGATCATACGGTGTTGGACTGCGCAGAGATAAACTTTATTATGCGATTGGTGAAATTTCATAAGAATACCAATATAATTAACGCTCAGGACGATATGCAAGCATATTTAAGCGATAGCAGGAAGTTTATCGAAGGATAGAGATTGATAGACAGTTTGGGGAATCGATAGGAATTCTTAGGCAGAGTATCGAGACTTTCAATCAGGATGTGGATAGCAGCGAGGAGGAGATCTTCGACGTCTGCATTTCTGATATCTTGACAGGAAAAGTCAACCAGTAAGAAATGTAAATAGTGAGCGTGTGATTGTAGTGATGATCTGTTAAATATCTGTAAAATTAATATTGTAACAAGTGCTATAAAGTGTTGTGTGAATAAGGAGGCAACAGCTTCAATATGGAAAGGAAAAGTGCCGTGTGTCTTGTAAGGCAAACGTTAAGTGAAATGTGTGTTATAAGTATAAGAATGCCTTGCTAATTTGCAATTACGGCAGGCATTACTGGAAGAAATGCGTGCTTGGAGCCACCAGACTAGCCGATGTAAGTACCCAAAAACCATGATTTTGTAGCAGTTATAGTCCACTGTATGTTGAGTGATTTCAAAATTATAGAAAATGCCAATAAGAGTCAATTTTAGGAGGTAGAACCTCAAATTAGTATTGTTGTGTTGATTTTAGTCAAGTTGAGATGTTTTTGTACATCATTAAGTGGGTAAATCGTTTCCACTATTGTAAAATGGCAATTCAGTTATATAAAAACTTAACGTAACGAACACGGATGTTCGGATATTAAAATGGTTACGTTGTGTCGGGTTATTGTAATTCATGTCAGTAATAATAATAATAATAATAATAATAAAAAGGAATAAACGAATACACATCAGGGAAAATTGGTTGTAAGCAAAACATATATGCTAATTGGAATAATTATCTATCCAAGCAGTAATATTATACATTAAGGGCTAAGAAAAGCAAGTTAATATCAGAGTATATTGTGATAATGGGAATAAATATGCAAGAATCTAGGGAATGGAAGAGTTTAATAGAGAATTTAATTTTCAGCTTGTGAATAAGCTTGTAAGAGTAATTCATAGATTTATCTTACTAATTAAAGGACGAGATCATAGCACGATGGTCAGGGAAGCCAGGTAATCTATTCGACGTGTGAAATCTCGTATAGCCTAGGGCATACAGAGATATTTATTATGGCCAGAGTGTATTTAGTGATGTACCCTAACTCTGAGGATTGATATGAAAGGTTCCGGGTTCGAATCCTGTGGTGTATGAGAGGATAACAATGGAAACCTCTGCATGATACCTGATGTCGACCGAGAATTTGTTATTGAAATAATTCAGCTCCTGGGAAGCGAAGTTAATTGGCGGCAGGTTGTGCCTGACCGTAGCATTTAATGAGATGCCGGCTAGCCAGTTCGACCAGTGTTTGATGAATCCCGTTCCTTCACATAATGAAATGGACCTATTGAGGCCAGTTATTAATATCCTAAGGTTAGGAATACATAATTAAACCCCATCACCTGTCTTACATACAATTTAGTTGAAATCATATGGGATATGTGGGTCATTGAGACTGCACTATTGGATTTAAAATCTTGTTACTGCTTGGAGGGTAAAGAAGAAGGGAGTCAGGATGAGACGGCGCACGTGTTGTGACCGCTCGTCTCAGGCCCATTGTATACAAGGAGCTTCGAGGGGGAGACTTTTAAACGACCATTGAAGGTTGACATTTAGAAGGGACAGACTTTGAAACCCTGTTTGTAATGAAAAGAGTCATTGTTGTGTTGTATAATCAATTTGTGTGGTTTGAAACACATTGTTAATTAAGGATCGTTCTTATAACGTAATACTTGGCAAACTTATGAGTTGTTGGAAATTACATTTTTATACTGACAGTATGACTTAGCTCTGAAGTTCGGCACTAGATGCCTTAGGCTATGCCCACGCAAGGGTAGCATAATATACCATCCGACACAGCGGTAACGGAATTTTTGAAAGTGAAATCAAAACGGCATACGGTGGAACTGTAGAAAAGGGAATTGTAGAAGGGAACTGTAGAGAAGGGGTACGTTTACATATCATTGTGGAGTTGCAAGTAACTTTGATGTGCAACCCATGAATTGGCTAATGCATGGTAAAGCATTTTGGTTGGAAAAGAGATACAAAACACAAGTGTACGCATAATGTTAACTAAGATGTGTTGAGAGTAAACAATTAAGCTTGTGAAATTAAAGAGGTCACAACAGGTGACATAAGATTATGAGTACAGTTTGTGTGTAATCTACATGTGCATCAGCGCACTTGATAAGGAATTTTGATGTCAATCTCAGAGTAAATGAATGAATAGTCATATGGATTTGCAAGGATAAAGTGTGAATATTAGTGAATTATAGGAGTAATTTTGCTTTGTTTTTGTGTTATATTGTTGGGATTGTGTTTTTATGTGTTTGAAGCCATGGTTTAGAAATGAATTAAAGTCTTTAGAATAGAGTTGTGCTTTATCATTTTAGAGTTGATACCTTTTAGTCTCAGGTCAAAAATATGCAACTGCTCAGTGGGTGGACGGTACACGCCTGAGGACTGATGCTAGCTGGAGGCAGAAGCATATTTTCCATGGAAATTACTCACATGGGTACAGTATCAGCTGGAAATTTTGCACGGAGATAAAGGGCACTACTGGAAGTTCATCTATAAGACTTTCGAAAACCGGTTAACTACAAAACGAACATGGCGGCCAAGCGAATTTGAAAATTACAAATAGACCTTTCTCGCGATTTAATGTTCCAAACGCAATGAAATCTGGTACAGGAAATGTTTATACACATTGTAATGCACTGGTATCTAATTTAGTTCAATTGTTTACATAACATCAAGATGGCGGCTGTGCAAATTTTAAATTTAACTTTTTATTTCTTGTGTCGTAATCATGCGATCGATGTGAATGTTTGAATAATGAACCTACGCAATAATTTTCCTTTAATGGTACATGACTTTATGGCCTATACATTAAACACTATGGCGACCATCCGAAATATTTAGACGGCTCTGAATATCTACGAATCTATTATAGCAATCAAACTGAATTTTTTATGTTCTTAGGAGCTATGAAGTTCACCTATAGGACTTTAAATAACCTGGTGATCACAATCCAACATGGCGGCGCCACGAAGTATAAATATTCACATGGACGTGTCTCGCAATTTAACCATCCGAGTGCGGAGAAACTTGGTACAGTAAATCTTTATACGAATGTTAATCCACTGGCATCTAATTTATTTCAATTGTTTCCATAACCACAAGATGGCAGCTGTGCGAAATTTTAAAATCTCCTTTTTACTTCTTGTGTCCTAATCATGCGATTAAAGTTTGAATGCTACACGTACACAACAATCTTCATGAAACAGTACATAACTCTAGGATCTACATACATAAAATCCAACATGGCGACCATCCGAAATATTTAGTCGGTTTTCAATATCTATGAATCTATTACAGCAATCAAACTGAAATTTTGTATGTTGATAGTGGCAGTTAACATAAGTAGGATATATGAAAATAGGCTCTATAGTTCTTCACGGAACTAGTTGATTAATCAACAATATGACTGATACATGCTCGCAATATACGCAATTCTAGTCATGGCCTCGTGTACATAGCATTGACGAATCAAAGGAAACCAATTCTATCTTGTATATCAGTAGTAAATGTCCAGCAATTGAAGCGTCTATGTTACATTATGTGTACCGTGATTTGAGAAATTCACAGAACAAACATCTACGATGTTTTCTGAATACTTATTTGTAAATACTTCGAGCAGATCTCAACGTATGGCTTTAGTATTCCGGAAATTGTAAAGCGAAATGCACTTTAAAAACATGAAGTTCCGTGACGAACTAAAGAGCCTACTTTTCTTAAAATTTAAGATTCATGCCAATGATTAATCTATATGGATCTATCTAGAATAATGACGAAATTAAGTTTGTAAGTAGTGGAGTAAGGCGGTTTCTGCCCCACTTCAAAACCCCGTTATTACCACTACTAAGCCTCAGCCATGTTAAATATCTCTTGAACGCATGGTCCGATTTTGACAAATGAGGTATTGTTGGACTCGGGCTGACGTCCTCTTTGCTATGGACCACTCATTATATTTTTCAAAATTTTTTTGAAAATTTTTGTTTTCGAAAATAGGCGATAGTTTGAAAACCAAACAGGATAGAACGTTGTGCCATGGCTCAAACGAACAGTCTTTATGACCTTTATTTTTTGTAATAAAAAATTTTTATTTTTTATATTTTTTTGAAAACACTCGAATTTTGAAAATCCTATATTTTGGAAACTAGGAACTCTACAAAAAAAATTGTTTAACGTAAATCAATGGTCCCTACCCCCTCTACCCCCAAAATAAATTTAAAGTCTCTAGAATGAAAACCTGCAGTAGTGTGGTAAGGACAGAGCTGCTTATAAAAGCAAGTGGTGAGCCCCTGCGACCTTGGAATGGAAGGAGCTATGCTAGGAGGGCGTGCTTGGATTCGTTTTTTTCGTCTCGTCGTGCTCTTTACGGGAATGTCGGTGTCGAAAAGGTGAAAATCTGGAAACACAGTCTTTTTGGGGTAAAAACGTGATTTTAGACTTTTTGCTATATCTCGCGAACCAATCATGCTATAGGCATGTTCGACAGGTCCAAGGACTCGGGGTGACGTCCTCTCTGCTATGGACCACTCGTTATAATTTTTAATAAAATTGGAAACTCGATTTTGGGGTAAACACGTGTTTTTGTGATTTTGCCGATATCTCGTGAACCAATCATGCTAGAGGTGTGTTCGACGGGTCCAAGGACTCGGGCTGACGTCCTCTTTGCTATGGACTACTCATTGTAATTTTAAAAAAATTGGGAAACGCGATTTTGGGGGTAAAAACGTGATTTTAGACTTTTTGCTATATCTCGCGAACCAATCATGCTATAGGCATGTACGATGGGTCCAAGGACTCGGGGTAACGTCCTCTCTGCTATGGACCACTCGTTATAATTTTTAATAAAATTGGAAACTCGATTTTGGGGTAAACACGTGTTTTTGTGATTTTGCCGATATCTCGTGAACCAATCATGCTAGAGGTGTGTTCGACGGGTCCAAGGACTCGGGCTGACGTCCTCTTTGCTATGGACTACTCATTGTAATTTTAAAAAAATTGGGAAACGCGATTTTGGGGGTAAAAACGTGATTTTAGACTTTTTGCTATATCTCACGAACCAATAACGCTAGAGGCATGTACGATGGGTCCAAGGACTCGGGGTAACGTCCTCTCTGCTATGGACTACTCGTTGTAATTTTAAAAAATTTGGGAAACTCGATTTTGGGGTAAACACGTGTTTTTGTGATTTTGCCGATATCTCACGAAGCAATAACGCTAGAGGCATGTACGATGGGTCCAAGGATTCGGGAAGACGTCCTCTTTGCTATGGACCACTCGTTGTAATTTTAAAAAAATTGGGAAACGCGATTTTGGGGTTAACACGTGTTTTTTATGATTTTTGCCGATATGTCACGAACCAATAACGCTAGAGACGTGTACGAGGTGTCCTAGGACTCGGGCTAACGCCCCCTTTCAAATGTGGTAGATATTTTTTTTCAAAAAATAATTCACATGGGTCTAACGCCATACATGTTGAAAAAACGTTTTCTTTTTCTTTACCTGTTTATAATGTTTATAAAGCGTGGTGGTTGAGAGAGACGATACGGCTGGGTGTGTGTGTGTGTGTGTGTGTGTCGCTGACCACGGTGGCTGTGTTCAATAGATCAATCGCTATTTCGACGGGTCGGTTTATGACAGAGCGAGGGTGCAGTTTTTTTTCACACCTTTTACCTTTAACGTGTAAACGGTGATGAGAACTTGATTCTATGTTGGTCGAAGCGAGTAGAGAAAACAAACTTACAGGAGGTGAATATCAATTGAGCTTATTGGAAGGCGTTGATCTGACTTGACAACAAGTGACGCTTGAAGGTGAAATAATCTGACCATCGTGGTGGCAGGGAAGTGCGAAAGGCGTGCACACATGTGAAACCACAGGCACGCTAAACCAGTGACATCCTGTTTTGCTTCGTACGTGACAAAATGCAAGTCCATGTGACATTTGATCCGGCACAGGTGTTCGCCTGGGACGTTAGCTGTCCACGTGCGCGATAACTGTTAACAAGTGACATCCTGTTTTGCTTCGTACGTGACAAAATGCAAGTTCATGTGAAATTTGATTCGCCACAGGTGTTCGCCTGGGACGTTAGCTGTCCACGTGACCGATAACAGAATGTTCAAAGCGTAGGAAAAAATGATTATACATGCAATGTAGCATATATAAAGACATGTCGTTATCATTTCCACGCTCACTTAGGTGACTACCTTTGAACACACTGCGTTTATCAGTTTTGGTGTTGGTGGAAAATACTTAACCTTGTTGTGGGGTAGGTATATATTTATTCATTTATATATTTATTGATTTTATATAAATACATGTAATTATTTATTGATTAGATAATTAATGATTTTATTTATTTATTTGTTTGCAGATAACGTGTATAGCCTACCTGTCGTGTGTCTGTGGGAAATATATTAAAGAAAGAGAAAGACAGACAACTAGAAAAGAAAACCATTTCCATACTAGCCCACGAGACGGGAATATAGAAAAGCATTACACGTCAAGGTGAGATTTGTTTTTTTAAATATATAACCTGTTTGATTTTGTTTTGTTTATGAAATGCATAAACTATATGGAATGGATATACTTATGGTGGTTTATTTTATTTCTTTTTAGAGTGTTGGAAAACGCTTGACCTCTGTGAATAACCAGGAACGTGTGTGTTTTTTGGATTATTGTCAGACAGTCTACATTTCTAAACTCAGGTGAGTGTGTTCTTTCAAAATAATGTCTTTTACTGCTGCGGATACGTTAACTTGGGAAACCCTAAACAGTTGTTTCAAATCGCGTGTGTGCTCTGGCCGCATAGTGAATGTTAGAAAAAGTTCGATTCCCAAAGAATTTTTAGAATCTTGTTTTGAAATTTTTAAAATTGAAATTTGTACAGCGCAAAGGTTGCATACGGCTTTAAAGGTGAATACAGAACTAGTGTGCGATTTCGTATATAAAAAGAAGGATGTAGAGCATAAAGAGACATTCTATATTTGCAGTAAAATGCAAGAGCTATTCATAGCCCATAATTTGGAACAGTGGTATGAAACCCACGTAGTGAATGCCTTGCTGTCAAAATTTGATAAACTGCAACAAGGACCGAGTGGTCTAGCCTTAGACAAAATTCATTATTTACAAATCAACATTTGTCATTTCAACCCGTTGAATGCTGGGTCTAGCTATATTAAAACACCTCTAGCAATAGCTTCGAAAAAGGCTGTGGTGAATATTGAGAACCATGACAATGAATGCTTTCTGTGGGCTGTGGCTGCGTACTTGCAGCCAGCTCAAGATCGTCATGTTAACAGACCAGGAATGTACAAGGCCAAGTTTGTTGAATTGAAACATACTTTAAATTTAACTCGAGTGACGTTCCCTATGGACTTAACCGAGATCCATAGGTTTGAACGAGACAACCAGGACTTTTCGTTCATGGTGTATGGCCTTGACGGTGATGAGATTGTGGGTCCTCTTTATGCCACAAAAGAACCGAAACGACATCACATTCATCTTTTATATTTATCTGTAGGAGAAGTGAATCACTATTGCCTCATTAAAAGCCTGAGTAGATTGCTAAGCAGTCAAATGTCAAAGGACAAGCGTCCAAAACATATTTGTGATCGATGCTTGCAATATTTTAAAACCCCTACGCTTTTGGAACGTCATAGGGTAGATTGTGTTACTCAGGAAGCGGTGAGATTGATATTGCCACAAGGGGACAAGGCTGTGTTAAAGTTTAAGGACATTCACAAGCGTGACACTGTCCCCTATGTGGTGTATGCAGATTTCGAAGCACTCACCACACCCATGGCGGGATGTGAACCAGATCCCACCATCAGCTCAACCACACCCATTCAAAAACATGAACCCTTTGCCATAGGATTTAATGTGGTGTGTGCCTATGACCCCACACAATCCGTTTACAAATACCGCGAGGGGCCAGATTGTGCTAAATGGTTCTTGGATGAACTTGTCAAGTTGGCCGACCATGTACAGGAATTACTGGACCACCCAGTACCCATGAGCCTATCTCCAGAACAACAGCAGCAGTATGAGCATGCCATGACATGCCATATCTGCGAAAAGCCTATTTTAAGTGGAGAGGAAAAAGTCAGAGACCACTCGCATTTTACAGGGGAGTTTCGTGGAGCTGCGCATAGTAAATGCAACTTAAACTTTCCAGCTCCTCGTTTCATCGCTGTCTTTTTCCACAATCTGGCGAATTATGACATTCAGTTTTTGATTCGTGAATTGGGCCATGTCAACAAGGGCTCGTTTACCATTATTCCCCAAAACCATGAGCGTTTTACGGCCCTGGCATGGTGGTTGGGCGACTTTAGCATTCGATTTTTGGATTCCTTTAAGTTTATGGCATCCTCGCTAGACAGCCTTGTGAATGGCTTGAATGAGGAGGAATTAAAAAATACTAGAATGCATTTTAATGATCCTAAGCAATTTCAATTGTGCATTCGGAAAGGTATATTCCCGTATGATTTCTGCAACAGCTGGGACGTGTTAAAGCAAAGAAAACTCCCTCCACAAGAGAAATTTTACTCGAAACTAACACGCAGTACCGTTTCCGATGAAGACTATGCACATGCATGTCAAGTTTGGCGAGTGTTTGGCATCAAGACGCTAAGTGAATATGCTTTGCATTACCTAAAACTGGATGTATTGCTGCTCACTGATGTGTTTGAAAAATTCCGTAACTTGTGTCAACACATTTACGGTCTTGACCCGGCTCACTATTACACGAGTCCTGGACTCTCGTTTGATGCCGCTTTGAAATACACTCAAGTGGAATTGGATTTACTCACTGACGTAGACATGGTTCTATTTTTTGAAAAGGGCATTCGTGGCGGCTTTGTGTCGCTTAACCAACGCCATGCTGAAGCGAACAATGTCTACATGCCTGATTATTCACCAGACAAACCAGAATCGTACTTAATGTACTATGACGTGAATAATTTGTACGGTTACGCCATGAGTCAGCCTTTGCCCTATGGGAAGTTTGCTTGGCTGACAGAGAAACAAGTGTCAGAATTTGATGTGAACATGGCTAGCCAAGAAACAGGCCGTGGATATGTGCTAGAAGTGGATATTGAATATCCCTCATCCTTGTATGATGAACATGCCGATTTCCCATTCTGCCTTGAGCAAATGGTTCCCCCTGACAGTAAAGTGAAAATTGAAAAACTCATGGGCACACTTTACAACAAAAATCGGTATGTGGTACATATCCAAATGTTGGTGCAATGCCTCGCCCAAGGCTTGGTGTTGAAGAAAATCCACAGGGGTATTTCTTTTGCTCAAAAAGCATGGCTTGAGCCGTACATGCGACTCAACACAGAGCACCGACAAATGGCAACACAGCAGTTTGAAATTAATTTTTTTAAATTAATGAACAACTGCATCTATGGCAAGTCCATGGAGAATGTCCGCAAATACCGTGACATTAAATTGGTAAATGTCTGGGAGGGGCGGTGGGGTGCCCGGAGGTACATTGCCAAGCCAAATTTCAAATCGATCAAAATTATCGATGAGGATTTGGCTACTATTGAAATGAGTAAGACCAGCGTGACCATGGATAAGCCCATTTACTTGGGTCAAGTCATTTTAGACTTTTCTAAATCGGTCATGTATCGATTCCACTATGAGTTTGCGAAACGCCATTTTGAGGACGTCTCTCTTTTGTATATGGACACGGACTCATTCATTTACCACATTCGCCACTGCAACCCCTATGACGTCATGAGGCAACATAGTGACTGGTTCGACACCTCTTGCTATAGTGCTGACAACGTGTTTCAGCTGCCCATAAAGAACAAAAAGGAAATGGGCGTTTTAAAAGATGAATGCGGTGATTCCATTATGACGGAATTCGTAGGTTTGGCTTCAAAAATGTATGCTTACCGCACACTCGACTGTAAGGAAGCCAAGAGAGCAAAAGGTGTAGGTAGGGCAGTGGTAAAATCGCTACGTGTAGACGATTACTTAGCGGTTTTACGCACTGGCAAAGCTATGTCTCATACACAGTGCAGGATACAATCCAGCAACCATCATTTGTATCTTGTGGAACAGAGAAAACGCACCCTCGCCTCCATGGATAACAAGCGTGTGTGGGCTGATGACCTGCTCACTAGCCTGCCCTGGGGTTATGATCGCAACGAGGAGGAGGTGTGATTTCACTGTTTAATCGTTTATGGGGCATGGCTTTTTGTAACTTGTAGATTTAGAATTTTGTAAATATTGGTTTCTGTCATTGTAAATAGTAGATTTTGTAAATAGTGACAATTCACTTGGACCTTTTGCTCTTTAAAAAGTTGTGTGCAACCTTATTTTTTAAAATTTTTTTGATTGGTAAATAGTGTGATTCTTTTAACGCTGTACAAAGTTGAGTTTTTTTGTAAATATGAAATAAGTAAGATTTTTAGTAACTTTAATAACTAGTATTTAATTATTTTTCGTAATGTAAATGATAAACTAAAAAGTTCTTTTGGAATGAGTGTGCATGTCGAGAATGTGCTTTTGGGAATAAATAAAGTGGTTGTGTTTGTTCCCAAAGACAGGTGTGAATGTATGAGTGGAGAGAGAAAACTGGTGTGTATGATTGACCAGAGCAAACACGATGAGGTAGAGTGGGTGGGTGGGGTGGGGGTAAATGGTCACTTATATATTCATTTTGTTTTAAATAGTTTCGTTTTTTCATTGAAATGTGACAGTCAAAAGACATTATTTTTGTAAAAACAGTCTTACCTGCAGTAGCCGTAGACCTCGACGTTTCTCCAAACACACATCAACACATTGCAGTATTATCAAGGTCAAGCACTCGCATCAACATCATTGTCAAATCTCAACTTTCGACATACACCAAATGGAAAAAATATGAAAACAGCAAAATGGAAATTCCATGTTTCCATATCACCAAAACAGCAAAACTTAAAACGGACATTTTTAAAAACTGGAAATGGCCATGTGTGAAATTTGAAAATTCAAAAACTTCAAACGGACATTGTTTAAAATGTGTCATCAGCAAAATGGAAAAATCCATATCATCAAAAACGTTAAACTTGAAACGAACGTTTTCAAAAACTGTAAATTGCAAAATGATAAATGACAGTGTGTGGAATTCATCATGTGTGAAATGTGTAAAATGAAAAAATCAGCCATCAACATCACGATTTCTTAAAATTAAAAATAACAAAACATCGTGCTCTGGAAAACTTTTGTTTTTATTTCATAGTCATAGTGAATTGACAAAAGAAAAATAGAATACAAACAAATCCCAATTCCTCACTCCTCAATGTTTATGTCCATGCATCATCAACTTTCCTTTCATAGCACTCATGACAATTAGGGCTGCCATCCTTTCACCTACTGAGGCATCACTGGATGTGAAACGTTGTTTAGCTTTCTTCAATAACAATTTATCTGCCACATGTCTTAAACCAGAATGACTATGGCGATAAGAAAGGTCATGTTCCTTGCATGCTTGATCCAAAAGATTAATGGGTACATCACCACGTTGTAAACGTTTTTCGAGACGAGTTCCAGGGCCGCAAAAACGATAACCTGGAAGATGGATTTCGTAAGGTAAGTATTGAATCACTTTGTCAATGACGCCATTGCCAGTACAGGTCTGGCATATCCTTTTCCATCGATGGTAAAAAGGTTTGGTCTTCCTCCTCCTCTGTGGACGATGTTTGTGTTTGTTGTTGTTGTTGTTGCTTTTTCTCGCCATGACACTCGTGGAATGATTCAACAAAGTCTTTACACGGACTTTTATGACCGTGATACAGTTTCACTAGCTGGCAAGTCGCACACTGACGCATAGACGGTATTTTTGCCATGGCCACTTGCTTATGGTGATCGTAATCCGTACAGGGTTGCAATTCACTCAACACAGGGTCTTGAGTCCATGATTTTGGTACATGTTGCCAGATTTCTTTGACCGCGTTGGCGGCCACATAATAAATGAACGACTTGGGCAGTGCCAAGAGTTCCTCTTTGGTAAAACTGTCTAGTTTCTTTTTGCACACAAAGAACTTGCCGATGGCTTTGTCCGTAGCATTGCCTTTCTCCATGGTATCACGTGCTGTAGATGTTTACACGTCGCTAGTAGAAATCTCACTGACGTCATTCACAGGTAAATCTTGAGTTATAATTTTGTTCAACAACTCCCAGCAGGCATGAGTGGTTAACCAATGAAAGAGATGCCACGCATGCGATAGGGCTGTATGGGTAATGTTGCCACAGGAACAAGTATCCATGAGCGTTTGCAGGGAGGGGCAGCCCAACTCCATGAGGTCGATACATTGACAGTAAGACGCCAAAAATGGTTGCAACCATTGATGTTTTTCATTACCTTTCACAAATACCACATTGGCCGAGGACAAGTGTGCTTTCATGACCACGTCCAAATATTTATAGGAAATGGTTCCCTGATTCCAGTCTAGTTGCCTATGATTTTCAATCCACTGGGTTTGTTTACGGTCTTTTTCACACAACAAATCAAAAGCATGGGGTGGTTTAAATAGCAAATGCGTAGCTTGCGATATCCAAAACGTGGTACAATCGATTATGGCCACTTGTTTAAATATAAATTTGTTGTCACCAATTTTAAACCCTTGGCAATCCACAATGAGTGTGCGCAACATGTTGACGCTTGCCTGGACCAAGTTCAACTGACGACTGACTGACGATCACGTGTGATCATGGCATGGACTTACCTGCCATGCTAGTTTCAAAAAAGAAGGTTAGGGTAGGACAGGGGGACATGCAAAAATAAGAATTTAAGAATTACATCATTTTATTATCATAACACGTCTTACAGGCTTTTCTCATTTTAGGATAAGGACGATAGCAACTGATACAACAAAATAGTCTCTTGTGTTTGTAACGTCCATAACACCGATGATGTCCCAATGTCTCTAAACTAGGCGTTTTTGATGGTGATCTGCTCACCGAAGCACCATGGATACCATACGGCCCACATGTATCATAACTTGTATTTTTTTCATCACCCAGAGACACAAGTGAGGGATAGCTTGAATGACAGGGTATATTTCCCACTTTCATTCTGCACAGGTAGGGGCAGGTGGGTGACCAGCGCTGATGTTCCTGCATGGGTTCATCGCCCTCCTGCCATTGGTCTATGATGATGGGACAAAAGGCACATTTCACTTCATCTCTTGTTTTTAAATAGTAGAATCCAGCAGCCGCCAAGGCTTGAGGGTTTATGAAAGGCACTGGCCATGTGGCAAAAGTCTTGAAACGTTGTTCCTCAGAGTTTAAATTCATGGATGTAACGTCTCTTGAGGCTTTAAAGCAAGACATGACTGAGCGACTTAACGTGGGTTGAGCTGTTATTTATACACTCGTCACTTGGTTGGACAGTGGATAATAGTTGACTTGTTTGTGATGAATAATCAGACAGTAGGCTGTCGTATTGGCTGGTACATTGTCATGCGTTTCAAAATCTAGTCGAATGTCGATATTGGATGGCTTGACAGACTCTTCCAGGTAAGAACAGTCAAAAACAATCAGTGGTGCTCTTGCCTTAAACGCTTGGGGTAGTAGCATGGGACCGTTCTCTTTTTGATAATACGACCATCGAAATTTAGAAAACAAGTCGTACAGGGGGCCAAACTTATTTTTTGAAAAATCCAAATCCAGTCCTTCATAGGGAAACACAGCTCCGTTGAGGAAAAGACGTGCATTTCTCAATTGCAGGTGATCAAATTGCGTGGCATCTTTGGTTTGTTGATACTTGCGATTCGTTTGAAAACCCACGATCAGGTAGAGAGGTCTCTCTGTATAGCGAGCTGTTTTTACAGACCAACTGTGTGTGTTGGTGGTGGGCAATAGCGGATACTCATGGAGTGCCCAGCTTCTAAATTCCATGGGTAGAGGCATATCTCTCTTTACCATTTTGAGTATGTCCAGTTTTTTGCTATCGTTAAGGGTCACATGAGGCACTTTCCATAGCAAGCGTTGTAGTTGAATTTTTGAATCGATGGGGGCATTGTCGGCCCCCTTGAGTGCATTGTTATCACTCCTGTCTCTCACTAGATAAAGCACTTGCCTTGCGTTAACCACAATGCGTTGGTGATCTTCGGCAAAGCCTAGAACCAGTTTAAGAGGTAAATATCCAGTAAAGGTCCCATCGGTGTGTACCATCCAGTCATTGGTCGAGTCAGGGCACCAAGCTGCCATGCAAAGTGTTTTACCTTCTTCCTCACTATAAGAGGGGTATAGTTTCATGACACTGGAAATACCCACATTTCGAGTGCTATCCACCACGATATCGTTAATGACATAACGTACTTCAGAAAACAGAAAGGCTAAACCATGGTTGGCCAACTTGGATGTAGTGGGTGTAGAGCCATCGGCTTTGGTGAGCCGACCTTCAATCTGAATAACACTTTCATGCGGTAGGGTGTAAATATCTTGGTTGTTGATAACAAATTGAATTTCATCATTGTTATTGAGTCCAGGTGTTTGAGCTTGATAGGAATGGAGATCAATTCTTACCACTCCTGGTTGCTCCTCGATGTGGTTCGCTATCTCTAGGATAGAATTCATTATAAGGGTTGACGTGGTAACCCAAATGCTGTAAAATCTGCTTGCCTTGAGATGTTAACGTGTATTCACGTGGCAAACAACTAACACCATTCCTAGACGGTGTTGTTGCTTTATACACAAACTTCATAGTGGCTTTAGCACCAACTTGTAAGTCACTGGTGTGGTAGAATCTAGATCAATGAGTTGTTGATCTCTATTGATCAGTCTTAATGTTATATTACTAATACTATCAACAGCCACAACATGAAAAAGCACCACTGGAGGGTTTTCACGAATAATATACCCATTGGGCGATGTCACAATAAAGTCATAAAGCGAATGCGATGGTTCTTGATTGGTGTACACTTGGCTAATAATATTACACGTCGCCGACACATGATGGTCCTCAATGAATTTCACTTCATGGTCCGATTCATGTTTTTTGTTGGGCTCCAACACACGTGGTTTAAATCCGAGTAATGGGCCAATGGAATCGGGGTGTGTTTTAAAGTCAATGTTGAAGGTAGAGAAAATACTGCAGCGATGAGTGTTAGTATTGCCTACAAGTTCAAACTTGTGCGTTCCGTCGAGAAATGACTTTAAACCATACTGATTGATCAACACCACATAAATGTGTTCATAAATATCATCGATCGTGTATCCACCAGAGTTCAGGGTGAGCACAGAATCATCATAGTAAAACTTGTTGTTCACATTTTCACGTATGTTGTATATTCGATTGTACGTTTCAAGAGAAACAAGTCCTAAACCATAGGGTTTTTCACTCAATTCGATAGGCGGGTAAAAGTCTAGGCTGACTTCAGGTCCACGTCCATGCACTGTAAACGTTTTACTTTCTACCGACATACTGGTGGCGTTTTTGCTTATGCTGCGTCTTATATAAAAAAATTAAACACAAACGTCCACACTGTTGGCTGTTAAACGTTTGCTCACGTTTCACATTATAATATATCTTGATCCTGTTTCCAAAATAGGTCACTAGTTCCATGGGCGGGGGCAAATTCCCAAAACTGTCAAAGTACCATACCGTGGATCCCTCTTTGACATAAGCTACATAATGCGTTCCTGGTCCTCGGTGATCATCCAAATTGACAACAGCACATTCCTGTTTCCAGGGTCGTGGGGGTAATTGGTTTCGCATAAACACACCTCGAAAATGAGAAAGCTTTAGTTGTTTAGCATAGCTTTCCACTTGTTGATGTGTCAGGGCATGTCTCGCTATGGCTGAGGTTAAATTTTTTTTTTTTTAATATTTCGAAATGGTGAAATCCCAAATCCTTGTTGATAAAAGGCTGGCTTTAAATTGGCATTTCTAGCCCCCATGGCAATCGCTTCCATCGTTTCATTGTGTCGCTGACTTTCTTTGAGTTGTTGCTTGCCCTGCTGCGCGGCTTTAATGGTTTTCGCCACTGCACTGGCACCGCCCAAAAGTGAGCCCAGAGCAGCCAAACCAGCAAATAATGCAGGTAAAAATCCCGCTCGTTTGGGAACGGGAATCACTCGCCCTTGGTTTGAAACCTGTCGCCGACGTTTTGGAATAACCTGTCTCTGTGCTGCTCGAAGGGCTTTCCTTATGGTCAATACATTATTTTTTCTTTTTTTCTTTCGCAAGGGCTTGTCCTCGAATGTTGTAAGCCCTGGCTTTGCCAAGGACAAAGTCCTTTTTTTAGTCTTTCTCACTGCATACCTTTGTTTCACCATGATGATAATGACCCACAACCTTTCACAAGAAAGTTTAAATCACAACTAACGTCAGATGGTTATTTCATGGCTGTATATTCCAATTCCACATAAAGTGGGAAGTCGTTTATGGTTTTTCCCGCTTGCTTTTCATCCCATGTCAACATGAGATAAAAGGATAATTCGTCACCTGCATTGACCATTTCATGGTTATGAAGCAACATCCTATGACCATTTATCTTTATTTGTAAATGGTTCTCATCAGGTATGGCATATTTGATGTGAATGGTTCCATCATAGTGTAATCGATAGTGGCTTAAACCCGAAGCAAGCGCATAGGTCAAGTGCTGATCATGGACTAGCGGTAAATGGTTTCTGTCATTCACAGGTTTTTCATTTGTCAGATACACTAAAAACACAGATGGGATAAATTTATAAAGCCTTTTCATTTCATGGGTCACGTAACGCTTGGTACAAACATCGTCTTCGTCTTGTGGGTCTTCCACGTGAATAATCCGATGGTGATTAGCGCTATAGCCATTCACCATAAGCTGGGGCACTTTGTCATAAAACTCATACACTTTGTTATCCACATACTTTTTCGTAGTAACATCTGTAGACACTTGAGGATGTTTTACATGGGTTAACCGCTTTCCCTTAAAGTCATAATCTCCCTGTTTTGTGCGTGGCACTACTGACCTATCCACATAGTGTTTATTAGCAGGATCTGTTTCCTGTTTAGGATCATGTATGGGGACAGGCCTAGCTTTGGCCATCAACGCACGTCCAAAGACATCCATCGTCAACCTGTAGTACCAGTCTACTGTTTCTATGACAAGGCTCGGTGTCCTGTATATAGACAGCCTGCTAGCCTTTCTAAGCCTTAGTTGAAATGAAGATTATTAAGCAGCAAGAGTCATTCCCCGTGGGGGACATGGTTTCCCATCTCTGTCCCACATCACGTGAACAACGCCATGGTTCACTGTTTCCATCTTCCATTCGCTGCATCATTGTGGGGCCTTCCGGCTGTGGAAAGACTAATCTTTTGCTAACGCTCATTACAGCGCCCAATGGTCTGCGTTTTCAAAATATTTATATTTTTGCAAAATCTCTCTACCAACCCCTCTACGTGTTTCTGGATCAAGTCATGTCTGGATTACAAAAAGAGAATATGGGTTATTTTACATTTTCCATGCAAGAAAATGTGATTTCACCGGATGAGGTAAAGCCTGATTCACTCATGATTTTCGATGATGTATCCACTGAACGTCAAGGCATCATTCAAAGCTATTTCAGCATGGGTCGACACAAACATATCGATTGCTTCTATCTTGGGCAAACGTATTCTAAAATGTCCAAACAGTTGATTCGTGACAATGCCAATGTCATTGTTTTATTTCGTCAGGACGAGAGGAACAGTCGTCACATTTATAATGAACATGTGAATCCGGATATGACCTTTCAAATGTTTACAGAATTGTGTGCCAAGTGCTGGAACACTCAACGTCATGCCTGTTTAGTGATTGACAAACAAAGTGAACTCAACCAAGGACGGTATCGCTTAGGGTTTGATCATTTTATTGCTATTTAAGGCCCTGTCTCATTCCCCATCAAGTCATTTGTCAAGACACCATGGCGTTAGCAGAGAGTCAATTGAAAAAGCATATTATTAGAGCAAAAAATACTATTCGCCAAAAGTTTCGTCAATTGAAACAATCACGTGCCAATCATGCTTTGTTTATTCAGCAACATTTAGCACCTCCACTAAAAGCCATGTTGAAACCCTCTTTCAAGCCATCTGAAACGCTACCCACCGTTTCACAAGCCACGCAGACGCTGCACGAGGACCCTGAGGAAGAGGATGTGGAAGATTTGACTAGTGATAGTGAAGTTGAGGATGAGGAGGAACAAGTGTTTACGCCTCAAAAAAAGGCCGCACCCCTTGCAGAGTTTTTGAGAAAAAAGAAATCCTTGGCCATGGTCGAAACACCTTGCCCTTCCAGAGCGTCTCCGTTTTCACAACTCTTGGCCACCCCTCAACATAAAGCTCAACTGAAAACCATTTTAATAAAATATTATGGATCAACATTGGAACCCTATTTCACCGATCTATTTATTGGAAACACAGATACCACGTATGGTGTTCGCTATGAGGATGATAGTTTTAAAATTGGCGATTCATCCATTAAATTTGCTCGTACTAAAGCTGTCATTAAAAACATCAACTATAAATTAACGCCAGGACTGTTAAAGCTGCTCTTTTCTCGGACCCCCTCTTCCCATGATTATACGTCAGAGGACCTTGACAAATATAAATCCATTTTATTGGATACCCATGCTCACAAAAGACAGTATGATCCCACGCAACAAGTGAATGCCAATATATCTCAAAAATATAAAACCATCATTGCAAAAATGTTTCCCACCAGTCAAAGTACTCGTCGTAAAGTGTCCGCTTCGGGAGTGACTTTTAAACCATTAAAACCCCTTGTGGATGTTACCTACTGGCACAATCCCAATAAGCTCGTCCAGCGGCTACAGTTGTTGCATGCTTCACGTCAAGCTGGCCATACCGGTCACGATTGGGAAATTCAAGAAATTGAACAAGAACTTCGAAATGCCAAAATTATTGTTTAAGCCCTCACCCATTAAAATGGGTATTGCTCACGAGTTGCATCGCCCAGCTAGGCGTCACTATCCGCGACTCAAGGTGATTTCACGAGGTGTGGATGAACTTTGGCAGGCTGACTTGGTTGAAATGATACCCTATGCTGGCGTTAACGACGGTGTACGCTATATGTTGACCGTCATTGATGTCTATTCCAAAATGGCCTTTGTTGAACCTGTGCGTCGCAAGTCTGGCCCACTAGTTACCAAGGCCTTTCAACATATTATTCAACACTCCAAACGTCAACCTCAGCTGCTACAAACCGACCAGGGGAAAGAATTTTTCAACAAGGATTTCTCCAGTTTTCTCAAATCTAAGGATATTCACCATTACACCACGTACAGCAATCTGAAAGCCAGTGTGGTCGAGCGGTTCAACCGAACATTGAAAACCCATATGTGGAAAGCGTTTACCGCTCAGGGCACGTATCGCTGGTTGGACATGTTACCTGAGCTAGTATCACGTTACAATGACACCAAACATAGAACGATTGGGACCAAGCCACGTCTCGTAACTAAAAATATTCAGCGATTGGATAAACTGTTTAACCCCATAAAAACAGCTGATCCTAAACGTCACCGACTGAACATTGGGGATTTTGTTCGTGTGAGCAAATTTAAGTCTGCCTTCAATAAGGGCTACACGCCTCAGTGGGGGACTGAACTATTTCGAATTCGTCGAGTCTACTTGGACAGTCCAGTCACCTATTTACTCGAGGACCTCAACCATCAACCCATAAAAGGTAGATTTTATCTCCATGAACTTCAGAAAACAGCATTTCCTCAGCATTATCTTGTGGAAAAAGTGTTGAAACAAAAAGGAAATAAACTCTACGTCAAATGGTTAGGGTTTAACTCTACGTTTAATTCCTGGATCAATAAATTACATGTTGTGTGAACCTGTGTACTTTTTATTTATTCACACATGTTGTACACCACCTATAGCTCTATGTGTACAGCGCTCCGCGCTTCATGCATGTTCATACATGTTTGTCTTTCCCTTTCCTCTTGTGTTCTCTCATACATCACCCCCTCCCCTCTCCCTCCCTTCAACTCCCACCACTGCTGTTTGCAGCTCTTGCCTATCTATTGGTTGTGACATCATTCCCACAAGTTGCATCATACTTTTTACTGATTCAGCGATTCCCACGCTTTGACCATTCTCTTATCGTGCACGTGGACAGCTAACGTCCCAGGCGAACACCTGTGCCGGATCAAATGTCACATGGACTTGCATTTTGTCACGTACGAAGCAAAACAGGATGTCACTGGTTTAGCGTGCCTGTGGTTTCACATGTGTGCACGCCTTTCGCACTTCCCTGCCACCACGATGGTCAGATTATTTCACCTTCAAGCGTCACTTGTTGTCAAGTCAGATCAACGCCTTCCAATAAGCTCAATTGATATTCACCTCCTGTAAGTTTGTTTTCTCTACTCGCTTCGACCAACATAGAATCAAGTTCTCATCACCGTTTACACGTTAAAGGTAAAATATCAGGAAAAACGCACCCTCGCTCTGTCATAAACCGACCCGTCGAAATAGCGATTGATCTATTGAACACAGCCACCGTGGTCAGCGACACACACACACACACACACACACCCAGCCGTATCGTCTCTCTCAACCACCACGCTTTATAAACATTATAAACAGGTAAAGAAAAAGAAAACGTTTTTTCAACATGTATGGCGTTAGACCCATGTGAATTATTTTTTGAAAAAAAATATCTACCACATTTGAAAGGGGGCGTTAGCCCGAGTCCTAGGACACCTCGTACACGTCTCTAGCGTTATTGGTTCGTGACATATCGGCAAAAATCATAAAAAACACGTGTTAACCCCAAAATCGCGTTTCCCAATTTTTTTAAAATTACAACGAGTGGTCCATAGCAAAGAGGACGTCTTCCCGAATCCTTGGACCCATCGTACATGCCTCTAGCGTTATTGCTTCGTGAGATATCGGCAAAATCACAAAAACACGTGTTTACCCCAAAATCGAGTTTCCCAAATTTTTTAAAATTACAACGAGTAGTCCATAGCAGAGAGGACGTTACCCCGAGTCCTTGGACCCATCGTACATGCCTCTAGCGTTATTGGTTCGTGAGATATAGCAAAAAGTCTAAAATCACGTTTTTACCCCCAAAATCGCGTTTCCCAATTTTTTTAAAATTACAATGAGTAGTCCATAGCAGAGAGGACGTCAGCCCGAGTCCTTGGACCCATCGTACATGCCTCTAGCGTTATTGGTTCGTGAGATATAGCAAAAAGTCTAAAATCACGTTTTTACCCCCAAAATCGCGTTTCCCAATTTTTTTAAAATTACAATGAGTAGTCCATAGCAAAGAGGACGTCAGCCCGAGTCCTTGGACCCGTCGAACACACCTCTAGCATGATTGGTTCACGAGATATCGGCAAAATCACAAAAACACGTGTTTACCCCAAAATCGAGTTTCCAATTTTATTAAAAATTATAACGAGTGGTCCATAGCAGAGAGGACGTCACCCCGAGTCCTTGGACCTGTCGAACATGCCTATAGCATGATTGGTTCGCGAGATATAGCAAAAAGTCTAAAATCACGTTTTTACCCCAAAAAGACTGTGTTTCCAGATTTTCACCTTTTCGACACCGACATTCCCGTAAAGAGCACGACGAGACGAAAAAAACGAATCCAAGCACGCCCTCCTAGCATAGCTCCTTCCATTCCAAGGTCGCAGGGGCTCACCACTTGCTTTTATAAGCAGCTCTGTCCTTACCACACTACTGCAGGTTTTCATTCTAGAGACTTTAAATTTATTTTGGGGGTAGAGGGGGTAGGGACCATTGATTTACGTTAAACAATTTTTTTTGTAGAGTTCCTAGTTTCCAAAATATAGGATTTTCAAAATTCGAGTGTTTTCAAAAAAATATAAAAAATAAAAATTTTTTATTACAAAAAATAAAGGTCATAAAGACTGTTCGTTTGAGCCATGGCACAACGTTCTATCCTGTTTGGTTTTCAAACTATCGCCTATTTTCGAAAACAAAAATTTTCAAAAAAATTTTGAAAAATATAATGAGTGGTCCATAGCAAAGAGGACGTCAGCCCGAGTCCAACAATACCTCATTTGTCAAAATCGGACCATGCGTTCAAGAGATATTTAACATGGCTGAGGCTTAGTAGTGGTAATAACGGGGTTTTGAAGTGGGGCAGAAACCGCCTTACTCCACTACTTTTGTAATATCGAAATTTCTAATTAGTTCGAAATACTGTATACCCGGCAGAATGTACCCTAATAGAGCACTATATTTGGCAGCCCTGATGACTGAACATATTCTAAGTAAGGTACAGAATACAAAATTTGGTTGAAGTCCAATGGATAGCATGGACGTTACATGCAGTTAAACATTGGATCTAACAGCGCGCGTAAAATAATGTTGGCAACAATGTCATCCATATATTGGTCAGAAATAATCTGAAATAATATGATCTATTGTTGTGTCAATTTTGAATGAAATCCATTAGTTAGTATAGAAGTTACATGCATTTTAAAATTGGACCTATCAGCAGGCTTAGAATAATGTTGGCAGCACTGGCATAGGCCTATATTAGTTACTCCAAATTAATCTAGAATGCTAGGTACTATACGGGTGCAAAGTTTAGAGCTATTGGCTTGCATACTTTCTGATATATTGATATTAGAATAACAAAAATAGAGGCAGTATTTATTAACAGTTGGCAGCCCTGGTGGCTCTTAAGAATACGCTCAGTCATATCTGTTTATGTACTCATAGCACATACGAAATTTGGTTGAAATCCAATTGATAGTGTAGAAGTTTTATGCATTTAAAATTTGGACATAACAGCAGGCTTATAATCATTTTGGCAACACTGACATGTATGGCCTCCTGGAAATTAAACTGCAATATTATTATCTATACGTGTGCCAATTTTGAAATAGCTCCCATTCATACATTGCATGATATCCAACATGGAGCTCAAATTTCAATTGCGATTTTTCAGTAGTTGGTAGGACTGACATCATTTTCAATTATGGCCGTGAGATATTCAGGTATAGATCTTTACTCCTAGCAAATTTTGTTTCGATTGCTGCAACCGTTTAGGAGTTGATAGGGACACACACACACACAGCCAGCCAGCCAGACAGACAGACAGACAGACAGACAGACAGACAGACAGAAGGACAGACAGACACACATTTGCCCGATCTCATAAGTCTACTTTTTCCTCATTTTTGCAAAATGTGAAAAGTAGGCTGATAACGGACTCGCTTCCTGCTGGAACGCGGCAATAATGTCATGAAGTGAATGTATTTAATGAAGACATTCTGGTGTTAATTACTAGGCTTATTATTGTGTTGAAACCAAAAGTATTTTGAAGCTTAATAAGAATACCTTGACCACGGAAAGAAACGAGTTCGTTGGCGTTTTACATTTAAGGGAGGATTATTTTCACGGATTATAAAACACCAAACTTAAAAAACGACATCACTTATGAGCAGTGCTTCTTTTTTCATGGGGAACGCGGGGGTATGCGTATCCCTTAAACATTTGAAAACGGTTTAAGAAAAAATATTAGTAGATTTGTATCTAGTCCGGCAAATTGAACTTCCGACTTGAAGTTTTTTCAATCAGCTGGCGTTAACGCGCTGTTCACCACAGCTGGAGGAGATTTCGAGTAATCCTCGATTTAAATCGATCTGTCGAATCAGTTCCTTTTGGTTGGCCAAGACCGATTATAATATAGGCCTATAAGATGCGTTCAAAAAGTAACGAGCCGGAGGCTGTAATGCGCAAACCGGTGACGACATCGGCTAATCGTGGCGTGTGTAATGAGGTGTGGTTCCGACCAGAGCGTGGAAGGTCACAGCCCGTCGCTAGAGGGCACGCGTGCACGTCACGAGATGATACAAAGCGAGCAGCAGCATGCATCAATCGTCCAACGCTGACAGACGCATTGCAAACAGTGACATGGAGGCGTCAAACGGAGAGCAAAGAGGTGTTGTTCGGTTTCTGACAGCGGAAGAAGTAAGGGGAACGGACATTCATCGCCGAATGTCACAAGTGTACGGCGAACACTGCATGTCCCTTGCAAGGGTCAAGGCGTGGCACAAGCGCTTCAGGGAAGGACGGGAGTCGTTAGCCGATGATGCCCGGTCTGGGGCACCCCCCTGCATTACCGATGGCAACGTCCAGCTGGTTGATGCACTCATTACCCAGGACCGCCGAATGACAGTGAACGCCATAGCCGCCGTGGTCGGATTGAGCGTCGGAAGTGCGCACACCATCATGAAGGAACGACTGCACTTGCGGAAAGTGTGTGCCCAATGGGTGCCCCACAGTCTTCTTCAACCACACCAGGAAGCATGTCGAATGGCCTACTGTCTTGGTCTTGGTAGGACGATTGATGCATGCTGCTGCTCGATTCGTATCGTCACGTGACGTGCACGCGTGCCCTCGAGCGACGGGCTGTGACCTTCCACGCTCTGGTCGGAACCACACCTCGTTACACACGCCACGATTAGCCGATGTCGTCACCGGTTTGCGCATTACATCCTCCGGCTCGTTACTTTATGAACGCACCTTATATAAAGTATTTTTTGAAAACCTTTGTCTGGAGCGTAGCGCTCTATGGGAGTGAAACGTGGACTGTTGGCTCAGTAAAAAAGAGGAAATAGAAGCGTTTGAAAGGTGGTGTTAGAGGAGAATGATGAAGATCAGCAGGGGCGGCTGGACCTAACGGGCCAGTGGGCCAGGGCCCTCCTTACCATTAACCTACATTAGTAATTCATTTTTAATCCTTAACGCTTGAAATACTGGCCGAGTTGTGCACTCCTCACATGCACCAGCATGTTTGAATAACGCGCTACATATCTTGTCACGTAATTCGCCTTGCTGCGGGCTACTCGGGGCCCAGGCCTTAGTGGGCCCAAGACTCCATTCAACTACAAACAAGGAGAGGTGTATTGCGCGTGCGCGCAGACGCTCTCCAAACGTCGGCTATGGGCCCAGAGATTGCGAGCCCACGGTTACAAGGAGGAATAACAATTGGAGCAGTTGTATGGGGTCTGGGGAGAGCATTGGAATGCTGCAGGAATGCTGAACTGCTACTTTCAACTCGAACTTACAACATCTATGGCCATACCCTGCCCCTTTCCTCCCCTTCTTCCGATGCGGTTTGAAATGATTCGCTAGACGACCACTAGATGGCAAACAGGACACCACCGTGGTGTCATTAGTTCCAACGTTAAGGTACCATTTGGCTGCACATGACAGAGACAAGCGACCGAGACAGACGACAGCGAAGAGAGACGGAGACAAGTCAACGTGTCGCCGTTCACGTAATTTGATGACGACCGTGAGACGACACGCCTAGACATACAGTAGGTGTTTATTGGTAGAGCCCTGCGCGGATAAACAAAACGTTATCAGCATCCGCACAACTGTTATCCGCATCCACCCCGCAACCGCATGATGTTTATCCACATCCACTGATATTTCAATATTGTGGGAAACGGTTTCCAGATCATGACACTCACAAGCATCGAATATAGAACTGAATTATTTATTAAAACAATGACACTGATTAAAATACAGTAGAGAATTAAGGGAATGTGTTTCGCGGCTCATTGGAACTCGGAATATTGTTTCTCTTCTTTTTATTCTCAGACAATGGCGCTGAGCTTACTCCTGCGCCCGCTAGATCCCATACTCGGCCTTCTTGATCCTCATCCGGTTCCCACACTCGGCCGTCCTGATCCTCATCCGACCCGGATGAAGAAAATCCGCCCGGCCAGGGCCTCATGAACTCCGCACAGGACGATGTGATTCTTGGTCCAGCATGGTCTCCTTCTCTGATGACGTCATATGTGTCGTTGAGTTTTACTCGAGTCACTCGATAAGGTCCTAGACTTTTGGTTTTTAGTTTCAGATGTGGACCGATCTGAGTGCGTTTGATGGCAACCAGGTCGTCGACCTGATATTTCTTAGGCTCCTTACGTCGTCGGTTGAATTCAGCACGATTTTCAGATTGTACTTTTTCTATCTGCTTTTTTGCATCTTCTCTCATCTGATCACGTTTTTCGTTGAACGAATCGATCAGCTCCTCTTCGATGAGTTGCACTATACGTAGATCATTTTGGTTGTGCATTCTGGCTCCTGTCAGCAGCTCGAAAGGTGACATTCCGATGCTCCTCTGGAACGTAGAGTTGATAGTTCGTTGGACGGATGGTACAACCTTGTACCATTTTGTTGGATTGTCAATGCTAAGTTTAGCGATGATCTTGGTCACTGTTGAGTTGACTCCCTCGATTTGACCATTGGCTCTTGGCAGTCCAGCTGTGATCAAGACGTGCTTGATACTCTGCGATTTACAGTAGTCCTGGAACTCATGGGAGGTGTACGATGGCCCCCTGTCGGTGATCACTTGAACTGGGTTTCCAAAGTTCGTCCTCTGAAACTCCATCTTTTCAATCGTCTCTGCCGATTTGGTAGTTTTCACAGGATACAGCCAGGTGAACTTCGTGAAGGCGTCTATCACACAGAAGATGTGTTCATATCCCTTGTGTGTAGACTTAAGTGGTCCAATGTGATCCATGTGGTAGGTGTGCAATGGCACACTCTCCTTGGACATCGGATGTAACACACCTTCTTTCTTGCCTGCCTTCCTGTTAACCACCAGACACTTCACACAGTTGGCTATGACCCGTTTCACCTTGTTGGCCAAGTCTAGAATATAATATTTCTGCTTCACGTCTTCTTCAGTCCTTTTAACAGCGTAGTGTCCCTTCTCATGTGCATCTCTGACGATTTCATGGTGCATTGCCCGCGGGACCACCAACGTCTCTCGCCCGTCAACAAATTTAAATAGCAGTCCATCTCTGACGATGAAGTTTTCGTAAGGCCCTTTCTCCAGTGTCGCTTTTATCGCTGTCAATCCTTCGTCTTTTCTCTGGGCGATTTTGATCCTCGATGCAAGGCCATCAGGGAATCCAAACATCACTGCTGGACATCGGCTCAGGGCGTCGACATGTTTCATCCTGGTTGCAGTTCGGTGTTCGATGGACTCCTCCAAGGCCATAGCCCATCTAGCTACTCGTGGGACCAGGTCCCTTTTGTGCATTGTGCATTGTCTTTTGGAATGCCATACAGTCAGTCACGATCTTGAACGGAATTCCAAGCAAGTACACCCTATACTTCTTTAATGCATTCACCACAGCTAAGATCTCGAGCTCGTAACTGCTGTATTTTTCTTCCTGTATCGTCATCTTTTTACTCATGTATGAGACTGGATGTAGTTTGTTTTCCTCTGGGTACTTTTGCAACAACACAGCGCCATACCCACTCTTGCTGGCGTCAGTGTGCAGCTCCGTCTCGTATTTCGGGTTGTATATCTTCAACACAGGTTCTGAAGCGAGAAGACGTTTCAGCTCAACAAATGCACGTCGTTGTTCCTCGCCAAACTTGAACTCCGGCTTACCTCTCAACAGATCGCTCAGTGGTTTGGCTACAATCGAGAAATTTGGGATAAATTTTCTAAAATAGCCAGCCAATCCGAGAAAGCTCTGCAGCGCAGCGATCGTCTTTGGCTCCGGGAAGTTTTGTACAGAAAGAACCTTCTCAGTGGCGGGTTGAATCTGTCCACGTTGAATAGTGTATCCAAGGAACTGTACCCTCCTCTTCAGAAACTGGCACTTCTCGAAGTTGATTTCCAGCCCGTACTCTGCAGCTAATTCCAACACTCGTCTCAATCGTAGGAGTGCCTCGTCGTCATCCTTCGCTGGGATGATTAAGTCATCCATATAGGTAAACACTATGTTCTCTCGGATTAACTCCCAGAACACAGCTTTAATAAAGCGTTGGAAGACTGCAGGTGAGTTGGTAAATCCAAATGGAACTTTTTTGTACTGGTACTGTCCAGAACGCGTTACGAATGACAAATATCGTTGACTTCCTTCTTCGACTTCCACGTGAAAGAATCCGTTCCTGAGATCCAAGGTGCAGAACACCGTAGCATCCTGTAACTTGTCCAGAAGATCCTCTATAACTGGCATGGGAAATAGATCCCTAACAACGATTGAGTTCACTGGACGAAAATCAGTACAAAGTCGCTTTTTTCCATTTTTCTTTTTGACTACCACCACTTGGCATGTATATTCTGATTGACTCGGTTCTATGATATCTTCCTCCAGCCACGCCTCGACTTGCTCATCGACAAACTCGTTCTCAAGCGGTGTCATTCGTCTGGGCCTGCTAAATATCGGTTTTTCTTCTTTTAATGAGATTTTCATCTTGACATCAGTAGATTTCGTCTTCTTTGGTACATATCTCGCTACCAAATCCTGGATCTGTTCCCTTTTTTCCTCATCAACGCAGTTCTCGATATCCAATTCCTGTTCGTCGGCTACCCTGATCAACATCATTGGGACCTCTAGTTTCTTGATGGTAACTCCTTGCTTGCTCAGGATGACCTCACCCTGATCTAATAGATCGTTACCAATAACCATGTCCCACTCCATAGTATCATCAGAAACAACATAAACGTTGGTTTGGAACTCCAGCTCGTCTACCTCAACGACTGTTGTGAAGCAACCTTGAGGAGCAACAAAACCATTACCGAATCCTTTCAAAACAAGATCCGTGCTCTTCAATCCTGGGGAACCCATGGTCTTATGGATGTTTTGTCGCAGTAGGTTATAAGGACTGCCACAGTCGATAAGTGCCTGAAGTTTCTGCTGACCCAAACTAACCTCTTTGAACTTGAGGCAGCTTTTCTTTTCATCAATAAGATTGATACCTTGATTATTCCTCTTATCGTTCTTCCTCTCTTTTTTGCACTCGGATGAAATGTGGCCAAACTCATTGCAGTTGAAACATCTCTTGCCTTTATCCTTGTGCTCACATTCCTTTGAACTATGACCAGATCCACCGCAATTATAACATCTATCTCCACTACTAGCCTCTTTCTTCTTTGTACTGCCCCAGCACTTTCCGTCCTTCTCGTTGGCACTCTTGGCACTTCCTTGAAAATTACTGTTATTATACTTTGTGCTTTTCTTTGGCAAAGACTTCACTGCCATCTCATAACTTTTCATTTTCTCCTTGAAATCCTTGGAATTTTTTGCTCCATAGAGAAGAAGTTTTGATCCTGAATCGTCCTCGATCCCATCAATCACGTACTGACACAGAGAAACTTGCTCAACATCACCTCTACTGGCGATTTCCTTCATCACAAGAAAGTACTCCTGTAGAGATTCGTCGCGCTTTTTTCGTCGCTGGGTTAACAACGTGTGAATTTCTGCACTGCTTGCCGCCACGTCAAACTCCTCTTTCAAGGCCTTCTTCAGTGCAGTCCAGGACGTCAGTCCTTTCTCACCTTGAATAAAAAGCTTAGCTAAACCATCGAGTGATTTCTTACCGAAAATAAACTTTTGCAGCTCACTTCATCCCATCAAGATTGACGTCTCCTCAAAATCTGCGATCCATTTCTTCACTGGGTAACCATCCTTACCGTTAAATGTTTTCATAGCGCCCTCTACGTCGCGGAACGACAATGAAAACTTATGTTGTTCTCTATACCTTCTGTGCTGGTCTTCCTCTTCGCTCTCTTCGACTTCTTCATCTTCGTCATCATCGTCTATATTAGTTGCGAGTTCATCCAAATTTCTCAAGTAATAACAAATGCTGTTAATCATTACCTCCTTTGTCCCGATCTCGGTATTAAGAA
This sequence comes from Meconema thalassinum, assembly GCA_946902985.2. Classification (NCBI taxonomy): domain Eukaryota; kingdom Metazoa; phylum Arthropoda; class Insecta; order Orthoptera; family Tettigoniidae; genus Meconema; species Meconema thalassinum. The sequence continues at coordinate 55,508,353 of OX336400.1, forward strand.
TCTCAGAAACACGCAACAGATCAGCCTTGGAAAATGTTTCTTCGATAAATTTCTTCTTAGCTTCCTCTTCAATGGAATTTTCGTCAAAATCGAATCCAGGAAACTCTCGCAGTCGCTTTCGATTCTTCCTGTCGTCTGGTATATGCTCGAAAATGAGGTTATGCAAAACTTTGATTGCTTTGACCGGAGCATCACTTATGTTCTTATTTATTTTCTCTATTGCACCGAGTGTAGTCATCTTATTTGTTTACTCACGTTGGGTAGATTATGGGATGAGGAATAACCCACCCACCAAGGGAAGATGATTAAGAGAAGGAAGTAGATTTGGGATTTGGAAAAGAAGGATAGAAAAATAGGAGGAGAGTCCCACAAAATTAATAAGTTGAGATTTAAATACACTTAGAAGCAGTTGCCAATGGAAATTAACTCTCGGATACCTAAAGTAGGTACGAGCTTGGTCGAGGCTAACGGGAACCGCAGCTAGGACTTGGGCGGTTTGCAAGAGAGAGGCTTTAGTACATTTCCTCCCGAGCATGTATAAAAGTACTATGGGGAAGGGTGATGGTCTGGCAAGACTTAGAGGAACAAATTTACTGTATGTTTTCTCAAGGAAATTAGGTTTTACCAAGTAATTCGAAGAATGCCAATGATTTAACTCAAGCTTGGTATTTTCAATTTCCAAAATTATGGAGTTCCTGTAAGGGCGACCAAGTGTCTCTAAGAAGGAATATGATAAAAGATTATGCCTTATTGGGTAATCTTGGTAAATGAACCAATGGTTGCATTGGACAATGGCTAAGCTTTTACTCAGCGAGGAGCCGGCTAAAAGTTTAGACAAAAAGAAACACTTATTTTTTAGAAAACTGACCATAAGTTTTCGGAGAGGGTCTCCACAAGCAGGTAGTTGGCTTAGCGAACTTTACTTGCCTTACTGGCCAATTAGAATTAGCTATTAACGCTAAGAAGAACTTTAGTAAGGTGAAAATTAAGAGTTCTTGCTCAAATGCAACAAATGGTGAAAGCCCTGTTAAAGATTTTAATGTCATTGAGTGAGGAGAGTCAAGGAAGACAGGATTTTGCCTAAACTTTATATTCGCAAATGAAAAAGCGAAGGGAAAAGATTTGTTTATTTTCCAATTAGAAAAAGTTTGATGAAATTAACAATTATGCAATATAATTTTAATAAACATAGTTCATTTGAACTTTTTAACAAATAGGGTCGCAGACCTCTAAACATTAAACGGTTGCTCCAGGCAATTGACAATTTACAAGGTTTCAAACCTTACATGTTTCTAAAATCTTTACAAGAGTTAAACCAATAAACAATGAAATAATTAAAGCTTGAACGTGAATTGGAGTACAAAAAGTGTACCTTAAGAAATTCTTGAGAGAATGTTCTAGAGAAAATGACAATTTTGAAAATGACAATAATAACAACGTGAAAAATAAGATAGAAGTTCCTACAACTTCTTATATTTATACCGAGTTAATATATGAGAATTATACAAAGAGGGCAGGTCACTTACTGTGAAACCTGGAGAAAGTGAAAAGGAAGTTTCTAGACTTCCTATGTTTAATTAGGAATCACGAGAACAATAGGGCAGTTTCCATTTCGTGAAACCTGAACATGACTCGCTCAAGAGTTTAGAGAATTGTTTTCCCTGATTTTGAAGGGAGGAACAATGTAAGTTTGAAACGTGTGCTAGACACGTATCACAAAGATTATACAGAGATACTTAATGATAAACCAACAAAATGGAAGGGCACTTCTTGGAATGACACCTTATTGAAACAAACCTAGATTAAAAGTTTATTGCAGATTGTTAGTGAAAGGTTTAGGAAAGAGAAATGGGAATTAAGGAAAATGTTCATGGCCGTATTTAATATAACCGGACGATCGCGACGCGGTAGAAACGTGGAGAACGCACTTATTATCACTATAGTCTGTAAAGATTGATTCAAAGTTCACTATAGAAACACTAAAGTTCATGAAAAGAAAGTTATTGCAATTATGGAAAGAACTGATTGCACTATATAGGTGAGAGTCTATTTCTTGAAAAAGTTGTAATTTACAATTAAATGCGCCATAGAATATTCCAGAGGTTCCAGCGGTGGAAGAAAGTTAGCTATTGCAAAAATTTATAAGGAAGATTCCTCATTTTAACTAGCATTTTCACAGTGCGTGAACAATACTTGACGACAAGACTCGCAGATAGAGAACAAGGTCTAGAAGGTTCCAGAACGACCTTAGCAGAAAACGGGGTTGAGAAAATCCAACGGAGGAAATAATTTTATAATTATAGGCAGCGGGTATTAGATAATATCCCACGTAGCGAGAGGATTTCTCGTTTGAATCGCTTAAGAAAAGCTCTTTTATAGTAAGGTTGGCTTATACACGCAAAAGCTCAACATGGCAAAACCCACGAAGAATGATTATTGCCCCAAAGTAAATAATTTCACACTGCCTATATTTAAAAGCACTTGGAAGTTAAAACCATGAAGATGAGGTTAAAACTTTTTTAAAAATGGTACTTATCTCGATTTCATGTTGAAGTCGGAGTTCCTCACTGATGCTTAGAGTTCCAACATGGCGTAAAAGAGGGTGAGCCTCTTGGTTTGAGGAGGCAAGCTCGAGAGGAGCTTTGACTGAACGAGTCAACTGCAGACGGAGAAGTGAGAACAGCTCAACGGAGCACAGAGAGACCACGGAAGGGGAAAGAGAGGGGGTAGGAAACAAAAGGTATACATATCAGCATAACCAACTTAGCAAAAAATACATTTTCTTCTTGATGGATGGTCTTCTAAGAGTTGATAGTAGGCGATATTAGCGCAGCATGGTGAGTGAAACAGTAGACGTAGTCCTCTTGCTCAAGGAGAAAATAGCTGACGATAGTAACGAGATCTGGTGGCCAGATGGATATGTAAGTCCTCTTGCACGATGAGGAATTGAGTAGCTTCAGAGGTCCGCTACTAGATGACGCTAGGTGGGTCACAGAAGTTATATATCTGAAACATACTTATGAAGACATAAGAGATATGCCCAATAAGGAGAAAACAGATGATCACTGTTGGTGTTTGACAAAGAGGAAGGAAGAAATGAACATGCAAAGAGCAATAAAAATTATATCTCAGGTACCGTGTATTCAAAGAATACACCATACTGGGGGGGAGAACACCAACAGAGAGCAAATAAACAGTTACACATTTATTGGAAGCGGAGCGATCAAAGACAGTGGTCTTGTGATCGGTCCATTTGTGGTCAAGATTCTGGCCACCCTGACTCTCCCATCTCTTCCAGGGTAACATTCGGTCACCCTACCAGAAACCCATACTAGGGGGGGTGAAACATCCCTAACCAAGACCAAGTCCCCCACTTTAATGTCGGGACTGGAAAGAAACCACTTCTGCCTCCGTTGCAAGGAAGTTAAATATTCCAAGTTCCATCTCTTCCAAAAGGAATTACGGAGGGCTTCAAGTTTACGCCAAACAATAGGTAAATTAAAATCCCTGTAAGAATTAGGAAGAGGAGGAGGGGCAGAAAGAGAAGTGCCGATAAGGAAGTGACCAGGGGTGAGTGGAAGTAGGTCATCAGGGTCATTGGAAAGCGGAGTTAAAGGGCGAGAGTTAACAACACCTTCAATTAGAACAGACAGAGAGTTGAATTCTTCGTAAGTCAGAATTCGATTACCTAAGACTTTTCTTAAATGACGTTTAGTGAGCTTTACGCAAGATTCCCACCTACCACCATGATGCGGAGCGTAAGGAGGTATGAAGCGCCATTTGAAACCTCTTGAATAAGAAAAATTAGAGATGTGTTCCATGGCAGGAGAGGAAGTAAGAGCTTTCTTCCACAGGGAAGCTGCGCCCTGAAAGGTGGAAGCGTTATCAGAGAACATCTCAGAAGGAACACCACGCCTAGCGGTGAAACGAGAGACAGCTGATAAATATAAGAAGTAGAAGCATTCGTTACTAGTTCCAAGTGGATTGCGCCGGTAACCATGCAAACAAAGAGAGAAACATAAAGCTTACCAAACAATTTGCGTTTAGCTTCAGGAGAGTTTCGTTGATATTGGAACGGACCCATATAGTCCACGCCAGTTAAAGCAAATGGGCGTATTGGAGAAGAACGAAAAGAGGGCAGATCGCTCATTAATTGAGTGTTGATTTTAGGTTTCGCTTTGAAACAAGGAATGCACTTATGAATTACAGAAGAAACTTCATGAATTCCATTTATAATCCAGTACTTTTCTCTTAAAAGGCAGAGCAGAGTACGTGTACCAACATGAAGATTACGGTAATGAAAGTCACGTATAATTAAAAAAGTAACGTGATGTTTGGAAGGCAAAATAACGGGATGCTTTTTGTCCTCAGAGAGTAAAGATTGCGAGAGCCTTCCACCTACCCTAAGTAATCTATGGTCATCAAGGAACGGGGCTAAAGCACGAAGACGGCTGGATTTGGGAAGATCTCTTCTAGAAGAAAGCAATGACAATTCAGAAGAAAAGGCTTCTTGCTGTGTCAGTTGTAAAATCTTAATGGTAGCGAGATTCAATTCATGATTGGTAAGGTGTGGTTTAGGGAGAAGAGGTTGGTCAACCACAAGATATTTCCATCTAAGGAGATAGGCAACAATCCGTAGTAATTTATGGAAGGAAGAATAGCGTGACAACAAAGGATGAGATGCGTTGGAAACAAGACACGAAGCAATGGGTAGAGGTACTTTAGCGTCAGGCAAGTTGGAGTTCGTAGCTGTGGGTTTAGAAGGCCATGAGGAAGATTCGTCGATTAGCCACGAGGGCCCATGCCAGTACAATTGGGAAGCTACCAATTGAGAGGGTAAACAACCACGAGAGATGATATCAGCTGGATTATCCGCACTGGGAACATGCCTCCATTGACATCCCGAAGAAAGAGTTTGAATTTTGGAAACCCTGTTTGCGACAAAAGTTTGCCAATGAGAGGGGTTTTTGGCGATCCAAGAAAGGGCGATCATAGAATCGCTCCAGAGATAGATTTGCGAGAATTCGACCTTTAATACTTCCCGTAATTTCTTGACAAGTTCTGCAGCCATTAGTGCAGCGCACAGTTCGAGCCTAGGCAAAGTGATAGTTTTAAGAGGAGCGACCTTCGATTTGGCACAAACAAGGTTAGAAACTGGAGATCCATAGAGTGAATCGTGATAAACTAAATATGCACAGCAACCATAAGCTTTTTCGGAACTGTTCGCGAACACGTGAAGGAAAAAAGATGCATTAGAATGAGAGCTGATTAAATTCCTGGGAATTTCAATAAGGGAAAGATCCAACAAATTGCTGCGAAACGAGAGCCAACGATTAAAAAAAGAAAGAGGGACTGCGTCATCCCATTCACATTTAAGTGACCACAGCTCTTGCATGAAGAGTTTGGCTATAACGATAACTGGGGCAAGAAATTGAAGCGGATCAAAAATTTTTGCAATTTCAGAGAGGATTTGTCTTTTTGTATTTGGAAGCTCTTCTGCGAGCGTAACTTTATAGATAAGAGTGTCAGTGCTAGTGCACCAGTGAACTCCTAGAGTTTTTATAGATTCGGAGTTTCCACAAATTTCGACAGAAGAAGGATCTACGTCTTCAATGGGAAACTGAGCGAGAAACTCAGGGGAGTTGGAGTTCCACTTATGAAGTGGGAAACCTCCATTCCTTAGTAATGCTTGAAGTTCTAAAGATACAAAAGAAGCTTCCTCCCAAGAGGGGAAGGATTGCAAATAATCGTCAACATAGAATGACGTAGTTAGTGCTTCAGAGGCTTTGGGGTTAAATAAATGACCATCTTGTGAGGCAAGCAAGTGTAGGGATCGGATAGCAAGGAAAGCAGAGGGTTTTAAGCCATAGGTAACCGTTTTCAAGCGAAATACCTTAATGGGCTTATTGATTTCATCACGCCACAAGATTCTTTGAAGATCTCGTTGTTCTGGTTGAATTAACACTTGACGGTACATCTGTTTTATATCGGCTATGACAGCTATGGGAAATAATCGAAAGTTTAAAAGTATAGCAGATAAATCTGATTGAATAGCAGGACCAGAATAAAGAGTGTCATTAAGGCTGTTGCCATTAACGTCGGGTGATGAACCATTGAAAACAACTCGGATTTTATCTTTTACAAAAGGGTTTTTCCACACGGGATGATGATTTAAATAAACCGTTTCGATTGGGGGGTGCAATTCATCATCGGATTTGTTAACAACCTCCATATGATCTAAGCTTTCATACTCATCCATGAACTCAGTGTACTGCTTTTTGACGAGGGGTTCCTTTTTGAATTTGCTCTCGATAGCAAAGAGAGCTTTTCGAGCTTTAGGCTGAGAGTTAATAAGTTTGGGGGGATTATGTAATCTTGGCATTTGAACAATGAACCGGCCATCAGAAGAACGAGTGGTCGTGTTCAAAAAAAGTTGCTCACAGAATTCATTTTCTGAAGAAGTTACATTAGGAGAATCAACATTTTCAAGCCTCCAAAACTGTTCCAGATCAGTATTGGAGAAGTAACATTGAGATGCAGGTTGGGGTGAATAATGGGAAAGTTGCCCTGCGACAATCCATCCAAAATTGGTGTCTCTAGCGACCACGTTTGAGGATAGCTTGCGAACCTGTTTCCTAAGGCAGTTCCAAAAGACATTGGCACTAAAGAGTATGTCAATGGGATTTTGTGTGTTAAACTAAGGATCGGCTAACCTTAAATGCGAGGGAATGTTTAACCCCGAAATATCAACCGAGTGACTAGGAGTGTCTTCTCCAATGCTATTGAGAATGAGACAATTAAGTTTAAAAAAGTTGTTTCTATGACAAATATCTCTTATGGTTAGTTTTGAAAATTGTAAAGCTTGCGATTTTGAGCTGTTGATGCCCGACACATTGATAGAAGTGGGGTTTACGGGTAGGCCTAGTTTTCTAATCAGGGAATTAGATACAAAATCATGAGTTGCCGCTGAGTCTAGAAGACCGCGTGCACGGACCCAGTTGCCAAAGTTATCCTGAACGTCAATTTGAACAGTAGACAACAATACTTGAGCACTGCGAATGGACTTAGCATTTTGAATGTATGATGAAGCATTAGAACTGTTAACACTATCATTTTTAGGAGAAGTGGATGCTGTTGATGACCTTGCTTGATCATGACGATGTAGCAGAGTATGATGAGCCTTTTCACAATGGTAGCAAAGTCTTGTGGACTTACAGTTAGAAGCAGAATGCGTGGGCGCTAGGCAGTTGAAACAATATTTGTTTTGAGCGACTAATTTTCGTCTGTCATCGACTGACATTTCTTTAAAGGATTTGCAGAGGTATAGGGCATGGGGATCTTTACAAAGTATGCACTTTACCGGTTCGTTTAAACTTTTGCGAGGTTCACCTTGCGTGTTTAAAACAATGGAGCTAGCAACACGACGTTCACTAGACCTAGTTGGGTAACCAGTAGTGTTTGATTTAAATTTGGATGAGCTGGACCCTGGTTTTTGGGTATTAGACGCTGAGCGTTCGCTTTTGGGTTTGATGGACATTAATTCGAATTTGGAACTAGGAGATGAAGGTTCGCTCTGATTAGCTAGCGCGGTTAAAAGTTGGCATCTAGCGTTTATGAAAGTGACTAAATGCTCGTAAGAGTAGTCGTCTTCCTTAGAAAGTTCAATTTCCCAAGCTTTGAGGGTAGCAGCATCAACTTTAGAAACTACTAAATGTATTAGGAAAGTATCCCAATGTTCAGTAGGCTGCTCTAATTGGGACAAAGCTTTAACGTGGAGTTGGGTAGTGTCAATTAAAGTACGCAAACTAGTGACGTCATTGTGCTGTGACGCAGGTAGGTTAAATAGAGCCTTAATATGGCGTTGAATACGTAAACGTGAATTTCCATATCTTTCTTTTAATAAGTTAAAAGCAATGGGGTAATTTTCGGCACGCAGAGGAAGTGCTTCAACTAACTGCAAAGCTTGACCTCGAAGGATAGATCTCAAGTAATGAAACTTGTAAATAACTTGAATGTCTTCATTGTCATGAACAAGGGAGCAAAATAATTCATAGAAAGAATCCCAAGTGGATTCATCTCCAGAAAAATGGGGTAAATCAATTTTCGGTAAAGTAGGTTTGGGCTTGTGAGTGCCCTCACGGAAAGAAGTTTGGGGTTCGTGAAGAGAACCAAGAACAGAAGCGTCCTTTTTCTGCTCCTCTTCAAGTTGGCGTATTATTCTGAAAGCAGAACCTATGCCTTCGTAATATAAGTTCTCTACTTCGACACGATCTTCTGTTTGATTGAGCATGCAAGTTTCAATTTCAGTTTGAATGTTACAGTAGTTTTCATAAGAACGTTCAAAATCCTTTACACGATGTTTCAACAAATCTAATTGCGCGTCTGAGGGATCTAATTCTTTTATGTACCTTCTGAATCGGGTAATTTGCCCTTTATAGGATGCTCGTTTAGAAGTAAGTTTTTCATCCTTATCCTTATCAGTGGGAGCCATATTAAAGAGGATAAATGAAAATGTAACTCACGAAACTGTGGAACCTTGGAAATGCTGTCAAGCTGGCAGCAGCGAATGAGTAGAAAGAATGGGACACACCATAGGAGACAGGAGCGGCCTCTTTCCCGTTCACAGGCTTTGCACGATGTGGTTATAGCTGAAATATTCAACACAGATATTAGAAATATGCAAAGTATTGTCAAATGACACTTTTTTAAAGAGAGAAAAGAAAAAATGGGCTCTCCCGGGTTTCTGGTACCAATTTTTGGGTAGATTATGGGATGAGGAATAACCCACCCACCAAGGGAAGATGATTAAGAGAAGGAAGTAGATTTGGGATTTGGAAAAGAAGGATAGAAAAATAGGAGGAGAGTCCCACAAAATTAATAAGTTGAGATTTAAATACACTTAGAAGCAGTTGCCAATGGAAATTAACTCTCGGATACCTAAAGTAGGTACGAGCTTGGTCGAGGCTAACGGGAACCGCAGCTAGGACTTGGGCGGTTTGCAAGAGAGAGGCTTTAGTACATTTCCTCCCGAGCATGTATAAAAGTACTATGGGGAAGGGTGATGGTCTGGCAAGACTTAGAGGAACAAATTTACTGTATGTTTTCTCAAGGAAATTAGGTTTTACCAAGTAATTCGAAGAATGCCAATGATTTAACTCAAGCTTGGTATTTTCAATTTCCAAAATTATGGAGTTCCTGTAAGGGCGACCAAGTGTCTCTAAGAAGGAATATGATAAAAGATTATGCCTTATTGGGTAATCTTGGTAAATGAACCAATGGTTGCATTGGACAATGGCTAAGCTTTTACTCAGCGAGGAGCCGGCTAAAAGTTTAGACAAAAAGAAACACTTATTTTTTAGAAAACTGACCATAAGTTTTCGGAGAGGGTCTCCACAAGCAGGTAGTTGGCTTAGCGAACTTTACTTGCCTTACTGGCCAATTAGAATTAGCTATTAACGCTAAGAAGAACTTTAGTAAGGTGAAAATTAAGAGTTCTTGCTCAAATGCAACAAATGGTGAAAGCCCTGTTAATGATTTTAATGTCATTGAGTGAGGAGAGTCAAGGAAGACAGGATTTTGCCTAAACTTTATATTCGCAAATGAAAAAGCGAAGGGAAAAGATTTGTTTATTTTCCAATTAGAAAAAGTTTGATGAAATTAACAATTATGCAATATAATTTTAATAAACATAGTTCATTTGAACTTTTTAACAAATAGGGTCGCAGACCTCTAAACATTAAACGGTTGCTCCAGGCAATTGACAATTTACAAGGTTTCAAACCTTACATGTTTCTAAAATCTTTACAAGAGTTAAACCAATAAACAATGAAATAATTAAAGCTTGAACGTGAATTGGAGTACAAAAAGTGTACCTTAAGAAATTCTTGAGAGAATGTTCTAGAGAAAATGACAATTTTGAAAATGACAATAATAACAACGTGAAAAATAAGATAGAAGTTCCTACAACTTCTTATATTTATACCGAGTTAATATATGAGAATTATACAAAGAGGGCAGGTCACTTACTGTGAAACCTGGAGAAAGTGAAAAGGAAGTTTCTAGACTTCCTATGTTTAATTAGGAATCACGAGAAAAATAGGGCAGTTTCCATTTCGTGAAACCTGAACATGACTCGCTCAAGAGTTTAGAGAATTGTTTTCCCTGATTTTGAAGGGAGGAACAATGTAAGTTTGAAACGTGTGCTAGACACGTATCACAAAGATTATACAGAGATACTTAATGATAAACCAACAAAATGGAAGGGCACTTCTTGGAATGACACCTTATTGAAACAAACCTAGATTAAAAGTTTATTGCAGATTGTTAGTGAAAGGTTTAGGAAAGAGAAATGGGAATTAAGGAAAATGTTCATGGCCGTATTTAATATAACCGGACGATCGCGACGCGGTAGAAACGTGGAGAACGCACTTATTATCACTATAGTCTGTAAAGATTGATTCAAAGTTCACTATAGAAACACTAAAGTTCATGAAAAGAAAGTTATTGCAATTATGGAAAGAACTGATTGCACTATATAGGTGAGAGTCTATTTCTTGAAAAAGTTGTAATTTACAATTAAATGCGCCATAGAATATTCCAGAGGTTCCAGCGGTGGAAGAAAGTTAGCTATTGCAAAAATTTATAAGGAAGATTCCTCATTTTAACTAGCATTTTCACAGTGCGTGAACAATACTTGACGACAAGACTCGCAGATAGAGAACAAGGTCTAGAAGGTTCCAGAACGACCTTAGCAGAAAATGGGGTTGAGAAAATCCAACGGAGGAAATAATTTTATAATTATAGGCAGCGGGTATTAGATAATATCCCACGTAGCGAGAGGATTTCTCGTTTGAATCGCTTAAGAAAAGCTCTTTTATAGTAAGGTTGGCTTATACACGCAAAAGCTCAACATGGCAAAACCCACGAAGAATGATTATTGCCCCAAAGTAAATAATTTCACACTGCCTATATTTAAAAGCACTTGGAAGTTAAAACCATGAAGATGAGGTTAAAACTTTTTTAAAAATGGTACTTATCTCGATTTCATGTTGAAGTCGGAGTTCCTCACTGATGCTTAGAGTTCCAACATGGCGTAAAAGAGGGTGAGCCTCTTGGTTTGAGGAGGCAAGCTCGAGAGGAGCTTTGACTGAACGAGTCAACTGCAGACGGAGAAGTGAGAACAGCTCAACGGAGCACAGAGAGACCACGGAAGGGGAAAGAGAGGGGGTAGGAAACAAAAGGTATACATATCAGCATAACCAACTTAGCAAAAAATACATTTTCTTCTTGATGGATGGTCTTCTAAGAGTTGATAGTAGGCGATATTAGCGCAGCATGGTGAGTGAAACAGTAGACGTAGTCCTCTTGCTCAAGGAGAAAATAGCTGACGATAGTAACGAGATCTGGTGGCCAGATGGATATGTAAGTCCTCTTGCACGATGAGGAATTGAGTAGCTTCAGAGGTCCGCTACTAGATGACGCTAGGTGGGTCACAGAAGTTATATATCTGAAACATACTTATGAAGACATAAGAGATATGCCCAATAAGGAGAAAACAGATGATCACTGTTGGTGTTTGACAAAGAGGAAGGAAGAAATGAACATGGAAAGAGCAATAAAAATTATATCTCAGGTACCGTGTATTCAAAGAATACACCACACGTCTATCAAGTAGATTTCCGTCAATATCGCTTCCTCAAAACCTCGCTATCAAGCCTGTTTTACCTCATTCACCAAACCGGTGATATTTGTAGGTGATATCGTTGAATACCGCTTCCCGTCGTTTCTCTCTGACGAGTCGCTATCCTCTTACCACATCCACAATCCTCTGTCGTCGTTTAGATTCCGACCCTCGTCGTCGTCGTCAAGGCACCACTAATTGTCGCTGAAACTGCAGAACAAATTTTGCTAGCCTATGAATCCTCGTCGTTGATTCGCACGTCGTGGGCTCACAAAACTGCACGTCGTCTCGTCGTCAGCGTCGTAGGCAACAGCAACAAATATGATTAGCCGTCCACTTCGTCAAAAATAGCGTTGTATTTTGCGTCGTACTTCGTGTCGTGGATTGCGTCGTAACTCGTTGTTTCAGTCCATCCCGGACGAGCCCCCATTTGTGGGAAACGGTTTCCAGATCATGACGCTCACAAGCATCGAATATAGAACTGAATTATTTATTAAAACAATGACACTGATTAAAATACAGTAGAAAATTAAGGGAATGTGTTTCGCGGCTCATCGGAACTCGGAATATTGTTTCTCTTCTTTTTATTCTCAGACAATGGCGCTGAGCTTACTCCTGCGCCCGCTAGATCCCATACTCGGCCCTCTTGATCCTCATCCGGTTCCCACCAAGGTTCCCACAATATTATTTTTAATTTATTGTTAAACCAACACATTTAGACATTTGAGGACAAAGTCGTTCCTGAAAATTTGCTTTATTGCAAGGGACTTCAAGTGGGATGACACTTCTGGTTTCTTGACCTCCGGTTTAGACAAAAAACTGGCTGTACTTTTTTGGCTACTTTTGCACTTGTGCCTCAGTAAATTTGATGTGCCTGATTTGTGTCCTGAGTATGAATACATTTTTTACAGGTAAAACATCCTACTATATCGTTCACCTTTTCGTTTCCATTGAAATCGTAACCAAAATGTCTCCCATATCGTTGACTTGAGCTTTGTTTCACGCACTATTGAATATTCACCTTGTTTTATTTTAATAGATAGTTTATCCATATTGGTGAAATGATGCTCGCGGTAACATTCGGGTTTATCCGCGGATATCCGCATCCGTGCAGGGCTTTATATTATTGGGTTATGCGTGCACATATTCTTTGAAAAATGGTTACTAAATATATTTTAATGATAAGGTTGTTCGAAGAGGAAGAAGACGATGATGTGTTGCTATGATATTTGTTGCGAAAGAAACCAAGAAAACCTATGATTTCAATATTCAAAACCTGACGCGAAGAAGGATTTCTCTGTTTGTTAATAAAGAATCATTTATCTTTAGAAGAAGAAAGATTCAGGAGTTAATTAGATTAAATCGTAAGCAGTTTGATTAAATACATTTTATTTCCGACATTTTCTCACTTCATAAAACATGTGCTGCATCCGCTTGTCGCGAGACACTACTGCTCTGAGAGCGGTCTCCTACGGTTCATCTCGATCGCCGATCTGTGTCGCCTGTCTCCGTCTCGCGCTCTCAAATGTACTTCATAAGGTTGAATGGGGAGCAGATCGAAAGCGACCTGTCTCGGTCGCTTGTCTCTGTCGTGTGCAGCCAAATGGTACCTTTACGTAAAACGAAAAAGAATGGAAGAATAATTTAAATGGTGCAGTGACAATATCATTCATACCTAGTGTCAAGGATAGGTTAAAAATAAACTTCCCATTAACTAGCAATGTAACTACTTTTTAACAGGACATGGTAAGATAAATTCGTATTTTTTTCGTTTCAAATTAAAAGACAGTCCATTGTGTGCGTGTGGCAATGAAGAACAAACAGTTGATCATTTATTATTTACATGCGTTAAACTGGAAAAAGAAAGACAGTTGTTTAAGGACAATATGGTAAATATACATGGAAAATGGACGTTCGAAAAAAAAAGCTAATGAAGCACTATATAATTAATTTTATATTTTAATTTAATAGATTTAGAAAGAATGTCAAGTAGTTGAACAGATTCTTAATATTGGTGTAGCTCATAAAAACAATAAGTTAATAGATTTAGACAGTTCCTAGAACAATATATCACCAAACAAATAGCCATAGAACAATAATGGATAATGTAAATATATGTTATTAAAATTGTAAACATTTTGTAAACATAGCGTGTAGTATTACTTTCATTATAATGGAACATGCTGTTAAAAATAAGTAAATAAATAAATAAATAAATAAATAAGTAAATAAATAAAAAAGGTTATGTAAAGAGGTCTCTTTTGGAGTTCTGTGATAAGTGTAACCAATTAATAATTTTGTTTTTGATCTAGGTCTAGAGTTTTTGACAAATGTCCTGGTGGTAGGCTATTATAAATTTGGAATTAACTAGCGATTTAGAGGGTCATTTAAATTATATTAAATGTAGAACATAACATTTTCCCCAATGAGACACAATTTAATGGATATTGGCAAACACCTAGCGTGCTAGCTAGTAATTTTTACTGTGCATGATAATTTATTTTGTGTGCCCTCCCAAGCTCTAAGACCACAAGCCGCCGCTGAAGATCAGATGGGTAGATAGAAAACAAATGAAGGAGTATTTATTTATATTGGGTTGACCTGCTGAAAATTTGCAATATCAATATTGTCAATAACGCTACACGGAAAAAATGGCTTCAAAGCCATCTTTAGATTGATGAAGTTCATTATGAGAAAGGAATTTTTTGAGGCGTGGGTTGGATTTAGAAAAGGTTACTTTTCATTCCAGACCAGACCGGTTTCAAATCACTTCTCATCTTGTTGTAGAAACCGTGGGACTTTCTTAATGAAATAGCCACATTTAATTATGAATGGTTAGTTGGAATGTCCCAACATTGATTTGTCTAGGCGAGTGATAAGAAACGAGGTGGGTGTTTCTCTGTGTGTAATGAGGTCTGTTCCATGGACAATAAGTTGCTCTAATGTATTCTGATGGGCGTTGTCACAGCTCTCCCTGCAGGGGTGTCAACAACACAGGGAGCTGCCCTCAAAAGATGCCTTCAACCTTCAAAGAATGTTAGCGGCTTCGGTGGCGTAGTTGGTAGCATGCTGAGCTTCTATGCCCAAGATCGCGGGTTCAAACCCGGCCGAAGTCGTCAGATTCTTTAAGAGCAATAAAATCCCTCAGTATGCCTCTCTTCGGAGGAGAAGTAAAGCCGGCGGTCTCTTGCCATAGATTTATGGCATGTAAAAGATCCTTCCACAGACTAAACTTGTGTGAAGCTAAATGTCTAGGTTAGATTTCGTTAGAACGCTCTAACCAAGTTCCAACGTTCACCAGTAGATATCAGTGACATAGCGAAAGTTGGAACTACACACATCAAAAAAAGTTTTGCATCACCTCGGTTCCAAGAGTTCCGGAACCTTTAAATACAAAGGGAATAGAGATCAACACAAACAACATTTCAGCTCGTTTTATTGCTCATGAGACCCACACATTGCATGTTGTACCATCATACAGCTAGACTTTCAGCATTTGTGGTCCAGATTGCAGTGCACACCACTACCTCTAATACCCAGTAGCACGTCCTCTTGCATTGATGCATGCCCGTATTCGTCGTGGCATACTATCCACAAGTTCATCAAGACACTGTTGGTCCAAATTGTCCCACTCCTCAACGACAATTCGGCGTAAATCTCTCAGAGTGGTTGGTGGGTCAAGACGTCCATAAACAGCCCTTTTCAACATATCCCAGGCATGTTCGATAGGGTTCATGTCTGGCGAACATGCTGGCCACTGTAGTCGAGCGATGTCGTTATCTTGAAGGAACGCATTCACAAGATGTGCACGATGAGGTCGAGAATTGTCGTCCATGAAGACAAATGCCTCTCCAATTTTCTGCCGATATGGTTGCACTATGGGTCGGAGGATGTCATTCAGGTATCGTAAAGCCGTTTCGGAGTTTCCATGACCCCCAGTGGCGTACGTCGGCCCCACATAATGCCACCCCAAAACATCAGGGAACCACCACCTTGCTGCACTCGCTGGACAGTGTGTCTAAGACGTTCAGCCTGACCAGGGTGCCTCCAAACACGTCTCCGACGATTGTCTGGTTGAAGGCATATGCGACACTCATCGGTGAAGAGAACGTGATGCCAATTCCGTGGGGTCCATTCAGCATGTTGTTGGGCCCATCTGTACCGCGCTGCATGGTGTCGGGGTTGCAAAGCTGGACCTCGCCATGGACGTCGGGAATGAAGTTGCGCATCATGCAGCCTATTGCGCACAGTTTGAGTTGAAACACGACGTCCTGTGGCTGAACGAAACGCATTATTCAACATGGTGGCATTGCTGTCAGGGTTCCTCCGAGCGGCAATCCGTAAGTAGCGGTCATCCACTACAGTAGTAGCCCTTGGGCGGCCTGAGCGAGGCCTGTCATCGACAGTTCCTGAATCTCTGTACCTCCTCCATGTCCGAACAACATCGCTTTGGTTCACTCTGAGACGCCTGGAAACTTCCCTTGTTGAGAGCCCTTCTTGACACAAAGTAACAATGCGGACGCGATCGAACTGCGGTATTGACCTTCTAGGCATGGTAGAACTACAGACAACATGAGCAGCGTACCTTCGTCCTGGTGGAATGAATGGAACTGATCGGCTGTCGTACCCCCTCCGTCTAATAGGCCCTGCTCGTGCATGGTTGTTTACATCTTTGAGCAGTTTTAGTGACATCTATGAACAGTCAAAGGGACTGTATCTTGGATACAATATACACAGTCAACGTCTATATGCCGGAGATCTGGGAACCGAGGTGATGCAAAACTTTGTTTGATGTGTGTACTTGAAATTGAACGGAACTTGTAGCTCATCCTATGGGTGTCTGCTTGAAGCATCACCAGCCTCTGGCAAGCCGAACATGTCCTCCCACTCCCGGCATAAAAGCCATACGATAAATAACTAAATAAAAGAGCTCACTTAGTTCCCACGTGGGCGGCTTCGGTAGCGTAGTCGGTAGCATGCTGAGCTTCTATGCCCAAGGTCATGGGTTCAAACCCAGCTGAAGTCATCGGATTTTTATGAGCGTTAAAAATCCCTCAGTATGCCTTCCTTCGGAGGGCAAGTAAAGCCAGCGGTCCTATGTCATAGATTTATGGCATAATAAAGAACCTTCCACTAACTACACTTGTGTGAAGCCAAAATGTGTAGGCTAGAATTGATAACGCTCTATTAGTTCCAACGTTCGCCACCAGGTGCTGACTGAGATGCCATCTAGTAGCGAAGTTCACAGCTAGGTTTCGTGGACGGTAGCATTTGGTAGCAAAGGTAGGAACTACTTGAAATTATTGTCTGCAGTCCTTCCTTGAATTTAAAAAAAAATACACACACTAATACAGTCATCACAATTAATACCGGTTATCAGACAGATTCTACACACTCCCCAAGTACACGGGGCTACATGGCCGCGTTGTCGCAGCCCCTAATCTAAGGAACCAACCGAAAACCTTCAAAGAATGAAGATTGGACTTGGAAGGAAGAGCCATGCAAGACAGATGGGAAGGAGCAGGGGATGTGTTTCAAAATCACAGGGAAATACGAAATAGTCGTTGTTGTTGTTTGAGTCTTCATTCTTTTGAGTGGTTTGATGCAGCCCCACCATTCCTCCCTGTCTTGAGGTAATCGTTTCATCTCTATATAGCTACCACACCCTACATCCAAGGCAATCTGTTTAACATATTCTAACCTTGGTCTACCCTTACAGTTCTTGTCCTCGACCCTTCCTTCCATAACTTAGTTTGATATTCCTTGGGTGTCTGAGTATGTGTACTACCAACCTCTCTCTTCTCTTCATTAGCAGTCGCCAGAAACTTCTCTCCTCTCCCACTTGGCTTAATACCTCTTCATTTTTTGTTACTCTATCTGTCCATCTGAGCTTCATCATTATCCTGTAACACCACATTTCAAACGCTTCTCTTCTCCTCTTTTCTGTTGCACCAACTGTTCAAGTTTCACTCCCATAGAGCGCCACGCTCCAGACAGAGGCTTTAAAAAATAACTTTCTAATACCGTTGTTGTTGTTGTTGTTGATTCTTTTAGGGCCTTTGCGACATCGTGGTCATGTAGCCGCGTGCACTTTGGTGTGTGTTGAATTTGTCTGATAACCTGTGTTACTGTGATGTATATACTGGTGTGTGTATTTGTAATCGAGATAGGTTTGCCGCTGAAAGCGTCCGTAGCCTACGTTATGAACCATCCCGGCATTTGCCTGGAGTAAAGGTGGGAAACCACGGAAACCACTGCCTGGATGGCTGAGGTAGGAATCGAACCCAACTCTTCTCAACTTTGTCACACGAGGCTGAGTGTACCCCGTTCCAGCCCTCAGACCAGAATTAAATTTCTTGACAGAGCCTAGAATCGAACCCGGGCCTTCGCAGTGACGGCCAAGAACGCTAGCCACTACGCAACGAGGTGGACTAGACCCAAGTTAGTCGCTTGGTTGGCTGTGGCAACGTGGTCATGTAGCCCCGTGTACTTAGGGTGTGTGTAGAATCTGTCTGATAACCGGTGTTAATTGTGATGACTGTATTAGTGTGTGTTATCTGTAATTCAGATAAGGACAGCAGACGATCAATTTCAAGTAGTTCCTACTTTTGCTACCAAATGCTACCGTCAACGACACCTAGCCACAAACTTGGCTACTAAATGCCACCGCAACCTGCTCCTGACGGTGAACGTTGGAACTTAATAGAGGGCTAATCAAATCATACCTACAAATTTAGCTTCATAAAATTATAGTAAGTGGAAGGTTCTTTTACATGCCATAAATCTATGACATGGACCCGACGGCTTTACTTCCCCTCCGAAGGAAGGCATACTGAGGGATTTTTAACGCTCTTAAAAAATCCGACGACTTTGGCCGGGTTTGAACCCGCAATCTTGGGAATAGAAGCTCAGCCTGGTACCAACTACGCCACTGAAGCCACCTAGACCCAAGTTAGCGGTCACCTGTACCATCCCCAGTTGTATCTGCTAACAAAGTATGTTCAACTGCCACACACCATCCTAGCGATGGTAGAGGAATGATCCTTCACAGAGGATAAGCGATTTTAAAAAAAAGTCTTTATAATAATATGAAACAGAGCTGAGATATTAATAATGCCCCAATGCCAACTCAGAGCTAATTTATTTGGTAATCTACGAAGACAGGACATATAACAAAAACTCCCTTAATTTAAAGAAAAATGTGTTACCATCCATAATTCTCCACGGACCAAGCAAGCATCTCAAAGAACAGAATGGTGATCTGTAATAATTCCCAACGGACTGTGCCAGGCTACTCATTGCAGCCCTTGGAAACAGATGCGGAGAAGTCTTCCAGTTTACCCCTTGCAGACCGCAATAAAATTGATATAGGTTTTAATATCACCGGTGGTCGTTAGAGGAGGATGGCAGATGAACTCTGAGATATTATATCTGGAGAGGGATCTGCTCAAGTGAATCAAATAGTCTTCATTACTCACACCAAGTTATCATTCTAAGCTGCTCTTCTCAAGTTTCTTCTGTTTTCATCCAAATAAAAGGCACAGAGACGAAATCAGGTCGCGTTTCTAGGGCCGAAAGTTACTTTAGTGTTATAAATCCAACGTATTATATTAGTAGACCTATTATTATATTCGTTAATTCCTTCGGAGGGGAAGTAAAGCCGGCGGTCCCATGTCATAGACTTATGACATGTAAAAGAACCTTCCACTAACTAAACTTGTGTGAAGCAAAATTTGTAGGTTAGGTTTGATTAATGCTCTTAAATTCCAACGTTCTTCACCAGGCGCTGCTTGCGGTGGCATCTAGTAGTAACCAAGTTTACAGCTAGGTGTCATGGGCGGTAGCATTTAGTAGCGAAAGTAGGAACTACTTTAAATTATCGTCTGCAGTCCTTACTTGAATTAAAAAAAACAGATAACACACACTAATACAGCCATCACAATTAACACCGGTTATCAGACAGATTCTACACACACCCTAAGTACACGGGGCTACATGACCGCGTTGTCACAGCCCCTAAACTAAGGAACCAACCAACGAAGGACAGCGTTAAAACGCAATCAATTTGCATGTGTTTTTCTGACCTTTTCTTCTTTCTTCTTTCTTCTCAATAACCTCTCATATATTAACTATGCTTCCTCTTTCTTCTGTCACTTGTTTTCTGTTTTTTTTTCTTTGGGTGATTGCTCAATTTTCTTGTTTCTGAGTGTTTCTCTGTATGTTTTCCTGTCTGCCATGTCTTCTATAGAGATGTTTAATCTCTTGAGGTCTTCCACGGTTTCTTTTACCCAATTGGTTTTCAGTGTACCATTCATAACTACATTAAAAATTGTCTTGGTCAGTCTGTCTTCGTTCATCCTATGTATGTGTCCATAAAATTTTGCCCTTCTTTTCCTGATGTTCTTTGTAACCGGCTCTGTTTGTACAGTTCTATTATCGGTCTCTTTATCCATATTCTCTCTTTCTGAACTGGCCCGTAAATCTTTCTCAGTATTTTTCTCTCTTCTTTTTCTCGTTCCTTGATTTTTGTTCTTCCCTTGATGGCTGTCGTTTCTGAAGCGTATAAGGCTTCCGGTAAGACTACTGTATTATAGTGTCGTAGTTTGGAATTGATGGAGATACTTTTTTATTGAAGTGGTGCTCCCAGTAACTTCAGCACAGCGACTGAAGTCCAGGCAACCATCATGGGGAACGGCAACTAGCCTGCAGGACAACAACTTCAACATCCTAGATGCCTGGAATACCAAATGGCGGGAACAAACGTCCTTGACACACCATCAGTTAATCGAAACTCCTTGGGTTCGGCCTGCAGGATTTCATCTACCTCGGCGCCAATGGTGTGCACTGAATCGGATAAGAACGGGCCAAGGAACGTGCGCAACGATTCTGAACCAATGGGGTTGGAAGTCCTCTCCCGCATGTGACTGCGGCGAAGAACAGCAGACTATGGATCACGTAGTCTTCGCATGTTCCCTCAGAGCATTCAAAGGAACATTGCAAGACATACACAAGCTGTCCCTCGACGCCATTGACTGGCTTCAACTGTTCAATTTTGGACTCTAGTTTTTCAAACTTGAGATCAAGTGGATCTTAGTGTATATCAATGTATATATATATATATATATATATATATATTTGTTTAATAATTGTTTTATCTATTCCTTCTACCATCATACGATAAATAAATAAATTGTAGTGGTTCCATGTAAGTATGTATGCTTTCTGTAATTTCGTGATCCTTTCTTCATTGGATGCCAAGTTAAGTCCTGTCTTCTGTATAATCTCTCCCAGGTATATGAAACTTTCCACTTGCGTTATTTTTCCGTATTTGGTTTCCAGTGGGTGTCTGTCTG
The DNA here is from genome assembly GCA_946902985.2 of Meconema thalassinum. Classification (NCBI taxonomy): domain Eukaryota; kingdom Metazoa; phylum Arthropoda; class Insecta; order Orthoptera; family Tettigoniidae; genus Meconema; species Meconema thalassinum. The sequence goes on from OX336400.1 coordinate 55,529,386, forward strand.
TAGATTTAGTGTCCATGTACTGTGTTTTACGTATGAGATTTGTAGCCCTGTTTTGGCTGAGATTTCATATAGCGTCTCGAGAGCTTCTTTGACTTCTTTTCTGTTATTTGTTATAATGGCTATATCATTGTTATCTATTTTCTCCCTCTTGTTCTTCTTAATCTACGAGGAAACCTTGGTATCCAGAATAAGCTCAATTTTATATTAGCCAATGTCGTGGTGGCTGCTGATCACGTCATCCGCTTTATAGGAGAGAGGATTAGCGCCTCATTCTAAATTTTCAAGTGACTCAAAGAACTTATTTTCATTTGAAATCATATTTTTTATTCCGTACATTTTCCTATACTATTATTATTCCCGGTCACGAAAACCAAGATTAACGGCTGAGGGGACCCAATGCGCTGACCATGCGTCACCCCAATATCTGCAGGTCAAATGGCTGAGCAGTGGTCGCTTGGTACACCTAGGCCCTTCATGGGCTGTAGTGCCAGGGATTATTTATGTTTTTTTATTATTATTAGACTATTATTATTATTATTATTACTGAACTTGCCCAGTTTCATTCATTTCATCTCGCATTAACTCCTCTCACGAGGTTGACATCAGGAAGGGCATCCTGCCGTAAAAACCATCCGCCACATAGAATTCCATCGCATCTCATCCCCGATAGGCATACATTATTATTATTATTAGTCTATTATTTCATATATTTTTTTTGTTTGTGTTTATTTAAAGCTGTTTTAATCAAATGTATTCAAACTGTGTTGCGAGGGACAGATGATCTTTCTGTTTCGCCAATTAAGACAACAATCATCATCATAATCTTATTAAAACAAATAACAAATAATATTACGGACATATAGTTCGAATGGACAACTCCCGACTGACCAAGAAAATCTTCCTCATAGTCAATGGAATCCGACCAACCAAAGTACGCTGGCTAGCAGACACCCACAAGGACCGCACTGAAATCAACATTGACCCGCTAACAACAGGGATTGCACATAGACAGAAAGTAAATTCATATAAGTTTCCACCCAAGTTCCCTACGAGACGGAATTTGAAACTCAAAGCTGCATGGACACAAGAAAGAAGACAGGTCATAGGGAAAGGAAAAGGATAAGGAAGTTTTGGGAAGATAAGAAGTACAAGACGAATGCTAAATAATGGTTCTACGTGCTCCTTAGAGGGGGTAAACCAAGAGAACAATGGATGGATTCCGTTAAGAGATGCGTGGCTACCAGAGGTTTAACCGAGGAAGATGCTGAAGACCGAAATTTGTGGAGGAGTAGAGTATTTTTGGGTTCAAGGAAAACTACTGTACTGTAGAATATTCCTAATAAAGAAGAAGAAGAAGAAGAATATCAGCATTATCAACATTTCAAGGAACTCAAGAAATGTGAAATTCGGAAGTCAATCCGACTGGGCTTTCCCAAAAACAACCTACATACCATACCTTGCATTTACGGATGATCTGGCGATACTAACCGAAGATGAGGATACAGCTATCAAACCGCTCGAGATAACGTGCAGAAAAGGTGGGACTACAGATCTCGTTCCAGAAAACTAGATTCTTCAGTTCAAAGACAGATATCACGAGCCTGAAAACAAAATACGGTATTGTTACGTGCCAACCCCCTAGTGGCACTATTGTAAACTGGATTACGGTGAATACAAAGCACAACACCAATTACTGCTTAAAGAAATAATTAACTTTATTGTGGCCAGAAAGATACACTACTCATCAGCAAATACAAACAATTAGAACCTTACTCCAGTTTCCTCAAGTCTCTTCCTTGAGCGCTCTTGCCCTTTTCACTTGTCAACAAACCACAGAAATTAAACCGTCCTAATGAGTCCGGTGGCCTTGACCGAAGCTACGTGCTCCTCTTCCTCATGTACAACAAATGCAGTTACTTACGATAATCCGCTACCCGCTGTTTCGCTGTCCACAAGCTGGGGAAACAATGTCACTGGATTTCGTAACTCGCACGGCACTTCGTCACCACACACTTCTGTCGCACTCGCTCAAAAGCACACACCCACAGAAAACTCGGTCCCCTCACTGTTGAAGCCGCTTATATAGCAGGCTGGTGACTCAATGAATTCAAGAATCGTGCAGGGCACACGGCTTCTCGACATTTCCTTCACTGGTTCAGTAACGAATATTCTGGATCATCCCTTTGTCCTAGTAGCCCTGTTGCATAAGGCACACGCTATACATGAGGCAGGGCACAGCCCAGTCCTGGAGCAGTTGTGACTCATGCGGCGAGCGATGACACAAACTCACAGCCGTAACACCACCCCCTTCCTAAAAAGGCTGATCGTCCCGATCAATCATTGGTCCGTCTGTGTCCCTCCGTAGCCTGCCAGGCGATCTCGATGCACGATCTTCATCTTCGCCCTCGGGCTCCGCTGGATCCTGTAGACGACATCGTTGATCCGTTTCACGACTCGGTACGAGCCCTCCCAGGACTTCTGCAGTTTGGGTGACAGGCCTTTCTTCCGTAATGGGTTGAAGAGCCAGACCAGGTCGTCCTCGTGGAATCCGCCGGCATCCGTCTGCTGGTCGTATCGGGTCTTCATTCGGTCGGTCTCGATCCGCAGTTTCCTCCTCGCGTGCACGTCCTCCAGTTGGTCGACCAGTTCTTGACAATACTGGCTTACCGGGATCGGATCATTCCCAAGTCGGCCGAAGGCAAGATCGACAGGTAGACGGAGCTCCCTCCCAAACATGGCCCGGGCTGGTATGTGCCCGGTGGCTTCATGCACGGCGGCGCGGTAGGCCAGGAGAAATAGTGGAAGATGTTTGTCCCAATCCCTCTGGTGCTCGCTGACGACTATTCGGAGATGGTTCTCGATGGTGCGATTGAATCGCTCTACCATCCCGTCGGACTGAGGGTGTAGCGGCGTTGTCCTGGTGGATTCCCAGCAGCTGGCATAGGTTCTGGAACACCTGCGACTCGAAGTTCCTCCCTTGGTCGGAGTGCAGCTCCAGGGGTACTCCGTACCGGCTGACGAATTCCTTCACCAGGGTCTCTGCAATCGTCGTGGCTTCTTGGTTAGGGAGCGCATATGCCTCAGGCCATTTGGTAAAGTAGTCGCTGACGACTAATATGCAGCGGTTCCCTGCCTCGCTTAACGGGAATGGCCCAGCAACATCGATGGCCACTCTCTCCATGGGGCCGCCCACGTTTAGGTCTTCAGTGGACCCCGTCGTCTTCGTCCTGGGCCCTTGCTGGCTGCGCAATCGTGGCACCTCGCGCAGTGGTTCTCCACGTCTGTTCGGCATCCGATCCAGTAGAACCGCTCTCTCAGCTTCTCCAGGGTCTTCTTTATCCCTAGGTGTCCACCAGATGATCCTCCATGAACTTCCTTCAGGACTTCCTCCGTCATAGCCTTTGGAACGACGACTTGTTCCCGAGATGTCTTCCCGTCGGTGCTCTCCCAGGTACGGCAGATGAGGCCATCCCTTACAATCAGCGAGTCCCACTGTCCCCAGTAGGACTTAAACTTTGGGCTGCAGTCACTCACAATGTACCACCCGGGTCTGGGGACACAGGCCCTCTTCCATTCGGCTATCAGTCCCAGGTCATCATCTTCTGCTTGTGCCCACGTGAAAGATTCGCGGCTCCAGCTCCCTTGATGTTCCACGGTAGTCCTTCGGCACTGTATCCCGGTGTTCTCCTCCCTTCGGGCACAGAAGGTGCAGTCTTCGGGGCACGGTCTTCGTGACAGGGCGTCGGCGTTAGAATGCAGTTGGCCTTTCCTGTGCTGAATCTCAAAGTTGTACTGTTGAAGCCTCTCTAACCACCGCGCGAGTTGACCCTCGGGCTGCTTGAAGTTCAGGAGCCACCGCAGGGATGCATGGTCGGTCCTGATGAGAAATTCTTGCCCGTGCAGGTACTTGTGGAAGTGTTCAATGGTCTTCACGATGGCGAGCAGCTCCTTCCTGGTGACGCAGTAGTTCCTTTCTGGCTTTGACAAGGCCTTGCTGAAGTAGGCCACTACTCTTTCCTCGCCGTCCGCTACTTGCGACAGGATTCCCCCTATGCCAAAGTCGCTGGCATCGGTATCGACGATGAACCTTGTTCCAGGTCTGGGGTAGGCCAGAATAGGTGCGGTGCACAGAGCCTGCTTGAGTTGTTCGAAGGCACTGTGGCATTCTGCTGTCCACGTGAAGAGTTGGTCCTTCTCAGTCAGTCGATGTAAAGGTTTGGCGATGTCGGCGAATCCTCTCACGAAGCGACGGTAATAAGTGCAGAGCCCCAGGAAGCTTCGTAGTTGGGACATGTCCTTCGGAACTGGCCACTCCCTCACAGCTGCGGTTTTCTCTGGGTCGGTGCGCACCCCTTCCTCGGAGACGATATGCCCAAGGTACTGGACCCGCTTCTGGAAGAGCTGACACTTCTTGGGGCTCAACTTCAGCTGGGCAGCCCGTATCTTCAACAAGATCTCCTTCAGGTTGCTGTAGTGCTCCTCGAAGCTCCTCCCCAGAACGATGACGTCGTCTAGGTAGACCAGGCAGGTCTTCCAGTATAGTCCCCTCAGAATGGACTCCATTAGCCTTTCGAAGGTTGCAGGGGCGTTGCACAGACCGAATGGCATGACGGTGAACTGCCAGAGCCCGCTGCCCACAGAGAACGCAGTTTTCTCGCGGTCCTTAGGGTGGACCTCCACCTGCCAGTAGCCACTCTTCAGATCCAAGGTGGAGAACCATCTCGACCCTGATATGGTGTCCAGGGTTTCGTCGATCCGGGGTAGAGGGTAGCTGTCCTTCTTCGTGACGTCATTCACCCGCCTGTAATCCACGCAGAACCTGGTGGAACCGTCCTTCTTCTTCACTAGCACGACCGGAGAACTCCAAGGACTATGTGATGGCTCGATCACCCCTTGCTCCTTCATCTCTTCTACCATCCGGTCGACTTCGGCTTGCTTGGCGAGCGGGACACGTCGGAATGGGGCCCTAATCGGTGCGCTGTCCCCAACGTCGATTCTGTGCTGGACCAAGCTTGTCCTGCCGAAGTCTTTGCTCCCCACGGAGAAGACGTCCTGGAATTCGCGTAGCAGTTCCTGAAGTTGGCGTGATTGTTCCTCGTCTAAATGGTCCTGGGATCCTTGGTATAGCTTCTGTAGTTCTTCTGGCAGTGTGCATCTTCTTCGGTTGTCCGTCTGCAGGTGTCCGTCTGTCGTATCTGTGATGCGGGCAATCCAGGTAACGGGCTCGCAGACTCCTAGGTTGGTGTCCCGGTGAACCGTAATGTCGTAGTCGTTCAGGTTGGACAGGCGGACGTACGGCCGAGACGTCGTGTTGATGAGAGTCTTGGCAACTAGCAATCCTTTTGTCTGAATGTCCTCATATTTTGGCTCGACGACAGCCGCCACTCCCTCAGCAGTTCCGTCGACAATTACGGCAGCGTTGACCTCCGTCCTGGCGAGAACGATGACGTCTTCTCTCAGCCTTACTCGTCGTGCGGTGATGGGCTCGTGCGCAGGTTGCAAAGCAAGTTCCTCACCTCCGAAGTGCAGAGTGTTGGTACTCAGATCCAAGATGATGTTGTTCTGGTCCAGGAAGTCCAGTCCGATGATCACTTCATTTGATACGTCAGCCACAAGCACTGGATGCTTTATCGCCCGTCGACCAATGACGAACTCCAGTGATGCTTCGCCATGTACCGGTGCGGTCTCTCCGGTCGCGGTTATTAGTTGGAGGTTCCTTTGTGTGGGTTGCACTCTCCACTTCGGGATCACGGTGGGACTGACGATGGTCCTCGATGCTCCCGTGTCGATTAGCATGGGCCAGCTCTCTCCGTTGACGACTCCGTCGACCATCAGGCTGCTATTGTCCCTCCGTAACTTCGTCACACGAACCTGGACTGCCGGGGCTTGACGACTGTCACAAGCCAACCTCTACCCCCGAAGGCTGGCTGATACTTGCTTTCCTGGGCCGCGCGGTTTCCCTACGACTGACTGTCCCGAAGGAAACCCTTGGCGGCGGCGATCACCGCAGTCCTTGCTCAGGTGGCCTCTCTTACGGCAGGTCCAGCAGGTCGGTAGTCCTCTTCTGGGCCGCCTCTCCGGATGTTCTTCGGCTACGTTTTTGTTGGTGGTACTGCGACTCTTGAAGAACCGGCCTAGCGCCTCCATCAGTTCATCGGCCAGGGGCTTGGTCTTGTCGTCTTTGGCTGGTTCGTCGACGTCCAGCTGACGCACCCGCGCGCGCATTCTAGATACCTGCTTTGCCGTCTCGAACTCAAGTGCGTGGCTCAGCGCATCTGCCAGGGTCTTATTGCGCGCGAGTCGCAGCGCCTGTTGAGTGTCCGAGTCCCGTAGCCCGTCAGTGAAGGCCTGCGTCGCTATCTGTTCCAGAAAGTCGGCCGGCGCTGTTGGATAGGCGAGCCTTACGAGGCGTGCGATGTCCATCTCGAACTCCTGCAGGGTTTCCGCATTCTTCTGTACCCGGGTCCGGAGCTGCATCTGGTAGGCCTGCTGAAGATGGCTATCTCCATATCGGGACTCCATATGGGCGATCAGTGAAGCGTAGTCCTGGGATCCAGTCGGGATGGCCTGAAGGACGTTAAGGGCGTCACCTCTCAGCGCTACAATGAGAGCTGTAGCCTTGTCTGTGTTGTTCCAGTTATTTAGGGAACAGGCCGCCTCGAACTGACGTAAGTAGGTGCTCCACGGGACCTTTCCGTCGAAGGTTGGGGGCGTCACTCTGCTATGTCCCGTTCCTGATATTCCCGGTGTAACGGTGGGCAGGCGTTGGCGCAGCTCGGCAACTTCCTCTCGTAGAGCGTTGAATTTTCTTCCATCCCCGTCAGTGGGCGTTGGCGCAGCTCGGCAACTTCCTTTTGTAGGGCGTTGAATTTCTCCTCCACCCCCATCAGCGGTCGTTGGCACAGCTCGGCAACTTCCACTTGCAAGGCGTTGAATTTCTCCTCCACCCCCATCAGCGGGCGTTGGCGCAGCTCGGCAACTTCCACTTGTAAGGCGTCGAACTTTTTTTTCCACTGCTGCGACTTCCTCACGTAGGCCCTGTTCTAATTTCCTTTGGCTCTCCTCTAATTTCGTCAGCAGACACTCTTCCAGATTTTTCTGGCCATCCAGAAATTTGGCGGTTAGGTCCTCTGCTAACTTATTCTGGCCGTCCTTCAGGTCCTCTGCTAGCTTATTCTGACCTTCTTCTAATTTGGAAGTTAGGTCCTCGGCTAAACTTTTCTGGCTGTCTTCCATCTTCTTCAGGTCCTCCGCTAACTTATTTTGACCGTCTTCCATCTTCTTCTGGCCGTCTTCTAATTTGGCAGTTAGGTCCTTGGCCAACTTCTTCTGGCCGTCCTCCATCTTCTTCTGGCCGTCCTCCATCTTCTTCAGGTCCTCCGCTAACTTATTTTGACCGACCTCCATCTTCTTCTGGCCGTCTTCCATCTTCTTCAGGTCATCCTTCAGGTCCTTGGCTAATTTCTTCTGGCCGTCTTCCATCTTCTTCTGGCCGTCTTCCATCTTGGTTTCCATGCCATTTAACTTTTCTAGCAATGCTGCCAATTGCGCCTCCATTTTAGGTCTTTGGCTTGTAAAGGGCATGCACTCACAGGAAAATTAGAGAAAATGACCTGCTCGGGTTTTGAAACCAGGACCGCCAGGTGTTGTGCTTGTGTTTGAGTTCGTAATCCGGCTTCTGACACCAGTTGTTACGTGCCACCCCCTAGTGGCACTTTTGTAAACTGGATTACGGTGGGTACAAAGCACAACACCAATTACTGCTTAAAGAAATAATTAACTTTATTGTGGCCAGAAAGATACACTACTCATCAGCAAATACAAACAATTAGAACCTTACTCCAGTTTCCTCAAGTCTCTTCCTTGAGCGCTCTTGCCCCTTTCACTTGTCAACAAACCACAGAAATTAAACCGTCCTAATGAGTCCGGTGGCCTTGACCGAAGCTAACTGCTCCTCTTCCTCATGTACAACAAATGCAGTTACTTACGATAATCCGCTACCCGCTGTTTCGCTGTCCACAAGCTGGGGAAACAATGTCACTGGATTTCGTAACTCGCACGGCACTTCGTCACCACACTTCTGTCGCACTCGCTCAAAAGCACACACCCACAGAAAACTCGGTCCCCTCACTGTTGAAGCCGCTTATATAGCAGGCTGGTGACTCAATGAATTCAAGAATCATCCAGGGCACACGGCTTCTCGACATTCCTTCACTGGTTCAGTCACGAATATTCTGGATCATCCCTTTGTCCTAGTAGCCCTGTTGCATAACGTACACGCAATACATGAGGCAGGGCACAGCCCAGTCCTGGAACAGTTGCGACTCATGCGGCGAGCGATGACACAAACTCACAGCCGTAACAGTATAATCGACAGGGTCCCGCACTTGAAATACCTCGGAGAATCCATCGAGCCGAAAGGCCTTGAAAAGAATCTCATAACAAAATCGTCTCCAAAATGTTACAAAGGTATTAGGATTAGTACAAAACATCTGCAACAAAAAATCTATGTCGGCACTACAACGCAGTCATAAAATCAACAGTCCTTGACGCAAGCGAAACTCTGACAGATCAGATCGGGTCTCGCTGCTCGCGCCAAAAGTGCCAAAGCCGATTGAATCGGCGCGCTGTTATCTTATATTTGTAGATTTCTGTAGGCATATGTCCGTGATTATTTCATACTGTTGGAAAGGTGAGGTTTCAAGCTTGCCTGTGCGGTGTCTACTTTTTTCCTTCCAAGTCCGTGACGCGATAGGTTTGAGTTTGTATTCACTCCCCCAATCCCGCACGTTCCCGCCAAAATTGCGGTGCAGTTGCTTTTTTCTTGTTGAAGTTTTCTACCTAAAGATGTATCTAAGAACTCTACACAGCTGGAAACGTAGTGTTTCTTCTAATATGACTCTTATGTGTCCTTAATTTAGACTCAAAATTGATTTTTTTACCCAAAAATGAAAAATTGAACAATTATTAGAATAACCTCCATTAAAAAGGTTTAGATGCAGTATTTACTTTTACGAACATAATTTATGAAATAATGAGGTATTTTTTATAAAACAAAGCAACAATAATGATTCTATCGTTGAAAATGTGGTATTTATGATTTATTTTCGAATAGCCAGCATAATCATTGAAAATGGCTTGGCATTCTTGGCAAGTATTTCAAGAAATGGCTTGAAATGTATTTATTTATTTATTTATTTAGCTTTTGGAATCACATTGCACAAATACAAATATAGTCCATATACACATTTACATAATAATCTATACACGACCTCTTCATGGGCGTTTTCAGTGTTATTAATGCAAAGAAGGTATGCATTTTCTTTACTGCTCCGTACATATTATGTTACCACACCATAAACCTTCTCATACGTGGCACCTAAGAGATCGAAACCAGGTATTTTACCTCTTGAGGAGAATTGGTTTACATTCTCAACATGATGTTCTTGAACCGCAAGTACATCAACTCTGTTATCATCCAAGATCTTACGTAAGAGATGGCATTTGGCTCTACTAATGCCTTCGATGTTCAGTTGACACAATCTAATGTTTGGACTCGTATTTCTGTATAGATGGTCATGAAAAGGTCCGTTTCTTTGATTTTTGGCCATTTTGGCAATGTGATATATGCCAGGAGATGAATTAAATGAACTTGAAGAAATCAAAAAAGTAGAGAGGAAGATCATAGGAAAATCTTAGGAGCAAGATATACCCAAGATGGTTACAGGCTACAATCAAAACATTCCACTTGAAATATTGATGATTTGGATTTCAACCAGAACAAAAATAGAACTGTAAAATAAAGTGATACCAAGTATTCCCAGTTTATTGTACACGGATGTTAATCATTTCATCTCAAATGTTCCGTGATACATTTTTCACTTCCCTGTAATTGTCAGCTGTGCAATATTTAAGACAGGGCCTTGCTGTCAAAAGTTAGCACCTTCATCACACTTGGAACATCGTAGAATACTTTTATGTGTTCTACGGGCAATTCGTTTAAGGAAAGTGCCATGGCGATGCGTCTTCCAACTCTAAACCTTATGTTTGTTTAAGACTCTATATCTTCTATATGTTTGCTCGTATTTCCTTTTAAGCTGTCACTTGCATCTTCTTCCATTCTTATGTTGGTGGTTTCTCCATATCTCTTATTTCACATACATCACTTTTGGCTATAAAAGAAGCTGCCTACACCCCTTCTCCCATATCTTCACCCTCTCGATCGATCTCCTTGCTTTTCTTGCCCTGATACTGTATCCAGCCACAGTCTACTAGATTACACAAGCAAGGTAGAACCATAGGTCGCTCTAGTTTTAAGGAATGATCAAAAACTTCAGCCTTTTCAAAATTGTGTTTTTGCGCCATATTAATCTGCGGACGTTTAGTTTTCTACGGTACATTTTCTTCTTCTTTCCTCGATTTTGGTCATATTTGGACCGCGTAAAATAACCCACTGCATTCACTGTCTCTTATTCCCTTTATCCTTTCTTGCCTTCCAGCAGTTCTTCATTACTTCACTTTGTCTCCTTCTACTCTCTTCCGTCCAGATTGTAACCCGCTTCTTCTTTTCCTTCTCCTAGAAACCCTTGAAATTTTTTATATTTCTGAAAAGTGGTCTGACCTGAATAATATCTATTGTTACTTCCATCTCTCTCATTTCCCTTTTTATACTGTGTACCCATTGATTAGCATTCTTGCTTTTGTATACATGACCGAAAATGTGTTTTGTCAGTCTGGTGTTATTCTTCCTCATTACGTGTCCAAAGAAATTAAACCTTCATTTTCTGATCGTATCGTAGATTTTTTTCAATTTATTTATTTTTGAAGAGGTCGTCATTTTTTTCTGTATCTGAACTCTCCACTTATTCTAAGTAACCTTCTTTCCCTTTTCTCTACCTCTTCTATTACGCCTTTTAGGTAGATTTCATTAGAAAGCTAACTATTGCAATGGGTCCCATGTTTCGACTTCCGGAAAATTTCGACATATCTTCGCGTTTCACATCCCCCAGACCCCAAAACCACCGTCAGTTCAAAAGTTTATATATAATTTATGTATGTATATTATATATGTATATATGTATAAAGTGTGGTCCAGCAGCCCCTTATTTTTTTTGGAGGAAGGCAACCCAACTAACGCGTATATCATAGTCGTCCTAAAAACATTAGTACTTGGCCTAGTACAGCTTTACGGTTGAGTTCATGCTCGCGATTAAAGTCGAAATTATTGGCAGCAGTGTTATTTCAATGCCATCAACTATAACGAATGTGTAAATCGACACATCCAAACAACACTGCCTTACGAAAGACATGAAGTGTCTATGAGGACTACAAATAAACTCAATGCGTGACAGCACCCTACCACGGCTCACGGTAGCTAAGATGGTTAATTCGTGCTTCTCTGCCGTAACGTCAGTCATGCTGCAATGTAGCAGGTTCGATCCCAAGGCAAATAAGTTCTTTTTTTTTCGCTTAATGCCGTTTACAGTAGCTGCACTACGGACACATATCTACCTGTTCCATAAATGAATTTTTATTTGGTCCTGAAAAGGACCGTTTTTATTCGATGCTACGTAGGCAGGTTAGACGATGACATAATGGTATGTAGGAAGAAAGCTTGTAGTTTAGCGTGACCGTTAATCTCGCGATCATAAGCCACGGGATCTCCATTTTACGTGAATTCGAACCACAGGACATGGCGTTGGTGAGAGGCGAAGAGCTTGACCACTGCGCCACCACACCCCCCTGTAGCAATAAGGCAAGGTACTCTGCATATTCAGTGTAGCAAGTGTTCGAAATATTGACCACCTTGGTTGATGCAGATTTCAGCACGACGTATTACAGACAGTCTTGCACGCTGTAACATCTGAGGTGTAACAGCTTGGCATGCCTCGGTGATTAGTTGCCGAAGGTGGTCAGGATCTTCAGGCTCTTCAGGCTCATGTGCATATACTACCTGCTTTAAGTGACCCCACAGGAAGAAGTCAAGTGGCGTAAGATCGGGTGATCTGGCAGGCCAGTGAAAGGGTCCTCCTCTTCCTATCCATTTATTTGGATATGAATCATGAAGATGGTTCCTGACGACTAATGATCCGTGAGGTGGGGCCCCATCCTGTTGCCACCACATTCGCAATCGCTCGCGCAGTGGCACAGTACATAAAACTTGCGAAATCTCGACAGATATGTATGAATATTTATGTTCGAACATAATTATTTTTTTTTTAGTCGTTTACCCTCCAGGTTGGTGGAACCCACGGACTCAGCGAGGGAACTCACCACTACCGCCTCTACGGGCAGTGTCCTAGAGCTGCGAACATCGAATCGGAAGGGATACAACTGGTGAGGTGGGATTGGCACCTCGCCCAGGCGGCCTCACCTGCAAAGCGAACAGGGGCCTCATGAGGGAAGGTAAGGGATGGTGAGGATGGATAGGCAAGGAAGAGGGAAGGAAGCGGCCGTGGCCTTGAAGAAGGTACTGCCCCCCTAAATTGAATTATATTGAGACCACGATGGCTGTATTGGCAAATATGAATAAAGTTATGGCTGTCATAGTTGTGACGTGGATATTCATGACGTAAGCACGGATGACGCAGACTTCACGCAAGTAGGCTGGTTGAGCTGAGATTCTTGGTGACGTCATGAGTTTGTTCGAGAAAGATCTGAGATTTACGACGCAGTCGCAGGGAAACATGGAATTGTGCTAAGGAAGAAGTTACGCGATTGGAGGAAAGACTCGAACCAATGAATGATAGTTTGGAGGGAGACGGAGATTACTGAAACTACCTGATTTAATTACTTTTGGCATGCAGAATTGTGGAAACCTATTTTCAGTTATGGCATTGATTTGGAATTTTGAAGAAATTAATTTTGAGTTTTTGAAATTTGAAAATCCGTCAAGTATAGCCAAAGTTAGAAATTCTAGCAATGACGGAGAAACAAGCTATGGAAGGGATGGATACGCCCCTTAAGAAGTTGATAAAAGGTCTTGCACAGCAGAGAGAAGCTCTCATACCGCATATGTCTCATACCGCATATATATTTCTGATGTCATATAGTCGTTTTCGAGTGAATAAGTGAAGCAAGTCGTCTTTAGCGCGTGTGGTATAGCCCACCGCATCGAACGAGCTTCGAGCGTGCCGCAGTTCCATTTTACGGTGATTGAAACTAGGCGAAGTTGAAACGCACACATTAACGAGTCTACGAGATAATATATCAAGAGTTGACTAATGCCTGTAAGCTAATTCAATTGTGCAGTACTATATTAAAGTGTGTAGAAAGGTTGAACATTTTCAAGATTATAATTTGAAAGATATTGGCATTTTAAGACGGCAGACAAAAGTGATTTTCTCGCCACCTGAGAAGCACTTTTACAATATCACATTCTACGCTACGGCTGACACTGGTATTGCAACCGTGCTACTACATATTGCATTTGGTGATATAACGCTGCATTCTAACATGGAACAATATAATATGGCAGTTCTTTCAACTATTATAACGGAAATGGAGATGGAAGGCTAAGGACTTTAATGCAATTGGGACATATATCGATGGAGTGAAATAGCAGCATGGAACTTCGCTAATCGTCTTTCTACAAAAGCGAGCATGTAGTGAATATCCAACTACACTCATGCATCGTTGTCCAACGCTGAATTATATCAAATGGCAGTGGAAATATTTCATACTCCACGATTATGAATATTTCTGCGGAAATAACTGCAATAAACTTCATGGCGAATTGCTACCAGAACTTCAGGGAACTTTCAAGAGAGGCCAGGGTAGACCCGGCTCACAAAGAAGAGTTTTGCCAGAAGGATGTCTATCGTATACACGGAGCAGTGCAATTTCCGGAGGAGGAAGCAGTTCTATTCTCCGAGGGCGCTGGTTCCAGGTTCGAGGTCGGAGCACATCTTTTTGGTGAATTGGAACCATCAGCAGTCTTCTTTGGAAAATTTTCCTCTAGAACTTCAATCAACAGATAAGGTAGTCGTGAACGTTTCTTGTTTTATTTGAGTCATTTAGCGATATCTGAGCAACCATTTTTCTCATATTTTCTGTCCCATATATTTTGCCCCATATTCTTGCTTGATATTTCTGTACTCAGTACACTTCGATGATTTATGCCTTTTTTTCTACGATTTATTAAGACATTGTTATGTCATTGACATATTTAAATAATTTTGGATCAGTTGAGACTGATAATCTATATTCTTTCAGTAATTTGCATATTTGTGTAGTCACGATTTGACTGTAAAGTTAACGATTTTCTATGGCAAATTTGAATTCAGACAGCGTGTCATTTTATTAAAGTAATTCTTTTCAGTAAATTACTTTGACCAATTTTCTGTCATCCTCAAGAAAGAAGAATAATTAAAAGATTTTAGAGCGTTAAAATCTATTACTGTATCGACGATCTTGGAAATACTAGTCGTTTTATGAACATGATTGCAACATAGACATTTATCGTCAGTTCCGAAATACCATTACATTATAGACAATTTTATGAAATATGAACTTTGATTACGATTTATTGAGTACACTATAGTAATGAACATTTGATAGGAGTTTTTCTCAATTCTAGATTGGAACAATAATGTTTGCATTCCACAGTCTAATTGTATTCTATTCGATTATTTATGCAGTTAGATGAACTTTGATTGAAGATAGTATTTTATACTGCGTTACTTTAAAGATATTAATCTCAATTTTGATAGACCAGAGAGGCGTGTATAATCGTATTTGCTATTAAATTTATTTGTGATTGGCAAAATTTTACTTCATATCGATTCATGAATGAAACCCACGAAGGTTAAATAAATAACAGTTTTGAAACAACTAATGAATATAAGAATTTTTAAAGTGGAACTATGGATGTATAATCGTTAGTTCAGTGGACGTGTAAAAGTCGCTGATGAATAATGCCCTTGAATAAGTGAAGGAGATTCCCACAGTATTATTAATGATGTTAATGAATTTATAAGTGGAGGTTTTTTGTATGTATTGTGGAAGATTTTTATGCCATATATATGGAAATATATGATGAATTCTGGGCCTATTTTATGCAATTTGTGCATTTGAGCGAAGTATTTTTCCGCTGAGTTTATTGTCCAGGTCCTTTGAAAATTAATCATGTGAAGATACTGTTATAATTAACAAGAGTGTTAAATAATTTGAGATAACGATTTTGAATGGAGGTTACCGTCACTAATAATAATTATTATTATTAAAACCTTATTAAACCTGAATATAAGCTTAAATATAACTAACCTTCATTGGTCGATTATATTAACCTGATTTGAGTAATTATCAACCGGATAGACGTGTGGTTTAATGTATTAATAAAATAAATAATATAAATATTGTAAATAAATTATGTAAATATCTTTAATAATAATTTGTAATGAAAGGGATTAACAGAGGCGTGTATACATTTTTCAATTGTCGTTTGACGATATTATAAACAATTTATAATTGTTATAAACAATTAATGAGCATTTGTTATAAACATTTAAGAGTTTTGTTAATATACTCTAAACAACGCTAATGAAACATATGGATTATGTAATTAAACAAGTTTTGGGATTATTATAGTAATCCAGTAATATTTGATTGGAGCATTTAAAAGATTTGCGTGATAATATTTGAGTTGAGTTGAGGACATTTAAAGTGTTTGAAAAGGAGCTAGGCTCAGAGGTTACGAGCATATGCTAATGTTGGCCGGACAGGTGGGTCCATTTGACGACGTAGGCATGCGACACGATGTAGGGTGGATCGCAGCTGGCCTGACAACTGTATGTTAGAGGCCAAGGTCGACTACATAGCAGGCCTGCAGTTATAAATAAAGTGTGATGTTTATGAAAGAGGAAAACAATTGCTACATGTCTCGTCCCAATTCCCTCATCCATTCCAAGTGTATTACTATTATTACGTTCTTTATAAGCTAGTAAAGCTGAGATTTTGTATGTAACGTCTACAAGTCCTACAGGAGGACATGATTATATTGACAATGGCTTCTGATTGCCACGTGTATTTTGTTGAATTTTGTTAGAATCATTCCCTTTATGTGAAATAAATCATTGTACAGTTTAAAGTTTCTTGTTTCCGTTTTTGGTTCATTTTAAATATCGTGGTGGAGGTTATTGTGTGGGCATACTTTAAGTGATCCAGTTGACAACCCCATACCCGAGATTAATTTGAATAGGTAAGTAAAGGTAAGTATGAACCCCCGTATATTTTGGTGTGTTCCACAATAATTTTCTTGTTAACTGCTGTGCTCTAATCTCGGTAGTATCTGTCAGTGCCATTTTCATTGATGTAGCTGTGCCGGTGCGTTTGATTATTGGCAATCCGATTGAGGGGGCGGATATCTGACAGCCTACTATCCGAAATATCGGGGACAGTAGGATTGGCGACCCTAAAACGTGGGGCACGATCAGCTCGATTGGCTCGATTGGCACGATCAGAAGGATTGACACCGCAATTCGGTGGGGTTCGATCAGCAAAACATTGGATTACCAAGTTATTGCAGTAGAATTGGCACCGCAATTTTGTGGAGTGTTCGAATAACATTGGATTACCAAGTTATCGATGTCAATGGGATTGTGAAGACTCAAATAAAGAGGTTGATTCTTTGTTAGATGTCTTGGCCAATTGTAGAATTTGAGAGTGTGATTATATAGGGATTAAATGTTGTGTTGTATTAGGAAAATTACACTCAGAAAAGATCAGATCTTATACAACTTGAGAGAGGTTAAATAGGCTGGAAACTTAGAAAAATCGCCTATGATCTGGAGTCTTATTTTATTTGACCGGCTTATGACATGTTTAGTCATATTAAAGATAAAATTAAACTATATGGATTGTAAATGTAAATTATTTGTGTTAGGATATTTTAAAATGAACCAAAGAAATTTGAACATGTGCTTGAGTTTGTTTTAACATGAAGTGTCTACGAAAGTTAATTATAAGGTAATTATAAGTTAGATATAAGACAGAAAATTGCTCAAACTTATATATGGTGAAAGATGTTGCTCAGATGTTGTTATTTTGCTCTGTTTGATGTATGTCCCTAAAGCAGTTTCTTCTTCGTCGCGAATGGGTCTCTAAGGACCACGCGGAATCAACAATGGTTAGCCTTTCTTGCAGCCCAGTACTCCTTCATACGCAACGAATGGGTTTGCTTCCGTTGTGCAGACCAGATATGGTGGTATGGCCGTCTTTCTTCCTCCTCGAAACCCCGTGTGAGTGCAAGTGTTCTGATGACATTTCGGTCTAGGAGATTTGGCGATCCTAATTCTTGCAAGTCTTTTTCAGTCTGTTTGTACCAATTTGATCTAGTTGTTTTGTTTTTCAAGAATGTGTGAATTTTGTGAGTTAGTCTATTTGGGTCCATTCTTTCCAGGTGCCCCAAGAATTGGATTCGTCGCATACGCATTTTGTCTGTGATTTTGGAGATGGTTTTATATATTTCAGCATTTGGCTTTGGAAGATGAACACCATCTTTGATTCTCGGCCCTAAGATTTTCCTCATTATTTTACGTTCCTTCACTTCCAACTGATCTCGAAGTGTTCTATGTTGAAGAGTGAGAGTTTCTGAAGCGTAGAGAGCTTCGGGCCCGATCACTGTTGTATAATGTTGAATTTTGCATTTCCAGGAAAGGCTCTTTTTGTTGTAAGTATTTTTCGTTAACTGAAAAGCAGTTTCCATTTTTTGAATTCTTGTTGTAATGGACCTCTTCTCATTACAATTGTCGGTAATCCATTCACCCAAATATTTAAATTCCTTCACACGAGATATATGGTCAGTACCAATTTCAATTTCAGATGGGGCATTCTTTATATCTGTCATAAATTTTGTTTTATCAAATGAGATTTGCAATCCAATTTTCTTTGCTTGTTCTTGTAGAAGTTCAAGTTGGTATTGCGCATCAGAGATGTTTTGGGCAATTAATGCCAACCAAATCTAAGGTTAAATTTATGGGAGAACTGAGCAGAGAATTCCCCATTGACACAGGAGTCCGACAAGGAGATGGATTGTCCCCGTTGCTTTTTAATTGTGCACTAGAGAAGGTTGTACGAGAATGGCGAAAATCAGGTGCACCGACGCATAGGATAGGACCAAAACTAAAGCAGTTTATTATTGAAATAATATTGAAATGGCAGATGAAAGTATAAGAAAGATGTTAGAGGAGATGGAAGCTAGGAGTGCTAGTAGAATGAAGCAGATGATGGAGGAGAATGCTAGTAATTTGTCTGTTAGGATGGATAACAGTATGAAGCAGATGCTGGATGAAAATCTGAAAGTTCTTCAGACCAGTTCTGCAAACTTATAAAATGATATGTCGCGTTTACAGATCAGTACCCAGGGAATCAAGAATGCTGTAAGTGACATTCATAAAGATGTTTCTGATGTTAAGACTGATGTTTCTAAGGTACAGAAAGATCTTACTATGTTTAATCTTGATGTTGCTAATGTTCGGGGTGATATTTCCTGTGCTAGAGCTGAAGTAATTGTTGTTAGGAACGATGTTGCTATTGTACAAGATAAGGTTGAAGAGGTTCAAAGAGAAATTAAAAATGTTCGAACCGATGTGTCAAATGTTCAAGTAGACATTAATAATATTCATTCCGATGTAAATGAGATGCAAAGCGATATAAATAAGATACAAGTAGAAGTTAACACTGTTTTTGTAGACATTGCTAAAGTTCAAACTGATGTTAATAAAGTAAGAGAAGAAATTGAAACTTCAAAAACACTTTGTACTCGTAACATTAGTGCATTAACAACTAGGTTGGTTGACGAGTCTGTTAGGACAACAGCTTCTTTGGCAGGATTAAAGTATGATGTAGAGGTCATGAGAATCCAAGTATTAGATCATAATCGTTTACTTAAGGAAGATTTTGAAGTAGATATTGCGGAAATGTTAACTGCAAATGTAACGGTGTGGAAAGATGAATGGAACAGGTCAAGTGGGGAACATGTCACTCAGATTCAGGAACGAATTGAAAGAAAACTTGCCAGTACACAAGTAGACATCAATAATGAAGTAGTGCAAATTAGAAAAGATTTGAGTATAAGGATGGATTCGCCATCCGAAAAGCAGGTAGAGGATATAACTCAAATAGGTCAGGACGTGCAAGCATTAAAAACCGCGTTAGAGGAACAAATTCATAAGGTTGTCTCTGATGTTAATGAAACCACGAGCAAACTTCAGAATTTGAAACTAGGAGAAGCCAGCATGATGGAAACCTATAAAGAAGAGTTGATCAGGAAAGTCATCACGGAAATCACGGATAAGGATCCAGAAGGCTTGACTTGCGAAGACGATAGGAATTACGTCAGACGATGTAACCTCGCTACAGAAGAGAGAGATATTAGTCCTGAGGAACGTATATCCAGATTCCGGGAAGAAGAAGAGGATAGGAATATTGAACCTGAATGGAAATATCGTGATAGTGGGAAGAATTACATGGATTCATATCCGAGAAATGTGACAGTCATCCGGAACTTCGAGGACAAACCTCAAAAATTCAGTAATACTGATAGTCTAACACCGATAGAATATATCAGGAACCTGAAAGACTATTTCATTGAAGCTCACATTCCCAGAGAAAGAGAGATGAGGATAGTGGAGAGATTTCTAGCTGGAGGACCCCTTGAATGGTTCAGAGCATTTCGCTACACTTTCAGTAATTTTGACGAATTTGCAGAGGCACTGATAAAACGATTCTGGTCCATAGAAGCACAGAATTCATTAAGAGCTGAGGTATACTCGAGGAAGTATTCAGGTACTCTTCCAACACGGTACGCTAATTTCTTCACGAGCCAGTTATCACGCTTGAGATTTTTGCAACCCCCATTGTCAACAGAGCAGTTGATAGATGCGATTTCTCGTATGCTGCCTGTGGAGGTGAGAAGACTCATCATATCGTCAAACATCAGGGATTTGACCAGTATGGACGAGCTATTGAGAAGGCTTGACTACACGAGTCCAATGCCAAATGTGGTACAAAAAGGTCAGAGGCACGAATTCAAAGACATTAATACACTCTATATGGATCAAGTTCAGCAAACTGACAAGCCCAATGAAGAGAAAACTGAAAATGTAGGTCCTCACAGGAACCATCACTTTCGCAACCACAGATCGCAAGGTTACCGTCCATATCAGCAAAGAAGAGGCTGGAATAATAATAGAGGGAATTATAATAACGGAAGAGGTAGATATTACAATAACCAGGGCTACAATAGGAACTACAATAGAAATTACCAGAATCGAAATCAGAATTCTCAAGGTCAGGTTATGACACCCGACAAATATCAAGAGAGAGAGAAAGAAAGTCAGCAGTATCTTAAGGAATTACGAGAGAAGGAAGCTGAAAACCAAAAGAAAAGACAGGATGTAGTGATCGATCCTGGTCCTTCTACAAGCCAGCAGAACTTCGAGATTGGTAACACACACAAAAAATCGCCAATTTCTCAACGACAGTGAGAAACCATAAATACATTGCCACACCACACCTAATTACCATTAATGAAATTTATGAAGTAACTGATGAGGATTTATTAGAAGAGAGGGGAATCGTCAAAGAGGAAAGACCATGTGCCTTACCTATTATTTCTGTACTGATAGATGGCCAACAGTTCAAAGCTCTTACGGATACCGGCGCAATTATTTCTATCATTTCTGATGAATGCTATCAAAGTCTGTTAAAAGGAGAAAACATGACAGTTTTACCTGTTTCTACCGTCAAAGTGAGAGGAATTTTCCAAGACAAGGCAGTGAAATGCAAGATCCAAGTGTTGTTGAACTTTGAAATTAATGGAAGGAATTATGAACAGATCTTTATTGTGGTGAACAAGATCCATTTCGATATTGTGCTAGGAATCGATTTTATATCGAAAGTTGGAGCCATTATTGACATGAAGAATAGGATTATTAGCTTTAATGATGGGTACATGATCACAGAAGAGATCGAAGAACAGGACGTGAAAAACAGTCTGGAGATAGACCTTAGGGAAGAGATTTTAAATACCATTATCAATGAAGTGGAGAATCTAACAGAAATACCCAGTAGAAAAACTGAAGGATTTGAAGAAATTCAGGGGGAATTTGAGGATTTGATAAAGGAATTCCAAGATATTTTTGATGAAAAGCCTGGATTGATTAAAGACTATAAGTACAAGATAAGGCTGACCGATGAAACCCCTTACCAAAAGAGAATATACCCCATACCTGAGAAATACTATCAAGAAGTACGAGGGTTGATCAGAAAAATGGAGGTAGACGGGATTATTAAAAAACAGGCGTCGTCTTACATAAACCCCATCACTGTAGTAAAGAAAAGTAATGGTCAGATACGTCTTTGTCTCGATGCTCGGACCATCAACTTGAAGATTCTTCCAGAAAATGACCGACCACCTAAGATTAGAGATCTGCTTCGAAAGTTCAAAGGGAGAGCATGTTTCAGTGTTCTTGACTTGACATCTTCGTTTTACCAAGTTCAACTGGAAGAAGAAAGTATGCAGTACACTGGATTCTTATTTGATCAGACGTCATGGGTCTTTGTGAGAATGCCTTTTGGAATGGTCAACAGCGGACCAGCACTCATTCGAGCACTTGATAGCAAGCTCACTGACGAAGTAAAGGAAAATGTAATCTGCTACATTGACGATTTAATTGTATCTTCACCCAATGCCGCAGAACATTTAGTGCATTTGAGAAAGTTGTTTGAAAATTTAAGGGAGGCCAATATCAAGGTCAATTTTGGAAAATGTCAATTCTTGAAGAAGGAGATCAACTACTTGGGGCATACGATTGACAAAGATGGATATCATCCAAAAATGCAAAAAGTAGATGCGATCACAAGGTTCCCAAAGCCAACTAAGGTGAAACAAGTCAGAGAATTTGTAGGCGCATGCCAATTTATCAGCAGTCACTGTCCGAGATACTCTGAAATTATGGCTCCTCTATATGACTTACTCAAGAAGAATAACAGATGGAAATGGAGTACCGCAGCAGACGAGGCTTTTGAGAAAGCAAAGGAGATGCTCAGAAACAACGTCAAACTGGAGTACCCAGACTTTGAGAAGATGTTCTATATTGAGTCTGATGCATCAAGAATAGGCATTAGTGCAGTCTTATACCAAAAAGACGAGGCAGGCAACAAGCACTACATTGCGTTCACTAGTCGGAAGTTAAAGAAACATGAGGAAAACTACTTTACGACAGAACTAGAAGCGTTAGCTTTTGTAACAGCTTTGCAAGCGTGGAAAAAAAATGCTGCTGGGACACATGGTTATCATTATTACAGATCACAAAGCACTTCAGTTTATGCTGCAAACTGACATGTCTAGTGATAGATTGACACGTTGGGCTTTGTTCACCCAACAGTTTAATGCCACGATTGTCCATCAGCCTGGGAAAGATAACTTACTGGCTGATGCTTTATCACGTAACCCTATCAAAAATGTGCAGATACACCATCTACAATTGGAGCAGCAAGATCAAGAGACCGTTAGGAGGTTAGCCCGAATCGGTGTGTCACAGAAGAGACACGCTCCAATCAGGAAAATGTACAGGTTCCTCAAGGGTTACATGGACAATACTGATGTTGACTATGCAGCTACACAGAGAGAATCACGACACTTTGTCTTGAGTGGAGACATCGTATGTAAGTATGCTGACTCTGCGCATACAAAGCTCCGAATAGTCGTGCCACCTAAACTTGTTGTCAATTTAGTGTGGGTAGCTCATCACGCAACTGGACATGCAGGTTTGGATAAAACTCTTGACACTCTTAAAGAGAGGTTTATATGGACTAACATGCGTTCCAGCATTGCTAATGTCATTCGTTCATGTGATAAGTGTCAAAGAGCAAAGTATGCTTCCGCTCTATTAAAAGGAAAACCTAAGGCTATGATTCCCTCTAAACCAAATGAACTCATGGCGACGGACATATTTGGTCCCTGTCCGAAGGGATACCAGGGTAATCAGTATCTGTTGGTTACCGTGGATGTCTTCTCGAAATTTGTAACAATGAGTCCCATGCAAAAAGCTAACACGAGGAATGTTGTAAGCAGACTGGAACATGCTGTATTTCCAAAAGCTGGTAAACCAGAATATCTACTATCGGATCATGGAGCTCAGTTTACATCTTTAGAATTTGCTGCAGATATGGAAAGGCTTGGTATTAAGCACATATTTTCAAGCGTGCGCTATCCGGAATCGAATTCTTCAGAAGGATATATGGCTGAATTTTCGAAATTTTGTCGAATTTTCTGTCTGAATGATCATTCTGGTTGGGTGAGATTTGTACCCCTTATTGAGGAATGTCTAAATTCTACAGTGCAGGAGAGCACAGGAGAAGTGCCAATGAGACTTCATCTAGGAAGAAACCCGGAAAGGCCGTGGGATAATCTTTTCAACCACGTTCCTAGAGATCCCGACCTAGGAAGGCAGCAGAGAATTGACAGAGCGAAGGAACAACTCCAGAAAGCAGCACAAAAACGATTGAAAAGAGTTGCTGGAAAACGTTTTGGTGCTCCCTTAGAAATTGGAAATCTGGTATTACTACGCAGACCTGTCAAGGCTGATGTGAGTAAGAAAATCTATCCCAAGTTTGGAATAATATTTATGGGTCCGTTCAGAATTACGAATGCTTATGGAAACAACTGTTATGAACTCTACGATGATGAGAATAATGTCGTATATGGCAAGTTCAATGCCGGAAACTTGAAGAAATATTATCCAAGAGTAAGCCAATGATAATTCAATTTCGTGTTCAAGTGAATTGAGATATTTATAACACAGAGTTTAAAAACAATTTGCAACTGTTTTTAAAACGTGGTGAAGGGAGAATGCCCCCGTAAATTGAATTATATTGAGACCACGATGGCTGTATTGGCAAATATGAATAAAGTTATGGCTGTCATAGTTGTGACGTGGATATTCATGACGTAAGCACGGATGACGCAGACTTCACGCAAGTAGGCTGGTTGAGCTGAGATTCTTGGTGACGTCATGAGTTTGTTCGAGAAAGATCTGAGATTTACGACGCAGTCGCAGGGAAACATGGAATTGTGCTAAGGAAGAAGTTACGCGATTGGAGGAAAGACTCGAACCAATGAATGATAGTTTGGAGGGAGACGGAGATTACTGAAACTACCTGATTTAATTACTTTTGGCATGCAGAATTGTGGAAACCTATTTTCAGTTATGGCATTGATTTGGAATTTTGAAGAAATTAATTTTGAGTTTTTGAAATTTGAAAATCCGTCAAGTATAGCCAAAGTTAGAAATTCTAGCAATGACGGAGAAACAAGCTATGGAAGGGATGGATACGCCCCTTAAGAAGTTGATAAAAGGTCTTGCACAGCAGAGAGAAGCTCTCATACCGCATATGTCTCATACCGCATATATATTTCTGATGTCATATAGTCGTTTTCGAGTGAATAAGTGAAGCAAGTCGTCTTTAGCGCGTGTGGTATAGCCCACCGCATCGAACGAGCTTCGAGCGTGCCGCAGTTCCATTTTACGGTGATTGAAACTAGGCGAAGTTGAAACGCACACATTAACGAGTCTACGAGATAATATATCAAGAGTTGACTAATGCCTGTAAGCTAATTCAATTGTGCAGTACTATATTAAAGTGTGTAGAAAGGTTGAACATTTTCAAGATTATAATTTGAAAGATATTGGCATTTTAAGACGGCAGACAAAAGTGATTTTCTCGCCACCTGAGAAGCACTTTTACAATATCACATTCTACGCTACGGCTGACACTGGTATTGCAACCGTGCTACTACATATTGCATTTGGTGATATAACGCTGCATTCTAACATGGAACAATATAATATGGCAGTTCTTTCAACTATTATAACGGAAATGGAGATGGAAGGCTAAGGACTTTAATGCAATTGGGACATATATCGATGGAGTGAAATAGCAGCATGGAACTTCGCTAATCGTCTTTCTACAAAAGCGAGCATGTAGTGAATATCCAACTACACTCATGCATCGTTGTCCAACGCTGAATTATATCAAATGGCAGTGGAAATATTTCATACTCCACGATTATGAATATTTCTGCGGAAATAACTGCAATAAACTTCATGGCGAATTGCTACCAGAACTTCAGGGAACTTTCAAGAGAGGCCAGGGTAGACCCGGCTCACAAAGAAGAGTTTTGCCAGAAGGATGTCTATCGTATACACGGAGCAGTGCAATTTCCGGAGAAGGAAGCAGTTCTATTCTCCGAGGGCGCTGGTTTCAGGTTCGAGGTCGGAGCACATCATTTTGGTGAATTGGAACCATCAGCAGTCTTCTTTGGAAAATTTTCCTCTAGAACTTCAATCAACAGATAAGGTAGTCGTGAACGTTTCTTGTTTTATTTGAGTCATTTAGCGATATCTGAGCAACCATTTTTCTCATATTTTCTGTCCCATATATTTTGCCCCATATTCTTGCTTGATATTTCTGTACTCAGTACACTTCGATGATTTATGCCTTTTTTTTTCTACGATTTATTAAGACATTGTTATGTCATTGGCATATTTAAATAATTTTGGATCAGTTGAGACTGATAATCTATATTCTTTCAGTAATTTGCATATTTGTGTAGTCACGATTTGACTGTAAAGTTAACGATTTTCTATGGCAAATTTGAATTCAGACAGCGTGTCGTTTTATTAAAGTAATTCTTTTCAGTAAATTACTTTGACCAATTTTCTGTCATCCTCAAGAAAGAAGAATAATTAAAAGATTTTAGAGCGTTAAAATCTATTACTGTATCGACGATCTTGGAAATACTAGTCGTTTTATGAACATGATTGCAACATAGACATTTATCGTCAGTTCTGAAATACCATTGCATTATAGACAATTTTATGAAATATGAACTTTGATTACGATTTATTGAGTACACTATAGTAATGAACATTTGATAGGAGTTTTTCTCAATTCTAGATTGGAACAATAATGTTTGCATTCCACAGTCTAATTGTATTCTATTCGATTATTTATGCAGTTAGATGAACTTTGATTGAAGATAGTATTTTATACTGCGTTACTTTAAAGATATTAATCTCAATTTTGATAGACCAGAGAGGCGTGTATAATCGTATTTGCTATTAAATTTATTTGTGATTGGCAAAATTTTACTTCATATCGATTCATGAATGAAACCCACGAAGGTTAAATAAATAACAGTTTTGAAACAATTAATGAATATAAGAATTTTTAAAGTGGAACTATGGATGTATAATCGTTAGTTCAGTGGACGTGTAAAAGTCGCTGATGAATAATGCCCTTGAATAAGTGAAGGAGATTCCCACAGTAATATTAATGATGTTAATGAATTTATAAGTGGAGGTTTCTTGTATGTATTGTGGAAGATTTTTATGCCATATATATGGAAATATATGATGAATTCTGGGCCTATTTTATGCAATTTGTGCATTTGAGCGAAGTATTTTTCCGCTGAGTTTATTGTCCAGGTCCTTTGAAAATTAATCATGTGAAGATACTGTTATAATTAACAAGAGTGTTAAATAATTTGAGATAACGATTTTGAATGGAGGTTACCGTCACTAATAATAATAATAATTATTAAAACCTTATTAAACCTGAATATAAGCTTAAATATAACTAACCTTCATTGGTCGATTATATTAACCTGATTTGAGTAATTATCAACCGGATAGACGTGTGGTTTAATGTATTAATAAAATAAATAATATAAATATTGTAAATAAATTATGTAAATATCTTTAATAATAATTTGTAATGAAAGGGATTAACAGAGGCGTGTATAAATTTTTCAATTGTCGTTTGACGATATTATAAACAATTTATAATTGTTATAAACAATTAATGAGCATTTGTTATAAACATTTAAGAGTTTTGTTAATATACTCTAAACAACGCTAATGAAACATATGGATTATGTAATTAAACAAGTTTTGGGATTAGTAGAGTAATCCAGTAATATTTGATTGGAGCATTTAAAAGATTTGCGTGATAATATTTGAGTTGAGTTGAGGACATTTAAAGTGTTTGAAAAGGAGCTAGGCTCAGAGGTTACGAGCATATGCTAATGTTGGCCGGACAGGTGGGTCCATTTGACGACGTAGGCATGCGACACGATGTAGGGTGGATCGCAGCTGGCCTGACAACTGTATGTTAGAGGCCAAGGTCGACTACATAGCAGGCTTGCAGTTATAAATAAAGTGTGATGTTTATGAAAGAGGAAAACAATTGCTACATGTCTCGTCCTAATTCCCTCATCCATTCCAAGTGTATTACTATTATTACGTTCTTTATAAGCTAGTAAAGCTGAGATTTTGTATGTAACGTCTACAAGTCCTACAGGAGGACATGATTATATTGACAATGGCTTCTGATTGCCACGTGTATTTTGTTGAATTTTGTTAGAATCATTCCCTTTATGTGAAATAAATCATTGTACAGTTTAAAGTTTCTTGTTTCCGTTTTTGGTTCATTTTAAATATCGTGGTGGAGGTTATTGTGTGGACATACTTTAAGTGATCCAGTTGACAACCCCATACCCGAGATTAATTTGAATAGGTAAATAAAGGTAAGTATGAACCCCCGTATATTTTGGTGTGTTCCACAATAATTTTCTTGTTAACTGCTGTGCTCTAATCTCGGTAGTATCTGTCAGTGCCATTTTCATTGATGTAGCTGTGCCGGTGCGTTTGATTATTGGCAATCCGATTGAGGGGGCGGATATCTGACAGCCTACTATCCGAAATATCGGGGACAGTACTGCCCCCGTAATTGAATTATGTAGAGTCCACGGTGGCTGTATTTGAAATTATGATTAGAGTTATGGCTGTCATAGTTATGACGTGGGTAGTCATGACGTAAGCACGGATGACGTAAATGTTATGCCAGCAAGCTACTTGAGCTGAGATTCTCAGTGACGTCAGCATTTTAGTCCAGAATGTTCCAAGATGTACGACGCAGTCGCAGGAAACGAGGAATTCTGCTGAGGAAGAAACTATGCTATTGGAGGAGAGGCATGAACCAATGAACGATAGTTTAAAGGAAGACGGAGATTGCTGAAACTATGGTATTTTTATGACTTTTTGAATGCAGAATTGTGGAAATCCATTTGCAGTAAAAGCATTGATTTGGAATTTTGATGAAATTTATTTTCAGTTTTTGAATTTTGAAAATCCGTCATGTATTAACGAAGTTGGAAGTTCTAGCGATGACGTAGTATCACGCTTTGGAAGGGATGGTAACGCCCCTCGAGAAGGTAATAAAAGGGCTTGCGCAGATGAGAGGAGTCTCTTCTCTTCTCTTTCGTTCGCTGATCATTTTGAGATCTAATGCTCAGATCATCGAAGTATTTGTGAAAGTCATTTTCTTATATATTCAATATAGTGAGACATCAAAGTGAACAGCAAGTGAAAAGAATCGTTTTTGTAACGCGTGGCGAGGCCACTATGTTAACGAGATACAGGTCAAACTAGGTGAAGTTGAAACGGACCTTAGAAAGCTTCTATAAGTTGAACTTCAAACAGTTAGCGGTCTACGGTAACATAATTGTATTGTGCAGTACTACATGCAATTATAGAGAAAAGCTGAACAATTTCGACCGAGTACTTCAAAAGATAGCTGTTTTATATGACTGGCAAAAGTGATTATCTCGCCACTAGAGAAACACTTTTGTATAAGCCAGAAACAACGCAAGGCTAACGCTGTGAGTGGAGTAGAAAGACTTCAGATTGCTTGCTTACAGAACGATACAGTATAATGGAGCATTTGAGTACGGCAGTTTGTTCTTCTGACACTACAACTGAGGAGCAAATGGAAGGCTAAGAAGACTTATTGCAATTGGGACATACTTCAATGGAGTAAGATAGCGACATGGAACTTCGCTAATTGCTATTCCACACAAGCGAACATGCGGTGAATACCATCTACACCCATGTTTCGTAAGTAAAGGCTGAATACCATCGAACAGCCATAGAAACAATTTCATACTCTGAATATGAATAATTTCTTCGGAAATCTCTACAAAACGTCATGATGACTGTCTACTGGAACTTCAGGGAATTTTTCAAGAGAGGTCAGGGTAGTCCCGACTCACAAAGAAGATTATTGCCGGAAGGATGTCTATTCGTATTCGAGGAGCAGAGCGATTCACGGAGAAGGAAGCAGTTCGATTCTCCGAGGGTGCTGTTTCCTATTTCGAGGATGGAGCTCAGCTTTAACGTGGTGAAATGGATCCATCAGCAGTCTTCTTTGGGGAATTTTCCTCTGGAACGTCAATCGGCAGATAAGGTAGTCGTGAACGTTTATTGTATTTGAGTAACCTAGTAATGTTTGAGCAACCATTTTTCCCATATGTTTTACCCTCATGTATTTTGCCTTATTTTCTTGTTGAGATTCTTATTCTCAGTTCACCTTGATGAGTTTTGCATTTTTCGACGATTTATTAAGACATTGTTATGTCATGGGCATTGTTAACGATTTTGAATCAGTTGAGACTGATAGTTAAATTTTTCAATATTAATTTTTTTGTAGTCACGATTTGACTGTAAGTTAATGATTTTTATGGCAGATTTAAATTCAGACAGCGTGTCACTTTATTAAAGTAATTCTACCCCAGTTTAATTACTTTGAACAATTTTCTGTCATCATCAAGAAGGAAGAACATGTAAATGATTTTAGAGCGTTAAAATCTCTTACGTTATCGACGATCTTGGAAATACTAGTCGTTGTTTGTATTGATTGCAACACAGACATTTATCGTCAGTTATGAATGAACATTGCATCATAGACAATTTTGTGAAAGAGTAATGTTAATAATGAATTATTGAATGCATTAAAGTCAAGTACTTTTGTTAGGATTTTTTCTCAATTAGAGAATTATATAACGATGTTTGCATTCCCCAGTCTAATTGGATTCTATTCGACTACTTTGCATTTTAGTCGCACTTTATTTGAAGATAGTATTTTCATACTACAATTTCTTTTAAGATGTTAATCTTAAATTTTGATAGACCAGATAGGCGTATATAAGCGTATTCACTATTAAATTTTTTTGTGATTGGCAAGTTTTGACTTCATTTCAGTTCATGAATGAAATCTACGAAGGTTAAATAGAAAAACAGTTTTGAAACAAATTATGATTATAAAATTTTTAAGTGGAACTATGAATGTGTAATCGCTAGTGCAGCGCGTGTTGAAAGTCGCTGAAGTATAATGCCCTTGAATATGAAGGAAGTTCCCACAGGAATTAATGTTAAAGAATTATTTGTGGAAGTTTTGTAAGTGATGTGAAAGTTGTAAATGCCATATAGATTAATATATGATGATTTTGGGCATATTTTTAATGCAGATTGTGCATTAACTTGTTAGCGAAGGATTTTCCGCTGGAGTAAGATTGTTATAGTTCGTTGAAAATTAATCAAGTGATTTACTGTTATAATTAACACGAGTTTTGAAAGAATTTGAGACAAGATGTTGAATGAAGGTTGCCGTCACAAATCATTATTAAAAGAACTTTATTAAACCGGATTGTGACATTAAATTGTATAACTAACCTTCATTGGTCGATTATATTAAACAGGATTATAAAATTACCAACCGAATGAACATGTGGCTAATGTATTTATTAAATTAATAATTTAAACAATTTAAATGTTAATATTGTAAATAATTGCTGTAAATATTTTTGAAAATAATATGAAACGAGAGAGATGTTAAAGGCGTGCTTAGAATATTTTTATTGTCTTTGACAAATATTATAAACAATTTCTAATTGTTATAAATAATTTATGTGATTTTGTTATAAACATTTAAGAGCTAATTAACATTTGGATTGAAGTTAACAAGTTTAAGAAATTTATGTAATGATCCATTAGGATGTGATCAAAGTACTTGAAAGATTTGCGTAAATATAATGTGAGTTGTCTTGTAAGACATTTAAAAGATTGAGAGTGCAGGCTGGATTCTTACGTAACATAGCGTGTGAGAAGGGAGTGCATTTGACCAGTATGCAGCAGGCTGGAAGGTAGCCCGCAGCTGTGTCAACATATGGTTTTCAGAGAGTGAGGTCGTACACTCCGGCCTTGCGACTATAAATATCATTCTCTTGTTTATTAAAAGGAAACACATGCTCTATATATATGTCACACCCTGACGTCCTTTTCCAATCCAATAGTGTTATGAATATTACGTTATTTGGAGCTCTTGGGAGCTAAAATGTTTTATATATCATGTTGTATAATAATTTTGCAAGTCCTACTGGAGGACGTAGTCAGATTGACTTGGGCTCTTGATAGCCACGTATATTTTGTTGTGTTAGGAAAATCAGTCCCTTTATTAGAAATAAAGCTTTTGTACAGTTCAAAGTTCTCGTCTTCGTTTCTGGTTCATTTTTAAATGTCATGGCGGAGATTATTGTGTGAACAGACTTTTAAGTGATCCTGTTGTCAACTCAAACCCCGAGATAATTAAGAGGTAAGCAACGGTAAGTATAAAACCCCGTCTATTTTGGTGTGTTCCACAATGATTTCCTGTGAATTTCTGTGCTCTTATCTCGATAGTGTCTGTCAGTGCCATTTTCATTGATGTAACTGTGCCGGTGCGATTGATAATTGGCAATCCGATTGAGGGGGCGGATATCTGACAGCCTACTATCCAGGTAAACGGGGACAGTACCATCCCGGCATTTGCCCGAAGACGAAGTGGGAAACCACGGAAAACCACTTCGAGGATGGCTGAGGGGGAATCGAACCCCTCTACTCATTTGGGCCACCCGAGGCTGAGTAGACCCCGTTCCAGTCCTCGTACCACTTTTCAAATTTCGTGGCAGAGCCGGGAATCGAACCCAGGACCTCCGGGGCGGCAGCTAACCAGGCTGACCGCTACGCTACGGAGGCAACCTCGAACATAAAATACTTATAATAATTATCGTCGAACATAAACCGTCGTATGCAACTCGTCTATAATGGTAATTAAGACACTCGTATGGAAATTATAAAACTCGCATACGCTCGTTTTATAAACATACTCGTGTCTTAATTATTGCCATTATAGGCTCGTTGCATAATGCACTATTATGTTCGACCATGTCGAAATATAAATATATGCTAGAAAACTGCATCTTAAAGAGGCTCATTATAGTTCAAGTTGCATTATGATAGAGGTTCTCCAAAAATCAGAGCTCAAGATTTTCATTACGACACAGCTGTTTGACCAATTAGGTAAGGATCGCATCGCACATGCACTGACTTCCAAGGCCTCCTATTTTAAATTTCACTGCCTGGGAAGTGTCATAGTGGCGTATTCGAGGAGGCCATGAAAGAATGCAAGCGTCCAATGCGCAATATTCAGTAAACGAAACTCGACAGTTATTTATGAATATTTAATTTCCTGCTGAATTAACTCGGGTAGGATTATTTTTGTGCAAACAAAATAACGTGTGTTGGCATGCTTGTGGAATTGATTATCAAATCTTTATCATCTATTCGAGGCCAACCTAAATCATCTAGGAAGTGGTTTCCCGTGGCATCCCACTTCTCACTTTCTATCCTTCTGGTGTATTCTGCTCCACATGTAGTGTAAGCAACCTTGGCTGAAAGGGTAACGCGTTGGACTGCGGATTGAAGGATTCGGGGTACGATACTTAGTAGAGGGGGAAGATTTATAATTTGTTTTCGGTACGTTTTATCGTCTGTGTCGACAACTTTACCAATGTCTTACGACAGAAATGATACAAGAGGTCACAGTTAATTATTGAGGATGGGGCACTAGTAATATAGCGAGCAGGTGCATTTTCAGGTTGGATTCCATGAACGGTACGTTGTTTCCGAATTCGGTATTACACGAAACATCTTAATATGTACACGTCAAATAGAGTTTTCTTCTTCTTGCTAGAATTTAATGAAAAAATATATTTTTTTAGTCGGTTTACCCTCCAGGGTTAGCTTTTCCCTCGGACTCACTGAGGGATCGCACCTTTACCGCCTCCAGGGCAGAGTCCTGGAGCTTGAAACATAGGACGGGAATACTACTGGGGAGGTGGGACGAACACCTCGACCAGGCCGCCTCACCTGCAAAGCGAACAGGGGCCTTACGAGGGATGGGGAGATTGGGAGGGATAGACAAGGAGGAGGGAAGGAGGCGGCCGTGGCCTTACGTTAGGTAGTATCCCAGCATTTGCCTAGAGACGAAGTGGGAAACCACGGAAAACCACTTCGAGGATGACTGAAGGGAAAATCGAACCCTCTATGCTCAATTGGATCACCCGTGGCTGAGTAGACCCCGAACAAAATATTTTTGTTTTCTTTTCTCTTTAGTCGTTTACCCTCCAGGTTGGTGGAACCCACGGACTCAGCGAGGGAACTCACCACTACCGCCTCTACGGGCAGTGTCCTAGAGCTGGGAACATCGAATCGGAAGGGATACAACTGGTGAGGTGGGATTGGCACCTCGCCCAGGCGGCCTCACTTGCAAAGCGAACAGAAGCCTCATGAGGGAAGGTAAGGGATGGTTAGGATGGATAGACAAGGAAGAGGGAAGGAGGCGGCCGTGGCCTTGAAGAAGGTACCATCCCGGCATTTGCCCGAAGACGAAGTGGGAAACCACGGAAAACCACTTCGAGGATGGCTGAGGGGGAATCGAACCCCCTCTACTCATTTGGACCACCCGAGGCTGAGTAGACCCCGTTTCAGTCCTCATACCACTTTTTCAAATTTCGTGGCAGAGCCGGAAATCGAACCCAGGACCTCCGGGGCGGCAGCTAACCATGCTGACCGCTACGCTACGGAGGCGACAAACAAAATAATACCACGGAAAATTTTAAAGAATACGTATACCGGCGATCAGAATCTTGTTTCATTAGAGGGGCTAGAACATCGCTATCATTTAGCCCCGTGTACTTGGGTGTGTGTGTAGAATTCCTATGATAACCTGTCTGTAGTGGTGTCTGTATAATGTATGTATTAGCAATTAAGGTGAGGATGGGGAATGAGGCGGCCGGGGCCTTAAGTTAGAAACCGTCCCGGCAATAGCCTGGAGCAGAAGTGGGAAACCACAGAGAACCACTTCCAGGGTTCTGAGGTGGGAATCGAACCCACCTCTTCTCAGATTTGCTTCACGAAGCTGAGTGTATCCAATTTCAGCCCTCAGACCAGTATTGGATTTCTTGGCAGAACTAGGAATCGAACCTGGACCTCCAGAGCGACACGTCGATATGTTATGTTAATATCCATGACAGTTTTTTTAATTTTCTGCCATTACAGGTCACGTGGCAAAAGCTATCAATTCGGTCGTATTCTCTTTATAAATCAGGAAAATTCAACCCACCCTTCACAAAAATACATGTAAGGGAATGAATGTGGCAATGTAGTTACATCCCAACTAAAATGGAGCGTGGGCATTCATTAAAAAAGTAAGCCAAGACCGACTACAATAAATCAGACCATAATGCCACTATCGAAATCGTAGAAAATGGCGGTAATCGTAGGGGATTGTTTACATTTGGTCAACCAACATTTAAGTGGGTCTGCTGCGAGAATTTCGTTCAAATGTCGCATATTTCAAGTGATTTCGAGCTGTTATATATTGTAATAGTGTACCTTAAGTAGTGAAGTGCACTGTGAATAATTATAAATGCCGAAGATACGTAATGTGAGAAGCATTGGCTGTTTATTGTCATTACTGTGTACCTGCCTGTAAATTTAATACTGCTGAAGATACTTCAACTTTTAAATTTCCTAAAGACAAATCTTTGAAAGAGAAGTGGATGAGAAATATTCACCGGGATC
The DNA here is from genome assembly GCA_946902985.2 of Meconema thalassinum. Classification (NCBI taxonomy): domain Eukaryota; kingdom Metazoa; phylum Arthropoda; class Insecta; order Orthoptera; family Tettigoniidae; genus Meconema; species Meconema thalassinum. Next base: position 55,564,191 of record OX336400.1, read on the forward strand.
ATTTTCGAAGTTAAAACAGTTGTATTTGTTAACTTAAACATTTCGAACCTAAATTTGTGGTTATGAAAATTGCCATACTAACCCCTGATACCATTTCGACAATTTTCCCAAATCAACCGTCCTACACAACTCCTGTTTGTTAAAGTAGATGATGGTAGTTTTAATGACATACCAGCAGTGTCAGTGTCTTCTAAAGTGTCAAGTTCTTTAAGTGTAAATATATTCTATAAGAATCATGAATCAATAATCTTTGTGTGCTTGTGGAAAAAATTCAAGTGGGTACTGTAATCTGATGGAAGCAGTGATTTTAAATGCAACAGGTATGTAAATAGAATTATGCTCCTGTTAGTATCATAAGCTAGGGGGCCTGGGGAGTTATCCCCAAATTAGGTTTGTTTTTGTATATACATTTATGTCTGTTACTAGGTTAGGTAGGCCTACTGCCTGGCCGAAAATTACTGTTAGTAGGCTACCACAAGCAAGGGGGACTGGGGCGTTAGTTGCTGGTTAGGTTTGTTTTTGTATTAAAAACATTAATAAGATAGAATGTATGTCCGTTGGAATTCTATACACATCGAATTTGAAGAATGACAAGTTCATAATACAGTAAATTTTCATTTTAAAGAGTTTGTAACATCAATTGTGTGTTATTGGCAAATGCTATTTGAAATAAAGTACTAATGAGAGTACTTATGCGCCATCTGTTGGAGTTGGTTCAGGATGTCCCGATACAGATAGAAGCGAGTGCGATCTCACAGCTCTCTACGCTCAAAACAAACAACCTACGGCCGTGTTTACCTATACATAGGGTTGGCAATATCTTATTTGTCAAATAAGCCACGCCCACTGGCCGACACAACTGAAATTTCACTATATAGCCCTAAGTCGTGTTATAAATTGGGATGGTGGGTGGGTTATAGACAGCGGAGGAGACTACATCTATTAGCAGATCACTGTTGTTAAAAAAAAGGCAGTCATCGGAACGCGTTAGGCTATAACCATTGTCAAAAACCATTGTTCTGGATGCGTTAAGCTGTAACCATTGTAAAAAAACCATTGGATTGGACAAATCGAAGGATGCGGCTTTGATTGTGCGCAGCTATCGGGGCAGATTGATACAAAACCATTGATCTGGACGTGTTAGGCTGTAACCATTGGATTGGACAAAACGTAGGTTAGAATGGTCGAGTGTTGGTGCGGCTAGTACCGTAATGGTGAGGTTGGCAGTACTGTTCTGACGATGGTTGATGTGAATAATGGCATCCACAGCTGGAAATTCACCTATAGCCTATAATAATAAGGGGTTTATTGCAGCCAATGCCCATGCATATAATGAATAAAATCTAAAATCATACAGTAAACTAATTGTTATTCCCTAGGAATATCAAAGATTCATGTCTTAATGTGCAGAATATGGCATGGTATCTTCGGTTGAACTATACCTTCCGATACACCGGTATCTGGGGAATATTTAGGGAGATCAGTGACGTCACCGTGATCTCACGTTTGACGTATACGAACAAAAGGATGACGTACATATGTACGACGAGATACAAGTAAAAGAGGTACTTTTGAACATTTAGGCGAATGGTAAACTAAACTGAACTTACGCCGAAATACATATTTCAAAATATCATAGTAATTTGATACTTAAAATGGCTAGGAATATATGCCAACATTAAATATTATGTTGCAGCCTGATTGTTCATCATTTTATCCTTCGATCAAAGGCAGCATACACAATAACTAAGTTATAGGCCTACTGGCAAAAAATACAAGTCGTAATTACATTAAAATAAAATAAAAATAAGGTTAGGCCGGTAATGACTAACAATAAAGAAGAAAAAGTATGTTAATTGGTATTCAACATTCATATGTGTGTGAATATGCATAAGCCTATAACTAAACAATTAAATAGATGCTTGGTGAACAAAAATACATAGCCTGCTTTATTTATACAAAACAACCACATGTTCAATATTCTTCAAAGCAATGGGGCATGGTGGCGCAGTGGTCAAGCTATTCACCTCTCACCAAGGTGGACCAGGTTTGATTCACGGTCATTGCAAGTGAGATTTTGGAAGTGAAATGCCATGTCCTGTGGTTCGGATTCCACGTAAAATGGAGGTCCCTTGGCTCATGATCACAAGATTAACGGTCACGTAAAAACTACAAGCTTCTTTTTCTTCAAAGCAGGTCGAAACTTCGACCTCACATAAGTCATACAGCAAACGAACAGGTCCTGCAGGGAAGATCCCTTAAGCCGAATTATTTTTATCGTCTCCAAGACTGACATCATAAAAGTATACTGGAAAATGTGAAATTTTATGCCTATGCTGATGAAGAAAGTAACAGTAAATATTAGGCTACATGTCGTTCAATAACTCTCGGTCTTTTCTTGGGTGGCTGAAGCCGATGCTGTGGGAAATTGCAATTTGCAGGTACCGCATCATCTTTAAGCAGTGGTTTGTTTCTATTTGAATGAAACAAGTAGCATGTTTATAAAAGTTTTCACAGCTATAACCCATTTCTTTAATAGGCCTACATCTGGGCGTTTCCATGGAAATCTGTAATATAAGCTAGACGTAGGTTATAATTCTGTGACTAACTTAATAACTTATAACCTACAATAGGGCCTACGTGTATTTGTCATACGTGCTATTTAGGCCTATGTCAAAATTTGATGTAAGACATATCCATAAACGCAGAATAGGCTACTTCGAAATAAAGTAGACCGTAAACCTACCGTATTATTGGAAAATACCATACATATAACGTTGCACAGAGGTACGTACGTTCAAATATATGAAAAGAATCACGACATATCAGCTGACATGCAACCTAGAGTTAAATGGTATGACAGTTTTTGGTGCGACTAGTTACGCCTGGCAGTGCACCAGGAAGCAGTTTTCAGCGAGGGTTACCATGGGAGGAGTTGTTCCAATAGTACCGACAGTTCAATGGTCTCAGCTCGCACCCCCCCCCCCCCCCCCCCACACTCTTCCAATCGTCAAAAATCATAGTGTCCGTGGCGCAAAAATCCTACCAATGTTCTTTGGCTCTAGTGTGTCCATGAGTTTTACATATCCTGGAGTAGAAGGTAGCAGCATTTGAAGTCTGAGTTCTTCTACATTATAAACCTCGCGAGTCACCTCTTACACCGGTCTTGAAGGTGTATACTTTGATAAACCCAAGGCCTTCTTTATGTAAGTCGCCTTCATTTTCTACATATTGTTCCAAATACTTCATATTTAAATGTGTCCAAATGCTCTCCAGTCCATAAGTCACAATACGGGTAACATTTAACCGCAAAAGTTTTAAGGCTGTTTTTATAGATAGCTTAGTCAAATGTTTTATGTCGTTGAAGGCTTTGGTAGTGACGCTGGGTCTATCCTTGATTTGCAGTGTGAAAACATTGTCAGTTGACTAATGTAGGACCTAAGTAGGACTACTTGTAATGTGGTACACCCTCAAGCGGTTTTCCTGCAATGTGGAAAATTGCTGGCTTTCCCCCTTTCCTAAAGGTCATAGATTTAGTCTTGTTTCTGTTTAACCTAAGGTCATTGTGTAATACCCATAATTCAAAGGGGTCGAGAGCAGATTGCAATTCGACCTGTGAACTTGAAGCGAGCACCATGTCATCTGCGTATATAAATGAGATTACCCGCTCTGATAATATATCTGTGATATTATCTGCCATAGCAGTGATAAATAACACGAGGGCTTAATGGGTCTCCTTGTAGCAGCATGCCTGTAGTCTGCTCAATTGGGCTTGATGTTGTAATGCCATCGTTAATGACTATATTGTTAGAGCCTAAAATACTTTTGACAAGATGTTTAGTGTAGCTGTTACCTCTCAATAGTCTGTCTAGTTTTTCCAATATTTTCTTCCTGCTAATCGAGTCAAAAGCTTTAGAGAAGTCAATGAATATGGATTGTAACTTTCCCTTCGGTACCGACAGGGTAGACGCAATCTCAGTTTGAAGACTTCGAATTGCCTGGATTGTGCATCTTTCTCTCCTAAAGCCAAATTGTGAGTCACAATGCTATTTGGGATGGCTGGGTGGGTCACATACAGCGGAGGAGGAAGCATCTTTTAAAACATCATTCCCTGATTTATTTCTCGTTGTTTGATAAGGTATTTTGGCTAATTAATGTACTATGGAGAATATTATCGCTCGTTCTACTTTCGTTCAGTGGTACCATTCTGTTTTAGACCACCTCGTTGTGTAGTGCCTAGCATTCTTGGCTGTCGTCCCGGAGGTCCGGGTTTGATTCTCCGGCTCTGCCAAGAAATTTAATTCTCATGTGAGGGCTGGGATGGGGTGCACTCAGCCTCATGAAGCAACTTAGTAGAGGAGGGTTCAATTCCCACCTCAGTCTTTCTGGAAGTGGTTTTCCATGGTTTCCCCACTTCTAATCCAGGCGAATGCCAGGATGGTTCCTAACTTAAGGCCATGGCCGCTTCCTTCCCACTACAATACCCAATTTACAAACACACTAGTTCAGCCATAACAATAACACAGGTTATCACACAAATTCCACACACAAATACATGGGGCTACAAGACCACGATGTCGTAGCCCCTAATATAAGCAACAACCATTTATATTTGCATTTTATATTTGCCTATGCCCTTCATGGGCTGTATAGTGTCAGGGGTTGACTTTGTTGTTGGTTGACTATTCTTGTAGTTCCATTTAGAAATATTTGCATTTTTTAACATAATGTCTTACCTCTGCTTTATTTATGTCTGTATTTTTAGCTACTGTCTGTTCTCGTTGCTTGTAGCGAAATACGTCAGGGTTTCATATTGAATTTGTGCCTTATTACATAAAAACCTGTAATTTCTGGCGGAATTTAATCAAATATGCGAATGTTTGTCTTCGAATTTGCCGCTATTTCGATGGCGCCATGCCCGCCAGTTGCTACAGCTGTTCCCCTACGATTTCCGCCATCTTGGTTTTGATGTTACGGTCTGAGATATTGTAGTCGGTCTTGAGTAAGCCTACCACTGGATTCGATGCACCATTCTACCAATTCTCGCCCGCCGTCTACGGCCATGCTTTAAACGCATCGGCCACCAGTGCATGGTAGAAAGAGCGCGCTGCACTTGCAGTTGTTACTGTAGCCGTCCACCTCAAACGTTTAAATCCATCTCAAAGTCTTCAATCACGGTTTATGGTGTTGATTTAACTTTCTACTATTACAGATCACGTGACGTCAGCTATTAATTCGATCGTATTACGTGTATGTGTGTTATTTCAAGGAGCAATAAGTCATATGTTAGTAGAATGGGCCATACTATTTGGCGGGGAAAAGTTTAAGGTCGGTTTTTCTTTGCTGGACCCATGACCCAATTACATTGCTGTCACACAGTCAGAGGGAAGAGCAATATCGACCATCAAGAGAAATGCAGTGTTAGTTGGGTTTCATAAAACTAAATAACAAGGGGCGGGTGGACCACACTGTATTGTTTTAGATCCCTTAGTTGGGGGTAGTTAGATCTAAAACAGATGTGTTATTGTGTTGATTTGGAGAGTGATTCCTAGAGGGAGGGGGGCAGCTTCCCGTAGCTGGGTAAGCTGACCAGTGTAGAGTGTTGTTTAGTGTTAGGATGCTAGGGGGTGCTCTTATAAAGACGTAAGTGTATTTTAGGGGATGAACCTTTGTGTACAGGTTAACGTCCTAGCCTCTCAGATGGTTGGAGAGTTATATAACCGATGTGCATGCGTCAGCTATATGCAGTGGCGGCTGGTGATTTTTCACTTGGTGGTGCCAGCAAATTAAAAATTTGCAATAAAATCATTCAAAGTTGCAAGTACGGATAGTGCATATTTTATGCAATAAGTTATGTGTTTAACATTATTTAACTGTGCTATTGTAGAAGACGTTTTAATTGAAGTGTCAGCTGAAGCGAATTTAGAAATTGCGTAACTACTACAAATATTTTAATCTCGGGATTTTTTGCCAACACAAAAGTTCCTCCTTTCTCTACTAGAAAGCGCTATAGTGTCAAGGAGCTTAGATATCTAACCTCCTTGACTTTCATAGCCCTCCAAGGAACAACGAAAATTCGATATGCAAGCTGCCCTCTGGGTCTCAAACAACAAAGCTTGCACCTGGCTCCGAGGCCATACGATATTATATCATACACATATTTTGATCCATAGGCATTTTAAATAAAAACCCTTTTTAAAAATATAATTGAACAAACCTCTCAGAAAAATCATTTAAAGAAAACAACATTTATACTAGGCCTACTCACCAAATATATTTGTTCCAAAACCTCGATCGACACCTTCATTTGAATTAATAAGAGCGGTGCTGAAAGTCCATTCTTCGTTCTTTCTTGTTGGCAAATACGTCTATCACCTTTGAATTGAAGTTCTCAATCTTGTTCACAAATGATTTCTCACACGACAACATTCCTAAGGCACTTAATCTCTCTTCCTTCATTGTGTTCCGAAGAAAGGTCTTTATCCGTTTGAGCATTGAGAAACACCGCTCCGCTTCCGATGTTGAGAGAGGCATTGTGATCAGCAACTTCAAGATTTTGATTGTCTCTTCAAAAGTATCACATAGCTCATCTTCCAGAATCAACGAAAGGAATGGAACGGCACCAGAGACCGTTCTCAATTCAGGCCTAGCATAGAATACTTGCAGCTCACCCTTCAACTTTCTTTTATCAAGAAATGTATATACGCTCGTCATTTCGTCAAGATACTGGTCTGGGAAGCTTTTGATATAATTGTCAAAATATTGAACTGCAAATAGGTTGGTAGCTGTGAGGTGTCCAGTGAACTGAAAGCGAATTTTTATCTCTGAAAGGATAGCATCACATACTTCCAGAGCGTCCCTTTTTCTACAGTCCTCACCAATTCGGGGTCTTTTAGAAGGTAAGGATTCGCCTCTTTTGATAAAAGTCTCGTTCATTATTTCATCAATATTGTCCCTGATTGCCTGTATGATACCTTCAAAATGCTGAATGTCTTGTTTCACTTTAATTGGGTCAGTAATTCTCTTTTGCAGCTGATTAAAAATTATGTCAACATGAGGCATTATCTTATTGAAAAATGTTAGCCAGAAAATGAAATTCTTGTCATTAAGCCTTTGCTTGTAGGCTCCAGCTTTTTCAATGGTGGAAGGTAACTTAATGGACTCATTGCTTTCGATGGAGTCCATAACTTTGACGAGGTCTTCTCTATTTTCATAAATATCTTTCACAGCACGCGAATGGTAATTCCATCGTGTGAGTGATACTCGAGGCAAACTTTTCTCTATGATCTCGCGCAACACTTTCGATCTTTGGGGCGAATGCGAAAAAAAAGAACAAATTCCTGTGAGATGAGCGAAAAAGATGCGAGTCTGTCGATTAACGGAGGCTGCTGTAGACATTATGAGATTAAGTTGGTGCGCATAGCAATGAATAAAATTTGCATTAGGGTACTTATCCTTGATTAACTTTTGCACACCATTTAATCCACCACTCATAACGGATGCTCCGTCATAACTTTGGGCAATCAATTTCCGGGGTTGATCACCCACTAAAGGGTCGATTTCACTTAAAATGCTGTCTGCAATGGCATGAGCATTCTGGCCTTCGGGATTAATAAAGTTCCAAAATCTTTCTACTGGTCTTCCTTCAACAATGTAGCGCAAAACAATAACCAATTGAAAATTGCAAGACACATCAGTTGTTTCATCAGCGATTATTGCTATATTGTCAGCCTTTTTTATTTCTTTGGACACTTCGTCGTGATACACCTGGAGCATGCATTCGAGCAGTTCGTTTTGAATAGTCTTGGAGATGCCTTTAAACACAGACGACTGGCTGAGATGAACTTTCAAGTCCTTATCCAATTCAGCACTAAACAGAATCAATTCGCGAAATACGCCTTTGTTTTCGGATGTTTCTGTTTCATCATGTCCCCTAAGGGCTAATTCCAAGGCACCACAAAAGCGGATACAGTTTATAATTAAATTTAAGACATACCTATTCTTATCTACTTGTTTGTTGTGAGTGATAATAGTTTGTCTGTACTGACTATCCAACCTGCTCTGAATGTTCGTTTTGCCCAGAAATGAGAGGCTTAAAACATTATCCATATGTCGCTTTGATGATTCATGGACTTTAATTTTAGACCATATGTGCCCTATATCCCTAATACCAGTCTTACTCCAACTCCCATCACCGCCGAACAACACACAAGGAAAACAGAAGAATGCATTGTCTTCTTCGGAACCACAAATCCATTTGTTTTTGCTATAAATCTCCGGATTGAATTTGCGGCATCGATTTTTTGACTGTTGCTGGAGATTTAAATTTGGAAGTGGCCTACCCAGATTTTTAATGTCTATTTTTTCAGTGAGGGTCCTATTGCTAAATGGAGATTGTAACAACTCGCTTATTTTATTCATTGTTACACTTCCGAAAGGTGACACAGAGCTCATTGTGAATCCTACGGATTCGTACGTCGCGCTCGAACTGTGTGATCTTCAATCATGAAACAAATCAAATTTTAATAAGGAACCTAGCTTGCATAATATAACGATTCAAAAAGCACACTTAGATTAAAACGTTTTTATATGGTCAATGCCGCATGATACACAATGCTATGCAAGATTAAGTAACATGCCTATATAATAATAAATAAGCATGACTATTGCAAACACACACGCGTGCACAGCCTCTTTGTCGCAATTTCAGTTGCAGTCTCTAAATAAATAGATGAGATGAAATTAACACGATGTCCTACCTCTAAGACAACCTTACTTATCGCACATACATATAGATTGCATCTAATATAAATGAACACAAAAGCTATTTAACGACGGGCACTATTCATACACATTTGCAGTCAAACTTGAGAATTTGTGTTTACGCTTGGGACGTGAGACTGTGCCGCCAAATTAAACTAACGAAACACAGTAAAACTCGTTGAAAAATTCCGAATTTTTACATTACAAAGAGAGAACAAATATTCCCCGTCATCAATATGCGCCTAAAAAGTTGCTAAATGTCAAACAATAAAGAACTAATACTATTTTGTAGTTTGAATTTATTTAATAGTCAGACACAGTGATATATCGTCAAGCTGGTACCACTGGAGGTGTGCCGCCATATGCTGTACTCTAGTGGTGGAAAGATAAAGCAGTTCAGCAGTTCTAACGTGTATGTAATTTGTGCTTGTAGCCTACCTGTGACGTGCTGCTATCTCGTGGATAGAATTGAAGCTCCGCGTCACGGGGCCGTTGGCTCTACCTCAGGGTAATATGCGTCTCAACACAACACACTCACACTCAAGCCAAACTAGTCCTTATTGCAGTTCAGTGTCTGATGCGGTCTGATGTTCTTAGGTAGTGCCGGTTAGGTCTGGCTCAGTAATTAAATAAAGCGCCACCAGAACGCATGTCAGTTTGCTCGCTCGTTCAAATAAATGCAGAATATGCATACAATTTCCTCAAAATGTAAATGTAATATAAACTGTTCTTGAGAGGGAAAAGTCACATATTCTCTTTTCATTACATTGGTGGTGCCATAGCACACGGGCACCACCTCAGGAGCCGCCCCTGGCTATATGGCGGCACGCTGCTTGGGCTGTCGGGCCGCTGTGGGAAGTGCAATGAAGCTTGAGCTAGCGATTACAAGCTACTGTCACGGTGAGCCGTGATGGAAGTCAGGAAAGGAGTTAGGACGTAAAGAGGCGTGTAAACAGTAAGACAAGTGTAGTGTACTGACCAAGTATTTATTGGTCAGTGATGTATGAAATAGTATGTCCCTTTTAGGGGAATGTAATGAATCTTATAAGTATAAGTGTACAAGTTTGTGGGGTAGGTTACAAAATATAGGATCTCTGAACACTGCTGACTCACCTGATGATAACAACTAGAGCCTCCGGCTGGCACACTGTATGACTGGTAATCGAGAGAATTACTGTCCTCCTTAAGGCCCTCCTCTTATAGGCTTTGGTGTTGTGCTGTCAGCATTCCACTGGCATAGATGCCCCAGTTAATTATGTGTAGCTGTTCGTGGTGTGATGCAAGTATTTGGCAAGCTTTCCAGGCTGGTTAGCTGCCCTTGCTGTGTGAAAGATGTTGTTCTGGACTTATGAGATTTGCCAGTTAGGGGTGGTTTAAATAGATGATGGAGGATGGCTTCCAGGGGGTGCAGTCCCCTGGGGGACTGTACAAGCCTCTTCCTCTATTTAGTTCGCGTCCCCGCGAACGGGAACGGAACGTGAGGTTGGGGTGTCGATGTAGTAGTTTGTTCTTGAATCTTCCTTGTATCTCCTGTTGGTGTCTTCTTCGTCGTATAGATGTAGTGATGTCGTGTTGATGTATAGGTGTGAGATCAGCTCGTGTTCAGAGGGGTGGGTTATGGGATATACATATATATATTTGACATTGTAAAATAGTGCATGAGAAAAAATTGACATTGACATATTGAAAGTTCCACAAAAAAAATACATGGTTTTGATAAGTAGGCGATATATTGTTGTGCAGGGAGGAAAAAACCCAGGGCTGGACGGATGATTGTGCCGTCCGCTCTATCTTAGGGAAAAAATTGCTCCCTGCAATGAGAAAGATAGAAGAAGTAGAGAAAATAGGTGTTCCAGGGTATAAGTTAAGGGAAATATTCAAAATGTGTTTATTGAGTTGGGATAAAACGGAACACCTTGACAAATTGGGACGTTAGCAGAAAGAAAATGAAAAAAAAACAAATCATAAACATGGTGTACATGTGATCTTAAAAAGAGTATACTGTTTAATGTGTGGTTTTGAGATGCGCATATATTAAGGTTTATACATATCATTTATCACCTCCGCTGACAATGTGGGGGTGCAAAGTATTATTTATATATTTATAGTAGAATAATTGCCCGTGGGCGCATTAATTTGTGTTAAGTTACAATCTTACAATTATCAATTACAATTATCTTATATCCTAACTTAAGCGCGCTAATTTTCTATGATCCTAGTTTATATGGTACCTCGCGTGCACGCTACCCCTTTGTATGTAGGTGCCGTCTCACGGCTAATCCTTTACGGCCATTTCCTGGTATGGTTTAGTGGTCGTGCCGCTTGAAATATATCCCTATTCTGTGAAGCATTCCCTGTGGGCGAACGCCTTCACACTTGGCAGTGAGAGTCGCCGTCACAAGTCGGTTGCGCCCTCATTGCCGTAAGTTGCGTCGCATTTTTGACGCCTGACTTTCTTCTGTTTATGTTGATCTGCCAGCGAGCCTGATACCCCACAGGTATCAGCCCTGCTGTGCAGATTTTTGGAGTGTAGCTGTAAAAAATGTGGTGAGTATGTGAGATTGTGTTAGGATTAGTGCAAGTTGACGTATAAAAATAGTACATAATCATGGCATGCCGCAAATAATACGATGCTGCTATATGGCAGTGAAATCACTGTCACCAGTTTCATATATCTGGTGACGACGCCTGAAAAGTGGAGAGGTTAAAAAAAACATATTAGTATGGCATGTTCTCTATGTCGCTTCCTGTGTTAGTGTGTCCACAGGCTGAAGCTCTTTTTTCCCTGAAAAAAATAGCATGATTAGTGTTACTTGATGTATGCCCAGGCTTACCCTACACGGTGCCGTAATGTTATTTCTTATTCTCAAGGTGTTTATATAACCTAGTTAATCTAGTTAGTCTAACTTAATGTATTACCTTAATACCATTTATCTTACTATGTTGTCTTAATATGTTGTCGGACTTACCCCGGTAGCGGAATTTTGGTTACCGGGTGCCGAGATATTCTACCTTAATTATACTTATTTTAATGTATTATCTTAATTATGGTAAATAAAATGCTTGCTATCTCTAAGCCGAATGGGTGGCCTTACTTTATTGCCGAAATGTGCTGTGCTATTATTTAGCAACAGCGGTTAGTAAATTTGCTTAATCCTAAGTTGCGTACCAAAATGCAACTGTCTTACGTGCTAAATTTGGACCAGAGCGATCGCCCGGGGCAGTTTTACCTCCCCAGGTCACCACCCGTACGTATCCTAGAAACACCGGTTGTCTCTAGAATCGCCGGATTCCGCTCTCTTAATACTAGTTGTCGACGTCTATTCTAGGTCTTACTAACTAGTACTATTATGGTCGCAGGCGGCTTACGGTGCCATAAAGCAAACCGTCTCGCCCGCTGTATCTTCCTGTTCTTTACCTTTGCCTTTGCATATGTAGTCGTAGTTGGGTCGCCCACTTTAACCCCTTTGAGGGCTCGCCATGCTCCTCATTTAATGCCCTTGGCTGCCCGCTGCGTTGCCATTTAAGTGGCCATTGGACATCGTCCAATGGCATAATATCATCTTCGCCTTTATTGGCAGTAGTAGTATGCTCTTCGCCTTTGTTGGCAGTAATAATAATCTCTTCGCCTTTGTTGGCCGCAATAAAAATCATCCGGGATTTGAGCGTCCGGGTCCTCTTCGCCTTTGTTGGCAGTGTTGGGTTGGCCCACTGAACCCCTTTAAGTGCTCGCTTTGCTACTCATTTAAGATCTCTGGCGACCCGTTGTCAGCCATTTACGTGGGCGCAAGACCGAATGAGCGCGTACATTCCATATATATACTCATATTTCATTCTTCATTATTTATTAATGTCGTAGTCTTCACCTTCGCCTCGCGGGGCAAGGACTTGTCGGATCTAGGATTGGTCCTGCTGAATCCTAGGATCCTGCTTCACTCCTGACGAATAGGAGTCTAACTTCCCGCCCTGGAAGTTGTACTTACTTATGTATTAAACTAATAGTCTAGTCATAATTCGGTCGTCCCTAGGGTCATCTCCTGAGTCCGGCGTGGAGCTGGCTATTTCTCCCACCATCCTCAGAAAGTCTCCCCTGCAGGTCTTGGCTTCGACGCCCGTGGCACATAGTGGGTGTAGCATCTCTTCGTCCCGGGAACAGGCTAGGCCCCCTGGGATTCCGAAGCTTGCCCATGCCAGGCCGTGAATGCCTCGACCTCACGTAGTTCGTCTTTTTGGTCTAGTCGTTAAGTTAACTAGGGTCATTGGGCTGTTGAGCCAACTGGGATAAGGGTCATCATCACCTTCCCCAGCTCTGCCCCAGTGTGGTGCCTTTGGCCTTCTGCTTGTGCCGTTATCACCAATCAGAGTGTTATCAGATTCCTTTTTATGTAAAATATATAAAAATATAGTGTAACCTGTAAATAATTTGCTGTGTATAAAATGTAAAATTTTTTCAAGTGTTTTGGGGTTGTTGAGACTTCTAAGTGCATAGACTACTTTAGGTCTACTGTTGCTACGTCGGATTTCCAGCGATAATGCTCTGTTAACTTTTATGGAGGCGTTAGTAGGGTTTGTGGCATTAGGTTCCCTGTTATTAGGATCTGGGGGTATTATTTGTAGAGTAGGCTTGAAGCAAGGTAGGAGAGGGTTGCGCATCTTTGGGCTTCATGTAAATGGTGGCCTGAAGCCGGTGATGCTACCAGGATTGCTCTTACAATGAGTGGACGGGGGCAGGTAATTCCCGGGATTGCAAAAAGTTTTATAAAGTGCCATGCAGGTTTGATAGTAATAACCCTTGGTATATGGATGGGATACTCCATGCATGTGTCTGGATATGAGGCATATCCGCACTCATGTAAGGATAGGTATAGGGTGAGGCGTAATAATAATATGTCCCTTTCATGCGGGATTATTTAATTTAAAAAAATTGTTAATTTATAACTTTGGCCTCATCTTTTACTTAGAGATGCGCATTACGCTTAATTGTCGTTTTCCAACACACCCCTAATATTCAGGTGTTAGCATTGAGATCCAGGGCGTAGTAAGCCCTATTTTTAAACGCATGAAGTCTATCAACCCCGATGTATATTTTGTCGTGTAGTGTAACTTTTTATCGTGTTCATGTGTCTGTGTTGGCTAATGTTGTAATTGGGAAGGTTATGGAAGGGGAGTAAGGTATTAAAAATGGTAGCCTGTGGGTGTTATATTAGTAATCCCGCTGGGATTGTCCACCTATGCTCCTGTCATTCTCCCTTGGTCCATGTCTGCTTTCTACCCGCTTCTTGGGATAGTAAAGCGTTGTGACGCTGTGACGTCACGACTTAATCTGGTCTCCCATTTGTAGTGTTAATGCAGCCAGTGGTCGTAGTGCGACTGGCCATGTCCTAATCGCCTGTAATGCTTTTTTAGAAATAAAATCGAGAAAGGAAGTTATTAGGGGGAGGTCTTGTTCCCTCAGAGTCCCTGTCTATATTCGCCCTTGATTAGTGAGCGCGTGTGTGTGTGACTATGTTCCGCTACACCACGCGGACGGTTGGTCTGTTATAGGCTAAGTCCTAATGTGTATCGCGTGTCTGAGTGTCAGATGGCGCGTGCAACTTGTCAACATCTTTGAGATATGTCCCTGTGGCCCTAAGATAAGTCCGGTTTTCTATGTCTGTACATTGCTAAATGTCACAATTGTTTTTGCAGTGCTGAAAAATGTGTGGCATTATAATTGCTTTGTGTTTGCGATTTCATGGTCACTGCCGATATAACAATAGTGTCTGTCGTCGGCAGTGTGGAAATGCGGCGAAATCTGCAAGTCAGTATTTTCGTCATGTTATGCTTTCATTTGTTTGTGTACGTGACTTTTCGCCAGTATGTGAGTGTTGTCACTGTTCGGGATTCCGGGCGGACCAATGTGCCAATCTGTCCCGCTTTTGTTAATCGATGTTATGTGTACACTGCTTTCGCAAGACTGTGTTTTGTGTAACCATGTGTAATCCATGTCTGGGAAGTCTATTGTGATCCCCATGGAGGTTACCGATAAAAAAAACTCCTGTGTCTATAGGCATGTGTCTGACCCATTTATTTACTTATCTGTGGCCAACTTCAGTGTAATTGGGCGTCTGGATTTTTGTTTCCCATGGTGTCCAATTTTTGCTGGGATTCGGACCCGTAATCTCATGTAGTTCTCTGTGTTCTATGTCTGCGTTGTGTTTTTGGGATTTAGGTGTCCTCAGTGTGGTTTTTGCTTGTGTCTCTCGTACCAAAAATACCGTTGGTTAGTTAGTTTTTGATACGAGTGTGGTGTGTGGTTATGAGTTCGGACCCGGCTTGCTGTAGGGAGTTGGTATGACGATATCTATGCCGTATATGCCATGGCACATGTATCGTGTATTTGAAATGCGCAGATGAGAATACGCATTCCTGTGAAGAGTTTGTGTGTTTTTGAATTCTCCTCGTAGTGTAACTTGGGGAGTTCTAAGGTTTTGGATCTGACGTGAATGATGGCGTTTGTTCCTGTTCAACTTGGAGTGGGCTTAGTCTGTCTGTATGTGTGAAGGTCGCCCAGTCACGAGGGTCTTATCGCTGACGGCGATAGTGTTGAATTACAATGGCGTGCGCACTCACTTGTTACTTGTTTTGACAATGCTCATGTTTCCGGCACGTGTATGTGTGAACTTGAGTGCTATCTCTGTAATTGCGAGTGGGGCTTTCCGCAATGCAAAAGAACCTTTCATTAACTACATTCGTGTTCCCATGTTTTGTGTTAACTGTAAACGTGGGTCGAGTATATCCCTATTAAGGGTACTAAATGTCGTTATGCACGCGTGTCTCCGGGCCGCTAGTTTGGTGACTAGGTGCCGGAGGTGATTTTGTTGTTTTCCGCTTATGAATATCTGTTAGAGTAACTGTCCCCATCTGTTTTAGATCCCTTACTTTCCTATCCTGCGACTGGATAGCTACCCGACCTTACATTCCTGGTATTGAGAAGGTTGCGGGTCTGAGACCGTCTTTAACCAGAGTAATTGTTTCCGGTGCCATTCTAGGCTGTGTCTCCGGACAGTTCTGTTAGCGTATTAACTTGTTATGTGGCAATGTGAATTGGCCGTGTGCCGTCCAAAAATATGTAGGCTTTCCCAAAGTCTGGGATCTTTACCCAATGGTGTTTGTGTTTTTAGCTTGCGTGTTATTATGGAGGTGAGAAAAAGTCATGTTATAGGCAGTGTAACGTGTCACGTATGCCTATGGATTAAATACATACAGTTCAACTTGGCTAATTTTCCTTTCTCGGGATTAATGAATGAGGCAAAAAAATGAGTTATGCCCCGCTCCGTATTAAGAGAGCACTTTGAATAGAGTAGCGAAAATATATTGTATCTCGCCTGTCCACTGCTTTATGCTTATTAAAGCGGGTTGCCAGGCGGCGGTAGTCTGTAAAAATTGTGTCGTAAACAATATCAAAAATGTTTAAAAATGAGAAGTAGGACCTGAGTGTACTATCCACCTATTTGGTGACGTTAGTACTACAGTAATCTAGTTACGTCTCAGGGGAATCTACCACTTTTGACAAATAGTTTGAGATTCTTAATTCTTGCTACGATTAGGGCTCTCGCCCGTCACAAGAGAATCTATCAAACTGTGGGACCGGAACATAGAACATTTAGTCATTTCTACCTAGAAAGACCCGCCTAAGCTCTATGCTGTGATTTGATGCTTAAGCTGTGTTCAGAATAGCTCTTTCCGGCCTTAAGCCGCGTGGCTCGCCTGATTGGCTGCCGCTTGGCTTTGCATATTAAAAACTTTACGTTATCCAAGTTATAATATGGACCAACTATGATCAATAACCATGGATGGCCTGAGAAAAAAAATGCTAGGGGCCCAAAAAAAACAAGAAGAATTTTGAATTATATACTTTTGGTTTAGCCATGTTGCACTGCATATACATGAAAAAAATGTGCAGTTTATGTTTGTGAGTCTCTGTGTGTTTATTGTCGTATTTCTCTCGTGTAAACGAGCTTACGTGTATCTATAATATAGGTGCAAGTGATATTAGTTTATTTTTGTGTCCCTGGTGGAAGTCGTTATTCCCGTCCGAGCGTTCTGGGTCTGAGAGGTGAATACTTTCGCCCTGTTACTAGGGCATAGGCCCCTGAAACCCATTGAGGCGCTCCTTTGCCATTTTCCGGCGGTTTTTCTAGCAAAGTAAGCCTGGGCCTACTTTCACCGTAGCGTCTGGCTGTTGGCCTGAATGTGGTTGTGTTCGAGGGACTACTTGCGCTCTGCGCTACCCTAGTAGAGTTTACGGGGGTGTGTGTATTTTTGCCTGACCGGTCTGGTGGGGTAGGTAATAGGACCTTCCTTATGCCCCGTGTACTGTGTGTTAGCGCCTGGTCAGAGTGTGTGGGTGTGTGTTGTGCATCCTGAGGGCCTGAAGGCAACACCCTCTTATGCATTCGCACCTGGGGTACAGATGCCGGTGCCCGCTTTCGTCCTGGCAAAATTGCCCTTTGGACTAGCGGCAAAGGCCGTTTGATTGCCTGTGTATGCCCTAGCGATGTAGTGGCGTGTAGTCTGACCGCTTTCTGGCCTATGGCCACGGTAGACTCCTGCCATTGTGTTTGCCCATTTGTGTAGGTGTATGTAGGCTTAATGTGTTGTAGGGCGGGCTCTACGTCCTCAGCCCATGACGTGGTTACTTCCCGTATTATCCCTGTTATGTCATGTGTGACGGATGGTCCTGGCGTCAACTTCCTCTCATTCGTCCGTTCTGAGGGGGTTGGCCTAGGTTCTGCTCCTCGGTTTGGCAAAGTTGCCTTCCGAACTGGAGCTAAGAGATATGTAATGGTGTAACTTTGTCCCCGCAGTGTATTGGAGTCTAACCTGGCCGTCTCCTGGACTGTGGCCACGGTGAACTCCTTCCCATGTGTGGCAGTACATGGCGAGAGGGACATCCTCGCAAATTGCCGAGTCAGCGTATCTACGCTTATGTCCTCTCTCGGCTGGGCTTGTGGCCCTACCATGTACTCAAAAATGGCCTTGTTATCCTGGAGCTCGCGGTACTCGTCCCAAATTTGGGTGTACTGCCTGTTGAGGCTCATGGCCTTCTCAGCGACTTTTGTGCCATTAGTCCCTATCCGCTGGTGTTTCCTGATGAGTGTCTCCCATCGCTGGAACATGAACTCGTGTCGGCAGTGTAATTGCCAGTGTGCCTTAATGATTTGTGTACGGAGGGTGGGGATTTTCGCCCGAATCTTGCGATTCTTAGCGCTGCGGAGTGGCCGGACAAGTGCTCTTATGATCCGCATATACTGGGCGTGCAGGAGCTGTTGAAACCTTCTGAGGTAGTCCTGCCTAGTTTCAAAGTCTTTGTGCCAGGCAATTAATTCCTGGTACTCCCCAATGCTCCTCAGCACAGCTAGGCGGTATAGAGGGGCCATGCTGAATGAAGTGTATGCGTCTACTAATTTAAAAAAACTGTGCGTGTTTGGCAGTGTATCTTGTGTCTCTCTGATTCTTTTTTGGGGGCTGGGGGGTTGGTTTAACAAAAATTTCCCCTGTGTAGGTAATGCGAAGCAAAAAAGCTGCTTTCGGTCTGAGAAAAAAAATTCAGTCTCGCTTGGCTATATGCGGTACGGGCCGTTTTGACCACGAGAACTCGTTGTATGAGCCCTATTTTACCGTGCGTGGTACCCGGCCTCCACCAATCTGTTTTAGATCCCTTAGTTGGGGGTAGTTAGATCTAAAACGGATGTGTTATTGTGTTGATTTGGAGAGTGATTCCTAGAGGGGGGGGCAGCTTCCCGTAGCTGGGTAAGCTGACCAGTGTAGAGTGTTGTTTAGTGTTAGGATGCTAGGGGGTGCTCTTATAAAGACGTAAGTGTATTTTAGGGGATGAACCTTTGTGTACAGGTTAACGTCCTAGCCTCTCAGCTGGTTGGAGAGAGTTATATAACCGATGTGCGTGCGTCAGCTATATGGCGGCACGCTGCTTGGGCTGTCGGGCCGCTGTGGGAAGTGCAATGAAGCTTGAGCTAGCGATTACAAGCTACTGTCACGGTGAGCCGTGATGGAAGTCAGGAAAGGAGTTAGGACGTAAAGAGGCGTGTAAACAGTAAGACAAGTGTAGTGTACTGACCAAGTATTTATTGGTCAGTGATGTATGAAATAGTATGTCCCTTTTAGGGGAATGTAATGAATCTTATAAGTATAAGTGTACAAGTTTGTGGGGTAGGTTACAAAATATAGGATCTCTGAACACTGCTGACTCACCTGATGATAACAGCTAGGGCCTCCGGCTGACACACTGTATGACTGGTAATCGAGAGAAGAACTGTCCTCCTTAAGGCCCTCCTCTTATAGGCTTTGGTGTTGTGCTGTCAGCATTCCACTGGCATAGATGCCCCAGTTAATTATGTGTAGCTGTTTGTGGTGTGATGCAAGTATTTGGCAAGCTTTCCAGGCTGGTTAGCTGCCTTTGCTGTGTGAAAGATGTTGTTCTGGACTTATGAGATTTGCCAGTTAGGGGTGGTTTAAATAGATGATGGAGGATGGCTTCCAGGGGGTGCAGACCCCTGGGGGACTGTACAGTATATACATATATATGTATATCAGTTTCTTGTGGACACGATAACTGCCGTAATTTTGCACCAATCACTTTGAATTTTTTACCGAATATGTATACCTATACAATCTCGGTCGAGTTCTTTACTGGACTAAATCGGTCGAAGGGGGTGAAAATGGGGGGCTTTTTTCGAAAAAGTGAAATATTGCTATAACTCCCTTAATATGTGAAATATCGAATCCGTTCAACGTTCATACTATGTGCCGGATAAAGTCCAAAAATTTATGGTTGAAGAGTTTTTTATAGCACCAACCATTGACCAAAGGGGTGGGAAAAAGTGGGTTTTTCGGGAAACATTAATCATATCTCTCTTAATAGGCACAATATCAAAACCGTACAAAATGGACAATATTCCCCTAATAATTACCTAAACTTTTGTCTGAAAGAATTTTTGATATGACCCACCATTATGCCAAGGGATGAGAAAAATGATTTCGGAATTATAAGAAAATGCCAAGAGCTATCAGTGGTTGCCATGGCAACACTACTTAATTGATGAGGGATGAGCCATCAGACGTTGCCAAGATAACGCACTTGCACGAGATCAGATTCAGATTTCCATCTGACTAAATGTGGAGCGGCTTCGGTGACGTAACTGGTAGCATGCTGAATGTCTATGCCCAAGGTCGCGAGTTCAAAGCCGGCCGAAGTCGTCGGATTTTCAGAGCGCTAAAAATCCCTCAGTATGCTTTCCTTTGCAGAGGAAGTTCCAACGTTCGTTGCGAGTTGCTGGTTGTGGTGGCATCTAGTAGCCAAGTTCACAGCTAGGTGTCGTTGACGGTAGTACCTGGTAGCAACATTAGGAACTACTGCTTGAAATTGACCGTCTGCAGTCCTTACCTGAATTACAGACTAATGCAGCCATCCCTAAGGACACGGGGTTACATGACCGCGTTGTCGCAGCCCCTAAACTGAGGAACCAACCAAAATCTCTGCGGGAGATATAATTTTGCGTGAAGAAGTAACAGACCGTTACATAGTTACACATCAGTGTCGAAACCTTGCATAAGGACAGTGTGACCACAAGTATAAAAATGGACCCCAAATGACGAGAAGGTTACCGTTCCCGTAAGACAGTAAAATGTTTAAAATAAGCATAAAATGACGAAAAACAAGGTTAATTAAGCTCCAATTATAAAATACCTTCTCGCAATAAATGAGGTCTGATCCTTCTACGAAAACCTGCATATTCTGCCTATTTTCGCCTATCCCCAAGTTTGTCCGGTGAAATCTACCTCCGCCTTCCGGCGTGCCGACAGGACTTTTTTTAAATGGAAAACATGCATTCTGAAGCACAGAGACAACTTAGCAAACACGTAAAATTAAGCAATTTCCGCAATATTGGCAAAAGTTGAAAGGCTAAAGGACCCGGAAAGGTTTCAAATTGTGAGTCATGGAGAGCTCTATCAAGCTAAAAAAAAAAAAAAATTTCGAAAATCACTTCCGGTCCAAATTCAGTTCCAGAAAAACAGCTTAAAATCGTTTGTTTCTTTACACGTTTTTTTTTTAAATTCAAATCCTAGCCAAATTAAATTATTTCTTTAATGTGTTTGATTTTTTGAAAACTTTTCACGCCGGAAGTATTTATAAGGGCTTAAGTGAAACTCTGGATTTACTCACACTAGCGCTCGTAGTCGTAGAAAAGGCAAACTGTCAATCTAATTGACCGGATATGTTTCAGTGTCATTGACACAAGAAGTATCGTAGTGGTGGAAAAGGATGACTGCTAATCTAATCGACCGGATATGGTTGAGTTTCCGGTGAACAATCAACAGACTACCGCGTGTCATCATGTCTGCACCTCGTAAGAAACGTTTAGTGTGTCCTTTACGTTTGGAAAAGTGGGGAAAACAAAGAAAATTAATTACAAAATATGCACCAACAATAAGATTCAGTGATGAACCGGGTTCGTGTCTGTAATCAGGCGAAAATGTAACAGTGATGTTATCGACAGACAACGAGGAAACAGTGTAATTTCCAAATCCATATCCCCTAAAGGAAACGTATTCATGGAAAGTCTAGTCTATGGCATTAACCATAGAACGGTAACGCTAATTACAACATTGTTATCAGTAGCGCTTCGAATCGACGACGACTACGATTCTAGAAACTGATAAGTGATTATTAGGGACCGGATTTTTAGCCTACTTTTCACATTTTGCAAAAATGAGGAAAAAGTAGACTTATGAGATCGATCCGGGAAAATGTATGTCTGTCTGTCCTTCTGACTGTCTGTCTGGTTGTGTGTGTGTATGTGTGTGGTGTGTGTGTGTGTGTGTGTGTGTGTGTGTGTGTGTGTGTGTGTGTGTGTCCCTTATCAACTCCTAAACGGCTGCAGCAATCGAAACCAAATTTAGTATGAGTAAATATCTATACCGGAATATCTTAAGCTCATATTTGAAAATGATGTCAGTGCTACCAACTGCTGAAAAACGCACTAGAAATTTGAGCTCAATGTTGGATATCTTGGCAGGTATGTATGGAAGCTATTCCAAAATTGGCACACATGTAGATAATACTATTTCAGTTTAATTTCCAGGAGGCCATACATGACAGTGTTGCCAAAATAAAGTTAAGACTTCTGATAGGTCCAATTTTTTAATGCATATAACTTCGACACTAACAATTGGATTTCAACCAAATTTTGTATGTAATATGTGTACATAAACATATATGACTGAGCGTATTCTTAAGAGCCACCAGGGCTGCCAACTGTTGATAATTGCTCTCTCTCTCTCTTTTTTATCCAAATACCAATATATCAGAAAGTATGCAAGCCGACAGCTTTAAACTATGCACACGTATAGTACCTGCCATTTTAGATTAATTTGGAGTAACTTATATATGTCAGTTCTACCAACATGATTTTAAGCCTGCTGAGAGGACCAATGTTTAAATACATGTAACTTCTATACTATCAGTTAGATTTCATCCAAATTTCGTATGTGCTATGTGTAACATAACAGATATGACTGTAAGTATTCTTAAGAGCAATCAGGGCTGACAACGGTTAATAAATGCTGTCTATATTTTTTTGCCACGGTGGGTGAGTGGATATCGTGTCGGTCTACTAACCCCAAGATTGCAGGTTCGCTCCTGGCCGTGGTAAGTGATTTTTGAAAGGCGGCAAAATACGATACGCATGTCATACGATGTTGGCATGTCAAAGAACCCATTTGAATTCAGTGAGCCGAGTTCATAATAGCAAAATTAATCTCGGGAGTTTCCGCCAACACAAAGTTCCTCATTTCTCTACTAGAAAGCGCTATAGTGTTCAAGGAGCTTAGATATCTAACATATAACCTTCTTGACATTCATAGTCAAGGAACAACGAAAAATTCGACATGCAAGCTACCCTCTGGGTGTCAAATAACAAAGCTTTCACCCAGCACCCGAGGTCATACGATATTATTATATTATATACCCTAATATTCTAGATAGATTCATATACCTTACATTAATCATTGGCATGAATCTTAATTTTAAGAAAAGTAGGCTCTTTAGTTCGTCACGGAACTTCTTGTTAGGTTTTTAAAATTGTCATTTTAGGTTTTCAAAATCATAAAATAGCTTTTTTTTAGGATTTCAATAAGTATATTAGGTTTGTAAATAGGTTATTATGTTTAAAGTGTTGAAAAATTTGACATAAATTCCGCAAAGCTTAAAATAAATGCCTAATTGTTAGTAGACAATCTGATTGCAACGAGAGTGTAAATATTTTACATAATGATACGTCATCTAATTATCACCGAGAACTTCCCACTTTTAGGCAATATTTGCTCTCCTTAAATATGTTACTCCAATGAAACTAAGGTTGTCAGAGATGTTTTTCACTCTGTACGCTGTTTAATTAACTTTGTTTAATTTATCGGATTCTTGGAAATAATAAGAGATTTATTCCCACTTTCCTTACTACGGTAAATATAGAAAAATAAGATTCGAGTATAACATGAAAAGTGCTGAAAATATTTTAATTTTCTAGCAGGTAGGATTTTTCTCAATCAACTAGAGCTAGGAATAAACACTGTCTTCATGTTTACTTTTAAAAATTAAGCATTAAAAATTCTAATATACTGTACTACAATAAATGAAACAAAACTGCAATTAGGTTCCTTTTGGTACTCGAATATCATTTAGGTTTTCTTAGGCACTGCAGAATTCTTGTGAGTGTGATTCGGAAAAGTATTAGAGTAATTGTGTATTTAGAAGTAAGGAAAAAATAGATAAAATCCTAAGAATCCGGTCCCTAGTAATAATAAATACCACTTACGTCAACTTTTACTTCACTCTCTAGACTAGCAATGGAGACTGTTTTTGAACAATTTTGTTTTTGATGATTTTATTCCTGAAGAATACGTCCGCTGGACACAACTTCTGTATCGTAAGTGCAGCAGTGTTGTGCGATGTCCCGCGGGAATCACATCTCTTTCTCCATTCAAGTCGGTGTCCATCAAGGATCAGCCCTGT
This sequence comes from Meconema thalassinum, assembly GCA_946902985.2. Classification (NCBI taxonomy): domain Eukaryota; kingdom Metazoa; phylum Arthropoda; class Insecta; order Orthoptera; family Tettigoniidae; genus Meconema; species Meconema thalassinum. Next base: position 55,588,027 of record OX336400.1, read on the forward strand.
CCCCACTTCTGTTTATTCTATGCATGGATACAATAACATCAGATATCCATTCGCAACATCCATGGACGCTTCTGTATGCTGATGATGTCTTATTGGCTGCAGAAGGACGCAACGTTCTTGAAGAGAAACTGCAGGAGTGGAATACGAGGCTGGCTGAGAATGGACTGAAGCTGAATGTCCAGAAAACCGTGTATATGGAGTGTGGGTCACCGACGCCTGGCACCATCCTTGTAGGTAGTCAAAATCTCCAAAGAGTCGACCAATTCAGGTATCTTGGCTCCTTGACTCGTTCAGATGGTGACACCCTCCCTGATGCCCGAGCTCGTGTGAGCGTCAGTTGGTTCAAATGGAGGGAGGTAACTGGAGTCCTCTTTGACCGCAGGATACCCACCTATCTTAAGGCCAAGATTTACAAGACCGTCGTGCGGCCAGTCGCCCTCCAAGGTTCTGAATGCTGGCCGGCCTCTGTTAAACACGAGCAAGCCCTGCATGTTATGGAGATGCGCATGCTTCGTTCGGTGCTTGAACTGACGCGACTTGACCATAATATCAAGAATTGCGATGTCCGGGGGAGGATGGGAGTTGCGCCTATACAGGATAAAATGCGGGAGGCTCGTCTACGCTGGTACGGCCACGTCATACGTAGACACGAACAATCAGTGGCTAAAACTGCCTTGTGCCTCAACCCGGATGGTAAACGACCTCGTGGGCGACCTAAGAAGAGGTGGGTGGCTTGATCGCCTTAGAAACGAAATCCGACAAGTTAATCTGTGTCCGCATGATGCCCTTGACCGACAGAAATGGAGATTGGCATGTAAAGTAGCGGACCCTGCTCCAAAGCGGGACAAACGCTAGGAAGATGATGATTTTTATTTTTTAATTTTAATCACGGTTCAGAAACCAGACAGCAGTCATTCGAGCTGAAGGACATGAGAGAGAAGCTGGCATTCAGAAAGGTGTAAGGCAAGGCTGCAACTTATCACCCATACTGTTCAATCTTTACATTGAACAAGCAATGAAGGAAATTGGTCAAAAAAATGAAGTGGGAGTGAAGATTCAAGGAGAAGTAATTTCAACTGTGAGATTTGCCGATGACATCGTCATCTTGGCCGACACGCCTGAGGATTTGAATGAGTTTTTGAATGGTATGGACTCCGTCTTGAGGAAAGAATTCATGATGAAAATTGTAAAACAAAAATATTGGAATGCAGCCGAAATAAATCAGAAACCTCTATGGACATCAAATTGGCAGGTGAAAAGCTAAAGGAAGTAGGATATTTCTGTTACTTAGAAAACATAATAACCAGTGATGGACGAAGCAAAGAGGATATAAAAAGTAGGTTGTCTCAGGCAAGGAAACCATTTCTACAAAAAGGATTCTGTTGACATCGAATAAAGATTTAGGTATTAGGAAGTCATTTTTGAAAGCCATTGTCTGGAGCATGGCGTTCTATGGAAGTGAAACTTGGACTGTTGGTGCAGCAGAAAAGAGGAGAATCGAATCGTTTGAAATGTGGTGTTACAGGATTATGATGAATATCAGATGGGTAGATAGGGTTACAAACGAAGAGGTATTAAGACGAGTGGGAGACGGGAGATGTTTCTGGCGACTGCTAATGAAGAGAAGAGATAGGTTGGTAGGTCACATACTAAGACATCCAGGAATAGCAAGCTTAGTTATGGAAGGAAGGGTCGAGGACAAGAACTGTAGGGGTAGACCAAGGTTAGAATATGTTAAACAGATTGCCTCGGATGTAGGATGTGGTAGCTGTGTAGAGATGAAACGATTAGCTCAGGACAAGGAGGCATGGAAAGCTGCATCAAACCAATCAAAAGACTGAAGACTCAAAAACAACAATTATTTATTTATTTATTTCTTGGAATTTTTGAGCTGGTCTTCACTAATTCTGAATTATTGTGATTGTTTTCTTTTTGGAACACTGAGGAACATAGAATAATGCCTTTCAGATCGAGCCCCGTGTACTTTGGGTGTGTGTAGAATCTGTCTGATAACCGGTATTAATTGTGATGACTGTATTAGTGTGTGCAATCTGTTTTTTTTTTAATTTAAGTACAGACTGCAACTTAGAATTTTTCAAATAGTTCCTAATTTTGCCGCCAAGTGCCACCGTCAACGACTACTAGGCCAAGTTCAGAACTTAGCTACTAGACGCCACCAAAGTCGGCTCTTGGCAACGAACGTAGAAACCTAGGAGCGTTGTTTACATTCTAAACCTATCCAATTTAGCTTCGCACAGGTGTAATTAGTGGAAGGTTCTTTAACATGCCATAAATCTATGACATGGGACCGCCGGCTTTACTTCCCCTCCGAAGGAAGGCATACAGGGATTTTTAACGCCCTAAAAAAATCCGACGGCTTCGGCCGGGTTTGAACCCGCTATCTTGGGCATAGAAGCTCAGCATGCTACCGACTACGCCACCGAAGAGGATACAGATTATAACCAGATGTTTTTATTTAACGACCAATTAAGAAACACAATAATTGACGTACTGTACATAATGAAATTGAACATTTTAGCTGTAATTAATGATATGATATTTATCCTGATAATTCGCTTAGTTAAATTATTAATTATTATTATTATTATTATTATTATAATTATTAGTCTATTATTACTAGGATTCGGAAGTTCAAGACCTAGAGAAGTACAAAATGTGCAAGCAAATATGCCCTAAAAACTATAAAATATGACCTAAAAACTATGAAATATGACACGAATTTTTGGGATAGGTAGAGTATCACTAATATACAGTAAACGTCTAAAGTTCGAAAACGTGATCAGCGATAATACACCAGACACATTTAATCATACAAACTGACAGAGAGCTACAGTACATTAAAATTTTCAACATTCATTCAGTATCACACTACACTACACTATTCGTAAATCCTGTGTTTGAGACTCGTCGCAGATAACACGTACCTTGTTAACGACCCCTCAATTTAAACAAAAATGCTGAAATTATAACCAAATATGACCTTATATCACTAAAATATGACCAAATATGACCAAAACAATAACAAGTAGTTCCGTAACGAACTAAAGAGCCTACTTTTCACGCCAATGATTATTCTACAGTATATGAACCTATCTAGAATATTGACGAAATTAAGTTGGTAATATCGAAATGTGCAATTAGTTCGAAATATTCCTGGTATAATGTAGCCAAATAGAGCACTACAGTTGGCAGCCCTGGTGACTGAATATATTCTTAGTTCCATCTCTTAAGGTACAGAATACAAAATTTGGCTGAAGTCCAATAGACGTTACATGCAGTTAGACATTGGATCTATCAGCACGCGTAAAAACATGTTGGCAACAATGTCATGCGTGTGCTGGTTAGAAATAATCGGAAATATTATGATATCTTGTTGTGCCAATTTTGGATGAAATCCATTTGTTAGTATAGAAGTTACATGTATTTAAAAATTGGACCTATCAGCAAGCATAGAATCATGTTGGCAGCACTGACTTATATTAATTACTCTAAATTAATCTAGAGTGTCAGCAGCTATACGTGAGCAAAGTATTGAGCTGTTGGCTTGCATACTTTCTGAAATATTGATATTAGGGTAAACAAATATAAACAGCATTTATTAACAGTTGGAAGCCCTGATTGTTCTTAAGAATACTTATAGTCATATCTGTTATGTTACACATAGCACATATGAAATTTGGTTGAAATCCAACTGATAGTATAGGAGTTACATGTATTTAAAAATTGGTCCTATCAGCAGGCTTAGAATCATGTTGGTAGAACTGAAGTATATAAGTTACTCCAAATTAATCTAAAATGTCAGGTACTATACGTGTGCATAGTTTAAAGCTGTCGGCTTGCATACTTTCAAATATATTGGTATTTGGATGAAGAAAATAGAGAGAGCAATTATTAACAGTTGGCAGCCCTGGTGGCTCTTAAGAATACACTCAGTCATATCTGTTTATGTACACATATTACATACAAAATTTGCTTGAAATCCAATTAATAGTGTAGAAGTTATAGGCATTTGAAAATTGGACTTATCAGAAGGCTTAAACTTATTTTGGCAACACTGTCATGTATGGCCTCCTGGAAATTAAACTGAAATAGTATTATCTACATGTGTGCCAATTTTGGAATAGCTCCCATGCATACTGCACCCTTCAATAAAGCATGGTTTTGTCGAGAGTTGTCTACGGGGTCGTGTTCAGTCCTGACTGCGTTTCACAGCAAAGTTCGCTTAAAACAACATGCTCTAATGAATAGAAAGGTTCATGACAGAGGCTATACTAGAAATAAAATGAATAACAAGTAGAATAAAAGAAATTTAATGACTGAAAAGTATGTGCATAATAATAATAATAATAATAATAAATAAAAACAAATCCTCCCTGACTTTTACCCCCTTAATAAATAATAATAATAACACTGAGCGGTAGGAACTCGCTCGTCAACAAGACAATGTGAATGCAGCTTCACATAAGTGATAAAATCATAACATAAGCATTTGAGCGGTAAGAACTCACTCGTCACAATATATGGATACAAGTCCATTTTTCTGGTCAAGAAGTTATATAATGTGTGGTGTACTGTTCGTTAATAAGAAATCGAGTACTGATGCGAGTCCGATTACAACAGAAACAGACATGTCGCTTACGGAGTGCATCTTTTAAATCACACTACGGCTATGGGACCCACCCTTAATTAATACACTACAACTACTACTGACACATGCAAGATCTAATAATATAAACAAAATGAAGAATCTCCCTGAGATTCTAGCTGGTGCAGGAGCACACGGAATAAAAAGAGCATGCCAGAAATAGGCCAAAAACCGCTCTCATCAACTTGGAAACATAGCTCCGCGCACCCTAACTTGACACGGGTCAAGAACGCAACAATATAAACACACCAAAATCGAACCAACAACAACAAAATACAAGCCTAACGGCTGAAAAACAATGTTTACATTTATATGAAACGCCAGACAAACACGAATTTCGGTGGCTACCTTACAATTATGGACAGCTCCCATTTAATCAAGCAATACTCATTATAACCGATCAGGTTTTGTGAATTTAAAACAACATCATAAATTGCAGTATAGGAAGCAGATCTGTTACTAATGACAAGACACGTTATCTGATTGAGCTCCCCCCAACTTGTATGAGTCACGCTGTCCTACAAATACCTCTCTCAGTCTGGCAAGCTAGGTGCAGTTGCCCTCTGGAAAAGTCAACAAATCTCACGCATCCCCTGGATGGCGAGAAACAAATATATACCACGAGTTCAGCCTTGCGAGGTCATGAACTGGGTTGACGTGGAGCAAGTCAGAATAATCACCATGATATATTCTCGCTAGCACATCATAAAAATCACATACGCACCCATAGCTTGGACTGAATCTCAAACACACTCACTCTGGGTCGGCTCAAACAGATCAACAATACTGCGTCCATTGACACATTAACAAAAATACACAACAAAAACTCGGGTGCAAAGTGCCATCCCGTTCAAATCTGCTGGAAAGCAACTATCAAAATAATCCTGATCCGTCATAAAATTCTACTCACAAATAATCTTTTACCCTCCAAATCCTATTTTTAATCTCAAAAAAATTCAGTTCCATTTTTGTTGTAAGGCAAAACTCCGAATAATAATGCTTGACCGCGATTTACGCAAGCGAGATCGAGCATCGGCTGCGCGTCCCCGCGTAAAGTTAAACCAAATACAATCACAAAATATATAAAATTACGCAACGCTCGGCTAGTCCCATATTTAATGTGTCAGTAAAACAAAAACTAATAATCTACATTACCAAGCAAGCAAGCAAACAAATATTTACAAAAATATCCCATAACACCAAGGCTTCATAACGTAACAGAATTGTCAGAAATAACGAATTAATTTTTGTTACGTTACTGCTTCCGTACCCAAAACAAAAGGTATATGAATAACGTTTTTAGTGCGGCAACGAAATAAGGGGTTATAATTTTCCCTGGTGTGTGCTATTAACGTTATAACCAGCAGAGGAAAAGATTCCGTTATTTTAAAATGTGCTCCCGTTATTAACGTTATAAGTCTAGTAACGGTATGACAGCGATTTTGACCCGCTGCGCGCCATCAATAACGTTATTCAGGCAGAGTGATCGATTCGGTTATTTCAAAATGCAAACCTACTAATAACGTTATAAGCCTAGTAACGGTATACGAGAGATTTTAACCTGTTATACGCTATCAATAACGTTATTCAGGGCAGAAAAATTAATTCCGTTATTTAGAAATGTGAACCCACCAATAACGTTATAAGCTTTGTAACGGTATACGAGCGATATTTACGAGCTTTGCGCTGTCAATAACGTTATTCATGGCAGAAAAATAATTCTGTGATTTAGAAATGCGAACCCACCAATAACGTTATAAGTCTAGTAACGGTATACGAGCGAATTTTACCAGCCATACGCTATCAATAACGTTATTCAGGGCAGAAAAATTAATTCAGTTATTTTGAAATGCGAGCCCACCAACAACGTTATAAGTCTAATAACGGTATACATGCGATTTTTACCAGCTATGCGCTATCAGAAACATTATTCTAAGCGGAGAAATTGATTCCGTTATTTCAGAAAAGAATCTCGTCAATAACGTTATGGAAGTGTCTATTTGCCCGCTTCCCGGACATGCATGGAAGGTGACCGTGAACTGACGATGCTGGGCCATATGTAATTCCAGGCCAATTATTTATTCAAACATAGGATAATTACTTCTTGAAATATCAATAATAATCAACATAATGATTTCAATCTGAGCGCGTGCCCCATCAGACAGGGCAAGGCACCTGGCTCGTTTCGATCGCGGTCATATTGTAGCCTACGTTATAAACATGTTTCCTAAAATCAATACGATGGATCCCATTGATTCGAAATATTTCTTGTTGCTTCATATAGGGGTTTGGAACATAGCCTATTGTTCATCAGTCCCATGTAGTTGAAGTCTGATAAACTTTGTTAGTTTTGGAGTTGGCAATGGCCTTGACTTAGGAACTATCCACGCATTTTCCTGGAGTGGAAGTGGGAAACCCCAGAAAAACACTCTCAGATAGCTAAGATGGGAATCGAACTCACCTTCTCGCAGTGTTGCCATATAAGGCAGAGTATAACCTACACACCAAACATTCACTCCTTTGTGACCAATAAGATTATTTCTTTCCTAAATGAAACCTCCAGTTCTTGCTTTTCGTTTACTTGGTATCCTATTTTCATTTAGTAGTGATAGAAGCCATTTTTCAGTGATGGTTATTTCTAATGAAGAAAGCTATTCAGTCGGTCAACACGAAATTCGCGTCGACCGAATGAAAAGCTTTCTTTATTATTTTCATTTATGAAAAAATAGGCTTATGACATCACATTTAGTCTGTGTGTGGGCGTATGTGTGTGTGTCCCCTAATAAAATATAAACGGCTGGAGCGATTTCAATGAAACTCGGTAAAGTCATAGTACTGTTTTGTCCGACCCCGACCGTGATCTTCAAATTTTATTACAGCTCACCAATCCAACATGGCGACTGTGCGAAATATTTCACTGGCATTCCATATCTCCGAAACTATTACAGATATCACCCTGACATTTTGTACGGTGATAAAATGAACTACTAGATGGGACTCTCAAAATTCCTGTTAAGTAACAAACGAACATGGGGGCCAAGCGAAGTTGATACATTAAAATAGATCTTTTTTTTTTTCGCGATTAAACCATTCGAGCGCCGTCAAATGGTATAGCAAATGTTATACACCTTGTAATGCACTGATATCTTATTCAACTCAATTGTTTACATAACCGCAAGATGGTGCCTGTGTGAAATTTAAAAATTACGTTTTAATTTCTTGTGTCCTAGTCATGCGATCGTAGCCAACGTTTGAACAATGAACCTACCGTACGCAATAATCGTCATCTAATAGTACATAGCTCAATGGTCTACACATATTTAGAAATATTTAGACGATTCTCAATGTCAACTAATCAATGACAGCAATCAAACTGAATTGTTTTCATAACCACAAGATGGCGCCTGTGCGAAATTTTAAAACCTCGTATTTAGCCTATTTCCATTTATGAAAAAATAGGCTTATGAGGTCACATTTTGTCCGTGTGTGTGCACCAGGGCCGTGCAATGGGCAAGGTGAAGCAGTGTTAGCAGGTGAAGCGCAGCCCTATTCTGCCTATTTCTGAGCAGTGCAGCACGACATCACACTAGCACTGCAGCGCTTAGTCGCCCAAGCACTGTCCATTTGACGGGGTGCTGCAGTACGTTTAGTACTGAGCGCAGAGCCTGGACACTAGGCGCACTGGAGCCAACATTTTGTCATATGCTTGTGGTCTGCCGTGCCCATAACTTCTTTTGTGCCTGGGGAGCACAAAAATACCATAGTGGGAAAGTCACACCTTAAAGAAACACACCGAAGACGTATAAAACATGATATTTGGACGTACATGAACCAGATCTGCAACAAGGATACAAGAAGTTGCATACTTTTTAGCCTATTTTCATTTATGAAAAAATAAGCTTATGAGATCACCTTTTGTCAGTGTGAGCGCGCGTGTGTGTGATATGGTGTGTGCCCCTCCCCCTAATAACTTCTAAACCGCTAGAGCGATTGCAATGATACTCGGTAAGTTCATAGCACTATTCCACACTACCCCGACCGTGCCCTTCAAATTTTGTTACATCCCACCAATCCAACATGGCGGCTGTGCGAATTATTTCACCAGCATTCGATATCTACGAAACTATTACCGATACCACCCTGGAATATTTCACGGTGATAAAGGGAACTACTAGAAGTTCACCAATGTGATTTTTGAAAACCTGATAACTACAGAACCAACATGGCGGCCAAGCAAAGTTGCGACTTTTAAATAGACGTTTCTCACGATTTAACCAATCAAACGCAATGCAACTTGGTACAGTATATGTTTAGACACATTGTAATGTACCGACATCTAACTTCATTTAATTGTTTACATAACCTCAAGAAGGCGGCTGTGCGAAATATTTCACCGGCATTCTATATCTCTGAAACTATTAGCGATATCACCCTGAAATTTTGTACGGAGATAAAGGGCACTACTGGAATTTCATCTATAAGACTTTCAAGAATCGGTTAACTAAAAAACGAATATGGCAGCCAAGCGAATTTGAAAATTTTAAATAGATCTTTCTCGCGATTTAATTATCCAAACGCAATGAAACTTGGTACAGGAAATGTTTATACACATTGTAATGCCCTGGTATCTATATTAGTTCAATTGTTTACATAACCTCAAGATGGCGAATGTGCGAATTTTAAAATTGAGTTTTTATTTCTTGTGTCGTAATCATGCGATCGAAGTGAGAGTTTGAGTAATGAACCCTTGCAATAATTTTCCTTTAATGGTACGTGACTCTATGGCCTATACATATAACAATCCAACATGGCGACCATCCGAAATATTTAGATGGATCTCAATATCTACGAATCTATTACAGCAATCAAACTAATTTTTTTAATCATCATTGGGGCTATGAACATACGTTCACCTATAGGACTTTCAATAACCTGGTGATCACAAATCCAACATGGCGGCGACGCGAAGTATACATATTCACATGGTCGTTTCTCGCAATTTAACCATCCGAGTGCAGTGACACTTGGCACAGTAAATCCTTCTACAAATGTTGATCCACTGGCATCTAATTTTTTCATTTGTTTCCATAACCACAAGATGGCAGCTGTGCGAAATTTTAAAATCTCGTTTTTACTTCTTGTGTCCTAATCATGCGATTGAAGTTTGAATACTACACGTACACAATACACTTCACGTAACAGTACATAACTCTAAGACCTACAGATATACAAATCCAACATGGCGACCATGTGCAATATTTAGCCGGTTCTCAATATCTGCGAATCTATTACAGCAATCAAACTGAACTTTTGTATGTTGATAGAGGCAATTAACATAAGTAGGATATATGAAAATAGGCTGTATAGTTCTTCACGGAACTACTCGTTGGGTTAGTTATTGTTGTTTTAAGGGGCGGAACTACGAGGTCATCTGCCCCTACCTTTTGGGTGATGTAGCAGGTGCAGCGAGAATCCTAAAAATGGAATCAAGCTTATTGGTATCATGCATGTGACAGTAACAGGGGCCGGTATGGAATCAGGAGAGTTAAAATATATTTTTTAAATTTTTTGACATAATGTCACAATCCAGCCGACGTAGCTACACACGCTAACGTGCATGGTCAGACTACACCGAACTCGAAATACCACACACAACCATTTCATACCTTGCCTCATTAATTTCATTTGTCATTAAATCCTCTCATTAGATTGACGTCATGAAGGGCATCTATCCGTAATATCATTCCCACAAGGAAACTGTCTCACCATATCCCCTTCCTCATAGCAACCTAAATAATTACGGGTAGAACAAAAAAACTACATTAGGACTATAAAGCTATAGTCTACAGTATTTCAATAACCAGATTCTGAATTCACCAACTGATTAGATTGGTGCTGTTCAGGGATATGTGAATTCGAGAAACGTGCGTTAGTAAATTTATCAGGTTTTTAAACTGAACAATATTCCGTCGCAATCTGAGGTAATTTATGTCTTTTATTCGTATTTTCAACATCGCCTGAAACAATAACTCATGGAATTTACCTACACATAAGATATACGGCAAAATAAGCAAGTTGACATGAAATCCTTCTAACTTTTGAAGTTTTAGGACAATTTTCATTATTTCAACAGTATGGAGACCAAGAGTGCTCTTCATTGTAAAACAATTTTGCTCTGAAAATTACAAAATCTGTTGTCTGTCTTTCTACCAACTTGTCGGTATTTCTTTCGGTTGTTTGTTGGTTTTTGGAACTATTCGGCTCTTTGGTTATGGTATGCGAACCATCTCTCTAACTTACCAGGGGCACTGTAATGCCAAAAAATACGAAGAAAGGTGTACTATTATAGTTCGTGCTGAAATTACATGGCATCGTGCAATAGATTGCGCTGACGATGAAAGAGATCACCTTGTGGTGTAGCGGCTAACATTCTTTGCTGTCGCCCCGGTGGTCCGGGTTTGATTTCCTGGCCTGGCAAGAAATTTAATTTCGGTTTGAGGTACTGAAATGGTATCGATGATACCTAAGTCATCAAAGGGGTGTTCATTTTGAGGACTTGCACCAGGTCAGTGAGCACAAGTTTTCCTATTTTTTTCTACATTCTTATTCTGCAATTCGAACATTCATATGGGAACTCGGAGTGAAACTCACCTCGTAGAGTTGTTAGAATAGCTTCCGTAAAATATTCTCAAAGGCCAATGCTACAAGTAGCAGTCGTGAGTTAATCCAATTGCATATTTATATGTAATCCACACATCGTATTTAAGAACATTTGATTTTCATAACATTCTGTGTTCTGGGCATAGGAAAACCTCGAAGCTAATTTCGCAATTTTCAGTGAATGAACATCCAAAGTATAGTAATCATCATGTAGGGACACCGTGCCACATATATACAGAGAGTGCAAGAATTATTGCTTGAAGGCAAGGTGACATGGTTCGTAATTTGTGTTTGTACAACGAATGAGGTTTTCATTACGGTGATGATGATGAAGATGGTGGTAACGATGAAGACGGTGATTTACTAGTTAGGAACCTAAGGAATACTTGAGAATTGGCCTGAAGCGGATGTATGGAAGAAACAAAATGAACTTGCTGGTTGATTGCGAAAGATTCTAATCACCATATTTTATGGAGAACAACTTTTCCAGAAGTACACATGAAAGGGAGTAGTCAAGCACAAAAAGGTGGAGGCAAAGGTTGCTCTTGTGTGAGACTGTATGCTGCAACCACTGTGGAGTGTCTGATAACCTAGCTCCGTTCAAATACCAAAATTAAGAAGGGAATCACCGACATAGGTCTAAGATGCATCTGTAACATTTCAGAAATGTTACGCGATCCATGTTTTCGTGTCTTCCTCGTGTTTGAATCAAAAGTACAATAGAATAATAATTGTTATTGACCGTAAGAAGGATACAAGATTTATTCTGGACCCCACCATCAGATGTGAAGTAACCATCGGCATAACAAGAACGGTCGTTTAGAGCTAACGATAGGCTCCAAAGAGGATTGAAAGCTTGTGGTACGTTTCGAATAAGGGAAAGAAACAACATCAACATTTTTTAATAACTTATCGTGTTTGGGTATGCCTAACTTAAGTGTAAATGGCATAATTTTGCTATCAAATGAATCCATTCAATAATAGAGAATTGATCTACAATGTACTCGGGAACAGTATGAGACGTAGTCTATTGGTATCCAATAACATTTTATTGCCAATAATAATAGTCTAATAATAATAATAATAATAATAATAATAATATGAAGAGAAGAGAAGAACGACTTCGAGAAATCCAGCCGCGACAGGCCGGCCACGCGCCCCTGAACTGAGAGTTCCAGCGTAGACAGTGTGCGCCTGGGTCATATAGCCCTAAAAGCACTTGCTTGGCTTGCAGGGTACCACGACCTACTATACACAGCTCACTCGCACACGTAGATAGCGGCAGGCGGGGAGAGTCAAGGAAACAGATTACCTACTGACATGACATGACATGACGTCACGCACCTACGCCGGGCCTTGGTGTGCATCCCCACCCCTCCCCCCCCTCTTCCCCCACACCCCACCTAATAAAATCTAAGCGGCTGGAGCGATTTCAATGAAATTCGGTAAGGTCATAGTAGGCCTACTATTTTGGCCGACCCCGATCGTGCCCTTCAAAGCTTACTATGTTTCACCAATTCAACATTGTGGCTGTGCGAAATATCTCACTGGCATTCTATATCTCCGAAACTGTCACCGATATCACCCTGAAATTTTGTACGGTGATGAAAGTCACTTAAGTGACTTTCATAAACCTGTTAACTACAAAACGAACATGGTGGCCAAGTGAATTTGAACATTTAAATAGACTTTTCTGGCGATTTAACCATCCGAACGCAGTGAAATTTGGTACAGCAATTGTTTATATACTGAACCCTTATCATTGTGTCCAATAATAATGTTTCATATTATTAAAACAGATGGAAATACTAAATACATGAAATGCTGGATATTTGAGTAATATTGATGTAGCAAGAAATCTGGACTTGGTAAGACATGCTACGTGCTGGCTGGAAATGACCAATAGTTTCACAACCAATGCTATTCTTGGATTTCTGAGAAAATCAGATATGACGCTGTGGCGTACGTGACCATAAAAGGCCACAATGCTGCGTACAAGGCAAGGAGTGAGAGAGAGGAGAATAGTCGTGACGTGAAAATAAGGGCGGGATTTGTAAGGTCAGAACTCCGAAGCCAACTTATCTGACCAATAAGAAAACATGACGCCAGAACATAGCGTCAGTGTGTTTTGCGCGGCAATCGGATATAAAAAGATCTAGCGATCGGTTTGCTTGTTCGACGGCAGATTCGCGACCTGTGAGAAAATACAAGAATTTTGAGAGGTCACACATAATTATAGGCCCATTACTTAAAATATTGAGGAGCTGTTTTTCTCCCACCATTGAAACTTTAGGCTTTCTGTATATATACAAATGTCTGAGATGAATCGGGACACTCCTAATTATTCTTCGACAGTCTTTTTAAGACGTCCTTAAGACGAAATGGTTTTAAAATTATAGTTGTGTGTCGGCAACGAAGTTGGAAATTTTCATAAATTGTGAGATGGCAATTAGCCATAGAATAGGGAAAGTCGACGATTCTGCATAGGACGATCTGAGGAAATAAAATACTTAGAACGCAGATAGAACAGTTTAAAAACTTTGATTTAATTGTGTTTTAACAGCAGCAAAATGTCGACCATGGAGAGAAGACAGCAAGCTTCATCCTCCATTACCATCAGTGTTATGGGCTAACGGCCTAATGATGGGAATTGACGAGGCGGGAGGCCTCTGGAAAGCAGTTTAAGTGATGAGTATTAAAAAATTGATTTATTGATTTTGGACGAGGGGAATCGCGAGAGATGTGTGGAACTTTGTATAGATTTTATTTGTGTGGTTTAATTTAAATTTCAGGGTTTGATTTCTTAACTGACATGCGTGTAGTAAATTTTGGCATTGCGTGACAATTATGTTGTACAGTAAATTTTGTAATTTAAATGTTTTCCTTATGTATACGTAATTCTTATAGCGAAACGGCCGCATCGATTAACGTATCTATAAAAAGTGTAGCCATGAATGAGAACCTAGGAACGACAATGATAAATGGACTGATTTAATGATATGTTAAACTAATTATTACGTGGGGGGAATATTTGCATTTTGTTGCTTTGATAACTCGGGCTAGGACTGATCCTGTTATTAATTCTTTATTGTCATTTGGACATGTTGTGTGTCATTATCCGAGAGGTGTGCTGATTAATGCTACGACGAGATCTTCGAGAAATGTGCCACGTATTTTTGGGTGTAAGTGATGATGATGAGGAGAGGTAAAGCCTGTCCATGACTGCGATATCATTCCGGCAAACTAGTTATCCGTGGGGATAAGTTTGACCTGGGAATGTATTCTTAAAAATCCCTGAGAGGATGTTTTGAGATAATGTGTTATTTATTTGTACGCGTTTAACAGGTGGCGATTAGCAAAGGTGCTGTACGCTGGCTATGGGCCAGAATCTATATTTAGCATGGCACTAATTACTACTTGGGGGAAGAAATCAGCCACTCTCTCGGTGATGCGATAACAGGCCCGGTTGTCTCCAGCTCGTTATGACACGTTATGTTTGCTTTAAAGCCTAATGAGTTAAGGTTATTTTATTTGGTTTAATTTGGGAAGTTGCCATGTTGTCGATCCAAGTTTCTTTTATCATTACTACGACTTATTTGTTCATTGTTTTAAAACGCCAAACTTTCCGGCGTGAAAATTAAAAGTTGTATTTTGTTGTTGTTGGCTCTTATTTTCAAGGCCATTGTATTCATATAAATATAATTTGGCAACCGGCCAAACTTGTTCATGTCATGTTATGCTTTCCTAGTGTTTAAGGTATAAGACGGTAATTCCGCAGCCCTTATTTTAAATAATACACACGTGTATTTGGTTGTGGTAATCTAAGGTTAGAGCATGTCAGTAGTGTATATAAATATGTAATTGTTGTTCCCACATTTCCGTAATTCGTCCTTCGCAGTACGGAGTCCGTTCCCGAACCAACTGTTTTGGTCGGAAACGAGCGCCCGTCAAAATGCTCATTACTTGAACTAGTCTTAAAACCCGTGTCGCTCATAAATATTAAATTTTTGTACTATTTATTTGTTTGTTATATTTGGATCTTGTGATCCGTTTTCTTTTGTTACTTTGATTTAAGTGACATTGCAGTCACAATGCTTGTTGACAGCTGTCATACCGTGTCGTCATGGTACGTCAGGCTGGTCAGTGTCGGATCTGTTCACGCGAGTGAACAATAAAAGGGTGGTTATAGTTTTCTTTTTTATGTTTGATTCAGTTAATACATTTCATTTGTGAGTAGATCCTGTTGTTTTTCTTGGCTTTATAATAATAATAAGTTAACCTTATGAACCCTGGAAGTTATGTTGATAGCAAAACCTCTAAATCACATTCACAAGAATCCATTACGACCCCGAAATTTTGAATCTTGTCTACATGCTATTTTCCAAAGGGTTTATAAGAGTTACTTTGGCTTCCGAACGTGTGGCATTTGTGTTTTAGAGTAAAAAAATAGATCACCGGCATGTGATAAGTTTATTAACGTAAGTTAGGCGAAGATAGTACCGCCAAATGTTTGAAAATATAAAGTCATGGAGTTTGCAATAAAGTAAATGTGGAACAAGTTAAGTGTTTGAACTTTGATTAAAATTAGAACAAACTGTTCCAGGCGCCCAATAAAATTAAATTAGCTTTGTGTAGAAAAGCCAAACTCAAAAAAAAAATTATTTGACAGGAAGGTTAGACCTTAAAAACTAATTAATACTCTATTAATTGGTTAAAATTTGTAAGTAAAGTAAGGTCAGGAAGATTATAACTGAATCAAAGGGTTAAAATTAAATGGAATAATAAGTAAATTATACTCAGTGATGCTATAGTTTGTGGGAGTAATTTAAAGTAAATGAACTGAGTATGTAAAGGGTTAATATGTGTATATTTAATATGTGTGAGCGCGCGTATCCAGGGCTCCGCCCTTATGTCATTTCCCTATGTCTCAAATATATTATTGTTGTGATGGCAACTCTGGGAGAAATTCGCGAAGTGATTGAACTAGCATCCGCTCGTACGCGAGAACAACTTAGTGAGATGAGAAAGGACATAACCAATGAAATACAGACACAGTTAGCGGCAAATAGTGAAGAAACGCAGACACAGTTAGCGGCAAATAGTGTAGAAATGCAGACACAGTTAGCGGCGAATAGTGAAGAAACGCAGACACAGTTAACGGCTATAAATAAACAATCGGCAGAAACGCAGACACAGTTGGCGGCAAATAATGAAGAAATGCAGACACAGTTAGCTGCTATAAATAAACAATCGGAAGAAATACAGACACAGTTAAACACAAAACTATCTGAAGTTAACGAGAATATAAATCAGAAAATCGCTACACAAAACATTCTGGTTAGTGAACAATTACATAGGCAGTCTGAGAAAAACAATGAAATGTTAAACGCACAAGACGAAAGGAACACTCAAAATCTAGCTGCGCTAACGGTAGAAATCAAAGAGCACACAAAAGAACAGCTAATCCAATTAGCAAAGGACGTTAGCACTAACAATACCAAACAATTAGGAATAATAAAAGGTATCGAAGATTCGTTTAAAAAGGAAATAAAAGGAATGGATGAGACTGTTATGGCAAAACTAGCACAAATCGAGCAAGCGTGTTTGACCAGCTCATCTGAAATCAAAGAAGCACACACAAACTTAGAAAAAAGGTTTGAGAATATCGAACGAGGGACACAGGGTATGCAAGATCAGATAATTACAGTAGATAACAATATCACGGGCTTAGTGACGGAACTCAACAAATTAGAAATACAATCAATTAAGAAATGGAAAAAGTTAGAAATTGACCAGGAAGAAATTAAACAAACATTAGAACAGAACAACATTTCTCTGGGAGAAAGGATAGATAAACTTGAAGATAATCAGGAGGCTAATCAACAGGAAGTCGAAAAACGCTTTGTTAAATTGAAGGATACTATTAGGAAAGATTGGACCAAGATGAGCGCTGATTCGAAAGATGAACGGCTCGCAGTAAGCAAGAAGCTAGGGGAAAATAACGCGAAAATACAGGCGTTAGAAGAAAATATGAAGTTAAGGTTTCAAATTCAAGAGGACCGCATGATAAAATCGGAGTTACAGTCACTTGGACATAATACGATGTTTGCGACACTAATGGAAAAGGGGAAAGGGGAGAATGCGGAAAGAGAGCACACAATAGACAGCCACGAGCTTGGGCAAAGTCCAAGAACGGTAGACACGCAAGCATTCCAGAATTATGAGGGTCGTAGCTCGACACCTCAAAACACACAACTTCCCACGCAAGTTATACAAGTCATCCGTGGAAACGAATTTAAACCGAATAAGTTTTTACCAGAGAGCGGAGGGACACCTAAAGCTTTCTTAAGGGAACTGACAGAATATTTTTCGGACCAAAATGTTAGCTCAACGCGACAATTAAGAATGGTTGAAAAATTTTTGGCGGGCTCAGCACTTACCTGGTATCTTGGATTTAAGAACACATTTAAATCAATGGAAGGTTTCCACAAGGCCTTCCTAAGCAAATACTGGAGTGGGTCGTATCAACAAAGCTTGCGAATGGACTTATACTCGCGCAAATACCATTCCACGCATCAGACGAAATATGCAGATTTTTTCGCCATGCAACTTGTCAAATTGCAGGATCTTGATAATCCCCCGAGCGAAATGGAGCTAATAACTACTATAGGAAAGCAGATGCCTATTAGCGTTCAGCAATTCTTGGTGGCGGCAAATATTACGACCGTGGTCCAGGCAGAAGAGGTATTAAGGAAGATAGATGAAACCACTAATTACATCAACCCGAGAGAGAAGAGACAGATAGAGTTAGTTAATGCAGTCGAAGTAGTCAAGACACCGAACAAAAACACGAGGTCGCAAGCTACAAACACTGGGGATAACCAAAGACGGCAGAGCACCGAAGAATATGAGCCGAGATCTCAACCGAGATACGAAAATAGGGACAGAAACCATAACAATCAGGAAGGAACTAACCGCTACCGGAACACAAACAATCAGCAGTGGCGAGATAATAGGAGATACCAAACGTCATACAATAGGAATAATAATAATAACGCACCTTATAATCGGGGATGGCGTGGAGGACACTATAATCAACAATATAGGCCCAGGGACAATAGGCGTTACAATCAACAATATAACGCACAAAATAACCAGCGGTTTAACGAGCAGTCGGATCCAAGGGATGATCAGAGAAATTGGAACGAGAGACACGCTGACCCGCAACAGTACCTGGAGGAGCCACGTAACATGGAAGGAAATAATGATAAATGGGAAAGAGCGATAGATCGGCGGAAGAATCCCGACAACCACGAGGAGGAAAACGGAACACATCAAATGTTGGAGGCCATGCATGTAGAAACCCAGAGATATTTGGAGGAGCTGCATGGAGAAGAAGAAAATAGAGCAGCCGACAATAGGAAACAGAAGAATAGCAGGAGAGATTCGCAGACCGTGTCAGGCAAGGGTCTCGAAATATGGTAAAAAAAAATTATTGTACGGGAATCGGAGAAGAAGAAGGGAGAAGGAAGAAGATGGCAACGCGGGGGAGAAGAAGGAGATGACATCACGGTAAAATGGAGAAAAGACAGGAGCGGCTTAAGGAAGTTCAACTAGGGGTTACGAATTTAGGTAACAACGCCTACAGAGTCCGAGAGGTGAGCACAGGAAACATGGCAGTGTATAATACTTCTCATTTAAAATTGTATCATCAGAGAGAGCCATACGAACCGAGAAATAATGTTACTGCAGCAAATTAAACATTCGCGTGATAACATACAACAAAAGATACGGGGGTACACTAGTGGTGAAAGCGCTCAAAAGACAGCTCTGACGTGTTTACAAGTTCAGGCGGAAGTCGTTAATGAATATGTTGATGTTTTGAAAGAGTGAGAGGGGAGACGAGTAGCAAGGAAAGAGGCCGGAGGGCATAAGTATACAGGAATTTCCTAATGAGTTTGGAACGAGACGGCTACTGAAACAGACAGAGGCGGACAGTCATTATATTTTGAGGGTGACCAGCAACTTCAAATTTGAGCCAGAAAAGTAGGGGATGTGAAATTCGACTTCATTTGAGTTCGAATTTCATCAACTAGGGGTCAGATGAACCCTTATCATTGTGTCCAATAATAATGTTTCATATTATTAAAACAGATGGAAATACTAAATACATGAAATGCTGGATATTTGAGTAATATTGATGTAGCAAGAAATCTGGACTTGGTAAGACATGCTACGTGCTGGCTGGAAATGACCAATAGTTTCACAACCAATGCTATTCTTGGATTTCTGAGAAAATCAGATATGACGCTGTGGCGTACGTGACCATAAAAGGCCACAATGCTGCGTACAAGGCAAGGAGTGAGAGAGAGGAGAATAGTCGTGACGTGAAAATAAGGGCGGGATTTGTAAGGTCAGAACTCCGAAGCCAACTTATCTGACCAATAAGAAAACATGACGCCAGAACATAGCGTCAGTGTGTTTTGCGCGGCAATCGGATATAAAAAGATCTAGCGATCGGTTTGCTTGTTCGACGGCAGATTCGCGACCTGTGAGAAAATACAAGAATTTTGAGAGGTCACACATAATTATAGGCCCATTACTTAAAATATTGAGGAGCTGTTTTTCTCCCACCATTGAAACTTTAGGCTTTCTGTATATATACAAATGTCTGAGATGAATCGGGACACTCCTAATTATTCTTCGACAGTCTTTTTAAGACGTCCTTAAGACGAAATGGTTTTAAAATTATAGTTGTGTGTCGGCAACGAAGTTGGAAATTTTCATAAATTGTGAGATGGCAATTAGCCATAGAATAGGGAAAGTCGACGATTCTGCATAGGACGATCTGAGGAAATAAAATACTTAGAACGCAGATAGAACAGTTTAAAAACTTTGATTTAATTGTGTTTTAACAGCAGCAAAATGTCGACCATGGAGAGAAGACAGCAAGCTTCATCCTCCATTACCATCAGTGTTATGGGCTAACGGCCTAATGATGGGAATTGACGAGGCGGGAGGCCTCTGGAAAGCAGTTTAAGTGATGAGTATTAAAAAATTGATTTATTGATTTTGGACGAGGGGAATCGCGAGAGATGTGTGGAACTTTGTATAGATTTTATTTGTGTGGTTTAATTTAAATTTCAGGGTTTGATTTCTTAACTGACATGCGTGTAGTAAATTTTGGCATTGCGTGACAATTATGTTGTACAGTAAATTTTGTAATTTAAATGTTTTCCTTATGTATACGTAATTCTTATAGCGAAACGGCCGCATCGATTAACGTATCTATAAAAAGTGTAGCCATGAATGAGAACCTAGGAACGACAATGATAAATGGACTGATTTAATGATATGTTAAACTAATTATTACGTGGGGGGAATATTTGCATTTTGTTGCTTTGATAACTCGGGCTAGGACTGATCCTGTTATTAATTCTTTATTGTCATTTGGACATGTTGTGTGTCATTATCCGAGAGGTGTGCTGATTAATGCTACGACGAGATCTTCGAGAAATGTGCCACGTATTTTTGGGTGTAAGTGATGATGATGAGGAGAGGTAAAGCCTGTCCATGACTGCGATATCATTCCGGCAAACTAGTTATCCGTGGGGATAAGTTTGACCTGGGAATGTATTCTTAAAAATCCCTGAGAGGATGTTTTGAGATAATGTGTTATTTATTTGTACGCGTTTAACAGGTGGCGATTAGCAAAGGTGCTGTACGCTGGCTATGGGCCAGAATCTATATTTAGCATGGCACTAATTACTACTTGGGGGAAGAAATCAGCCACTCTCTCGGTGATGCGATAACAGGCCCGGTTGTCTCCAGCTCGTTATGACACGTTATGTTTGCTTTAAAGCCTAATGAGTTAAGGTTATTTTATTTGGTTTAATTTGGGAAGTTGCCATGTTGTCGATCCAAGTTTCTTTTATCATTACTACGACTTATTTGTTCATTGTTTTAAAACGCCAAACTTTCCGGCGTGAAAATTAAAAGTTGTATTTTGTTGTTGTTGGCTCTTATTTTCAAGGCCATTGTATTCATATAAATATAATTTGGCAACCGGCCAAACTTGTTCATGTCATGTTATGCTTTCCTAGTGTTTAAGGTATAAGACGGTAATTCCGCAGCCCTTATTTTAAATAATACACACGTGTATTTGGTTGTGGTAATCTAAGGTTAGAGCATGTCAGTAGTGTATATAAATATGTAATTGTTGTTCCCACATTTCCGTAATTCGTCCTTCGCAGTACGGAGTCCGTTCCCGAACCAACTGTTTTGGTCGGAAACGAGCGCCCGTCAAAATGCTCATTACTTGAACTAGTCTTAAAACCCGTGTCGCTCATAAATATTAAATTTTTGTACTATTTATTTGTTTGTTATATTTGGATCTTGTGATCCGTTTTCTTTTGTTACTTTGATTTAAGTGACATTGCAGTCACAATGCTTGTTGACAGCTGTCATACCGTGTCGTCATGGTACGTCAGGCTGGTCAGTGTCGGATCTGTTCACGCGAGTGAACAATAAAAGGGTGGTTATAGTTTTCTTTTTTATGTTTGATTCAGTTAATACATTTCATTTGTGAGTAGATCCTGTTGTTTTTCTTGGCTTTATAATAATAATAAGTTAACCTTATGAACCCTGGAAGTTATGTTGATAGCAAAACCTCTAAATCACATTCACAAGAATCCATTACGACCCCGAAATTTTGAATCTTGTCTACATGCTATTTTCCAAAGGGTTTAATACATTGTAATGAACTGATATCTAATTTTGTTAAATTGTTTACATACACTCAAGATGGCAGCTGTGCAAAATTTTTAAAATTATTTTTTTATTTCTTGTGTCCCAATCGTGCGATAGAAGTCAACGTTTGAATAATGAACCTACGCAATAATAGTCATCTAATAGTACAGAACTCTATTGTCTACATATAGGGTCTTTGATATTAAGTGAGAACGACGAGCGGCGGTTTTGTTATTCGCTACTGCAGCGGGCTTGGCCGAGTTTCTGGCGCCCCACGGCCCCCTGCTGTAGTATTGAAAGCGCGCGCATAGTACAAACTTGACCTTGCAATAAGCGTGCAGGTGTTGTCAGTCGCCAGTCTGAACCTCACATGTTCAGACAGTTATCATTGCAACATCGTATTTTTGATGTAAAACTTATTTTAAGTACGAGTCGGCCCGGTGGGTAAGTTCAGCAATTTCCTGATGAAGTGTCACCTTCACTAGCACAGATTCACGTAATTGTAAATAAGTTTTCCACTAGGCCTACTGACTCAGTGCTCAATAAAGAACATAAAATACAAAATCAGAAACATTACAATTGCAGAACTCATTCGCGTGAGCCAAAATGTTGTTACCGGATACAATGCCTGTATAACCCAGGAAGGACGACACTTCCAGCATCTTTTATAAGGTAATATTTTATACAGGATTGTACACACGCTTAGAGCAGGCAGCCACGGCGCGCCACAAGCTCGACCAAGGCCACCGCAGCAGCAGGAAAGGGGAGCGAAAGTCAAGTGAGAGAGTGATGACCTTACCCCTTACCTGACGGTGTGGGATTCCTGAGCATCTAGTCCGATGTTGCGATTGACTGTGACTGTGATGGCTAGTTCTGAATTATTGTTCAGTTCTGGATATTTCTGAGTGATCCTTTGAAATTTTACCAGTTTGTACTTACGACTTCTAATTTTCCATGTTGCTTTTCCTGTTTTTAGTTCATCGATCCCTTTAATTACTTTTAACTTAGTTTATTTTACCTGCAACACCATTATTTTTAGTGTTCATTAGGTGTTCTATTTTCGGCAATTTATTTTTGGGCAGTATCTCTGGTAGATCATATACATGAACGATGTACATACAGGTACGAGTGATGGAGAGCATTACGGTCATCAAGTGCAGTTAGTTTTATATTTTAGGTGAAAAATGGAGCCACCACCAAAACCGATTCAAGGCAGGACTGGCATGCAAAACGAAATGTATCATCAATTTAAATTAGCGTCGCGAAATTAAATTGTTCAAAGGAATAAAATTTCACTCCTGGCGAAAAATAAAATTGGTAACAGAATTTTAATTTCGCTGCAGAGGCGAAATAAATTAATTAGTCTTTTAATTTCGCTTCCGGCGCGAAATAAAATGCATTACTGACTTTTAATTTCGCTCCCGGAGCGAAATAAAATTCGTACCAGACTTTAAATTTCGCTCCCAGCGTGAAATAAAATCCGTTACAGACTTTTAATTTCGCTCCCGGCTCCAAACAGAATTCTTAACAGACTTTTAACTTTGCTCCTGACGTGAAATAAAATTCATTAAAGACTTTTCATTTCGCTCTTGGCGTAAAATAAAAACCGTTAGTCTTTTAAATTCGCTTCCGGCGCGAAATAAAAAAAATACAGACTTTCAATTTCACTCCGGGCACGAAATAAAATTCGTTACAGACTTTCAATTTCACTCCCGGCTCGAAATAAAATTCATTACAGACTTTTAATTTTGCTCCGGGCCTGAAATAAAATTCGATACAAGACTTTTAATTTCGCTCCTGGCACGAAATGAAAACCGCTACAGTCTCTTGATTTTGCTCCCGGCGTGAAATAACATTTTTAACGACTGTTAATTTTGCTCCTGGTATGACAAAAATTGCTGGCCCCATGGTGTTGGGGATAGCGTGCCTGCTTCTCACCTGGAGGCCCCGGGTTCGATTCCCGGCTCCGTTAGTGATTTTAGAAACGGACGTGTGGGTTGGAACGGGGTGCATTCAGCCTCGAGAGTAGCTGTCTGAAAGTCACGAAAACCAAGATTAACGGCCGAGGGAACCCGATGCGCTGACCAATATCTGCAGATGCCTGGGCAGCGGTCACTTGGTAGGCCTAGGCCTTTCATGGGATGTAGTGCCACGGTTTATTTTAATGACACAAAATTCCCAAACAGCATTTAGTTTCGCCCCCGGCGTGAATTTAAAATGCATGGAACATATCATTTCATGTCTGAAATTAAATCTGGTCTGGCATGCGAAACAAAATGGTTGTGGAAGCGTTAACATTTTAATTTTGCCATTAGCGTGATATTCGGGTGCGAAATGATATTGATTGTAAGCGCGAAAATTAAAATGGAAGCAAAATGTAATTCTAAGCACAATAACATAGTGAAAGGCGACGCAAAACTAATTGCAGTGCGAAACGAAATACTGTACGTGGCACAGGGGTTTGCTTTCGTGCCATGGTCAGTATAAATGCGCTGAGGGTAAGAAGGAAGTAGTAAGGAATGCCAAGCCACCCGAAATTTCCGGAAGTGTAAGAATAAAGAATGTAGAAATGAGAGGATTGACCCCTCAACCCTGTTGTTCGAGTAACCCGCCTCCGAAACAGAACTCCATATACGCCGCGGTACTACCACAGACGATTTTCTGTTATTTTTAACTCTTCAGTCAGTCAACATTAATTTACCCGATAACTGGGTGGGTACAACGTATATAAGATGTAAGTAACACTCCTGAAAAAAAAATACATGTATTAGATTTAAGATCACTAAAATTGCTGCATTATAATCGTGACCATAAACTAATACATATAATGTTATTTACATATTACTGTATATACATTGTACCCCTCCCAGTTATTGGGCAAATTAGTGTTGACTGACAGAAGAGTTACAACTGACAATTTGTATTGTAATTGGAGTTCGTCACTTATCTTGAATGTCTGTCCACACAGCACATTCGTCTTCTTGTTCGCTATAGAACAAGTAAAGGTACTTGTTGCCCCATTGCGTTATGAACGTCAGGGAGGGCCAGCCACGAGTCCGAGGTGCAGTCAACGACGATGGTGATGTTGATGCCATAGCACTGACTTAATCCTCTACTGGAGTGATGACCATTGAATGACTCACGTTGCTGTTGCAGCCCTGCAGATTGTGCAGGCGGTGATCGGTAATAAGACTGCTACTGCTGCCAACGTCAGGACTTTGAACATCGCTCCGAACATAATTTCACTCTCGAAACGAATACATTTTAATTTCAACAACGAAATGAAATGTTCCATTCATTTTAAATTCACATCGGAGGGCGAAACTAAATACCGTTTGGGAATTTTATTTCACGCCGGGTGCGAAATTAAAAGTCTGTAACGAATTTTATTTCGCACCGGAAGCGAAATTAAAAGTCTGTATTGAATTTTATTTTGCACCGCGAGTAAAATTAAAAGTCTGTAATGAATTGTATTTCGTGCCGGGAGTGAAATTAAATGACTGCAACGAATTTTATTTCGCACCGGAAGCGAAATTAAAAGTCTGTATCGAATTTTATTTTGCGCCGCGAGTGAAATTTAAAGTCTGTAATGAATTGTATTTCGCGCCGGGAGTGAAATTAAAAGATTGTAACGATTTTTTTTTCGCGCCGTGAGTGAAATTTTATTCAACTGTACAATGTAATTTCGCGTTGCTATTAAGTTTCGCGTTGATTTCGCTATGTCATTTCGCTTCTAATTAAGTTTCACTTCGATTTAATTTCCCGCCGACAATCATTGTCATTTCGCTCCCGAGTATCGTGCTCACGGCGAAATTCAAATATATTCGCCCCCACAGCCATACATTTCGTTCCGCATGCCAGTCCTGATTCAAGGGCATACCACTAAATCCCAGGGGGAATTGCGACTACCATTGACCAAAATATACTGCTCAAAAAAATTAAAGCACCACTTTTTTCAAAGGCCACCAAATTTTGAAAAGTTGACCTACAAGCTCGAAATCTCAGTATGACGTTTGTCCTGACGCCTACCAAGCATATGCTTCAGCACAACTCCCCAACTTGAGTAGTTTCGGGGTAGCACCTCGAAAACCAGCCCATTTTCGAAAACCGCAAATTGAAGTTTGCGAAAAACGCTGCAGGACTTGTCGCAGGTTGCCAAAGCAGTCGAAAATGAATGAGTCTTGCTCTTAAAGGTTCCACAAACACGTTGAAATCGTTACATTTGACGTTTGGGCATTTTCAACCCCCTTCATCATCCCCTAAACATGGCCTACCATTGGGGGCGTCTGAGAAGGTACCGGGTGTGTTTAACCACCTGAAAACCTGTACACCATCCTCAGTTGCTGATTGCAGCAAGTTCTTAAGGCCTCCGGCAATGTCCACACCCCCTAACACCCTCAACTGGCTTGGGACCAAACCACCCCTTCTCGATTCACCCCTAAGGAAGGTTTTAATCGAGATGTTTATCAGTGCTGCTAATGGAGGGGTCTTCCCCTAACGTTTCAAAAGAGGAACTGTGCCTTTGTCACCACCCCTTCCCCTGCAACCCCCGTTTGTATGATTTTTCGAATCAGGCCCTTTTTAAGGGCTGAAACGACGTCTTAATCGCTGAAAGGGCTGTAAAGGTCCTTAGAAGTAGTGGTGACACGAAATCAACCCCTTCCGATCGATGATTGACATTCCGTCCCCCAAATTTGAAATTTTTGCACCCCCAACCCTCCCTGTCTGGACGCGTAATGCGTCATGGCAGAGTTTTCAGAGTTGGATGAAAATGAAGCTTATGGCCTGCAATGGAGCCCAAAACAGCAGGCTGGATAGAAATTCATCGGTAGGTTGGGAAACGGGACCAAAACTTTTCAAAAAAGTGTACGGCCTACAGTAAGTACGCCCATACATAGGCAACCCACATCGCGTCCGTGCGTGTGGGTTTCCTATGATCGGCAATAGGTTAAAAGGTTTGGCAATGGGAGAAAAATGACGTGATGTGGGTTGCCTATGCATTGGTGTACTTACTAGAGGCTGTTAACTTTTTTGAAAACTTTTTGGTCCCGTTTCCCACCCTACCGATGAATTTCCATCCAACCTGCTGTTTTGGGCTCCATTTCAGGCCATAAGCTTCATTTTGATCCAACTCTGAAAACTCTGCCATGACGCGTTACGCGTCCAGACAGGGAGGGTTGAGGGTGCAAAAATGTCAACTTTGGGGGATGGAATGTCAATCAAACAACGGAAGGGGTTGATTTCGTGTCACCACTACTTCTAAGGACCTTTACAGCCCTTTCAGCGATTAAGACCTCATTTCAGCCCTTAAAAAGGGCCTGATTCGAAAAATCATACAAACGGGGGTTGCAGGGGAAGGGGTGGCGACACAGGCGCAGGTCCTCTTTTGAAACGTTAGGGGAAGACCCCCCATTAGCAGCACTGATAAAAATCTCGATTTAAACCTTCCTTAGGGGTGAATCAAGACGGGGTGGTTTGGTCCCATGCCAGTTGAGGGTGTTAGGAGGGGTGAACATTACCGGAGGCCTTAAGAACTTACTGCAATCAGCAACTGAGGACGGTGCGCAGGTTTTCAGGTGGTTAAACATATCCGGTACTTTCTCAGGCGCCCCCAATGGTAGTCCATGTTTAGGGGATGATGAAGGGGGTTGAAAATGCCCAAACGTCAAATGTAACGATTTCAACGTGTTTGTGGAACCTTAAGAGCAAGACTCATTCATTTTCGACTGCTTTGGCAACCTGCGACAAGTCCTACAGCGTTTTTCGCAAACTTCAATTTACGGTTTTCAAAAATGGGCTGGTTTTGGGGGTGCTATCCCGAAACTACACAAGTTGGGGAGTTGTGCTGAAGCATGTGCTTGGTAGGCATCGGGGCAAACGTCATACTGAAATGTCGACCTTGTGCAGTCAACTTTCCAAATTTGGTGGCCATTGAAAAAAGTGGTGCTTTAATTTTTTTGAGCAGTATATTATGTGTACTCGAGTTTGAAGGTTGTTTGTGAAGTAACCAATAGACCTACATAAAATCCAATAACATCATCATTTTCGTCGTTCTGTTTTACGTTAGTTCATGTTGGTTTGGATTTTTTAAAATATATTTTAATATTTCTTATCGCAGTTGGAACACAAAAAGTGCCCGTTTTTAAGCGTGTTTCAACCATGCGTCACATTTAAGAATTATTATCTCACAAACCCGTCAACAGATCGAATCCAAATTTTAACACAATATACATTGAAATGTTATATAACTGGTTCATTAATTTTAAAATTTTGTATGGCCAAGAAACAAAGTTGTTATCATTTTGGTAAGGTAACTTTTTCTCGGCTCGGGTTGGTTTGAAAATGTAGTTCTTGGTCGCGTTGTAATCCTAATACATCAAAAAGGTATGCTGTATGATTGTGAAATACGTAAATTAATTCACTTATTTTATATCGGTTTGTATTTGTATGGGGAATTAAGACATGGTTCACCAGTTGGCCGCTCCTGTAAAAGCTGTACAGCGTTGCCAAGATGGGCTCCATCACGCGTCAAGGCACGCTTCGCTCGGAAGTAATGGGCTCCATATCAGCAACGCTGTGCAGAATATCCCGGAGCGTCTAGCTGGTGAACCATGTCTTAGTTCCCCGTATAAATACAAACCGATATAAAATAAGTGAATTAATTTACGTATTTCACACTCATACAACATAACTTTTTGATGTATAAGGATTACAACGCAACCAAGAACTACATTTTACAAAGACCCCGAGCCTAGAAATAGTTACCTTACAAAAAAGATAACAAAATTCGTTCTTGAACACACAAAATGTTGAAATTAATAAACCTGTTATACAACATTCCAATGTATATTGTGCTAAAATTTGGATTCGATCTGATGACGGGTTTGTGAGATAATAATTATTAAATGTGACACATGGTTGAAACACGCTTAAAAACGGTCACCTTTTGTGTTTCAACTGCGATAAAAATTAAAATATAAATAATAAATTCCAAACCTACATGAACTAACGTAAAATAGAACGACGAAAATGATTATGTTAGTGGATTTTATATAGGTCTATTGGTTACTTCACAAACAACCTTCAAACTCGAGTGCACATAATATTTTGGTCGACAGTAAGCACTGTACCAAGAAAAGGAAGCCAGGCCCTAAGAAAAACCTCTACACATAGGCCTACATAAGATTTTTTCCCTAGTCTATATTTGAAATTACGCTTGCATTAGAGAATGTGTAACGTACTGAGCAGTTTTGATTTCACTTTAAATTTATTTGTACCAGTTGGATGACTAAACGTCACCCCACAATCTGCAAGCTACATGGCTGAACAGCGGTTGCTTGGTAGAACTAGGCCCTTCAACGGCTGTCGCGCCACGGGTTTAGTCTTTTTTTGAACTTCTAATATATAATTGTAAGAGTACAAGACCACGAACTATACAGTGACAACTTTTTTCAGAGAAGAGAGTTCGTATTCAAACGGAAACAATGCGTTGTGTGGAAAAGTAAGACGTAGCCATTGTGAAAATGGAAAATTGGTCTCCATAGATACTGACGACAGTCAATCGCATGTTCTCTAGGTGCAAGCGTCCTGCATAAATATCCACTTCCTTTGTACGCTCACAGAAAACGAAGGAAAGTCCCAGCAGAGCTTGTGTATTGGCGTATTGAACGAAATAAAAGGTAAGGAACTGAAACAATGTTTCTTACAGCAGATGTTTATTGCCATTCAGAAATTCCTTCTTATTTTATGATTTTTTTCCTAGGAAACTGTCATCAGTCCAACATCTCTCATTGACTAGTTCACCTGTCAATCAACCTACCATTGTGGTTGCACCTGAAGTTCAGTTGAGTCTTGTGTTTCGCAGGGTTTTCCACACTCCCTCCAGGTAAATGCCGAGATAGTACCTTACTTGAAGACTCAGGGCACCTGCCCCATCCCTGGCTATAATACAGTAACACACATAGTCAACTACATGGGACTGATGACCAAGATTTCCCAAGCCCCTACAATGTATTATTATCAACAAGAACAAGAACAAGAATGTTTGAGGAAGTAAGAAAGTATCTGTATAAACACATTGTGTCAACGTTACATAAGCGTGACATTACTATAATTTTATTGCTCAGATATTGTTCCACGCCTAGGCACTTGTACATGTAACTCGCCGAACTACAATATTCGTCAACTCGGCGTGTTCATCATTTTCCTTGCGCTAGAGATCTTGTATAGCCGCGCCGCTACTCCTACTATCCTTTTCAAAACAATTCCCAAACTAATGCCGACGATTCCATTCACCCGATTTTATTTATGAAAAATGCATTGGAATCAGGAAATAAATCTCCGTTTTCGTATTACCAGTTTTTTTTTCATTTTTTAAGCAGAAATATAAAAAACTGCTAGTAACGTCTTTGATTTTCACATTTTGGAAAATGCATTGAATTGATATCAATTCTATTGCACTCTAGTATACATAGTGGTTTTGACATCGCAAATACGAGCTTCCATTCAAGAGAAATTGCCTCACTTTGGTGCTGCTACGTGGTGTCAGAATTACAAACTAAAAATCGGGACATTTAGTCTTAATAGTATCTGGCTGCTGCACAGACTGCCGTGTTGCCTGCTGGTGTGTCCCTTCCCCGTGCTGTCCGATCGTGACGTCACAGTTTCCTCTTCATTGCTATGTAAAGTAGTCAGGGATGTTTCAGCTACGTTATCTGATGGTTGAGTTACTTCGGCAATGCTATATGTGTTTGTAGAATGGGGCCTGTTATGAAAGGCCTCTGATAGGGCTGGATATTCAGGGGAAGGTACTGCAGTTTCCATGTCGGTAGTGTTGCTTAGCTTACTACTCCCATCTGACTCGCCCAGCACCGAGCTGTAGGTTTGTTGCCTGACATGAAGTACCGGCGATTCCTTCTATTCGGACAGTCTATTTGTCAGTGGGAGGTTTCTTTACAATAAAAGCAATACTTAGCTTGTCCTTCATATGTTAACAGAACTTTACAATCATTGACCGTCAAATATGATGGAATGGGGTATTTAAGTTCAATTGTTACAATACGTATGCCATTACTTACAGCAGAAAATTCGTATACTTCATTCCAGCACTCGTTCCGTATGTCCTTGAGAACTTCATGCGTAGAAAGCACGCGGGAGAGCCTTTCATTGTTGACTTCGGGAGGAGATTAAACAGACACGCACACGTTTTGTTAAAGAGTCTGAAGCAGTGATAGTTATCTTTGTGGTGTTACCGCTAGCTAGCCGGAAGGATTTCACACCTTCATGTCGAGATAATATGTTTTCATAAAGTAAGGTGTACACTAATTTAATGTACACTGAATTTTCCCCGTTGTCTAGTTGATTCGCTAGTACTTGATCTCTATTAAGCTTCAGGTCGTTTGCTATCCACCTAGGCCTATGTATTTCAAGTGGTGTCGGTCTGTTGTTCCTTTCTTCAAAAGCGCATTTAAGAGTGTTTTCCGTACATTCGCCACTTTCGCAAGTTCAACAAGCAGTTCCGTGACAAACTAAGGAGCCTATTTTTCTTAAACTTAAAGATTCATGCCAATGTTTAATCTATATGGAACTATCTAAGTTAATGACGAAATTAAGTTGGTAATATCAAAATTTCTAATTAATTCGAAATATACCTGCACTACAGTTGGAAGCCCTGGTGACTTAATATATTATTAGTTCCATCTCTTAAGGTACAGAATACAAAATTTGATTGAAGTTCAATGGATAACGTGGACGTTACATGCAGTTAGATATTGGATCTATCAGTGCGCGTAAAATCATGTTGGCAGCAATGTCTTGATCAGAAATAATCTATTGTTGTGCCAATTTTGGACGAAGTCCATTTGTATGTATAGAAGTTACATGCATTTTAGAATTAAACCTATCATCAGGCTTAGAATCATGTTAGCGGCATTGGCATAATATTAGTTACTCCAAATTAATCTAGAATGTCAGGTACTATACGTGTGCAAAGTTTAGAGTTGTTGGCTTGCATGCATTCTGATATATTAATATAAGGGTAAAAAAAGTAGAGACAGCAATTATCAACAGTTGTCAGCAGCTGGTTGCTCTTAAGAATACGCATAGTGATATCTGGTTATGTACACAAAGTAGACTACATACGAAATTTGGTTGAAATCCAATTGATAGGGTAGAAGTTCTATTAATTTAAAAATTTGACCTATCAGCATGCTTAGAATCATTTTGCCAACACTGTCATGTATGGCCTCCTGGAAATTAAACTGAAATATTATTGTCTATATACACTGACCGGCAAAAAAAAGTGGAACACTTCAATTTTTTATGTAATTTCTTAATTTATTCCACTAAAATGTATCGGTTTTCCAATATTTGCATTATTCATGTAAATGTTCGATGGTTGGCTACAGAAAATACTGAAACATGTTTTACAACACGCTTTAACTCACAAATTTCGTTTTATTTCACAAATCTAACAATTTCCTATTTTTTACTAATGTTCCTTTGGGCTGTTTTTTTATGCCAAACAAAACAGTGTTAATTTTTGCACTGCACTGCACCGGAACACTGGTCACTAAAAACGAGTGTTTCCACCCTTAGCGTCCATGAGAGCTTGTGAGGCTCATCGAAGATTGGGGGTAATTGGTGGTAATAAACCACCCTAAGAAATGTCAATTTCTATTCACGGATGTTTCAGATGTGTGTCCTAATGCGTGAAAAGCTTTTAAAATGTGATTACATCTCTTTCATGGCTAATTTTATACTTTTTAAATTACTGTTCCACTTTTTTTCCGGTCAGTGTAATTATGTGCCAATTTTGGAATAGCTCCCATGCATACCTTCCAAGATATCCAACATGGAGCTCAAATTTCAATTGCGGTTTTTCAGCAGTTGGTAGCACTGACTTCATTTTCATGGCCTTGAGATATTCAGATATAGATCTTTACTCATACCAAATTTGGTTTTGATTGCTTCAGCCGTTTAGGAGTTGATAAGGGGGGGGGGACATGCACAGACAGACAGACAGACAGACATTTGCCCAGATCGATCTCGTAAGTCTACTTTTTCCTCATTTTTGCAAAATGTGAAAAGTAGGCTAAAAATACAATACCCTATCACGGTAAGCACTTCCGAGTATTTATTAACCTCGCGGCTAAACTCAGAACCTAACACGACGTAGGTCGCCAAGTGACACTTCCACTCTTTCTGCTCTATGGAGTTCTCCAACGCAAAATGTATCTAAATGGTGCCATTCTCAATCGATGATGCCGATTGTAATATATAAACGATATGCGAATAACGTTATTAGTCCGAATAACGGTATTGAGGGAATATTTTTCGATAGATATATTCAAATAACGTTATTTCTAGTGAGCACTAGCATTTCGTTCCTGCAATAACCGATATCCGAATAACGTTATTAGTCCGAATAACGGTATTGGGGGAATAATGTTCGAGAGATGTATTCAAATAACGTTATTTATAGTGAGCACTACCATTTCGTTCCCGCGATAACCGATATCCGAATAACGTTATTAGTCCGAATAACGGTATTGGGGGATTTTTTTGGAGAGATCTATTCAAATAACGTTATTTCCAGTGAGCACTACCATTTCGTTCCTGAAATAACCAATATCCGAATAACGTTATTAATCCTAATAACGGTATTGGAGGAATGTTTTTCGAGATATGTATTCCGATAACGTTATTTCAGGCGGGCACTACCATTTCGTTCCTTGGTTAACTGATATTCGAATAACGTTATCAGTCCAAATAACGATATTAGGAGATTTTTTTCGAGTAATGTATTCTGATAACGTTATTTCAGGTGGGCACTAGTATTTCGTTTCTACGATAACCGATATCCGAAGAATGTTATTAGTCCGAATAACGGTATTAGGGGATATTTTTCGAGAGACTTATTCAAATAACGTTATTTCTGTCGGAAAATACTATTTCGTTTCTACGATAACCAATATCAGAATAACGTTATATGGCCCAATAACGTTACCATGCGATACAAATGACTTCCGGGTATGAAACGTAACGACCATAATGGGACCAAGACCCATTTTGTTACATAATCCACCCAAACAACCATTTTCGTTATGTTAAGTTATGAAGCCTTGCATAACACCGTAGCTGATTTAATAAATAAATAAATTTATTTGGTACTCAATCCTTTAAAACAGCGCCAAGAATACATCTGCAGCCATCTCCTTTAAGATGATTATCTGGTCATTGACATCTTCAGGCAAACGTCCTGCTGGTTCCCAGATCCATCCTCGTTCTTGGACGTCATCACGTGCTGAATTAAATAAAGTTTTGTCAGATACACACACGATATAATTCCTACTATATTCACCTATCAAGTACTAAATTCCTTGACAGTCTATTTGGTGAATTACTTCGATGAACTGGTCCTACTGATAGTGCTGGGACTATAAATAAATCACTGAAGTTATACTTATAATTTGACGACACTGTTCCATGTTCACAGACATGAAAATCTGCAGAGTATGAATGTTCCGTCCTCAGACGTACAAAAATTAGTAATACGTTCCGTCCTCAGACGAACAAAAATTAGGAGTCCTTCCTCGAAGCATCTTGGATCCTTATAAATGACACTGACTAGGGTAGGTATGGAAGGGGATCTATTAAAAAAATATTCCATAATAACTATCAGACTAGCATGCGATCGGTATCATAGAGTTCGTAGCAGTGTGGAGGTTACGATTATGCTGTAGCCGGCTTGAATCGATCGTGGAATTAATCTGTAGATAACTCCCGCGTTAATCTACCCGTGCGCGTTCCCAAGCCGAGTTCCCGCTAAGACAAGGCGTCTTGATATTATTGGCCTAGACTCTTGTATGTCTTTGTGCGTTTTTACATACATTTCTGCCGTAGGGAGTGGTTAACATGATGATAGACCAATTACCTTGTAGCATTCGATTTCTTCCTTGGCGCCAATCTTCCTAGCAACAAGCCATAGTGTGCGTCCCCAAGCCAACATTCGCGCTAAAAGTTGCACCTGTTCTATGTCTCAAGAATATATACGCATCCTCCTAAAATACCACAGGAGCTTAAACCATTGTGTCCTCTCGGCCACTGATTTCTCAATATTTCCCCAACAGCGTCTGGCTCTCATATCTGTTGTCTGTATAAATGTATCAAAAGACGATGAATAATTATTAGAATCCTTTATATAGCCTGCGGATAAAGGGTTCACAACCCCCCCTGCGTGGAAAAAAATCGAACATAACAAATAGTCGATTTTTATACAAATACAAAACATCTGTAATCCATTTCTGCCAATCCTAGAGAAATCTCCCTCTCATCAGTCTAGTCTAGCCGCCACTGTCGTTGGAGTCACAACACTTGCTCGTGTTTACATCCCGTTTCCTCATTCATTCAGACATTCCGCAAACCAGCCTGCTTGACTGATCGCCTAAGGCTAGTATCTCCCCTTTCCAGTGTCCTTATCACTCTCGCTCGCCCTGTCGCTGTGTCGTCACCGTCAGAGCTCATTAGTGTCTGACCACAGCAGACTGTTCTCTACTTCCTCATTCTACTGACGTACTCACTGACCCACGTATAGTTGGATGTGCAAAAAGGACGTCCATATATTCAATTTGCAGCATTATTTCGGCGTTCCCAAGGTTCGCTAGATCTTCTTGGTATAACATTGCTCCTATACCAACCATGGAAGCATCCGCTTGGATAATAAATTTCCGTTGAAAGTCTGGATAACCTAGTTTGATACAATTTTCCAGTAATAATTTTGTCTCTTGAAATGATTTCTCACACTCAGCGTTCCAAAGCCATTTGTTGTTCTTCTTCAGCATTTCCTGCATAGGTGCTACGGTTTCAGTATATCCTGGGCAGTTTTCCTTAAAGAAACCCGTTACGCCAAGGAAAGCTCTGATATGTTTCACTCTCGTTGGTGTAGGGAAATTCTTTATCGCCTCTATCTTAGCAGGGTTTGGTCGCACTCCCTCCTGGTCAACGATGTGCCCCAAGTATAAAATCTCCTTCTTGAAGAAATGGGATTTCTTCAAGTTGACTTTAAAATTTGCAGTTCTAAGGTTGTCCAAAAGCTTATCCAAATTTTCCATATGTGTCTCAATGTTATCTGACGCCAAGAGTATATCGTCAATATATCGTACCGTCATTTCCTTCACTTCTTCAGTCAGGTTCCGATCCAAAATATGCATTTATAGGCAACATCAAATTGTTTGAAACGTGGTTAGGTACCCGTCGTTCAAACTTATTTTTCAGATTTCGGGTAAAATGAGCTCAGGAAAGAAATATGACTTTTCCTTAACATCCGAACCTTATTTTTATTTATTACTATGATTAATGAGATTTGTGTGAAGCCTCCGTGGCTTAGGCGGCAGCACGCCGGCCTCTCACCGCTGGATCCGTGGTTCAAATCCCGGTCACTCCATGTGAGATCTGTGCTGGACAAAACGGAGGCAGACAGGTTTTTCTCCGGGTACTCCGGTTTTCCCTGTCATAATTTCATTCCAACAACACTCTCCACTATCATTTTATTTCATCTGTCATTCATTTAGTCATTGCCCCAGAGGAGTGCGTCAGGCCTCGGCAGCCGGCACAGTTCATATCCTCGCCGCTAGATGGGGGCTTCATTCATTCCATTCCTGACCCGGTCGGAGACTGGAAGCAGGCTGTGGATTTTCTTTATTAATGAGATTTGTGTAGCTGTAACTTTCCACTGACAATTTGTAAATCAAGTTTCCTAGTGGGAATAGCGGCTTCGGTGGCGTAGTTCGTAGCGTGCAGAACTGCTGTGCCCAAGATCGCGGGTTCAAACGCTGCCGAAGTCGACGGATTTTTAAGAGCGTTAAAATCCCTTAGTATGCTTTCCTTCGGAGGGGAAGTAAAGCCGGCATGCCCATGTCATAGATTTATGGCATGTAAAAGATCGTTCCACTAACTAAACTTGAATGAAGCTAAATTTCTAGGTTAGATTTCGTTGAAACGCTCTATCAAACTTCCAACGTTCACAACTAGGTGTCACTGGTAGCGAAAGTTGTAACTACTTGAAATTCAACGGAACTTGTAGCTCACACTATGGGTGTCCGTATAAAGCAGCTACAGCCTCTGGCGAGCCGAACATGTCCTCTGACAATCCCAGCACTAAAAGCCATACGATGAATAAATAAATAATACTAGTGGGAATTCTCGGCAGCGACTTCAGTGCTCATCGGTAAATATTTTCTGTATATTTAATTTTGGTGAATATTTTTTCACAGTGGCAAGCGCTGAAAAGTGCATTTATGCAACTGATCAAACTGTGTGAGTAGAAGACTCGTAGGCTATATATATCTCTTTTAAAAGATCGCTACACTGCAAATTACACCCCGTGCACTGCACCATAGATATCTCACTGGCCGGCCAGTCCCGAAACAATAGTTTGTGCGTGATTAAAAATTACATTATGTTGATGTGATGAGCTCTTGGGACTTGTCGAGGAGTCGCTAAAATGTTTGGAGATCCCTGATCTAGATCATGAATACTTGTTGCCTTGATGACCATATAGGATGCCTAGATGACCGTCACACGTTTTGTTCTTATTACGCAAAATTTTTGATTGACCTCCAGCCGAAAAGCATATAGGCTACATTAAAAAAAAAACCACAAGCCTTACAGTAGTCGCCTATGACGTGTAACATGTGACATGTTATCCCTTGTTAACAGTGAACTGTGATGGTCATTGAAATAATAATAATAAATACAGCCCTTTAATCCCCTAAGGGCAATGGCCTCCTGCCTAGGCAAGGAATTTGCTCTGAAATAACTACTTGTAAAACTCCTGTGCCAAATCCTTTCAGCAAATATGATATAATGAATATTTTCACACCAAAAAACGACAACTTGAAGATGATTTATTGTAGGAATATATTTAATGGGGCCTCCAAACCTTGAAGTAAACCGTGCTGTATTTTGGCCGACAGTACCTCGAGTGCCTACATTAAATAAGAATGCAGCAAAAGTATGAAGACTTAATAAATCATAATTGTTTTCAGCAAATATTGATATAATGAATATTTTCACAACAAAGAACGACAATTTGTAAATGATTTATTGTAAAAATATCTTTAAGGGCCCCTCAAACCTTGAGGTAAAGCATATGCGATATACATTCCATATATGGCTCTGCTGGGAGCGCAAATGTCTTGTTAACAGTGAAATCTGTTGGTCATTGAAATAACTACTTGTAAAACTCCAGTGCCAAATCCTTTCAGCAAATATGATATAATGAATATTTTCACACCAAAGAACGACAACTTGAAGATGATTTATTGTAGGAATATCTTTAATGGGGTCTCCAAACCTTGAAGTATGCGATATACATTCCACAAAGTGCTGTATTTTGGCCGACAGTACCTCGAGTGCTTACGCTAAATAAGAATACAGCAAAAGTATGAAGACTTAATAAATCGTAATTGTTTTCATCAAATATGATATAATGAATATTTTCACACCAAAGAACGACAATTTGAAGATGATTTATTGTAGGAAATGGGGTCTCCAAACCTTGAAGTAAACCGTATGCGATATACATTCCACATAGCCACATGGCCGACAGTACGTCATGGTACCAATCTCCTCCACCGCACGTGCTCATTTTTCCGTTGCATTTCCGTTTCATTTCTTCAAAATCACCCCCACAAAAAATATACAGTAACCGAGTGGAAAGATGTAACACATCAAAAATGGGTGGCACAAAGTTAATCTTGCCTGTGTAGGCATCGACTTGGGGGAGGGAAAAGGCACTCTCAGGTCCCCACAATTTTTGAAACAGTGCGATTGTTCTACAGGCGAAAGCTGGATATTCTGTCACTCGAAGTTTTCGCCTTTACAGTGAGTATATATTCGTACACCGTTCCGTCTCGGGATTATCTCGCCAGCGCGGCGCTATTTATCATACGACGTTCAAACACAACATCGTACCATTTGCAGTATGGCACAGATCATTTATTGCCTAAGATAAACAATAGACTAACAAAAATATCACAGCTGGGAGAGAAAAAATTCTAAAACAAAACATCGCATTGTAAGCAGGCAAATTAAGTATTCGTACAGTCCGAGTTCATGCCATAGATCGTCATTTTCACAGCCTAAACTCACACATACTTCGTCGGGTGGCCTTGATTACTGCCTCAAGACGCCTGGGTATGAAATTCACCAATTTGGTTGTCAAAGACGGAGGAATCTTACGCCATTCTTCTTGCAATGCAGTCTTCAGGTCATTTTTGTTGGAAATTACCCTCTTCCTGATTTGTTTCCCCAGATAGCTCCACAAATGCTCGATCGGGTTGAGATCAGGGGATTGAGGGGGTGTTTTAAGTAGTGTGGGGCAGTTGTCCAGCAACCACAACCGTGTTTTGATAGCAGTGTGCTTAGGGTCGTTTTCATGCTGAAACACAAATTTGTTTCCTAATCCCAGTTTAGCAGCACTAATCTGGCGATTTTGCCTCAGAATGTCTGTGTACATTCTGTGGTCCATTATGCCGACAACGAAGTGCAGAATCCCCACACCAGAGGCACTCATGCACAGAACCACAACCATGCTTTACAGTGGACAACAGATTCTTGGGTTCAAGTTCAATTTCTTTTGCCGCCACACCTTTTGGCAGCCGTCAAAGCCAACATGTTATAGTTGCTTTCATCTGAGAAGACGAAATGGTGTACGAATACTTTATGGACTCTGAAATAGAGTAGTTGGCGACACATAGGAGCTCATAATGCACCCTCGTGTTTAATTAGCCTATTTTCATTTATGAAAAAATACGCTTATGAGATCACCTTTTGTACGTGTGTGTCCCCCGCTAATAACTTATAACGGCTGGAGCGATCTCAAACTCGTTAAGGTCATAGTACTATTTTGGCCGACTCCGACCGTGCCGTTCAAATTTTATTACGTCTCACCAAACCAACATGGCCGCTGTGCGAAATATTTCTCCGGCATTCTTATATCTCCGAAACTATTACTCATATCACCCTGAAATTCTTTACGGTGATACAGGGCACTACTAGACGTTCACCTATGTGAATTTAAAAAACCTGTTAACTGTAAAATGAACATGGCGGCCAAGCGAAGTTGAAACATTTAAATAGGCTTTCCTCGCGATTTAAGCATCCGAACGCAGTGAAATTTGTTACACCAAATGACTATACAAAGTTCAATGCACTGACATCTAATTTAGTTCAATTGTTTTCATAACCTCAAGATGGCGGCTGTGCGAAAGTTTAAAATTAAGTTTTTATTTCTTGTGTTCTAATCATGCGATCGAAATCAACGTTTGAATAATAAACGTACACAATAACCCTCATCTAGTAGTGCATAACGCTATGGCCTACATATTATAAAATCCAACATGGCGACCATCCGAAATATTTAGACGGTTCTCAATATCTATTAATCTATGACAGCAATCAAACTGAAATTTTTGTATGTGTATAGATGCTACACACATAAGTTCACCTATGGGACGTTTAATAACCTGGTGAGCACAAATCCAACATGGCGACGCGAATTTTAAATATTCAAATGGACGTTTCTCACGATTTAACCACCCGAGCGCAAGGACATTTGTTACGGTAAATGCTTATATAAATTTTAATCCACTGGCATCTAATTCATTTAAATTAATTTCATAACCACAAGATGGCAGCTGAGCGAAATTTTGAAATCTCGTTTTTATTTCCTGTGTCCTAATCATGCGATTGCAGTTTGAATAAAACACCTACACAATAATCTCCAAGGCCTATATATAAAAATCCAACAATGCGACCATCCGAAATATTTAGACGGTTCTCTATATCTACAAATCTATTACAGCAATCAAACTGAAATTTTGTATATTGATCGAGGCAATTAACTAAGTAGGATATATGAAAATAGGCTATATACTGTAGTTCTTCACGGAACTAGTTGTTAACGAGCTCATTTTGACCTGTCTACGTGAATACTGCGCTACTTCAATGCTATGGATTTGATAGACCATGAATTCCCACCCCTAACACAGACGCCATCCATCACTTTCCCTCCCACACATGCATGTCGCAGTGTTTGGTCCAATGATAGTTAAGTTTTCCTCAAGAATTTTCACTTTCATCATCATAGTAAGTCCTCCAGCAAACCGGGCACAATGTGTGAACCTCTTCCGCCTTTGTCCATCCAAGAACAGTGTCTTGACATTGCCCCTCCTCCTAATGTCCTCTTTTTATTACACCTCTTCTCTTTCAGCCTGCATTATTTAATTCCTTAATTTATCTCTTATAGTCTCATCTTCTTTACCATGCTCGTATTGTGGAGAAACTTCATTGATGGTATATTGGCTTTCACGGCTAGTGAATTAAAACTCGCCAATTCTTCTAGATTTGTGCCGTGTCTTGTGTGGGGTGCTTGGTGGCCCCGCCTGGACCCCCACAGGATTAGCGAACTGCGCGCTACCTCCATTTTTCTGAAGCGTACCTGTGGGGGTCCGGGCGGGGACACCAAGTGCCCGCCGATGAGCCAGCTTGGTGTCCTAGGAGAAACCCCACACAAGACTCGGCAAACCTGGAGTAATTGCAGAGTTTCATTTCCATAACTTAGCTGGAAGACTGCTTTCTTCTCTCTTGGGTATTGTGCATGTTTCAAGGCTGTAAGTGGTTATTAGGACAAAATAGCTGTTATAGGGGTTCTTATATTTTCTTTTTACCCTAGTGGCACTTTTGCATGCCATAACAAGTTTCACACTTGATTTTCACTTTATATACAAGGGTGTGAGACAGGGCTGCTCTCTCTCTCTCTCCATACCTAACGTATTCATTGAAGAAGCCATAAAGAAGTTCAAGACAAACACAAAAGGAGTCAACATAAATGAGCATCATATTCAAAATATTAGATTTCCTGATGACATAGCAATTGTAGCCAACTCCAAGAAGATGTTGTCCAGAATGGCAAATGTATTCTCATCAGCATTGTCAAATTTATGTTTGAACATTAATGTTAAATAGACCAGGGTATTAGTTGCGAGTCAACATCCTGAAAGTATTCACACGAACATTAAGCTCAGACAAAATAGAGGAATAAGTTGCCAGTTTCTCTTATTTGGGAAGTTTAATCAGAATCACCCATGACAACAGGTGTAGTCAAGAAACGAGAAGCCAAATAGCACTTGCAAAACAGACATTCGATAGGAAGAAAAAACTTTTAATGCAAATTTGGATATTGCAATTAAAAATAAATTTGTCATGTCCATTGTATGGACGTGAATCTTGGACGATCAGAGGTCAGGATTGGAAGCAACGAAGCGTTTTGAGTTGTGGGTCTGCCAGATTACGGGTTACATGGATTGAAAAGAGGACTAACAACGGCATCCTGCAAGAAATTCAAGGGAAGAGAGAACTGAGACCAACGATCCATAAAAGAAAAGCTAAATTCCCAGGCCATATTTTGCAACATAGCTCTTTCCTAACTAATCTCCTGGAAGGAAAAATCACAAAGAAAGGCCAAGTACTTTCCTACTATGAAATTAAACGAGGTGCTGAAGACAGAGAACAATGGCTGCGGAAACAACACATTGCCTTTGGAAGTTGATATAAATATTCTAATATTTTATTCATTATTTGACCCAAGTGGCACTTTTACATCCCATAAAAAGTTTCACACTTGATGTTCACTTCAATATTTTATCGAAGAATTTCGGACAATGCTACTTGAGAATTTTCAGTCTCTGTTCATGTCTGGAATGAAGTACAGGGATAGGAGGGAGATCTACAATCTATACAGAAACCAGACGGCAGTCATTCGAGCTTAAGGACATGAGAGAGAAGCTGGCATTCAGAAAGGTGTAAGGCAAGGCTGCAACTTATCACCCATACTATTCAATCTTTACATTGAACAAGCAATGAAGAAAATTGGAGAAAAACGTCAAGTGGGAGTGAAGATTCGAGGAGAAATAATTTCAACTCTGAGATTTGCCGATGACAGTCATCTTGGCCGACACGCCTGAGGATTTGAATGAGTTTTTGAATGGTATGGACTCAGTCTTTAGGAAACAATTCAGGATGAAAATTTATAAATGCAAAACAAAAATATTGGAATGCAGCCGAAATAAATCAGAAGCCCCTATGGAGATCAAATTGGCGGGTGAAAAGCAAAAGGAAGTAGGAGACTTCTGTTACTTAGAAAACAAAATAACCAGTGATGGATGAAGCAAAGAGGATATAAAAAGTAGGTTGGCTCAGGCAACTAAATCATTTCTACAAAAAAGGATTCCGCTGACATCGAGTATAGATTTAGGTATTAAGAAGTCATTTTTGAAAGCCTTTGTCTGGAGCGTGGCGCTCTAATGGAAGTGAAACTTGTACTATTGGTGCAGCAGAAAAGAGGAGAATTGAAGCATTTGAAATGTGGTGTTACAGGATAATGAGGAAGATCAGATGGGTAGATAGGGTTACAAACGAAGAGGTATTAAGAAGAGTGGGAGACAAGAGATGTTTCTGGAGACTGCTATTGAAGAGAAGAGATAGGTTGGTAGGACACATACTAAGACACCCAGAAATAGCAAGCTTAGTTATGGAAGGAAGGGTCGAGGACAAGAACTGTAGGGTTTAGACCAATGTTAGAATATGTTAAACAGA
Source organism: Meconema thalassinum (assembly GCA_946902985.2). NCBI lineage: Eukaryota > Metazoa > Arthropoda > Insecta > Orthoptera > Tettigoniidae > Meconema > Meconema thalassinum. The sequence goes on from OX336400.1 coordinate 55,631,759, forward strand.
TTGCCTCGGATGTAGGGTGTGGTAGCTACGTAGAGATGAAACGTTTAGCTTAGGACAGGGAGGCATGGAAAGCTGCATCAAACCAGTCAAAAGACTGAAGACTCAAACAACAACATGTCCGATGGGAGATTTACAAGGGTTGCACATAATCGTAAATTTGAAAGAAAAAAAAATATTTTTTTAAAATTTTATTGGTAAAATTTCTAGTTACACTGTAAATGACTCACAAATATATCAATTTATATAATTTCATCAATGAAATATACAATATTAACCTTGTAGAATTACATTAACAGACGAATTGCAACAGTACAGAATCCAAATTTCATAAGATGAACATGTTCATGATGGTAAATTGGTCATTGCAGCAGTAGCCTAGTTTTAGGTAGTTTCTATCAATGACTGACTAGGAGAGTGGACAATTATTAACACCACATCCTTGTTTTGTAACATACCAAACAGTCTTTATTTTGCTAAAATAGTGCTAATAATCATCTCTTCTCTTTTTTTTTTTAAATTCAAATAAGATGTTTTACAATAATTCCAGATGATGGCCAGTTTAAAAGCTACTCCCATGACCTTAGCCAATGGAATCAACTACATATTCTCAAAATTTTAAGACAACAAGAAATGATAAAATAATTCATTTCTGCATTATAATAATAATAATAATATTAATAATAATAATATCGGGTTCCGGGTGCAAGCTTTGTTAATTGACGCCCAGAGGCAACTTGCATTTTGAATTTAATCACTCCTTGAAGCACTATGAAAGTAAAGTCGAGAAATGAGGAACTATGGCAGGGTGCTAGAATTTCGTCCCAAAGGGGATTCTTAAATGTGCCAGTACATCGAACACTACTCCCTTGCATTTTTGAACACTCAAATGCCTACTGGCTGCACCAGGATTCAATTCTGCAACCTTCGGCACACTAGGCGAGAACGTTATCCCTGCACTACGCAGCCAGAATTGACGGACAAATGGCAAGGTTACATTGTTAGCAACTAATTTAAGGTGATGTGGACTGTACAACACCATGTTTGTAGCAATGGGAGACAAGCGGTAAGGTTCCATGGTTAGTGTCTTATTTACGGCGACACCGACTATAAAACTGAGAGACCGTCTGGCGGACTTCTGCACGTTCGCAAGATCTTTTCATTTGAACCAAGTTCCTGGCCTAAAAACTTTATCAGGAATTACACACTCAATAACCTGATTTCTCTCCTTTAATGAAGTTTTTGTTGGGAAAGTAATTCTATCAATCATGATCTTGAAGAGCATACACAACTAAGGGATAAAATTATCCAACACATCCATCAAACTGGATTTAGAGATTTGCTAAAAACTAATAAAAATAAAAGAAGCTTATCAGCACTAAAATATTTTAAAAGGCACAATATTCCATATTGTCCTTGTCCTTTGTATATTTTGCAATACGTTTCATTTTATACAAAAATAATTCATACCTAGGATCTTATATACAGACACTGTGAAACCTGCCCTAACAAACCTTTATTAAATGAACGTTATTATAAGGAACCAATTTCATTTTACACGAGAATTTGGCCAGCCCACCTAAATCTCTTAGCAAACAATTTACAACACTCAACAGGTATTAAAAAAATACATACACACAAGTCTCTTCAGACATTGTAGCCAATTGTCCAGCTAGTGATTAGAAATTCCAGCACTTGTAGTATTTCCACAACCAACAGGTTTCTACAGAACTAGTCACATTCATTCACAGCCCTCTCAGTTTGTCATTCTACTCCTTTCTACTCATCCTCGACAGTCACGTCTTTGAAAGTGATTTCAGCCATGTCCTCATTTTACTGCTAACGGTTGCTAAATGCCGATATATTAGTATACAGGTCTGTATTGAACTGATGATAAAGGCAATGCTTGAAATAATTGTTCAGTCTGGTCAATTAACACACAAAAAAAGATTTAATTAATTATTTTAGACATATTTCGAGCTATATCAGCTCTTCATCACCAAGTAGTTGGTTGGTTCCTCAGTTTAGGGGCTGCGACAACGCGGTCATGTAGCCCCGTGTACTTTGGATGTGTGTAGAATCTGTTGGGTAACCGGTGTTAATTGTGATGGCTGTTTTAGTGTGTGTATCTGTTTTAATTCAATTAAGGACTGCAGACATTGAATTTTTTCCAAGGAGTTCCTACCTTTGCCACCAAACGCCACCGTCAACGACCAACTAGTTCAGAACTTAGTTACCAGAAGCCACCGTAGTCGGCTCTTGACGACGAACGTAGGTACCCAAGAACCTTAGTCGAAGGTTTACCCTATATATAATTTAGCTTCACACAGGTGTAATTAGTGGAAGGTTCTTTAACATGCCATAAATCTATGACATGGGACCGCCGGCTTTACTTCCCCTCCAAAGGAATTTTTAACATTCTTAAAAAATCCGATGACTTCGACCGGGTTTGAACCCGCGATCTTGGTTATAGAATCTCAGCATGCTACCAACTACACCACCGAAGCCGCTCACCAAGTAGTATATAAAGCAAGTTTTCAACATAGCATGAAGCTAACATCTTTTCAACGACTCGTGTGATCATTCAAGGCTAAGATGACACTTCTTAAAAAGATGGTATATTGTTCTTCTCGACATCCATTAGTATTAATTTCGGAAATTAAAAATAGGAAGATTTCTTAAATTATACATTTCATTAATAAATGTAAAACAAAATATTGGAATGCATCCGAAGGAAATCAAACCTTTATGGATGCCGAATTGGCAGGTGAAAAGCTACAGGAAGTAGGAGACTTCTGTTACTTAGGAAGCAAAATAACGAGTGATGGACAAAGTAAAGAGGATATAAAAAGTAGGTTAGCACAAGCAAGGAAAGCATTTCTACAGAAAAGGAATCTTTTGACATCAAATATAGATTTAGGTATTAGGAAGTCATTTTTGAAAGCCTTTGTCTGGAGTGTGGTGCTCTATGGCAGTGAAACCTTGACTGTTGGAGCAGCAGAAAAGAGGAGACTTCAAGAGTTTGAAATGGGGTGTTACAGGAGAACGATCGAGATCAGATGGGTAGAAAGAGGGTGTCTACCAAATCCAACGAACAGAATTCTCACAATTCCCTGATTTTTTCCAGGATAAATTCCCTGAGGAACAGTAGCGGCCATAATAAATATATTAAACAGAGTTTGTACTTAAAGAGCATTGTACTTCTGAGTATTAAAAGTAGGTCGTCAACAGTAATACTCTCAAAAATCATAGGGACACATAAATATACAAATACACATGTAATTTGTGTGCTCCATCTTGCAAGAAATGAGAGCTTAGCGATTTAATGTCAGTAAGAGCAATCGTCACCGGAATATACTTGAACGAGTGATTTCCAATTATTCAAGGTAAAACTAAAATTCCCAGGAGACGAGAGGTTTCTGGCGACTGCTAATAAAGAGAAGAGATACGTTGGTAGGACACATACTACGACGCCCCGGAATAGGAAACTTAGTTATGGAAGGAAGGGTTGAAGACTAGAACTGTAGGGGTAGACCATTGTCTCAGATGTAGGGTGTGTAGCCACAGTATGTAGAAGGAAGGTAGATTGTAGTTTTACGTGACCGTTAATCGCGAGATCATAAGCCACTTTTACGTGGAATCCGAACCACAGGACATGGCATTTCAATTTGAAAATCTCACATGCATTGACCGTGAATCGAACCCGGTCTGCGGTGGTGAAAGGCCAACAGCTTAACCGCTACGCCACCACGCCCTCCACAGTATATAGACATGAAACGATTAGCTCAGGACAGGAAAGCATGGGGGGCTGCATCAAACCAGTCAAAAGACTAACAACAAGAGATTTCATCATGCAGATACCATGATGCGGGCAAAAGGGAAGCAAGGGGGGAGGGGTTATATAAAACGCTTATATGACTATTGTCAGGGTATGAATTCAGCATCTAATCCACAAAAGTTGAAACACTGCTGTATAACCCATTAATTATCATGAAGTATTATATTTTTAAATGTAAGAAAAAACAATTGTATATTTAAAAGAAAATGTATCCAAATATTCTGATTCATTTCGCACTCGCTACCGCATATTCAAGTTTAGTCAGGCTAAGGTTAAACACTACAGTAGACTTATTGATTTATGGATCATAAGACTGTACCGATTTAATGATCAACTTTGTATCGACTTTGCGGTAGGTTGATCACCTGATCCATCGTCGTAAGTTCCAGCTAAACGACCACGACATAAAAATTACACCAACTTGTACACTAAACCAAGGTTGCGTAAATTATGGAAATTATGAAAATGAAAATTATCTGCAGTGCCCTTTCTTATTTTTACAATACACCTTGGGGCATGAGGGACGGTGTCAAAATTCGGAAGAAATAGTAATTAAGAAAATAGGAAGACAAGGTGAACATATGGAAAGTTTCCGAATATATATCGTATGGCCTTGGGTGCTGGGTGCGAGCTTTGTTAGTTGAACCCGGAGGGCAGCTTGCATGTCGAATTTTGTCATTTCTTGGAATGCTATGAAAGACAAGGAGGTTAGATATCTAAGCTCTTCGACACTATAGCGCTTTCTAGTAGAAAATGGAGTAACTTTCTGTCGGCGGAAAACCCCGCGAGTAATTTTGCCATTATGAACACCGCCCACTGAATTCAAATGGGTTCTTTGACAAGCCAGCAACGTATGAAATGCGTGTCGCGATTTTTGTCACCTTTCACAAATCACTTTCCATGGCCTGGAGCAAAACTGTAAGCTTGGGGTTGGTAGTCCGACAAGATAACCATTCACCCACTGTGGCAAGCATCGTAAGGTAATAATGAGTTTGGTTTTACGTCCCTTTTAACTAATGCGGCTTTCAGAGACGTTGAGGTGCCGGAATTTTGCCCCAAAGGCGATCTTTAACATGGCAGTAAATCTGACACGGCAGATGACCTCGTAGTTCCACCCCCTAAAACAACAACTAACTCCCTCGCATTTGCACACCCTCAAATGCCAACTGACTGCGCCAGGATTTGATCCTGCAACCTTGGACACAGTAGGCAAGAATGTTACACTGAGCCACATAGCCAGTAAATTGGAAGGGTTGGCAGGTATGGTTTTCAATGATGTTTAGGAGTTTGCTTGCCATCTGTACTACATACTGATGAAGAGCTGATATAGCTCGAAACATGATCAATTAAGGATATAACAAGAAGTTCCGTGACGAACTAAAGAGCCTACTTTTATTAAAATTTAAGATTCATGCCAATGATTAATCTATATGGATCTATCTAGAATAATGACGAAACTAAGTTTCTAATATCGAAATTTCTAATTAGTTCGAAATACTGTATACCTGGCAAAATGTAGCCTAATAGAGCACTACAGTTGGCAGCCCTGGTGACTGAATATATTCTTAGTTCCATCTCTTAAGGTACAGAATACAAAATTTGGTTGAAGTCCAATGAATAGCATGGACGTTACATGCAGTTAAACATTGGATATAACAGCGCGCGTAAAATCATGTTGGCAACAGTGTCATGCATGTAATGGTCAGAGATAATCTGAAATAATATGATCTATTGTTGTGCCAATTATGAATGAAATCCATTAGTTAGTATAGAAGTTACATGCATTTTAAAATTGGACCTATCAGCAGGCTTAGAATCATGTTGGCAGCACTGACGTATATTAGTTACTCCAAATTCATCTAGAATGCCAGGTACTATAAGTGTGCAAAGTTTAGAGCTATTGGCTTGCATACTTTCTGATATATTGATATTAGGGTGACAAAAATAGACACAGCACATATTAACAGTTGGCAGCCCTGGTTGCTCTTAAGAATACGCATTTAAAAATAGTCATCGTACACATAGCACATACGAAATTTGGTTGAAATCCAAATGATAGTAGGGAAGTTACATGTATTTAAAGTTTGACCTCTCAGCAGGCTTAGAATCATGTTGGTATTTTGGATAAAATAAATTAAGAGCATTTATTAACAGTTGGCAGCCCTGGTGGGTCTTAAGAATACGCTCAGTCATATCTGGTTATGTACACATACAATATACGAAATTTGGTTGAATTCCAATTGATAGTGTAGAAGTTATATGCATTTAAAAATTGGACCTATCAGCAGGCTTGTAATCATTTTGGCAACACTGCCATGTATGACCTCCTGCAAATTAAACTGCAATATTATTATCTATACGTGTGCCAATTTTGAAATAGCTCCCATTCATACCTTCCAAGATATCCAACATGGAGCTCAAATTTCAATTGCGATTTTTTAGCAGTTGGTAGCACTGACATTTTCAAATATGGCCGTGAGATATTCAGGTATAGATCTTTACTCCTACCAAATTTTGTTTCGAATGCTCCAGCCGTTTAGGAGTTGATAGGGGACACACACACACACAGCCAGACAGACAGATATTTGCCCGATCTCATAAGACTACTTTTTCCTCATTTTTACAAAATGTGAAAAGAAGGCTAAAAATAGAAACTTTACAATTTTTTCAAAATGCAGCTTAGGGGCTATTACATAGGGATTAGGGAATAACCCATCCCATTTGGGTGCAATCATGTTGACCGACTGAAAAGCATCAAACTTTTGTTTACTAAGGCAACACTGAAAATGGAGGCGGCTTCGGTGGCGTAGTTGGTAGCATGCTGAGCTTCTATGCCCAAGATAGCGGGTTCAAACCCGGCCGAAGCCGTCCGATTTTTTAAGAGCGTTAAAAATCTCTCAGTAAGCCTTCCTTTGGAGGTGAAGTAAAGCCGGCAGTCCCATGTCATAGATTTATGGCATGTTAAAGAACTTTCCACTAATTACACCTGAGTGAAACTAATTGTATAGGTTAAAAATGTAAACAACGCTCTTAGTTTGCTAGGTTCGTTGCCAAGAGTAGACTGCGGTGGCGTCGAGTAGCTAAGTTCTGAACTAGTAGTCGTTGACGGTGGCGGCAAAAGTAGGAACTATTTGAAAAATTCAAAGTTGCAGTCCTTACTTGAATTTTAAAAAAAAAAGGTACACACATTAATACAGTCAACACAATTAACACCGGGATCAGACAGATTCTACACACACACCCAATTTACACGGGGCTACATGACCACGTTGTCGCAGCCCCTAAGCTAAGGAACCAACCAAAAATGGCTTCAAACAGCATAATATGTCGAGACGTAATGCGAAAGAACAGTCACGCTGTGGGAAGACAGCTTCTACAGTTATCTAGGCCGATAACCTAGGTGTTAGGCCCCTTAAAACAACAATTATCATCTTCATCCTTGTCCAGTTATCAAGATTTGAAAGCAAACAGAAGAAATACGTCAACAATGGCATATAGCCTCCATAGATAAAATACTGCCATGTCGAAATATTAACTGCTACTCCATGACCTCCAAGATGATACCTACAGAGGGGCTGCCACGATCTGCTCACCTCTAGTAAGGTTTCCATCACCTCTCGAATTATTCCGCATACAGATGACAGATGTTTCATCAAAATTATATTTCAAGATCATTCTTTATGATATGTTCAGCCATTTTTGTTGGACACTTGGCACTAAATTTAGACTGAGCCCTTTACGTTGCAACTTTTGTCATTTATGCAATAACAGCTTTAACATGTGTCCGACAAGCAACTATCAAGACAGCGTAGAAATAAGTCAAAGACTAGCATCAAGTCATCTGTTCATAAACGGGAGGTTCCATGTTCATCAACGGAAGGTTCCACAGTTTCTTCCATAATAAAAAATTACGCCTTAAAATTTAAGGTAACATGTACATGCAAGATATAAATAAAAGACCAGTTTCCTTAGAAACAGTTCTGGTCAAACACAGTGAAGACATTTCACTACTCCATCATACGAGTCCCAACACGGGACCCCATATTACCAATTAAAACATTAAATAAAAACAATAATCTTGAGTACCAAGATTCTAACGAACCCTATGCTCGGTTCAGAGGCGTAGCCCAACAAAAAAGAGTTCGGCCACCCTCTGGAGGCACAGTCGAGAACTAACAACTAGTATATACAGTGGAATGAGTAGGCACTCCTCAGGAATGATAACAATCATGGTCGTTACAGCTTCTTCTTCTGAGCCATTACATGCTTCAGGCACATCTGAATGTCTTCACAGTCGGGAACCATGCCGCCAAGCCTGGACAAGAAAAAATGGAACAAGATTAATTACAATCAACATGCTAAATGTTTACTTAACTGAATGTCTTTTATTAGAAACTAGCTCTACCCGGAATGCGTTGCAATGCCAATCAAAGAAAGTGTTGGCGTTGTAAATTTTTATGTTGTAGTGCTTTTGGATTCCCAATATTTTTTTTCTTTTTCCGTTAACCACCTCTAAACTATTGTAAAATTGATTTACCATCTAAAAAAAAAAAAGCTGGGAGCGTGCTGAACAACTCACCAAAGTTTCATCGCAATGAAATGAATGGTATATGAACGCATACGGGACTTTGTTGAAACGATTCGAACGCCGTCACCCATTTATTGATTATACTCGTACGCTAGCATGGTGTCCACAGAATTTTCAATGTCAATTTTCCTGACTTTTCCTGACATTTCCTTAACTGTTTTCAACAAAATTCCTGACTCTTGAAGTCATAGTAATATCGGAAAAAAAGTTTTATTGTGCTAACAAATATTATTATTTTATATTTACAGCCTCCACCATCCCCATAGCTGCCCAACGCTCGCCTCTTTATTCATTTCAAATACAAAATGGAAGTAAATTATAATGCAATAATACATAAATCTAAGTACTCTGCTCGGCGTGCAGGACAGTCGTTCAATACTAATACATGTCTCTCAAAAATAATTGAAGGTCCCACTTTACAGAATGAATTCCTGGTTGTAGGGCTCCATTGACAACGTGAAGGCCGCAAACACCAAGGTTAACGAGTTGTTTGCCATCTGTATTATCTTCTATTATTTGGCCACTGAACTTTTTTATGAAACTCAAATTTACATTTGGTCCATCCATAGATATATGGTATCTTTCTAGCAAGAGGAGAGATTCCCTGGTTGAAAGCCTCTAAAATGTCTTGAGCTGTTGCATGTCCCATAAATATGCTGTTGAAATATCTGGTGTTAACTTCATTGCAGTTGATGTCAAGTTAACGCACAAATAGGTCCATCTGACCTCGCTGAACAACTTGTTCAATGCCTCATCAAAACAGATAACATTATCACCTGAGAGAATTTCATCTTGCAGTAAATTATGAAAGTATGGAGCTAATCCATAATTGATGACATATGAACATTTCGTGTTCCCCAATTGAAATTTTGTTGCAATTGCACTATCAGGAAACATTTCCCTGAAGGTTTCAGAACTATTTAAACAAGAATGAAGAGAATTTATTTTGGACGACATTAAGGGCCCACTTTATTTCGGCTCTTGTGACTTCATTTTTATAACAGAAAGATTCTACAGATGTCACAGTTCCTGAAGTAGAACTTGAAGGAGTTAATATGGTTAATATAAAATTCCCGACTTTCTAATACTTTGCCATTTTTTCCTGACTCACGCTATATTTTCACACTTTTTCCTGACCAAAAACAAAATTCCTGACTTTTCCTGCCTGTGGGACAATTCATACACCTTTGCAGGACTGTGCTCAACTCCCCAAAGTTTTATGATAATCGGATGAATGGTATATGAACGCATACGGTACTTGGTTGTAACGATTCACGCGCTGTCGCTCATTAATTATATCTACTCGTGCGCTACCAATTGTAAAATTGGAGTGTACACAACAACTCACCCAAGTTTAGTCGCTATCAGACGAATAGTATATGAACGCATACGGGACTTTGTTGAAACATTTCGCTCGTCGTCTCATTTGTTGAATTTACTCGTGCGCTACCTATTATAACATGGATTTACTAAGCCAGAAACCTTACCTGAAGTGTACAGAACATCTCACCCAAGTTTCATCGCAATGGGATGAATGGTATATGAACGCATGTCGGACTTTCTTGAAGCAAACGCACGCCATTTTGTTGAAGCTACTCGCGCGCCATCTATTGTAAATTGGATTTACTACGCCTATAACTTTTCCGGGACTGTGCACAACAACTCACCAAAATTTGATCGCAATCGGATGAATGGTTTATGAACGCATAAAATACGAAAAAACAGACATTCCTTTTTATATATACAGTATATAAGATTTATCGGGAAATAAGGTATACACACTGATTAACGCGCATGCACCAACGAATGACTACAACAGGAAAGACCCTCAGGTAATAGAAGACTTCTGGGAACTTCTGGAGGAAATCACGAACAAAATTCCCAAACATCATGTCAAGATTCTGCTGGGGGATTTTAATGGTCAGTTAGGAAAAGAAAAGAAATATAGGAGAATTACAGGACCATACACTGCTCATAGCAGAACCAATAAAAATGGTGAACACCTTATAAGCTTCTGTCAAAATTTCAATCTCCAAATTATGTCAACACAATTCCAGAAGCCTACGCGTAAATTAACAACATGGACATCCCCCAATGAAACACTTGGAGAATTCCAGATTGACCACGTTGCTATCTTGAGAAGGAACGCTAAAGAAGTCCTTAATGTGAAAACCAGGAGAAGATTCTTTGACTCAGATCATCATTTACTACAAATCAAGATAAAATTTCAACCCAACAGACAAAGGACAAGGGGAACCCAGCTTTTCCGAACTGATCCAGAATACCTTGAATTCAACAAGATGAACATCATTGAAGAAATCCGTCAAATGGATACCACGAGCTGGTCTGAACTTGCAGGGAAAATGAAACAAGCAATAAAATTCGGTCAACCTCCGAGAAAGAGAAAACATAGGTGGTGGAACATCACATGCGATCATGCTATTGAATCTAAATTTAAAGCATGTAATAATTTCAATAGTCATAAAACAACAGAAAAATGGCAAGAATTTGTGCAGGTTCGGAAAAACACTTCTAAAATTATTCGCCGAGAAAAGCGCAATTATGATAATAATAGGCTAAATGAAATAGAACAGGACTTCACTAAGAACAACACCAGAAATTTTTACAAGATCTTTAGAGAAAATATAGCAGGCTTTCAACCTCTTAGTTTATGCTTCCAACGACCTGATGGATCTCGGGAAACAAATACGAGCAATAATTGTGAAATTCTAGCTAAATATTTCAGTACACTCCTTAATTGTGAAGCACCTTCTGAACAACTTCAATTTGCAAAACCAGTGCCCAACCTTGATTCACTTCCACCATCACATGAAGAAATAGTGGACATAAGCAAGTCATTAAAAAACAATAGCGCCCCTGGTGAAGATGGACTTATTGCAGAAGTCTGGAAATTGGATCATGAACACATAACACCAAAAATTCACAGAATAATATCAGATGTCTGGAAAACAGAGAAAATCCCAAAAGATTGGAAGAGTGCTTTGATACACCCACTCCATAAGAAGGGAAGCAAAACTGATCTGAATAATTATAGAGGAATATCGCTTCTTCCAGTCGCTTATAAAATTCTCTCTAAAGCTTTGCTGAATCGACTCGAGCCACAGGTGGACCACCATATTGGAGAATATCAGGCAGGTTTCAGGAAGGGAAGGTCCTGTATTGAGCAGATCAGGAACCTCAAGACCATACTGCACATCCGACGATGCAGGAACACTACAGTCACATTTGTGGATTTCAAAAAGGCTTACGATTCGGTTGACAGACAAACCTTGTTTAACAGACTAGAAGAATTAGGAATTGACAGGAAGACCAAGGCCATCATCCAGGAAACATTATTGGGAACTACCTCAAAGGTGAAATTCATGGGAGAAATCTCTAACTCTTTTGCAATACATACTGGAGTTCGACAAGGGGATGGTTTATCACCACTCTTGTTCAACATCATACTGGACAAAATCATCACAGAATGGGAAAAGCATGTGAAAGGTATCCAAATTGGAAAGGAGAAAGGGAAAAGAGTCACTGTGAAATGCTTGGCCTTTGCAGATGATCTGGCCATCTTAACAAACAACAAGGATGAAGCCATATTAGCACTAGAGAAACTACATGAAATCTCCAGTAAAACGGGACTTGATATTTCCTATGAAAAAACACAGTATATGGATACCAAATCAACAGGAGACATCACCTTGTGAACGCAATATGGAAAAATCTCGCAGTTCACTCACTTCAAATATTTAGGAGAAGCCATCCAACCCACAGGATTGAACACAATTTCTAATGCAGATAGAATAGTAAAATTGCAGAAGGCGTACAAGCTGACATGGAATCATTATAACAAAAGAGCAGTATCTCGCAATGCAAAACTGCGCCATTATAACAGTTGTCTTGCCTGAAGCCATGTACGCGGCAGAAACCACCGTCATTAGAGGAATGACAAGAATTCATGATATTGAGAAACAGGAACGAAAAATTCTTAGGAAAATCCATGGCGCTGTTTTCCGTAATGGAATTTGGGTCAGGAGACCAACAAAGGAACTTTATGAAAATACAGACACCATTATAGATAAATTTAGGAAGAGACGTCTGCAGTTCTATGGACACATATATAGTGTTACGTGCCACCCCCCTAGTGGCACTTTTGTTAACTGGATTACGGTGGGTAGAAAGCACAACACCAATTACTGCTAAAAGAAATAATTAACTTTATTGTGGCCAGAAAGATACACTACTCAACAGCAAATACAAGCATTTTAACCTTACTCCAGTTTCCTCACGTCGAGAATACTTCCCCTTTCACTTGTCAACAGATCACAGTTAATCCTCTCGCTAATGAGTCCGGTCCCGTACGCTGGCTGAAAATAGCTGCACTAGGTCTGTCACTCACTGTTTTGCAACTCGCCACAATGACCTCTCTCGCACTGAGTAAGCACACTCGCTCGAGACACAGGCAGTCCCCTGTAAGCTCCTCACTCCCTTCGCTGTCAAGAGAATCGGCTTCACTAGGGGTTTAATTGCACTCATTCCAGGTTCCGTATTGACCATGTTAACATGAAGTATAACATAAATTTCTCGCCAAATCAATGCTTTTTACTTACTTAAAAATTCTATAGGTACATGTTTCGAAAACACACAATGTTTTCTTCCTCAGCCCACTTATTGGTGTTAAACATCATAAAACATCGATAACCTCACTAAATAACAAAAACACAGTTCACATTTCTTCTCTTGTTCTTCCTTTGTTAGGCCTGTGTCATTCGACACATTAATGTCACTCACGGAATAAACACTTTTAGTTGAAGTAATGAATATTGACACATTGGCACATTTACTCATTGCTAGTTTCAACGTGGGTTGCTGAAATGCACACAAGTGTCTTATAACCTTGCCAAAAGCGGAGAAAACAACTAACCAGTACCCAGGAAGGTAATTGGGTGTAGCGTCATGAAAATAAATCGAGTCAGGAATGTATGTTGGAATTAAAACTATTGCGGTGGGGGTTGAGGAGGTGGTTTGCGTTTTTTATTATTATTTAAATAATCTGCTAATAAATCTAACAATTCATTCGTTTCAAAATTAACCTCGTTTAGATTATTGCATTCCTTTGACCTCTGATAAGTAATGATATGAATATTTTCCAAAATATTCATATAGCTGCCCTTCGATGCGTAATGCAAAATTTTGACGTCATTATTTATGTCCGTGAACTTATGTCCTGTTTCTTCCATGTGTACCGCCATGGCTGAAAACTTCCTGTGTTTTGTGGCCGAAACATGCTCAGCATAACGAGTACGTATGCTCCTACCCGTCTGTCCCGCGTAATTTGAATTGCAAAAATTACATCTGAGCTCATAAACTCCCGATCTTAAATGTTTATCACTACTGTTGACTTTATTGGAGTTGAAAAATTTGTTGAAATTAGAATTATTGGTTTTAAAGGCGACGTTCATATTGTGTTTCTTTAGGATGTTGGTTACTGTGTAAATGCTTCGATTTACGTAGGTGAAGGTGGCAAGTGCTTTCTTTGTTGTGTCCTCTCTAATTTTGTTAAGGGTCTGTTTTTCAACTTGTAAATTAATCTGCTGACATAATTGTGGTTGTATCCATTGAGTTTAGCTATTTGATATATAATGTCAATTTCTTGCTTCCGGTCATGATCAGAGGAAGGGATTCTTAACGCTCTATTAATGAGGCTTATAAACGTTGCATTCTTGTGTCCGCCCGGATGGTTAGAATCCTGCCGTATAACTGTACTCGTTTGCGATGGTTTTCTGTAAACTTTATAATGCAGACGATTGTCTTTTTTAATCACAGTTATATCCAGATAATTGATTTTATTATCGACTTCTGAATCTAAAGTAAATTTAATATTGCTGTCAATTATGTTCAAATCATCCAATATTTTCTTTATCGCTTGAACTTGGTTATTGATAATGATGAAGATATCGTCTACATATCTTCCCCAGAAAACGATGCCACTAATTTGGTTAATAATTTTCTCATGTTCAATGTGGTCAAGGTAAATGTTGGCCAAGACACCCGATAATGGAGATCCCATTGCAAGGCCTTCGGATTGTTTATACATTTTCTTGTTGAACAAAAAAATGTTGTTGTCGGTGACAAAGGTTAAAATTGAAATAAATTCCTCGATTTCCACTTTAGATAATTCACTACTGTTAATTAATCTATCCTGAATGATCTTGATCGTTTTCTTGACCGGGATGTTAGTATACATGTCTTTAATGTCGATCGAATGCATAGTGTTATTCTCGTTTATTTTCAAGTCTATGGTTCTTTCACAGAAATGCATGGAGTTAACGAAAGAACAGTCGGCCTTGAGTTTGTAGTGTTTATTAAGAAACTGTTGGGCAAATTTCGCTAGTTTGTACGTTGGGCTATTCCTGAAGTTTACAATAGGCCTAATAGGGGTGCTAGGTTTATGAATTTTCGGAAGAGATCTCAAAGCGGGAATGCCGGGGTTCATGCTTACTAGCTTATCTGCTTGCTTTTCATCTAAGATAAAAATAGTGTTCTTCAAAAGTTGTTTCAAACGTTTCTGAATGACGTTGGTAGGGTCCTTTTTGACTTCTGTGAAATTGCCAGAATTAAGAAACTCTATTGTTTTATTGACGTAATCGTCTTCGCTCATTAATACTGTTGTGTTGCCTTTGTCTGCTTTGGTTATAATAATGTTGTTGTCATTGATTTTGGTATGAGACTTTTGAACTTGTTGTTTAAATCGCAACATATATTGATCTTTTTCTTGCTTGAATTAATTATCTTCTTAATTTTCTTATTAGTTTCAAACCTAACGGCATTTTGTTCTTCAATGGGCAGTTTCACCGACAACAACATTTTTTTGTTCAACAAGAAAATGTATAAACAATCCGAAGGCCTTGCAATGGGATCTCCATTATCGGGTGTCTTGGCCAACATTTACCTTGACCACATTGAACATGAGAAAATTATTAACCAAATTAGTGGCATCGTTTTCTGGGGAAGATATGTAGACGATATCTTCATCATTATCAATAACCAAGTTCAAGCGATAGAGAAAATATTGGATGATTTGAACATAATTGACAGCAATATTAAATTTACTTTAGATTCAGAAGTCGATAATAAAATCAATTATCTGGATATAACTGTGATTAAAAAAGACAATCGTCTGCATTATAAAGTTTACAGAAAACCATCGCAAACGAGTACAGTTATACGGCAGGATTCTAACCATCCGGGCGGACACAAGAATGCAACGTTCATAAGCCTCATTAATAGAGCGTTAAGAATCCCTTCCTCTGATCATGACCGGAAGCAAGAAATTGACATTATATATCAAATAGCTAAACTCAATGGTTACAACCACAATTATGTCAGCAGATTAATTTACAAGTTGAAAAACAGACCCTTAACAAAATTAGTTAGAGAGGACACAACAAAGAAAGCACTTGCCACCTTCACCTACGTAAATCGAAGCATTTACACAGTAACCAACATCCTAAAGAAACACAATATGAACGTCGCCTTTAAAACCAATAATTCTAATTTCAACAAATTTTTCAACTCCAATAAAGTCAACAGTAGTGATAAACATTTAAGATCGGGAGTTTATGAGCTCAGATGTAATTTTTGCAATTCAAATTACGCGGGACAGACGGGTAGGAGCATACGTACTCGTTATGCTGAGCATGTTTCGGCCACAAAACACAGGAAGTTTTCAGCCATGGCGGTACACATGGAAGAAACAGGACATAAGTTCACGGACATAAATAATGACGTCAAAATTTTGCATTACGCATCGAAGGGCAGCTATATGAATATTTTGGAAAATATTCATATCATTACTTATCAGAGGTCAAAGGAATGCAATAATCTAAACGAGGTTAATTTTGAAACGAATGAATTGTTAGATTTATTAGCAGATTATTTAAATAATAATAAAAAACGCAAACCACCTCCTCAACCCCCACCGCAATAGTTTTAATTCCAACATACATTCCTGACTCGATTTATTTTCATGACGCCACACCCAATTACCTTCCTGGGTACTGGTTAGTTGTTTTCTCCGCTTTTGGCAAGGTTATACGACACTTGTGTGCATTTCAGCAACCCACGTTGAAACTAGCAATGAGTAAATGTGCCAATGTGTCAATATTCATTACTTCAACTAAAAGTGTTTATTCCGTGAGTGACATTAATGTGTCGAATGACACAGGCCTAACAAAGGAAGAACAAGAGAAGAAATGTGAACTGTGTTTTTGTTATTTAGTGAGGTTATCGATGTTTTATGATGTATAACACCAATAAGTGGGCTGAGGAAGAAAACATTGTGTGTTTTAAGTAAGTAAAAAGCATTGATTTGGCGAGAAATTTATGTTATACTTCATGTTCACTAGGGGTTTCGCAAGTCTCCACACTTCTGTCGCTCAGGATAAGCGCTCGCACTCGCTCGTAAAACACAACAACAACCCCTGCTTGACAGGTCGCTCTTATATAGCAGGCCGGTGACTCAATAAATGCTTCTAGACCCATCCAGGGTTCACGGCTTCTCGAGGCTTCCTCCACTGGCCGAGTCACGAATATTCTGGACCATCCCTTTGTCCTAGTAGCCCTGTTGCATAAGGCGCACGCAACACACATGGCAGGGCACAGCCCAGCCCTGGGGCAGTTGTGACTCATGCGGGGAGCGATGACACAAACTCACAGCCGTAACACCATCCCCTTCCTAAAAAGGCTGATCGTCCCGATCAATCATTGGTCCGTCTGTGTCCCTCCGTAGGCTGCCAGGCGATCTCGATGCACGATCTTCATCTTCGCCCTCGGGCTCCGCTGGATCCTGTAGACGACATCGTTGATCCGTTTCACGATTCGGTACGGGCCCAGGCATTTCTTCCGTAATGGGTTGAAGAGCCAGACCAGGTCGCCCTCGTGGAATCCGCCGGCATCCGTCTGCTGGTCGTATCTGGTCTTCATTCGGTCGGTCTCGATCCGCAGTTTCCTCCTCGCGAACGCGTGCACGTCCTCCAGTTGGTCGACCAGTTCTTGACAATACTGGCTTACCGTGATCGGATCATTCCCAGGTCGGCCGAAGGCAAGATCGACAGGTAGACGGAGCTCCCTCCCAAACATGGCCCGGGCTGGTGTACACCCGGTGGCTTCATGTATGGCGGCGCGGTAGGCCAGGAGAAATAGTGGAAGATGTTTGTCCCAATCCCTCTGGTGCTCGCTGACGACTATTCGGAGATGGTTCTCGATGGTGCGATTGAATCGCTCTACCATCCCGTCGGACTGAGGGTGTAGCGGCGTTGTCCTTGTCTTCCGGATTCCCAGCAGCAGGCATAGGTTCTGGAACACCTGCGACTCGAAGTTCCTCCCTTGGTCGGAGTGCAGCTCCAGGGGTACTCCGTACCAGCTGACGAATTCCTTCACCAGGGTCTCTGCAATCGTCGCGGCTTCTTGGTTAGGGAGCGCATACGCCTCCGGCCATTTGGTAATGTAGTCACTGACGACTAATATGTAGCGGTTCCCTGCCTCGCTTAACGGGAATGGCCCAGCAACATCGATGGCCACTCTCTCCACGGGGCCGCCCACGTTGTAGGTCTTCAGTGGACCCCGTCGTCTTCGTCCTGGGCCCTTGCTGGCTGCGCAATCGTGGCACCTCGTGCAGTGGTTCTCCACGTCAGTTCGGCATCCGATCCAGTAGAACCGCTCTCTCAGCTTCTCCAGGGTCTTCTTTATCCCTAGGTGTCCACCATGTGATCCTCCATGAACTTCCTTCAGGACTTCCTCCGTCATAGCCTTTGGAACGACGACTTGTTCCCGAGATGTCTTCCCGTCGGTGCTCACCCAGGTACGGCATACGAGGCCATCCCTCACAACCAGCGAGTCCCACTGCGCCCAGTAGGACTTAAACTTTGGGCTGCAGTCACTCACAATGCTCCATCCGGGTCTGGGGACACAGGCCCTCTTCCATTCGGCTATTAGTCCCAGGTCATCATCTTCTGCTTGTGCCCGCGTGAAAGATTCGCGGCTCCAGTTCCCTTGGAAGTTCCACAGTAGTCCGTCGGCACTGTATCCTGGTGTTCTCCTCCCTCCTTGTACAGAAGGTGCAGTCTTCGGGGCATGGTCTTCGTGACAGGGCGTCGGCATTAGAATGCAGTTGGCCTTTCCTGTGCTGAATCTCAAAGTTGTACTGTTGAAGCCTCTAACCACCGCGCGAGTTGACCCTCGGGCTGCTTGAAGTTCAGGAGCCACCGCAGGGATGCATGGTCGGTCCTGATGAGAAATTCTTGCTCGTACAGGTACTTGTGGAAGTGTTCAATGGTCTTCACGATGGCGAGCAGCTCCTTCCTGGTGACGCAGGAGTTCCTTTCAGGCTTTGACAAGGCCTTGCTGAAGTAGGCCACTACTCTCTCCTCGCCGTCCACTACTATGCCAAAGTCGCTGGCATCGGTATCGACGATGAACCTTGTTCCAGGTCTGGGGTAGGCCAGAATAGGCGCGGTGCACAGAGCCTGCTTGAGTTGTTCGAAGGCACTATGGCATTCTGCTGTCCACGTGAAGAGTTGGTCCTTCTCAGTCAGTCGATGTAAAGGTTTGGCGATGTCGGTGAATCCTCTCACGAAGCGGCGGTAATAAGTGCCAAGTCCCAGGAAGCTTCGTAGTTGGGACTTGTCCTTCGGAACTGGCCATTCCCTCACAGCTGCGATCTTTTCTGGGTCGGTGCGCACCCCTTCCTCGGAGACAATATGCCCAAGGTACTGGACCTGCTTCTGGAAGAGCTGACACTTCTTGGGGCTCAACTTCAGCTGGGCAGCCCGTAGCATCATCAAGATCTCTTTCAGGTTGCTGTAGTGCTCCTCGAAGCTTCTCCCCAGAACGATGACGTTGTCTAGGCAGACCAGGCAGGTCTTCCAGTGTAGTCCCCTCAGAATGGACTCCATTAGCCTTTCGAAGGTCGCAGGGGCGTTGCACAGACCAAATGGCATGACTGTGAACTGCCGGAGCCCGCTGCCCACAGAGAACGCCGTTTTCTCGCGGTCCTTAGGGTGGACCTCCACCTGCCAGTAGCCACTCTTCAAATCCAAGGTGGAGAACCATCTTGATCCTGATATGGTGTCCAGCGTGTCGTCGATCCGGGGTAGAGGGTAGCTGTCCTCCTTCGTGACGTCGTTCACCCGCCTGTAATCCACGCAGAACCTGGTGGAACCGTCCTTCTTCACTAGCACGACCGGAGAACTCCAAGGACTATGTGATGGCTCGATCACCCCTTGCTCCTTCATCTCTTCTACCATCCGGTCGACTTCGGCTTGCTTGGCGAGCGGGACACGTCGGAATGGGGCCCTAATCGGTGCGCTGTCCCCAACGTCGATTCTGTGCTGGACCAAGCTTGTCCTGCCGAAGTCTTTGCTTCCCACGGAGAAGACGTCCTGGAATTCGAGTAGCAGGTCCTGAAGTTGGCGCGATTGTTCCTCGTCTAAATGGTCCTGGGATCCTTGGTACAGCTTCTGTAGTTCTTCTGGCAGTGTGTGTCTTCTTCGGTTGTCCGTCTGCAGGTGTCCGTCCGTCGTATCTCTGATGCGGGCAATCCAGGTAACGGGCTCGCAGACTCCTAGGTTGGTGTCCCGGTGAACCGTAATGTCGTAGTCGTTCAGGTTGGACAGGCGGACGTACGGCCGAGACGTCGTGTTGATGAGAGTCTTGGCAACTAGCAATCCTTTTGTCTGGATGTCCTCATATTTTGGCTCGATGACAGCCGCCACTCCCTCAGCTGTTCCGTCGACAATTACGGCTCCGCTGACTTCCGTCCTGGCGGGAACGATGACGTCCTCTCTCAGCCTTACTCGTCGTGCGGCGACGGCCTCGTGTGATGGTTGCAAAGCAAGTTCCTCACCTCCGAAGTGCAGAGTGTTGGTACTCAGATCCAAGATGATGTTGTTCTGGTCCAGGAAGTCCAGTCCGATGATCACTTCATTTGATACATCAGCCACAAGCACTGGATGCTTTATCGCCCGTCGACCAATGACGAACTCCAGTGATGCTTCGCCATGTACCGGCGCGGTCTCTCCGGTCGCGGTTATTAGCTGGAGGTTCCTTTGTGTGGGTTGCACTCTCCACTTGGGGATCACGGTGGGGCTGACGATGGTCCTCGATGCTCCCGTGTCGATTAGCATGGGCCAGCTCGCTCCGTTGACGACTCCGTCGACCATCAGGCTGCTATTGTCCCTCCGTAACTTCGTCACACGCACTTGGACTGCCGGGGCTTGACGACTGTCACAAGCCAACCTTTGCCCTCCAAGGCTGGCTAATACTCGTTTTCCTGGGCTGCGCGGTTTCCCTACGACTGACTGTCCCGATGGAAACCCTTGGCGGCGGCGATCACCGCAGTCCTTGCTCAGGTGGCCTCTCTTACGGCAGGTCCAGCAGGTCGGTAGTCCTCTTACGGGCCGCCTCTCCGGATGTCCTTTGGCTACGTTCTTGTTGGTGGTACTGCGACTCTTTAAGAACCGGCCTAGCGCCTCCATCAGTTCATCGGCCAGGGGCTTGGTCTTGTCGGCTTTGGCTGGTTCGTCGATGTCCACCTAACGCACCCGCGCGCGCATTCTAGATACCTGCTTTGCCGTCTCGAACTCAAGTGCGTGGCTCAGCGCATCTGCCAGGGTCTTATTGCACGCGAGTCGCAGCGCCTGTTGCGTGTCCGAGTCCCGTAGCCCGTCGGTGAAGGTCTGCGTCGCTATCTGCTCCAGAAAGTCGGCCGGCGAGCCTTACGAGACGTGCGATGTCCATCTCGAACTCCTGCAGGGTTTCCGCGTTCTTCTGTACCCGGGTCCGGAGCTGCATCTGGTAGGCCTGCTGAAGATGGCTATCTCCATATCGGGACTCCATATGGGCGATCAGTGAAGCGTAGTCCTGGGATCCAGTCGGGATGGCCTGAAGGACGTTAAGGGCGTCACCTCTCAGCGCTACAATGAGAGCTGTAGCCTTTTCTGTGCTGTTCCAGTTATTTATGGAACAGGCCGCCTCGAACTGACGTAAGTAGGTGCTCCACGGGACCTTTCCGTCGAAGGTTGGGGGCGTCACTCTGCTATGTCCCGTTCCTGATAATCCCGGTGTAACGGTGGGCGGGCGTTGGCGCAGCTCGGCAACTTTCTCTCGTAGAGCGTTGAATTTCTCTTCCACCCCCGTCAGTGGGCGTTGGCGCAGCTCGGCAACTTCCTTTTGTAAGGCGTTGAATTTCTCCTCCACCCCCATTAGCGGGCGTTGGCGCAGCTCGGCAACTTTCTTTTGTAAGGCGTTGAATTTCTCCTCCACCCCCATCAGCGGGCGTTGGCGCAGCTCGGCAACTTCCACTTGTAAGGCGTCGAACTTCTTTTCCACTGCTGCGACTTCCTCACGTAGGCCCTGTTCTACTTTCCTTTGGCTCTCCTCTAATTTCGTCAGCAGACACTCTTCCAGATTTTTCTGGCCATCCAGAAATTTGGCGGTTAGGTCCTCTGCTAACTTATTCTGGCCGTCCTTCAGGTCCTCTGCTAGCTTATTCTGACCGTCTTCTAGTTTGGATGTTAGGTCCTCGGCTAAACTTTTCTGGCTGTCTTCCATCTTCTTCAGGTCCTGAAGAATAAAACTTACAATTTTCCGCCTAGTCAATACTATAATTTGTTAAAACATTTCATGGGTACATGTTTCGGGTCCTATTTCTTCTATTATAAGTTTGTGGGCTGAAGAAGGGTCTAGAAGAAATAGGACCCGAAACATGTACCCATGAAATGTTTTAACAAATTATAGTATTGACTAGGCGGAAAATTGTAAGTTTTATTCTTCATGATTACTGACAATACGGAACCTGAAATGAATAATATTTCTAATAATTCTTCAGGTCCTCCGCTAACTTATTTTGACAGTCTTCCATCTTCTTCTGGCCGTCTTCTAGCTTCTTCTGGCCGTCTTCTAATTTGGCAGTTAGGTCCTTGGTTAAATTCTTCTGGCCGTCCTCCATTTTGGTTTCCATGCCATTTAATTTTTCTAGCAATGCTGCCAATTGCGCCTCCATTTTAGTTGTTTGTCTTGTAAAGGGCATGCACTCACAGGAAAATTAGAGAAAATGACCTGCTCGGGTTTTGAAACCAGGACCGTCAGGTGTTGTGCTCGAGTTCGTAATCCGGCTTCTGACACCAGTTGTTACGTGCCACCCCCCTAGTGGCACTTTTGTTAACTGGATTACGGTGGGTAGAAAGCACAATACCAATTACTGCTTAAAGAAATAATTAACTTTATTGTGGCCAGAAAGATACACTACTCAACAGCAAATACAAGCAATTATTACCTTACTCCAGTTTCCTCGCGTCGAGAATACTTCCCCTTTCACTTGTCAACAGACCACAGTTAATCCTCTCGCTAATGAGTCCGGTCCCGTACGCTGGCTGAAAATAGCTGCACTAGGTCTGTCACTCACTGTTTTGCAACTCGCCACAATGACCTCTCTCGCACCGAGTAAGCACACTCGCTCAAAACACAGGCAGTCCCCTGTAAGCTCCTCACTCCCTTCGCTGTCAAGAATCGGCTTCACTAGGGGTTTCGCAAGTCTCCACACTTCTGTCGCTCAGGATAAGCGCTCTCACTCGCTCGTAAAACACAACAACAACAACTGCTTGACAGGTCGCTCTTATATAGCAGGCCGGTGACTCAATAAATGCTTCTAGACCCATCCAGGGTTCACGGCTTCTCGAGGCTTCCTCCACTGGCTGAGTCACGAATATTCTGGACCATCCCTTTGTCCTAGTAGCCCTGTTGCATAAGGCGCACGCAATACACGAGGCAGAGCACAGCCCAGCCCTGGGGCAGTTGTGACTCACGCGGCGAGCGATGACACAAACTCATAGCCGCAACAATAGGATGGATGAGAACAGACTCACTAAGAGGATTTTCAATATCGTGAATGCAAGTAAATTAAAGACCAGTTGGATAAAAGAAGTACATGAAGACAGGGAATTACTTAAAATCTCTGAAGACGACATTAAGCACAGAACAATTTAGGAATAAAATAAGAAACACGAAAATTGTACAAGTTTCAAGGAAAGATATCAGGGAAAAAATGGACAGAGGAAAGGAAGAAAAAGCACAGTGAACTAATGAAGAGGTTTTGGGAAGAAAAGAAGAGAGGAAAAAGAAGTGAAGCTGTGATTGGCTTAAGTTCTCACGCTCTCCTGAAGGGGAATAATCGGAAATAATAATAAATAATAAGATTTATCATTCGAACGTCACAAGTGTGCACAAACTGGATTGCGCTGGGAATTACTCAATAATAATGTTAATTGTCATAAGTCCCTTTTAACTACTGCGGCTTTTAGAGACGCCAGGGTGCCAGAATTTTGCCCCGAAGGGGATTCATGGTGTCGAGTGATGACTAGTTTTTAAATACCCGTATAGTTCTCTTATTTCCCAAATCATAATCGACCAGATTCCCATATACAGTGGAATCTCATAAGCACGTTCTCGGTTAAGACGTTTTATATTCGTATTTACGAAGTTTTCCCGTTAAGCGCGATGATTTTCTCAAGTCCCAGTCCCAATTCTACAAAATACATGTTGATATATCCCCTTAATACGTTCTCTATTCCCACTTACGACTATAAAATTTCCGTTGTACTATTTGTAAGCGAACCGGATTTTATTCTTACTTCATTATAAAATTCGGCTTCTGGAAAACACGACGCGATATTGCCTCTTATTCTCTGATAGTTATTGACAGTGTAGATGATTTCATTGTGTTTGACGGCGTAGAAGCGGCTATAGCTATGACGCAACACAGGTGACGTGTCTCTCTCCCGCTGCCCTTTCTCAAGTCCCTATCCTACTAAATTCATGTTGATATATCCCCTTAATACTTTCTCTATTCCCGCTTACAACGATCAAATTTCCGTTGAACTATTTGTTAGTGAACCGTATTTTATTATTATTATTTCATTAAAAAATTCGGCTTCTGGAAAACACGACGCGATATTGCTGCATATTGTCTGATAGTTATTGACAATGTAGATGATTTTATTGTGTTTGACAGCGTAGAAGTGGCTACAGCTATGACGCAACACAGGTGACGTGTGTCTCTCTCCCGCTGCCCTTCACCCCCTTCCCTTTGTTTATTTCTCACGTAGGCGCATTATTGTCTTCGTATTCAGCACTATTGTCTTCTAGTTCTTAGTGTTCACGTCCAGTTATGACCTATTTTATTGTGTGTTTCATAATGGATAAGAAGAAAGTACGGCAGATAACTAATGATGAGAAGATGAAATACATTCGAGATGTGGAATGCAATCCTCACATGAAGCATGTGGATATAGCGCGAAAGTGGAACATTCCTCCGTCTTCACTGAACACGATTCTCGGCAAACGGAAGGAAATCGAACGTGCAATTGAAGAAGGGGTGAGCGGCAAAAGGAAACTTATGCGAGAGAGAGAGTTTCCTGAACTAGAAAGCCCTTTATTGAAGTGGTTCAAGCAAGCCCGTGCTTCAAACATATGCCTGCGTGGTCGCCGGCAACAGAGCCGTCACTGGCGGAGCGAGAATGTCTTTGCTGATCAAATATAAAGAAAGACCCTGTATTAAATGGTGTTTGCAAGCAGATGGGGAACATTTTCAGCATCTACTGTAAATCATGGCCAATAAAACTGCATGGTAGGCTACTGATTTTAAGCACCGTATTCTGCCGTAGGCCTACATATGCGTGCACGGTCGCCTGCAACTGAGCCGTCACTGGCGGAGCGAGAATGTCCTTGCTAAGCAAAAATAAAGACCCTGTATTATACTGTAGTGTAGAGGTACAGTAATTCATTTTTATGTTATTTATTCCGTGCAAGTTACTGATAACCTATGTTTATGTGTGACTGTAGCAGTGCATACAATCGCTTACTAAGGTCGGCGATTTAACGTCCATATATACGCCGCGTTCTTTCTTATATGTTGTAAATGCAGTATGGCGTTATTCGGCAGTACGTTTTCCCGCATAAGACGTCCAAATTTTTCAGTCCCTTGAAAAACGAACTAATGAGATTCCACTGTAGTTCCTTTGTTGGTCTCCTGATCCAAATTCCATCACGGAAAAAGCACCATGGATTTTCCTAACAATTTTTCGTTCCAGTTTCTCAATTCTCATCATTCCTCTAATGACTGGTTTCTGCCGCGTACAAGGCTTCAGGCAAAACAACTGTGTCGTAATGGTGCAGTTTTGCATTAAGAGATACTGCTCCTTTGTTGTAATGATTCCATGTCAGCTTGTACACCTTCTGCAGTTGTACTATTGACGTCCGAAACGGGGGAGGAGCTTACGGTCAGCTGTTTGCAATATGGCGGCGATATAGTGACGTGAAGTTGTGTTATTGGGTGTGCGTTTGTTATGGCTTCTAATTTATGATGGCAAAATACTACATATTTCCTTTCATTGATAGAAATATTTTTATAATCAATTTAAATGCAGTGCCTAATTACTACCAGTTAAAAATATTACCCACATGTAGATACGGTAGTTAATTTACTGTCTGCTGTTACATATACACACATCAAAAAAAGTTTTGCATCACCTCGGTTCCAAGAGTTCCGGAACCTTTAAATACAAAGGGAATAGAGATCAACACAAACAACATTTCAGCTCGTTTTATTGCTCATGAGACCCACACATTGCATGTTGTACCATCATACAGCTAGACTTTCAGCATTTGTGGTCCAGATTGCAGTACACACCACTACCTCTAATACCCAGTAGCACGTCCTCTTGCATTGATGCATGCCTGTATTCGTCGTGGCATACTATCCACAAGTTCATCAAGACACTGTTGGTCCAAATTGTCCCACTCCTCAACGACAATTCGGCGTAAATCTCTCAGAGTGGTTGGTGGGTCAAGACGTCCATAAACAGCCCTTTTCAACATATCCCAGGCATGTTCGATAGGGTTCATGTCTGGCGAACATGCTGGCCACTGTAGTCGAGCGATGTCGTTATCTTGAAGGAACGCATTCACAAGATGTGCACGATGAGGTCGAGAATTGTCGTCCATGAAGACAAATGCCTCTCCAATATTCTGCCGATATGGTTGTACTATGGGTCGGAGGATGTCATTCAGGTATCGTAAAGCCGTTTCGGAGCCTTCCATGACCACCAGTGGCGTACGTCGGCCCCACATAATGCCACCCCAAAACATCAGGGAACCACCACCTTGCTGCACTCGCTGGACAGTGTGTCTAAGACGTTCAGCCTGACCAGGGTGCCTCCAAACACGTCTCCGACGATTGTCTGGTTGAAGGCATATGCGACACTCATCGGTGAAGAGAACGTGATGCCAATTCCGTGGGGTCCATTCAGCATGTTGTTGGGCCCATCTGTACCGCGCTGCATGGTATCGGGGTTGCAAAGCTGGACCTCGCCATGGACGTCGGGAGTGAAGTTGCGCATCATGCAGCCTATTGCGCACAGTTTGAGTTGAAACACGACGTCCTGTGGCTGAACGAAACGCATTATTCAACATGGTGGCATTGCTGTCAGGGTTCCTCCGAGCGGCAATCCGTAAGTAGCGGTCATCCACTACAGTAGTAGCCCTTGGGCGGCCTGAGCGAGGCCTGTCATCGACAGTTCCTGTATCTCTGTACCTCCTCCATGTCCGAACAACATCGCTTTGGTTCACTCTGAGACGCCTGGAAACTTCCCTTGTTGAGAGCCCTTCTTGACACAAAGTAACAATGCGGACGCGATCGAACTGCGGTATTGACCTTCTAGGCATGGTAGAACTACAGACAACATGAGCAGCGTACCTTCGTCCTGGTGGGATGACTGGAACTGATCGGCTGTCGTACCCCCTCCGTCTAATAGGCCCTGCTCATGCATGGTTGTTTACATCTTTGAGCAGTTTTAGTGACATCTATGAAAAGTCAAAGGGACTGTATCTTGGATACAATATACACAGTCAACGTCTATATGCCGGAGATCTGGGAACCGAGGTGATGCAAAACTTTTTTTGATGTGTGTATGAAGCCTGTACTTTGGAGCCTAGCGGTATCGATGTTTTTTTTATTAATTTCACAATATATATATCACATAACACAAAGGACGACTCCCTGATAATAAATTGAATCAAGCAACCCTGAATTTGCATGAATGTTTTGGGCTCAAAGATGCGTTACTTGGGATGCTCAAATCATACTTCAATATTGCAAATATTGACCTACATACTTTCTGTTCAAAGGCAAGAATATTAATTTATTAATCTCTTTCCACAGGCAAGTTAAAATGGAGACATCCTCTTTATCAATATATTTAATTAAACATTTAAAATACAGATATTTAAGAAAGCTGGAGTCTCCATTTGAACTTGTCATAAGCAAACGGAACAGATCAAAAACTACACTTTAAGCCAAACCAAATTCACTCCTCAGCTCGACATAAACCATAATACCAATTAAAACCAATACAAAACATACTCTCCTTACTGTTGTACAACTTTCAAACCAACTATTCGCACTCAAAACTGAAAACCCCTGAAATGGGAACTAATTAAAGTTAGAATAGCCTAGGCCGATCCGGTCTCCTGCTACATTACCGCATATGTATACTTAACATCACTATAACTTCAAAATTACGGCTAAGTGACCTATCTGCCTGAGTAGTATAGGTGTTACCGGCCTACCTGGGATGATGGGTCACCAAACCGGTACTTAAAACTAAGATTTTACATTTTAATTAACTAAATTCAACAGTAGTGAGATCATAGCCAAAAACACAATTCAAGCCAAATCATACTTCAATGACCTACATACTTGCTGTTCAAAGGAAAGAATGTAAATTCTCTGGCAAATTAAGGCTAGGAACAGCATTTTTCTTAAGTTTTCTAACCATTCGGCTATTGTCAATCGGAAGAACCCCTAAAATAAGTTTACGAAGAGCGGATTACATTCTTTGTATGGAACAGAAGTAAAAGGCTATAAGTTCATCAGTATTTTTAATGTAGCTAAATCCATGTGAATACAAATTAGAGACAATAACTATCAATAATTAACAGTACCGGTAGAAAGAAGTTGTCTTCACAAAAATGCAGACTGCACACTGTCATGTAACATGTAACACGTTTTCCAATTGACAGCGCCGAAGCCCATCTTTCTCTCTGAACTTTTTGTACAGGAAAGTAGTGAAGATATTTCGTACCCGTTTTATACGATTTGCAACCGTATACAGAGCAGTACCTCCTCGAATTTGACAAATTTCTTTCTGTTTCCATCACAACGTCAATGCTTCACCATCTAAATAAACCTCACCCGTCACAATGTTACAGCTTCAACATTCTACCGCGTGGCTGCGCCATCCAACTTTTCTGACGTCAATTCTCTCTGCATTAAAAATTGTGTTCAATCCAGTGGATTGGATGGCATATATTTATATGAGATTGCTTTGCCTTTCAGTGTCCAGTTTAGTCTTTTTGCGAACATTCCATTTCCATGATCCTCTATTACGAGGGCAGATCAAAAAATAAGTTGCACTTCCCAGTTATGGCCATTTATTACACCACCTATACAACAGCAACACGCCTATAACGACATACAATGTAACATCACTTTTCCACATAGTTTCCAAGAGACTCCCAACATTTCTGCAAACGCACAACCAACTTGTCGATGCCGGATGCATAGAAAGTTCCTCCAGCGTTCTGCAACCATACGGAGACAGCGGCCTTCACCTCCTCGGTCTGGGTATGTCTACCACCGTTCTGCCTAATGATCGAATTCACACTGTTGACATTTGCACGGGTCCTGGACGTTGCGGGCATGCCCTCGCGATATTAGTCTGTGATATCCGTGTGTCCGCCTTCGAATTGCTGACAACACTTTACGATCCCCTGCCGGGAAATGGCCCCCTCCCCATACACAGCACTAATTTCACGATGAATCTCCGTGCAATGCTTTCTTTTGGCCCATAGGAATCGGATTGTCGCATGCACCTCATATTTGGAGTGAACCTCCAGCCGACGCGCCATTGCATTTGGCCGCTATTCACACCATACAAGACGAGACACCACAGCCACCTGCCTAACAGAGGTGTGGGCAGTGTCTGTCCCTTTCTCCGCTGTGCCCACGTTTGTGACGCACAGCGCGTTAGTGCAACTTGACTTTTTGACCCACCTTCGTAGCAGTTAGCACTGTGGCATCCTCTGCTTCTACACCTCTCGCTTTGAAATCATTCAACACTGAATCTAATTATCGCCTCCTAGGTCTACCTCTGCTTCTCTTACCCTCTACAGTCCGACTCATTAACCTCTTAGGTAATCTCCCCTCCTCCATTCTCATCACATGACCCCACCATCTGAGTCGGCTCGAACGATAATCTTCATCTAGCGTGTTCATTTCTAACTTAGCCTTTATCTCTTCATTAAGAGTACCTTCTTGCCATTGCTCCCATCTATTTGTTCCAGCAATCACTTGTGCTAGCCTCATATCCGTTACCTCTAGCATATGTATCAGATATTCTGAATCTACCCAGCTCTCACTTCCAAACAGCAAGGCCAACCAAAATACCGAGCGATGTAGGGAGTGTCCCGGATTTTTGGCTATAACGATATCGGCGAAATATTTAAGCAAACATATATATGTTATCACAACAACATATTTACCCCAAATATGCCATATTTTTCTATATTGAACCCGCGAAATAAAGTTATTTTGCGAAATGTGTTATTTTCACCGTAAAATGCTAAATACCAACGAAATGCTGACAATAAGATGTTTTCTTAAACTATTCTAAAATGAAACTGTTCCATTATCTGTCGTTCGATAGAAAATAAGAAATCTTAAATATACATTTCTCATAAGATACGGGATGATTAAGTTTGTTCAAGTCCTCAAATCATGGAAACAATGCTCTACATATGGTTGGGGACAACAGAAGTTTCATGAGTTTGTAAGGTAAAGATTATGGTAGTCATGGAGATTATTTGTTGAGGTAAATTTTAGGTTAGGTATTTATCACAGAAAATATAATTAATTTTAATTTTAGTTCTTTTTCCTTTAGAAAAAAAAAAAAAAACCCCTAGAATAAATTGTTTTTTTATTCCACCAAATGTTTTTATAGTGTTCATTTTTTTAACCAAATTCATACACCGTACCCTCACATCTCACTTTTACTTATTTCACCGCTATGGATATTTTATTTCACCGCTTGGAAGCCTTTTATATTACCATAAATCAGGGTCCCTAGCTATACTAACTTCTTTCTTGCAGAATACTGTAGATCACAACTGAGAACTCTCTGCATTGGCTTTTCTGCACCCGGACTTGTTTGTTTCCCGAGGTGAAATGCCATAAACTACATCAATAACCCCACACTTACTTTTCTTCCAGCACTTCACATTGCCGTTCGGTCCAGGTCCCCTTCTTGAGGGCCGTCATGCACTGAGCGGCGAGGTGACGGAAACACTGGCGTCGCGTCGTGTTGTGCGGAGTGTTGTCCCACAGCGGAGTGTGGCGGATATACACCCACGCCATCAACACGTACTCCATGACAGAGTCCCAGTTCTGGCTATTGATTAGCTGGCGGCTCTGGTCGAACACGCATTTCTGAAACCAAACGAACATTCCTATACTTCTGAACAGTCAAAAACAAATAATAGCAGACCCTGCATCAGTACAAGAGACACTAAGATGATTTTTTAAAAATTAAACAGAGCTATTTACCCAAAGGAACCCGGAAATATTTGTACACCTATTGAGCATAATAACATTACATCAAATTACAAAGATATTCGGGCAAACAACTTGCCGTATATCCCCGAATACTTGTGCACTTTTTTATGAAACTTCGGAAGTGGAAAATTGGAGTGCGGGCATTAATTCACCCATCCGAATTTCTAAGACGTCAATTCCCTGCCACACACTGTGATGCAAGTATCGACTATACTCTGTATTTCCAGAGTAAGAACCTGGCATATATGGCGGGAACGATCGTAAAATGGCCACCGCGGGCTCCTATTGGCTGGATTTTGACAATTAGCACCACACGTTGCCAGCGCATTGCTCATGATTCAGTCGCTTGTTAACCGCTGTCTTTGTCCGAATTAGATTCATTGTCATAGTTTCGTTTACTTTTAGCATTGAGTTCGCGGCAGTCGAAAATAACATGAGTACAGCACAAATTATTGTTTCCAGTCACTCCGTAGTGTTCAAATTACCACCTGTCATTCAATAGCCTACAAATCGACATTGTAAAAACACAGCAATAATGTCTCCACAGAGCGGTTTATTTGTGTGCTTTACCTTAATATTACGTTTGTGGATTCACAAAAGCTATTTTGTATTAACCGTACTGAGTCGTGATACTGTGAGTGAGTGCTTAGTGTTATGTTTCTATGTTCTACTGCTGTAAGGTGTGAATGACCTCCACCCAGAATGTTGTTGCATGGTGAGTGTTGATATATTCATCATCAGATTACTTTGTGTTTGTATTTTGTATTATATTTGTATAGCTGTTGAGTGTTTGGCCTCTTTCTCGTATTTATTGAGTAACGGTGATAACGGTAGCATAGCTTCGGTGTGTTATTTATTTATGTACCGTATTTCTCTATTTGAATGTCCTCGCCGTTGACTCAGGATCAACATTTACATTATATTGCGCATAATAGTACCAAAATAATGTCCGAAGTGTAGCCCTGTGTATTATTCGAATCAGCTGATGTACATCAACAATATAAACTTGGCAACACAGCTCAGCTGTTACAAGCTCCCGCCATTTCCTTCATGTTCTTTTTTTTTGAAATACAGAGTATAGATGGGAGTTATTGGGAGTTTGAGATTCCTCTGATCTGTTTGGACTAGGATGTGATATGTTATCAATAGATTCTGAAATATCTATTTTAAATCCTTTCTCCATAATTTTGCACCCCGAGTGTTTGAAAGAGCTTGAGAGGCCTCAAGTGCAGCAAAGCCCATTACAACCGAATGTTTCCAAGTGGAATCGCTATTTCAGGATCTAAACACAAGTACTTCGTAGTGCGCTTCTCACATCGTAACCGATCCGACTTTCTCCGCTAGCATTCTATGACACATAGCCTGAAATTTAAAGTGATAGCACAACACATGTGTCAGTTTCGTGACAGCATGGCATCACGTAGGGATAGGAAAAATTCGTGACCGCGAATTTCGAGAATTATTAAATGCAATAACACACAGATGGTATTGTGTTTTAATAACCCTAAAAATGGTTTTTGAAGTCTTGAAATTTCGCATGAAGACTCGAATTTCGTGAATTATGCATGAATCTCTCATGAAAACTCGAATTTTAGCTTATTTCGTTTTTTTCTTTACATTGCACTTCCGATAATTCACGGCAATTAATGCACGAATTTCAGCGAATTATCCACAGTAATGTATTTAAGCCTAACAAGAAAAAACTAATGGTTAAAATTATTGAAATGTAATTTATGAACACACAAAAAAATAAATATAATACTTTATAACACAGTATTGTAAGACACACTATGTGGATTATACCAATATTAAAAACTAAGAAAAATGTCCGACATCACTTCTTGTTTCTTAGATGGTTTATTTTTTCTAATTTTAGATTGTACCATTCTGAAGAAAACAATATATGAGAACGAAAATTCATCTTGATTTTCTATATAAGAGATAAGTGTGACTATAGACACACTAGCTTGACTATGGGTCTTTCTGGATTTCCGTTGCATCACTCCTGCACTCCATATGTACTGGATCTCAGTTTACCTCACCGACAGTCAAATTCCGTACAATATCCTCATCAATTTCAAATCTGAAACCATGATCGTCTTTATCGAAGTCTAACTACTGAATGTCACTCTTCTGCATCTTGACATTCATCCAGGTTTTGCCCTAATGTCATTGTAGTGAGACCACCTTGCCAGTTTAAAATATCGTCACAGAAGTCGACAAACGCTTGTTTTTGTGCGAGTGTAGTAACGGTAATCTTCTCCCATGACTGACT
Organism: Meconema thalassinum; assembly: GCA_946902985.2. Taxonomy (NCBI): domain Eukaryota; kingdom Metazoa; phylum Arthropoda; class Insecta; order Orthoptera; family Tettigoniidae; genus Meconema; species Meconema thalassinum. Next base: position 55,665,192 of record OX336400.1, read on the forward strand.
GCATGGAGAGCATCCAACAAACACGGAAAGATTGGAAACTTAACGGTAGATAGCGGGCCTCACTTTCTGCATGCAGCGATCTCTATCAATCTGGGAAGTCATCCTAGTAAGTTACAGTATTTAGTTATTGAGGTTTTAAGGACCTACTCGACATGTGGCATCATATAGTGCGCCTTTCAGACGTGAATATCTAGAAGGCAAGTATCCAGATCAAAATGTGCCACTGTTTCCTGAACCAGTATTAACCAGGTGGTCTTCTTGGTTTCATTCTGTAGTGTGCCTGTCAGAGTACTTGAAAGATATTTTGCAATTTATGAGTGAAGTAGTAGGGACTGATAACTCTGGTGTTGATTTTCTCAACAATGTTTCACATGACGAAATACTTGAGATTCAAAGAATTTGGCAGACATCACTGAACTCATCCCCTTATTAGAAGGCCACATCCAACTGTTCACCTTCTTGATGGACATCTATGGAGAATTCAGCAAGCCCTTAAACTTGCCGTTTCTGGAAAGTAGGGCACTAAAATTAAGGAGCAGTTGGAGGGTTGTGGAAATGTGTTAAAAAGAGGGAAAATACATTCAGTTTTAGTAAATGCTGGGTCCCATGCTCTTGGAAAATTAATCAGCTTGAGATCCGTTGACCCTGGGAACAGGATTTACAAATGTGTGCGTTTGATCCAGCAGAAATAGTGCCAATGAACATCAATGAGGACATTGCAAAGAAAATTAAGAAGTTGCCGTTCTGTGGAACACTGGAAGAAAGTGAGGTGTTAAGAGGATACAAAGAACTGCAAACTTTAATCAAGAAGCAAATGCATGACACGACCAAGAGACAGACATTGATGGAGTTTTGCAAGGAATGACATTTGTATTTCCAAAGTTCTCAGAATCTGTGTTGAATACCATTTGGATCCCCTGTTCAAACACTGTGAACTTTTGTTTTTCAGCTTACACTAGCACGTTAAGTGATATGCATCACCATTTGTCACAAGAGAATTTGGATCTCTTCACTGAAGTATACTTTGAAGGATGACTGAAATTTGTTATGTTATGCATGTTATCCATGATATTTAAAAAATTCCGCCTAAAATTTATGATTTTGAAAGCCCCGAAAAGTGCACTTGAAACCACCGAATTTGCCACTTTAAAATACCGCTTTCTTCACTCTGAAATCACCGAAAAATTCCAATCCATAGGCATCAGTCAACGTGAAATGAATGAACAAAATGGCTATGAAGAAACCTAGTCATAGGTCACACACTGAAAAAGCAAAATTCCACACCCAAGAGGCAGAAAAAATAGGAAACCGTGCTGAGGGAAGGAAATACAATATGGATAATACCTGTACTGATCTGGTTTACATGACCAGCAAAGTTTCCAGAAATTGAAGAGCAACTTTGTGACTAAATGCAAGTGAAAAGGGACAGTTTAATTATGTGATTAAGAGCAAAATGTGCCAGCTTGAAGCCATAAGAATAGGAAATGTCTTGCGGATTAGGAAGTCACAAAACTATAGGGCAGTACATACAGTAATTGATTGATTTACCAGGCAGGCTAATTTTTGCAGTCAAGGAGCACAGCTCTCAAAGTACACTGAGTCTCTCTCGTGACTCGGCCGGCCGGCGCGCCCAGCTTATCTGTCTCCCATTGACTCATCACTCCCCGCTCGGCATAACATATTACTTCGCTAACGTTATCCGTGCACATGAGTTAACAATTAAAATTAATAAAATAAGCTGCTACTACCTTATGACAGGAGATGTTCAAAATATTCTCCTCCTACATCTGCACATTACCGGCATCGTCTTAGGAAACTCCAATTCATGTTCATCTTTCGTAATATTTTTCTCGGACGAAGACTGGTTCCATTTACACGGGTATGGTTCGACGACGCAGAATAACATATTGGAGTAGAGAAACCCCCCAGCACATATACGAAATTCCTCTACATAACAAATGGGTCGGAGTATGGTGCGCAGTGAATGGATACATTATTATAGGGCCTATCCTTTTTCAAGGCACAATTAATGCACAAAGGTACAGGGATAATATACTCAAACCATTTTTTGACGAACTGACTGACACTAACTCTTGAAATAGATATATTCAGCCAGACTCGGCCACCGCGCATACAGCTCATGGCACAATAAACTTAATTAGGGAAATTTTTGAATACCGTGTAATTAGTACGGACTTATGGCTGTCACGGTCCCCATATTTAACGGTTTGTGACTTATTTATATGGGTGCTTAAAGAATAAAGTGCATCGGAGTTTCCTAAGACGATGCCGGAAATGTGTGAATGTGTGAGGAGAAAATTTCCAACAACTCCTGTCATAAGGTACGAGCTTATTTAATAGTTATTTTCTTAATTTTAATTGTTATCTCATGTCATGCTCGGATAAAGTGAGCGTAGTGCTATGTTATGCCGAGCGGGGAGTGATGAGTTAACGGGAGACAGATAAGCTGGGCGCGCCGGCCGGCCGAGTCGTGAGAGAGACTCCCTGTACAATGGCACTGCTGGTGGGTCATAAGAACTTTGCAGTGACCTCCTCAGTATAAACTAGCCAGCGTTTGAGTGATGTCGCAAAAAGTTCATGATGATCGGACCAAGTCTCCAATTTTCTTTGAAATTTGATGCAATGTTCTGAGATGAGCATACAGAAGTTTTTCTGTTGTATTTTTAACCTTAAATGCTGACAGATGGGTCGCAGCACGGCTGTATGCAGGAGAATCAGTCTTGGAGGTCAGTCTTGAACTAGGCAGGGATTTGAAGATGTTCTTCTTAAGGTCACTTAGTCTCTCCTCGAAGGGACGCATGTCTGGTGCAGGTAGATTTTCCCAAACTTCCTACAACATAGAAAAGACAAGAAATAAACAAATATTCCATTTAGGTAACTTCCATCATGCTAGTTAACACCAGACACATTGCTCAGGATTCAAGCCATCAGCAGGCCACGATACCACCGTAGAGTAACTGCGTTTTATAGTTTTTAAGGTTTTCTTAGCCAGTCATGACGCGCGGTCTGTTTTGTTACGTATGAGTGCGCGCTGGGTAAATTTTGCCCCACGGGTTATCATCATAAAACACGGCATATAAAGTAATTGCTCTCCGCTCTTTTCAAGAAGCAAAAGCAATTACAGCGGAACCTCGTTAGTAAGTTTTTCAAAGGACCGAAAAATTTGGACGTAAAAAGCGGGAAAACGTACTAATGAAAAATGAACATTAAACCTCAATTTGTTTCAGAAGAGATAAAGGGACGATGGAAGGAGTATTTCGATAAGCTATTGAATGTGAGCAATTGTACTGGTGAGATCGAAGTGACACAGCCTGACGACTCTATAACAGAAGATGATATAACAATGCTGGAGGTGGAATTAGCAGTACAGAAAATGAAGATGGGAAAAGCAACAGGGGTGGATGAAATCAGTGTAGAAATGATAAAGGCTGCTGGACCTGTTGGTATGCAATGGCTGTATCGAATGCTAAAGTGTGTGTGGAAACGGAAATGTGTACCAGAAGACTGGGAGAAAGGGCTAATAATACCAGTGTTTAAGAAAGGGGACAAGAAAGTGTGTGATAACTATAGAGGGATCACCCTCATATCACAGATAGTAAAAATACTGGAAAGGATATTAGAAAGAAGAATGAGAAGAAAGGTGGAAGGAGAGTTGCAAGAGGAACAGTATGGCTTCAGGAGTGGAAGATCCACAGTGGACCAAATCTTTAGCTTGAGGCAGGTGATGGAAAAGAACTGGGAATATGGAGAGGATTTGATCATGACTTTCATAGATCTAGAAAAGGCATATGATAGTGTCCCCAGAGAGAAGGTATGGGAAACCATGGTTAAGAAGAGACTGGGAAGAGAAATGTTGGAAATGGTGCAAGCAATGTACAACAACTGTGTTAGCATGGTACTGACCCCAGTTGGAAAGACAGATTGGTTTAGGAACAAGACTGGACTAAGACAGGGGAGTGTGCTGTCACCTCTTTTATTCATAATGGTAATGGATGAAATTGTAAAGGAAACAAAGGAAGCATATGGACATAAAGAAATGAAGTTACTATTATTTGCAGACGATATTGTGGTCTGGGGAAGGAACACCGAAGAAGTGCAAAAACAACTAGATGCACTGAACGAAAATATTCAGAAGTATGGCCTGAAAATCAGTATAGAGAAAAGCAAGACCATGGTGATGACAAGAGGGGAAAGACAAGGAAAGGGCACTGTGAAAATTGGAAGTCAGAGTTTGGAAATTGTGGACACGTCCAAATACCTAGGAAGTGAATTGATGCAAACTGGTAGGTTAAACATGGAGATTGGCAGGAGGGTACAGCAGAGCAATGCATTCTATCAAAGTGTAAGAAAACTTGTTTGGGATAAGGAAGTACCAAGGAAAAGCAAGGAGGTAATGTATAAAATGGGGTGCAAGGAAGAAGCCTCCCCGAAGATTGTATAATTTACACTATGGAAAACCAGTACAATCGGGCGCATCCTGGGCAACGTTGCATAGCAGCGGCAGATTCTTCCACTACCGGTCAACACAGAAGTAGTAATCTCCCTAAAGGGTCTTTTTTAAGACCACTTGTTATAGTCTCGATTAATATCGAGGGATTCTCGCGTGCCAAAGAGACCTTATTGGCTGATTTGTGCAACGAATGTAAATGTGACATACTCCTAATGCAAGAGACTCACCGGGGCTACAACAGCCATCGGCCCAAAATCGCAGGCATGGAGCTTGTTCTGGAAAGGCCCCACGATAAATACGGCAGTGCCATTTTTACCAAACCAAACCTAAATATCACATCAGCCTCGCTGACTGGAAAGGATGACATCGAGATTCTTTCAATATCTACACCACACTTTTGCGCTACTTCTATATACAAGCCCCCCAATGTCGACTTCACGTTTGAGGAACCTGCCAACTTCAACTACCAGGACGTAAACTTCATCATTGGCGATTACAACTGCCGAAGCACATCTTGGGGATACCCAGATTCAGATATAAATGGCGAAAAACTGGAAACCTGGGCAGAGAATCATGATCTTCAGCTAATTCATGATCCAAAGCTGCCAGCATCCTTCAACAGTGGCCGATGGAGGAGAGGCTACAACCCCGATAATATCTTCGTGTCATCCAAAGTTGCTGGGAGTTGTTTGAAGATGATGGGTAAGCCCATTCCATCTACCCAACATAGGCCCATAATTTGCACAGTGAATGCCATGGTTGTGCCAGAGGAGGTGCCTTTCAAGCGAAGGTTTAATTTTCAGAAGGCCGACTGGGAAAGATTTGCCAAAGAGCTTGATACAGAAGTTGCCAAAATCCCGCCGCAACCTGAGATGTATGAGGCATTTGTCAAATGCGTCCATACAGTTTCTAGAAGGACTATCCCAAGAGGTTGTAGAACAAGCTACATACCAGGACTGACTGATAACAGCAAACAGCTGATGAACCACTACAAAGATCTCTTTGAGGCAGATCCATTTTCTGATGATACTATCCATGTTGGCGAGGAATTGTTGCAAACTATCTCAGCACATTGCAAAGCTAAGTGGACCTCACTGGTGGAGAATCTTGACATGAAGTTAAATAGTAGGCGGGCCTGGAATCTCCTGAAAAACCTCAGCGGTGACCCAACGACATCTAGAAACTTCACCACAATAACAGCAGACCAGATTGCAACCCAATTACTCATGAACGGGAAGACTAAAGGTCGGAGCTCACGGGAGCAACTGGAACGAACCTCAGGACATGAGAACCATAACCTACGAGAACCTTTCACCTTGAATGAACTAGAATCTGCCATCTCCACGTTGAAATTGAATAAAGCTGCTGGCATCGATGACATCAGAGTAGAACAGATCAAAAAGTTCGGCCAGACCACCCTACAATGGCTGCTTACGATGATTAAAGCTTTATATCCCCAGGCTCTGGAGGAAAGCCCGAGTGGTTGCACTGCTTAAGCCTGGTAAGGAGCCAAACGATCCTAAAAACTTTCGCCCAATATCCTTATTATGTCACTGTTTCAAGATCTTCGAGCGCCTTATCCTCAACCGAATTAGCGGCATCCTTGAAGATAAGTTCATTCCCCAACAAGCTGGGTTTCGATCTGGAAAGTCATGTTGCAGTCAGATACTGAACCTCGCTCAATACATCGAGGATGGGTATGAACAAGGTGAGATAACTGGAGTTGCCTTTGTCGATCTAACAGCTGCTTACGACACTATCAACCACAGAAAGTTGCTCAGGAAAGTGTACCAGACCTCCAACGACTACCAACTAACATCCCTTATTGGCACTCTCCTGCAGAATAGAAGGTTCCAAGTCTTTCTCCATGGTAAAAAGAGCAGATGGCGCATACAAAAGAATGGCTTACCTCAAGGCAGTGTACTCGCTCCTGTGCTATTTAATATTTACACTAACGATCAGCCCATACCAGAACATTCTAGGCTCTTCATCTATGCTGATGATACTGCAGTGGCTGCCCAAGGAAAAACATTTGAAGAGGTGGAGGGAAAGTTGACTTCTGCACTAGATACCCTTGGATCCTACTATGAAGCCAATCATCTTAAGCCAAATCCCAACAAGACTCAAGTATGTGCATTTCACTTAAGGAATAGAGAAGCTCGGCGGGAACTGGATGTTACATGGCAAGGCAAACAACTCCAACATTGTCCAACACCCGTGTATCTAGGTGTTACTCTTGACCGAACACTGTCCTTCAAAAAACATTGCCATAAGACCAGGCTGAAAGTTAGTTCACGGAACAATATTTTGAGGAAGCTCACAGCCACCACCTGGGGGGCAAGTCCTCACGTCCTAAGAACTTCTGCTCTTGCTTTGTGCATGTCTGCTGCAGAGTACGCTTCACCTGTGTGGAGTGCATCCAGTCACACCAAGCAGATTGACATTGCCATCAACGAGACCATACGAATCTTGTCGGGATGTATGAAGCCTACTCCAGTCGACAAACTTTACCCGATTGTTGGGATAGCTCCCCCAACTATCAGAAGGGCTGTTGCTGCTGATGCAGATAGGGCGAAGCAGATTAATGATCCCCGTCATCCACTGCATAATCATCAGGCTGTTGTCCGTCGACTGAAATCAAGAAAGAGTTTCATCGCCAGGACTCAACCACTGGAGGGAACATCGGAATCTAACCGCATCTCCAGGTGGAAGAGCAAGCTGCCGCCGGATATCCCTGTTAAGGAAGAGCTAGCCCCAGGAAATGACCTGCCTTACCCTGTTTGGAAATCACTTAATCGTCTCAGGGTGGGCGTCCCTCGTTGCAAGACCAATATGCAGAAATGGGGTATCCTTCCAGCTGATGGAGACACGTCCTGCGAGTGTGGAGCAACACAAGACCCAGCCCACCTGCTCATTTGTCCACTACTAGAACAACCCTGCACTACCCAGGACCTGATCGAGGCAAACAACAAGGCCATCGGAGTTGCTACATTCTGGAAATGATCGGACACGGAAATGAATGAATGAATGTATAAAATGTACTATGTACCCATATTAACTTATGCAGCTGAGACTTGGACCCTGACGAGCAGGCAAGAGAGTAGAATCCAGTGAAATGAAATTCCTATGAAGCATGATAGGTAAGACAAGGAAAGACAGAGTGAGGAATGAAGATGTTAGGAAGGAAGTTGGGATGGGAAAACTAAATGAGAGAATTGAGAAGAATAAACTAAGGTGGTTTGGACATGTAAAGAGGATGGAGGAAAATAGAATACCAAGACAGATGCTGGAGGCCAAGTGCAAGGGTAAGAGAGCAAGGGGAAGACCTAGAACAAGGTGGATCGATTCAGTGAAGAACAGCGTGAGAAAAAGGAATCTGGACTGGGACAAGATCGTGGAAGAAGAATTGTGGAAGGAAAGAGGAAAGTGGAGAAGTGCCATAAATACCCCGAACCGGCAGGAGCTGGATAAGGGGAAATGATGATTATGATGAATTTGTTTCAGTGAGAGAAAAGTTAAAAAACTTGTTAATCGGAAGTACGTACTATCGAATAAACAATTTTAAACAACCTGCAGAATTATTGTATTACAGAACTAGTTTACACAGCACAGAGAAACGAGAGCAATGAAAACAAGAGAAAAATGTACTATTCCGGTACCGTACTCTAAATTGAAGTACCGGTACTGTAGTAAGAGTTGAAGTATTTAACTTTCTATCATAGATTTCAGCTTAAATACATGTTTTTCTTGATATTCTGTGGAAAAGAAGTGCCGTATTCTTTGGCGTGAACGATTGGATATAACCGAAGTTTTTTTTTTTAGGTTAGAAATGCTCGCGCGTGTCTGAGAAAAAAAATCCTCGCACTTAAGGTAAGGAGTTCAGTCTACTTATTCAAGAATTTTTATTTACTCATCACAAGTTAACGATTTAATGACTTTCTTAGGCCTATCCATTATTTCAATACGACGCAACAAAATTATCACTAGGTTTCACAACTTCTTCGGTAGTGTAATGCGTGAATCGGATCGTATTGAGTTCCAAGGTCGATACGGTAAAATTGTGGAATCGGACCGTATCCAAACTGGTGTTCAGGAACGTGATTGTAAACACATATCGTATTGAAAGCGATTCTGCGCGCTCTTGAGTTACATTTTTAAACTAATTTAGGCCTACTCTCATCTGTCGCCGAACTCTCTAATCGCTTATTTTACTTTCTGCCCATATTCTTCGTTACTGTTTGTGTTCCAGTCGTGGTTGATAAGCGTAGTTTGTTGCACGTGTTTTTAGCATTAATGTATTTTTGTCTGTTTTACCTTTAATGTCTGGTGTATCCGTACGTAAATTGTGGCACGTTACAGATCGCATTCGAGGCAACACTCCGTCAGCCCGGCGTCTCTAAAAGCTTTAAGCTTCAGTAGTTAAAAGGGACGTAAAAACAATAACATATTATCATTATTAAACTGAACATAAACTTGCTAAAAACAAACAACATCAAAATCTTCCGCGCATCCTTTTTACTTGTTTACAAACCACCCGTAAAAGAAAACGTTGGACGATAATTACAGGTCCTTTATGTTTTACTGTTTAATACGAGTTAGCCAACAAAACTGCAGGTTGGCCACCATAAACTAAACAGCGTATTGAAATCGCGAACTGAAACTGCTCATGTAAATGGGCATCGTACCGAAAACAGGATCGTATTCAAATCGATTTGAGTTCGCCATGTAAACGCACTAACTAACTGCCGTAGACACTGAGGCCGGACAGAACACATGTGCAACATTGTCGGCGCGTGCTTCAATACTGCCGCTATACTCGTTACATAGTTCTGTGAACCGTTATGTCGCAACCCTCGCCCGCTTGTTGGCCAGGAATGTTATCTCAAAGCGGCCGGGCTCCCATTCCACTAGGGGTGGACAAAGAATGCTTTCAGGGCTGACGAAAATACGATGCGCTGCAAAATACGCAACGTGACCTTGTTTAAAGAAACAAGTCTCTGTCTTGCGTTCTGTGCGTACGGGCGGTATAACTCACGCTACGCGACGAAAATTTGATCGTCGTAAATGGGAATAGAAAACGTACTAAGGGGATATATCAACATGTATTTAGCAGCAATGGGACTGGGACTTGAGAAAATCATCGCGTTAAACGGGAAAAAGTCGTAACCGAGAACGTGCTAACGAGATTCCACAGTATTCTGTTTTCTACCATTCGCGCTTCTCCTTTGGGATCAGATAAACTAATACTGTAACTATATTTTGCGCTCTGGTGCAACCCCTTTGGGGAATGATACTTTTGTACCACGCGGTAGCATCCTTTCCCTTCGTGTTCTGATGCACAGCTGGCCTGCTCGATATCGCTGCCATCATTACTTTCATAAACTAAGTCAACATCTGAATTGTCACTTCCACCAACAATTTCATCATCATCCTCAAGTATAATATCTAGGGATTGGAATTTTTCGGTGATTTCAGAGTGAAGAAAGAGGTATTTTAAAGTGGCAAATTCGGTGGTTTCAAGTGCACTTTTCGGTACTTTCAAAATCATAAATTTTAGGCGGGATTTCTAAATATCATGGATAACCTGCTAACAACACATTTCAGTCATCCTTCAAAGTATACTTCAGTGAAGAGATCCAAATTCTCTAGTGACAAACGGTGACGCATATCACTTAACGCGCTAGTGTAAACTGAAAAACAAAAGTTCACAGCGTTTGAACAGGGGATCCAAATGGTTTTCAACACAGATTCTGAGATCTTTGGAAATACAAATGTCATTCCTTGCAAAACTCCAACAATGTCTGTCTTGGTCCGGTCATGCATCTGCTTCTTGATTCAAGTTTGCAGTTCTTTGTATCCTCTTAACACCTCACTTTCTTCCAGTGTTCCACAGAACGGCAACTTCTTAATTTTCTTTGCAGTGTCCTCATTGATGTTCATTGGCACTATTTCTGCTGGATCAAACGCACACATTTGTAAATCCTGTTCCCAGGGTCAACGGATCTCAAGCTGATTAATTTTCCAAGAGCATGGGACACAGCATTTACTAAAACTGAATGTGTTTTCCCTCTTTTCAACACATTTCCACAACCCTCCAACTGCTCCTTAATGTTGGTACCATACTTTCCAGAAACGGCAAGTTTAAGGGCTTGCTGAATTCTCCATAGATGTCCATCAAGAAGGTGAACAGTTGGATGTGACCTTCTAATAAGGGGATGAGTTCAATGATGTTTGTGCCAAATTCTTTGAATCTCAAGTATTTCCTCATGTGAAACATTGCTGAGAAAATCAACACCAGAGTTATCAGTCCCTACTACTTCACTCATAAATTGCAAAATATCTTTCAAGTACTTTGACAGGCACACTACAGAATAAAACCAAGACCACCTGGCTAATACTGGTTCAGGAAACAGTGGCACATTTTGATCTGGACACTTGCCTTCTAGATATTCATGTCTGAAAGGCGGACTAGCGTCGAGTAGATACTAGGATGAAGGGGCAGATGACCTTGCTGTTCCGGTCCTTTAAACCTCAATAACTAAGTACTGTAACTTACTAGATTGTTAGAGATCGCTGTATGCAGAAAGTGAGGCCCGCTATCTACCGTTAAGTTTCCAATCTTTCTGTGTTTGTTGGATGCTCTCCATGCAGTCAAGTCATGGGAGAAGATTACCGATACTACACTCGCACAAAAACAAGCATTTGTCGGCTTCTGTGACGACGATATTTTAAACAGGCAAGGTGGTCTCACTACAATGACGTTAGGGCAAAACCTGGATGAATGTCAAGATGCAGAAGAAAGTGACATCCAGTTGTAGACTTCGATAAAGACAATCATGGTTTCAGAGATGAGGATATTGAGGATATTGTATGGAATTCGACTTGTCAGTGAGGTAAACCGAGATCCAGTACATATAGAATGCGTAAGTGATGCAACGGAAATCCCGAAAGTTCCCACAGTCAAGCTAGTGTGTCTATAGTCACACTTATCTCTTATATAGAAAATCAAGATGAATTTTCGTTCTCATATAGCCTATTGTTTTCTTCAGAATTGTACAATCTAAAATTAGAAAAAATAAACCATCTAAGAAAAAAACAGTGATGACAGTCATTTTTCTTAGTTTTTAATATTGGTAAAATCCACATAGTGTGTCTTACAATACTATGTTATAAAGTATTATATTTATTTCTTGGCGTGTTCATAAAATACATTTCGATATTTTTAACCAATAGTTTTCTCTTTGCTACGCCTAAAAACATTACTGTAGATAGTTCGCTGTTTTCAATATTTCGCGGAAATTCGTGCATTAATGCCGCAAATTATCGGAAGTGCACTGTAAAGAAAAAACGAAATAAGCTAAAATTCGCGAGACTTCAAAAACCATTTTTTTTGCCATTTTTAGGGTTATTAAAACACATTACCATCTGTGTATTACTTCATTTAATAATTCCCTAATATCGTATGGCCTCGGGTGCCAGGTGCAAGCTTTTCTTATTTGCGCCCAGAGGGCAGCTTGCATGTCGAACCTTGTTGTTTCTTTGAGCGCTATGGAAGTCAAAGAGGTTAGATATCTTAAAGTTAGATACCTAAGCTCCTTGACACTTTAGCGCTTCCTAGTAGAGAAAGGAGGAACTTTGTGCTGGCGGAAAATCCTGAAATTAATTTTGCCATTATGAACACTGCCTACTGAATTCAAATGGGTTCTTTGACACACCAACAACGTATGAAATGCATGTTGAGATTTTTGCTGCCTTTCAAAAATCACTTACTACGGCCAGGTGTGAACCGGCAAGCTTGGGGTTGATAGTCCGACACGATAACCACTCACACACCGTGGAAAGCATCATCAAGTAAATCACTTAAGTTATATCCTTATCGGTAGGGACCAGAAAAATTCACACTTGCGGTAAATGCGAATTTCTGTAATATGTGTCAAAACCAGTTTTTAAATCGTTTTAAGGTGTTCTGAAGCGCTGTGGTACCTACCGTATATACCCGAATGTAAGACGACCCCGAATATAAGACGAGGCCTAGTTATCAACTGCCTTTTACAGATTTTTTCAAAAAAATACTCGCCAACTCATAACTAGAGGTGTTAGTTTTTGTTAATTCGCGATGAAACGAAAAGTCATATTTAGAGGTTAGGAGGTTTTATTTTCACGTATTTACATGTTTCGTGCCGCCCAGGAGTGAAATTAAATCGCGAAATAACGCGAATTTTGTGAATAACACCACAAATACCGCAATCTGCAAAATAAAAACAAATTTTCATATTTTTTCCCCACACCAATCCGAACATTTTTGTCCACAAGCCGATAATCGAATTTGGTTGGTGTTCAATTCGAGAGAATGATCGATTGTATAGTTTCGCGAGGGGTAATACTACGATATACGTCATATTACGATATACTGTCGATATTCTCGTTACTCGTTGGATTTTAGCGCTGTGGTAAACAGCTGTTATATCGCGGCGTGAATAGTTTGGCCGACTACCTCCAAAAGGTTATGTGATAGTTGTTCATAATGTAAACTACGTTTGCCTCCTGTTACATCGGTAGCGAGTGTAAATTATAGTAGAGAATTCTATATAATTTAATAAAAAGTGCGCAAATTGTGCGTTATCATCGAAGCTAGTGTGTTATTTGCGTGAATCAGTTGGCGACCACGTGTTCGTCGTATTAGTTCCGAACTTAGCAGTACAGGAAGATGAGACGCGACGTAATTTAAATATTATGACACGAATTCAGAAATAAATTTTGCGTATGGTTACGAATTTATATTGGCGTGTGACTACAGTCAACCGTGTGATAACAGTGTTTGTTACTGGGCATCGCTCAGTTGAGTTTAAAAATGCCGAAGGTAGCTGTTTCTGCTACAGACAGACTTAAAGAATATAAGAATGAAGGATTTATAATCTCTTGTGGCATTCTTATGTGCAAATATTGTGATTGTCGGTTAGATTATCGCAGGAAAGATGCATTAGACAAACATTGCAAATCGGAGAAGCATTCAAAACGCCGAGAAAATTCGCGTCTTGAAGTTAGTGTTCCTAGAGTGGCCACCTTGAAAGAAACATTATCAAATTCTAGTCGTGTGAAGGATATGAAAGAAGAGTTTATTTTGGAATGTTCCAGAGATCCTCATGGGATTAAGGCCTGCTCACCGAGACTATGCAACAGCTGCATTAAAGTGTGTGTGGTATCCTTGTTCAAATGTGGATTCTGAAAGGTCATTTTCGAAATACAGTCTCATAGTAAGTGATAGGAGGCGAAAATTGACAGCTGCAAATGCTGAGACTTTAACCATGATCTACTTCCAGTGATTTCACCGCAGTATTTGGAAAAAACTGAAAAAGGTATTCACTGAAATGTGTTTCAAGATGGTGAATGTAAAATAAAAATGTGACTTCCATATAAGTATTATCTCATTCTTCCATAGCCATGTTTAACGTTTTACCCAGCTGTTTTGTTTTTTACTTTGTTTTATTAATTGTTTATATTTTTAAATGCACTTATTGTACAAACCTTATCGCTTTCCAAATTTTAACATGTCATCCCCCGAAAAAATAATAAAAACACCAAACACCACCTTTTGAATTTTAAATCAACAAATCTTCAAAAAAATAACAACACTTTCTAACACCTCTACTCATAACTTGCACAATATATGCCCTCAAGGTCGTGCTTTCATTTTTATAATGTCTCGTGTTATCGGAAATCCTGCTGCCCGCTTTTCCAAGACATACTCTATAATTTCTTTGTTCAAGAATGGGAGACTGTTATTAAATTAAGATACGTTGATCACTCAATTACTGCTCGTAAAACTGACTGGTTGTTCTTGTAAAGATTGTTTTCCGTATGCTTTCGAACATATAATTTATCCGCTTAAAATGACGTGTATGCGTAAATGAAATGAATGGAAATCCACAGCCTGCTTCCAGTCTCCGACCGGGTCAGGAATGGAATGAATGAAGCCCCCATCTAGCGGCGAGGATATGAACTGTGCCGGCTGCCGAGTCCTGACGCACTCCTCTGGGGCAATGATTAAATGAATGGCAGATGAAATGAAATGATAGTGGAGAGTGTTGCTGGAATGAAATATTTGACAGGGAAAACCGGAGTACCCGGAGAAAAACCTGTCTGCCTCCGTTTTGTCCAGCACAGATCTCACATGGAGTGACCGGGATTTGAACCACGGACCCAGCGGTGAGAAGCCGGCGTGCTGCCGCCTAAGCCACGGAGGCTGTATGCGTAAATCCTAACCTCAAAATGTATGCTATTCGTATATGCATGGTAATTAAACATAACAAACCATATTTTAATCTTCATTAACACATTGATTTGTTGTGAGCTACAAGATGCCAACACCACGTACTACTTTGCAAATAATAATAACAATTTTTTTTTATTTTTTTTAATACCCTGAATATAAGACCCCAAATTTTTATAACACAAAAAGTGGGAAAAAACCTCGTCTTACATTCGGGTATATACGGTAAATTCAAAATGCGACGAAATGTGAATTTTGACCAAAATGCGAAATTAGTACAAATATGAGATTTTGGTGCGAACTCTGCAAAAATGTATTATTTTTCTGGCGAAAACCCCATATTTCGGCAAAATCATGAGAAATACTGCAAATATGACGCATAAATCTTTCGACCTCTCTGATCGATATATATAGAAAAGTAGTTGATCGATCGCTGCTGACTTTTAATCAAAATTTACAATGGGAATAGGATGTATCGATTATTCTCGAAAAGTAAATCGAATGCCACGGAAATAACGAAATAGACGCAGTGTTGTTTTCCTGTTGTTCATACTCTTCGTTCAAAGGTGAAACTGTTTTCGTGTAAGGTGCGTGTGTATAGTGGAGAGAAGAAAATCAAGCGATTGTCAAGGTTATGGGGCGCACGACGATAACTGCGCGCGAAAGGGCTCAGCAGTATGGAAAGGATGGTTTATATGCCACAGATTCAGTGACAGTGTCTTGTAAATATGGTAATTGCCGAGTTGCGCGAGGAAAAAAGGATAGCATTGCGAAAACATGTGGGTAAGCGATGCGATAACAAAAATTCAACCCTTGCTGCTAGTACGTCTCAAGGAATGCAAACTTCTGTGCTTACACAGTTGGATAGTTGTAAACGACGAAAAATTTCCAGAGATAACTTCTCGAAACGCACACTTTATTTGCCAAAGCAAATATAAGTCTGGAAAAGCTCGAAAACAAAGAGCTAAGAGCCTGGTTTACTGAGTTTACAAATGAAGAGCTGTCATATGTGAAAACTATACGTGAATTATATTTACCAGGTTAGTTTCGACTTCATTGATCGGGTATGGTTTAGATATTACGACATCGAAACCGCACTCAAAATTGAAGGAGACCGAATTTGAGCGAGATTTCCGTATCGAACTCTCTTACCCGTATCCAATTGATCCAGTAATTTTAAATTATTTTGTTATAATTTGAGTCCTTTCTTCCTTTCTAGAAGTTGCATCTTACCACCAGAAAAGTACAGCAGAGGTTCTGATGGGGAAGAACATCAACATACGCTGTGATGAAACTACAGATAGAATGGGCCGTTGTGTTTTTACCATCATATTCAAAGTCCCAGCCGGACCGAAAAGAGAGCTGCACGTTGTTTCTGTGAACTACCGTGATGCAGGAAATGCTACAAACTGCTTCCGTGCGCTTTTAAAAGCTCTGCGGAGTTATAGTGTACAATATGTTGCGGTTAAAGTGTTTGTTAGTGACAATGCCCCATACATGACCCGATGTTATGAAACATTAAGAGTGGTCATAGGGGATAATTTAATGCAAGTACAGTGCTGGGCACATAAGATCAGCTTGGTTGGCAATTACTGGGTCGCAGCAATGACAGATTTAAATCGTGTGGTTGTGATGGTAAAGTCTGCATTTTTGAACACAAGAAAGCAAAAATATAAATATTTACATTTCTTAAAATCAAAGTATGGGGCTTCAAAGGAAGCATAGCTTTTTCCTGCACCTGTCATAACACGATGGAATAGTTGGTTTCAGGCTGTCTTCTATTTAAGTGCTTACTTTACAGATGTTACATTTTTCAAGATGTCTGACATGAAGGACATCAACAACTGTGGTATTAAGTACCTGACCGATCTGACTGACCGAGAAGTGAACCGACTTCACTCCCACAGGGTTTTTGTCACAGATCATGCAGCTGGATTGGTTAACCTCCTTACTGAACTTGAAGGGTCTCTGTGTCCTACCTCTCATCTCCATTACCCCAAATTGCATAACCTTGACTCCAGTCTTACCTTAATTTGTGCAGGGAATATTTCTGCAGCAACTAAAAGTGCTTTGATTAAGCTCACGCCTCTAGAGCAGGCCACATTTGTCAAAGCTGCTCATTCTTCAAAGTGCAAGCTAGCCACATTGAAAGCTAAAGACCCCAACCATAAGCATTTTGAGTCAATTTCTCAAGATCTGTATCCAAAAAATATTATTTTGAATAACATTGATAAATTAGCTGAGCTTGAGAAATTGTTTGGAGTGCTCAAAACGAAATCTGGTCTGGTTACTTTTCTCTGAAAAATGCAATTCAAACCCAGATGAAAGAAAGTGAAAAATGTGATATCATGCTTGCATTAACTGCAGTTCAGACAGAGTTCAGCATATTTGCTAAATACTGTTTTGAATTGTTGTGGACCCCAACGAACAATGTAGATAGAGAGCGTGTATTGTCCCATTACAACACAGTGGTTACAGACAGACGGTGCAATTTGAAAGAAAGCAATGCTGAACTACTGACAATGCTTTCGTTTGAGGACTATAACTGCACTTCATAAACTTGGAGTCGTTAAAATAATATTACAATGGGATGATTTTTAACCTTGTAAATAGATGCTAATTTTGAAACAAAGCATGTGCACAACTGACATCAGCATACAAACATGTTAACAGTGCAAACAACACTAACATTAAAACAACCGCAAGCAATAAGGACAGCATTGGAGAGTCCATTGGTAAAGTAGCGAAGGTTGGAAAGCAGAATACTCATTAAACCAAAAATTATTAACAATTCAGTTTGGTGAAAAATACCCACTTGCACGTCTTAATGGGTTGTGGCATAACATCTAGGTCATTTGCCTCTAATGATGAGAATGACAATATTTTACTCATATCTCACACACTCTGGGACACGAAGATCGGGTCGATTTTCTCTTTGTTCTTCTTGAAAGATTTGTAAGACCAACCTATCATCTCCCATCCTTGGTAAATGACCAGCCCATTGAATTCTTCAAGAGTTAATGATGTTGAGTATTGGTGCTTGCTGTGGTAGTGAGTATATCTTTGTTTAATCTATTTTTCGAGCTTTGTGATGCGGGGTCAAAAAAGGGTTCGAACATTTTCCTATACACGTCATTTTCATAAACCTGCAACTGGTGTTCTCCCTGCTTTGATCAACTCCATGATTCTGCACCATAAGTTAGAACTGGCCTAAAGTGTATTTCCAGTTTTGTATTTATCAAAAATTTGGATCCCAATAAAAACAGAAGAGAGTAGGGTTATGGCACTATATATCGAACACCCTTTAAATATCGAACACTTCATAAATTTCGTTGCAAAATAAGGATATCGATAAGTTTACACAGCATCTTAGATTTCTGAATCCACCCCGCCAAACTTCTCTTTATGTCAATCGATAGGTCGAAGTCGTTACTGCGTTGGTGAGAACGGGAAAGTGTCAGAACCTCGTTGTTGGCGGGATATTGATGACAGCGTTGGATTGTTAGTAAGGTGGCGTGTACCTGTGATTACTCATTTCTGCTGGTAAAATAGTGTCTTCAGAAGTATCCTTTAAATAATATGTTGTGTTAACATAAATAATTTTTTATTAATTTCTTATGATCTGGGTTTTAATTAGGTAGATTTCATTAGAAAGCTAACTATTGCAATGGGTCCCATGTTTCGACTTCCGGAAAATTTCGACATATCGTCGGATTTTCTAAGAGCGCTAAAATCCCTCAGTATGCTTTCCTTTGGAGGGGAAGTTCCAACGTTCGTTGCTGGTTGCGGTGGCATCTAGTAGCCAAGTTCACAGCTAGGTGTCGTTGACGGTAGTACCTGGTAGCAACATTAGGAACTACTGCTTGAAATTGACCGTCTGCAGTCCTTACCTGAATTACAGACTAATACAGCCATCCCAAAGTACACGGGGTTACATGACCGAGTTGTCGCAGCCCCTAAACTGAGGAACCAACCAAAATCTCTGCGGGAAATATAATTTTGCGTGAAGAAGTAACAGACCGTTACATAGTTACACATCAGTGTCGAAACCTTGCATAAGGACAGTGTGACCACAAGTATAAAAATGGACCCCAAATGACAAGAAGGTTACCGTTCCCATAAGACAATAAAATGTTTAAAATAAGCATAAAATGACGAAAAACAAAGTTAATTAAGCTCCAATTATAAAATACCTTCTCGCAATAAATGAGGTCTGATCCTTCTACGAAAACCTGCATATTCTGCCTATTTTCGCCTATCCCCAAGTTTGTCCGGTGAAATCTACCTCCGCCTTCCGGAGTGCCGAGAGGATTTTTTTTATCTTCATATTTATTCCTAAAATAAAATACTGTTCGATATTTGAATCCCGTTTTATAATATCGAAATGTCGCTCTATAAAAGATGTTCATGCATACAAAAATAGCCCTTAATATCGAATGACACTAAAATTAATGGGCTGCTACTGATTTTAATTTACAGTATTGTTTCCTTTTGCGCCGAAGTCCGCATTTCTATGGTCGTGACTGATGAGGCGACTATTTGTAAATTGAGAGGGCCTGAATTTGAACCCGCATCGGGTATACAGTAGTTAGATTTCTTTTACGTTGCCTTATGTCGGTTTGATGCCGTACGTTGTGCTAATCACTTTATTTGACAATCGTGTCAATTTCCAGAGTTCACATCATCGGCAAACACTGTACAGTGGCGGCGACGAGAGGGAACCTTCGGGGGGCAGATTTTTTCCTCAATTTCTTCAATTTTATACTCTAACAGCCCTATAACCATTGACCCCTTGTAGTTCATGTAGTGCATAAAATTGTCCCCTTCACGTCTAACTCCCGACCGCCGCAAGCAGAAAATTATTATTTTTGCAGTTCTTGATTAGTTTCCTTAACTAGTGCTTACAGCTTGACAATGGTCAAAATTAAGACACACAAGGGGGGAAATGTCCCAAAATCAAGAGTTAAACCGGTTGAAAAAATGAAACTGTGTCAGTATTCGTTATCTGCCTTGACTGAAGCTGTTCAACAGGTTAAGTCCGGTATGATGTCACAAAGGCAGGCATCTAAATCATACCAGGTCCCTTTAACAACGTTAAACGACAAAATATCTGGACGTCAGAAGATTCAGACTGCCCTTGGCCGAAAGCCGTTCCTGAGTCGACGAGAAGAAGAGGGCATTAGTGAATGGGTGATCAATATGGCTAAGAGAGGATTTCCGTTGAAGAGAAAGAATTTACTTGACACTGTACAGCAAATTGTTCAGTCATCAGCAAGAAGCACACCGTTTAAGCATGGAAGACCTGGGAAAACCTGGTTCAAGTGTTTCATGGGACGACATCCTTCCCTGTCTCAGAAGAAGACTGAAACCATTAGCAAGGGCAGGGCTGCTGTGTCGGAAGAGAGAATTCGTGGTTGGTTTGCTGGACTATCGTGCTACCTGGAATCTGAGGGTGCAGGATCAATTATGGAAGATCCAAGCAGAATCTTCAATGCAGACGAGACAAATTCTCTGTTCCATAAGGTTTCAGGAAAGTACCTTGGAGTCAGAGGGGAACAGCTTCAAATTACGGCAACCTCTAAAGAGAAAGAAGGCATAACAGTGCTCGGAAATTTCTGTGCCGATGGTCGTTGTGCCCCAACAATGATTGTCTACAGCAACATACGACTTCAGCAACTTATCAAAGATAGTGTACGAGAGCCATGGATCTACGAGAAAACAGAGTGGCTGGATGAAGGCCCCTACGTTTCTGAACTACCTTCAACACTTTAGGTCATGGTTAGAGCTTAAGAAAGTTACACTTCCTGTTATTCTTTTTCCTGATGGACACAGAAGTCATTTATCCCTTCATGTCAGTGAATATTGTCATGACCATGGAATAATATTGTACTGCCTTTTCCCTAACGCCACCCATCTTCTGCAGCCAGCAGAAATGGGGGTATTTGCACCTCTCAGGAGAGCATGGGAAAATGCTCTTCAAGATGAAAAATTATGAACTCTCGGGGCATCAGTAACAAAGGTAAATTTTGCACCCATGTTGAGGAAGGTATGGGATGATGCTGTTAGGCCAGATATCGAGAAAAGCGCCTTCCGTAAGTGTGGTCTCTATCCACTCGATTCCAACGCTGTGGACTACTCAAAATGTGTTGCAGATATTTTGAAGACCTCAGTCGGAAGTCAACAACAAGAGAGTGAAGAAGGCAGCCCTTCATTCCCTTCCACTTCCAGTCATATGTTAAAGTTTGTACTTAATGACCTCAAAGAATTCTTGCCTCGTTGTATTCTCGATACGTTCAAGGAAAAACCAAGATTTGATGGAGAAAATCAAAATGATGGTGAACCAGATCTGTACGCTTATTGGAAGAGTGTGACAACTCGGTACAATGCAACACATGCAACTATATCGGCAAATTAAACTATGACAGATAGTTCATCAGAAGAAGAAGAAGAAATAAATGATGACCAGGGCATTGATAATCGTGATTTCACGTGGAATGAAGAACTTTTAGAGGTGTTTGTACCATCTCCCAGGAAGGATCTTCCTGGTTCCGTCATTTTGAAGAGTGGAGTAAAAGTTCACAAGCCGAAACTATTGAATGAGGATGAAATCTATTCGGAGCTTGCTTGCTCACCCACCTCAAGTACCGGTACACATAGTAGCGAGGATTCATTCAAAGATTTTCTCAAAGTTCCTCAAGTACCAGAAAAACCCCATCAGTTTAGGTTAAGGAAAACGTACGTGATATCCTCAAAGGAGTACCAGGAAGAATTGAAGAAAAAGAAAAGAAAGAAATAGGACTAAAGACATGGACTTATGGAAATAAGATACTGATTTTTGTGATTCTCAGGATATTTTTAATATTATTAATTGCTTTTGTGAGTCATATTTAAAAATCCTTCTGTTTTGTTCTTGTTATTACAACCATAATAATGTCTAAAGGTTGCCTGATTCATAATAAATAGTTCTGTTCGGTATTTAAAACCGTGCCGTTCGATATTAAAAAATCATGTTCGATAATTACAACTTCACTGATCGATATATAATGCAGACCGTTTGATATATGGAGGAATACAACTGTTGCAATTAAAGAGGCCTGGAACCTATAAATTATATATTTTAAAGGTCAGAACAAGCTAGTTGGAACCAACGGATGTTCCGTTAAGGTTTTATCTCTTCTTCAGATATCTGTTCTTCACTGGCAAAAATTACTGATCAATTATTCGTCGAGATGACAAGTGTTCGATATATTCTGTATCTAACTTTAATTTCCACTTCTTTACGATTCTGTTCATCAACCATGACTCCTACATGGTGGCCACTCGGCAACGATTTTCCAGGAGTTTTCCAGGAATTTTCCGGGAGTAATTCTCATTTTTCTAGACTTAAAAATAAGCACGAGTCAGGGGGGGTCTTTATCGTTTGCCTACTTCAAGAAAGCAGTTGGGTTTGGTTTACTTAGACAAATGTGGACAAAAATTAGTGGTGATTGCCTTGGAGGCTGGATTTAGACAGCTCCTTAACCCCGTCCATGAGGCAATTATAATTGGCTACATGGATAATTCTTGCCAGGCGCGTCCACATCCCGGGGGTGGGCAACGGTACTGTAATATACCATGGAACTACAGTACCGGCTAAGTTCTGGTGAGGACCCAGTCCTATGGGGTATAACATAGGCCCCGTGCACAGGGTTACGTGCGAAGACCTCAACGGAATCAGCAGCGGAGAAGATGGACTTCGGAACGGTGGAGATTACGGAAGAGGCAACCCAGTACTCGGGGAATAGTATGAGTACAGCATCAATCGGCAGCGTCTGTTTCCCAGGTTAGGGGCGGCTGCAAGGGCGTCTGTTTCCCATGTTAGGGGCGGCCTGTATAATAACTGGCAGTAGCTTCATAAAATGCCTTTGGGAGTGGCGACCCCATCTTAATAATAGCCTAAAAAGGAAATGGCACTTCAAATGATTCGGAGAAGGTTAGGGCGTACCCTGCAGGCGACGCGCAGTTCTTTTGGTACTGGGGGAACTGTGAGAAATGGGCGACCAGTAACCGAAATGAAAGTGGGAATCATGAATGTCATGACCCTGACAGGCAAGGTGGAGGAGGTGGTAGACTTCATGGAGAGGGAGAATGTTGGATTGATGGGGCTGAGTGAAGTGAAATGGAAAGGTCAAGGAAGGAAGAAATTTAGGAAAGGATATACATTATACTGGAGTGGTGGCCAAGAGGCAAAAAATGGCGTGGGACTGATAACCTCGAAACAACTGGAGGAGTATGTTGAAGTGGTCGAGTGTGTGAGTGACAGAATAATGAAAATTAGAATAAAGATGAAAAATGACGTGATGGACTTCATACAAGTGTATGCACCACAGACTGGAAACACAGAAGAAGATATTGAAGTATTCCTGGAGGATGTAGAACGAGTAATTTCAGATGTAGAAGTGGTGATCATGGGAGATAAGAATGCACAAGTCCAAAATGAGAGACAAGGAAAGGAAGAAGTCATTGGACCATATGGATATGGGAAAGAACCGGGAAGGAGAGGAACTTTTAAACTTTTGTGAAAGGAATGGACTGATAGTGGGTAATTCATGGTTTCGGAAGAAAAACAGCAGGAAAATTACGAGATATGGTTGGGGCGATAGAAGAACAAAATCAGTAATTGACTACTTTCTGGTGGAAAGGACTAATCGCAGAAAGCTGATAGATGTGACAGCTTTACCAGGAGAAGCATTTGATGGGGACCATAGAGCTGTGGTGGCAAAATTTAGATGGGAAAAATTGGAAAACCTAAAGAAGATCAGAGAAAGTAAAATAAAAGTATGGAAATTAAAGACAAAACTGTACAGGAAGATTTTCAGGAGAGATTGAAGCAACAAATCCCAGTTACTGAAGTGGAAAACATAGAAGAGGGATGGTCCCACTTTAAAAAGGCATTTGTTGGTGCAGCAAAGAGTGCTTGTGGTAGGACACCAACTAGAGTGAAAGAGAAGGAGATACCATGGTGGAATGAGGAAGCGAGGAAAGCAGTGAAAGAAAAGAAGTCTGCATGGAAAGAATGGAATAGAGATCAAACAGAAGAAAGCAAAAGGAAGTATCACGACAGCAAACGGAGGTGTAAGAAAGTGGTAGGAGAAGAAAAGAAGAAAAGTTGGGGAGAATTTACACGAAGAATGGAAACAGATGTAAGTGGCAGTAAAAGGATGCTGTATGGACTTCTAAGTAAGAGGAAAGAAAGAGTTACTACAAAGCTAGTGAAAAAGGAAGATGGAGAGTTGTTAACACACCCAGAAGAGATAAAGGGACCATGGAAGGAGTATTTCGATAAGCTATTGAATGTGAGCAATTGTACTGGTGAGATGGAAGTGACAACCTGACGACTCTATAACAGAAGATGATATAACAATGCTGGAGGTGGAATTAGCAGTACAGAAAATGAAGATGGGAAAAGCAACAGGGGTGGATGAAATCTGTGTAGAAATGAAAAAGGCTGCTGGACCTGTAGGTATGCAATGGTTGTATCGACTGCTAAAGTGTGTGTGGAAACGGAAATGTGTACCAGAAGACTGGGAGAAAGGGCTAATAATACCAGTGTTTAAGAAGGGGGACAAGAAGGTGTGTGATAACTATAGAGGGATCACCCTCATATCACAGATAGTAAAAATACTGGAAAGGACATTAGAAAGAAGAATGAGAAGAAATGTGGAAGGAGAGTTGCAAGAGGAACAGTATGGCTTCAGGAGTGGAAGATCCACAGTGGACCCAATCTTTAGCTTGAGGCAGGTGATGGAAAAGAACTGGGAATATGGAGAGGATTTGATCATGACTTTCATAGATCTAGAAAAGGCATATGATAGTGTCCCCAGAGAGAAGGTATGGGAAACCATGGTTAAGAAGAGACTGGGAAGAGAAATGTTGGAAATGGTGCAAGCAATGTACAACAACTGTGTTAGCAGGGTACTGACCCCAGTTGGAAAGGCAGATTGGTTTAGGAACAAAACTGGACTAAGACAGGGGAGTGTGCTGTCACCCCTCTTGTTCATAATGGTGATGGATGAAATTGTAAAGGAAACAAAGGAAGCATATGGACATAAGGAAACGAAGTTACTGTTATTTGCAGATGATATTGTGGTCTGGGGAAGGAACACCGAAGAAGTGCAAAAACAACTAGATGCACTGAACGAAAATATTCAGAAGTACAGCCTGAAAATCAGTATAGAGAAAAGCAAGACCTTGGTGATGACAAGAGGGGAAAGACAAGGAAAGGGCACTGTGAAAATTGGAAGTCAGAGTTTGGAAATTGTGGACACGTTCAAATACCTAGGAAGTGAATTGATGCAAACTGGTAGGTTAAACATGGAGATTGGCAGGAGGGTATAGCAGAGCAATGCATTCTATCAAAGTGTAAGAAAACTTGTTTGGGATAAGGAAGTACCATCATCATCATCATCATCATCATCATCATCATCATCATCATCATCATTTCCCCTTATCCAGCTCCTGCCGGGTCGGGGTATTTATGGCACTTCTCCACTTTCCTTCCACCATTCTTCTTCCACGATCTTGTCCCAGTCCAGATTTCTTTTTCTTATGCTGTTCTTAACTGAATCAATCCACCTTGTTCTAGGTCTTCCTCTTGCTCTCTTACCCTTGCACTTTGCCTCCAGCATCTGTCTTGGTATTCTATTTTCCTCCATCCTCTTTACATGTCCAAACCACCTTAGTTTATTCTTCTCAATTCTCTCATTTAGTTTAAGGAAATACCAAGGAAAATCAAAAGTGTACTATGTTCCCATATTAACTTATGCAGCTGAGACTTGGACCCTGACAAGCAGGCAAGAGAGTAGAATCCAAGCCAGTGAAATGAAATTCCTAAGAAGTATGAGAGGAAAGACAAGGAAAGACAGAGTGAGGAATGAAGATGTTAGGAAGGAAGTTGGGATGGGAAAACTAAATGAGAGAATTGAGAAGAATAAACTAAGGTGGTTTGGACATGTAAAGAGGATGGAGGAAAATAGAATACCAAGACAGATGCTGGAGGCAAAGTGCAAGGGTAAGAGAGCAAGAGGAAGACCTAGAACCAGGTGGATGGATTCAGTTAAGAACAGCATAAGAAAAAGAAATCTGGACTGGGACAAGATCGTGGAAGAAGAATGGTGGAAGGAAGGAGGAAAGTGGAGAAGTGCCATAAATACCCCGACCCGGCAGGAGCTGGATAAGGGGAAATGATGATGATGATGCGTTATTGATACGCAAGCCTACACACAAATGATTGAAGTGTTGTTTTAAAGAAGCCTTTGTGACTCAAATATCAACTAAAAAAAGTCCTCTCGGCACGCCGGAAGGCGGAGGTAGATTTCACCGGACAAACTTGGGGATAGGCGAAAATAAGCAGAATACCGTATATACCCGAATACCACCCGCACATTTTTAAACAAATTCGGACGTGAAAAATTGGGGTGCGGGTCTTATTTGAGTCATCCAAATTTGAAAGATCTAAATTGCCCGCCGCCCGCGATATCGGGTGTTGCGAGTATCCGCTAGATGGTGCTAGCCTTGTTCCGGCTATAACTTTGTTTTACCGTAAGCACGCGGCGTCATACAGTCACACGCACGTTCTCCGATTGTAAACATGAATGCTACGAAACGTTTGCGGTTATTTACTGTGAGTGAGAAATTGAAAGTTGTGAGGGAAGCTGAAGTTATTGGAAATCGTGCCCGGTAGGAAATATGATATTGACGAGTCATGTATTCGTGATTGAGCGGGATGACGTCTATGCTGCGTGAACCGCCCGTTCAAAGCAGCCTTGAAACTGCTGTATACGGAGCGGATGGCGGCCGATTACCACTCGCAGACTCCAACTGGTCGTATTCGGCGCCCGAAAGTTCAGCTGCTGTGTTCGTGGATTTTGACGGCATGGAATCGTATCTCTGGAGATCTCATACGGAAGAGCTTCAAGAAATGTAGTATTTCGAATGCTATGGATGTCAGTGATGACGACATTTAGTGGGAAAGTGATGGTGATAAAAGTTCCGAAGTTGGTACTTCTGATGACTATGAATGAAGTGTTTGTGTACTTTTATTTGTATTTTTAATCGTTTGATGTGTGTTATTTTAGGACGACTTCAAAACTCTTGGAAACTATTTTGGATAAGTGCTATTCTGTTTATTTAGTTAAGATAGTAAATAATTTTCAGTAAAAAATATTTTTTTTTTAAATTTTGTTCTTCAAAATCAGGGTGCGGGTCTTATTCGGGGGCGGGTGGTATTCGAGTAAATACGGTATGCAGATTTTCGTAGAAGGATCAGACCTCATTTATTGCGAGAAGGTATTTTATAATTGGAGCTTAATTAACTTTGTTTTTAGTCATTTTATGCTTATTTTAAACATTTTATTGTCTTATGGGAACGGTAACCTTGTCATTTGGGGTCCATTTTTATACTTGTGGTCACACTATCCTTATGCAAGTTTCGACACTGATGTCTAACTATGTAACGGTCTGTTACTTCTTCACGCAAAATTATATCTCCCGCAGAGATTTTGGTTGGTTCCTCAGTTTAGGGGCTGCGACAACGCGGTCGTGTAACCCCGTGTACTTTGGGATGGCTGTATTAGTCTGTAATTCAGGTAAGGACTGCAGACGGTCACTTTCAAGCAGTAGTTCCTAATGTTGCTACCAGGTACTAACATCAACGACACCTAGCTGTGAACTTGGCTACTAGATGCCACCGCAACCAGCAACTCGCAACGAACGTTGGACTTCCCCTCCAAAGGAAAGCATACTGAGGGATTTTTAGCGCTCTTAGAAAATCCGACGACTTGGCCGGCTTTGAACTCGCGACCTTGGGCATAGACATTCAGCATGCAACCAGTTACGTCACCGAAGCCGCTTCACACTTAGATGGAAATCTGAATCTGATCTCGTGCAAGTGCATTATCTTGGCAACGTCTGATGGCTCATCCCTCATCAATTTAGTAGTGTTGCCATGGCAACCACTGATAGGTCTTGGCATTTTCTTATAATTCCGAAGTTATTTTTCTCATCCCTTGGCATAATGGTGGGTTATATCAAAAATTCTTTCAGACAAAAGTTTTAGGTAATTATTAGGGGAATATTTGTAGCAGTTTTGCTAGCCCACACTGTTGGGTGATAAATGTAACTGTTTACCTTTGCCTAAGCTATGTTGTTTTAATGGGCGCCAAGACCTCAATGCAATGTTGAAATCTAAATTTGTATTTAACAACGTCTAGCTCTGGCAGAACACCTTCAAGACTCTATTCACTCAGATCGTGGTATGATTTGATCATTAACCCAACAAACAATTGTATCAGGAGAAGGAATTGGTCTATATCTAATGCTACCTACTGAAAGCAAAGATTGCATTGTAAAAGAAATGAATTTATTATATAAAACAAGTATAGCAAAATTAATAATAATAATAAGAACAAAATTTAAATTGGAGCGTTGTGATTTGAATATTACCGATAGAAAATTACGTGAAAACGGAGTCTGATAAATTGATTTTACTCTTATTTCCAAGCTATGAAGTTACTGAAATATGAAATGTAAAACAAAGAAAAATGAGAGATTGCGTATTTCTGCGTCATTTGCGCTTACCACTGGAAATTGCCAAAGCATTTCCCTCGTACTTGATGATGCCGTGAGCTTCCCACAGTCTCCTGGACGTCGTCATCTCCGTCGGAATTTGATGATATTCTGGTAGATTAGAGAATTCTATGGTCCGTACCTCGGACCCAAACACTCGTACAACCGCACTGGTTAAGTTTTGCAAAAGTTAGTCTTCAACTCCACTGAACATCGGAGCGACACGCACTTCCAACCGTACTCCGCAAGTTCTACACAGATAGTCCTCGTTCCACGGAACATCGGAGCGTCCCCCGCGTATAACCATACTCCGCAAGTATTTCACAGATAGTCCTCGTTTCACGGCGCGTCGAACGATATATGCACCTGTTGGCTCCCCCACCATGGTACCGACATCTAGCTTACGTCGTCCTCACTGATTGGCTGAGCACGCCTCCAGTTCCCCTCCTCTGCCTCATTACACTCGGCGCGCGAGAGGGAGAAGTCGTTATCCGTTCCAACAATTCGCCTTTTCTAGACCTTGCGACCCAGCCTTGCGTAATACTTCTCGACAGGAATCAGCTTGTATTCGAATTCCCAGTGAGTCATGTCTCTCAAATACCCTAACTGACAAAACTCCGTAAAATTCCGTAATCACATAATTTTCTATAATATTGTCGTTCGTAATAATTTGCTTGATAGCGTTTTCTAAGACATAGAAAACCTATCTGAACGCTAATAATTTTTATAAAATGCTCCGAAAATACCTTAATAATAATTATAATAAATTAATAATAATAATAAATTACCATGAAATATTCTCTTGGCTGTATAATTTGCCGCGTAAATAAATATAGAATGGCTTCCTACTGACTTATGCCAGTTGCATAAAACCCCTCGAAAAACACGTTACATATTCGCCTCGGATCATCGGATGATTTACCGTGACGACTGTCCATTATCCGATTATCCCAGACACGTTAATAAACCCCATCCAAAATACATATTACATAAACGAAATCACCCTAAATTACAGATATATACACTCATATTTTTTCTTCACGCACTTTGCGTCAAAGTTTGTTGTCACTATGGATTGCACTTTGCAACCAGTCCAATGTTTTACATATGGAATAGTGTTCCACGGATATTTCCGCCTCTCAAATTTCTCTATGTTGGAGAAATAGACATAATTAATGTGTGAGCACTATGTATTTATGATGTCATATCACACGCATTGAAGGTGTTCTGATATATTTATATCACCATAGAACTCCCTAATTTCACTGGAGGTCCCCTCCTTATGGTGAAATGTAATCTCACTTATCACTGAGCACACGATCACACTACTGTGGCAGCGCCTCGTGACCATAATACTTAATCTCTCTTTAAAGTAGATTAAATTAATATTGACTTCTGAAAAAAAAACAGTAAATGCGCATTACATATAACACCAAATATTTCTGTGCCGTAATCGCCCTGTCTTGTTAAGTTCCAGTTAACCATATTCTACTTAATACTAGTTCTCAACACAGACCATTTCTCCTCACACAAATAATACCATTGTACAAATTATCTTAAATTACACACTTACAAATCTTACATGGCGAGGCCGTAAACAGAAATCACGTGTGCTGATATGTATGAGTTTCATGACGGACTGTCTCGCATTCTGATGACCCATCTTTTGCCTCGTGGACGCCTTAAGCAAAAATACCATGTACAAGCGCTCACCCATCTCTTGGAGGCAAATGGGAATTCACCAGCGCTACCAAATTCTGGCCTTGGTGTATCGAGACATTTTAGTGCTCAAGAGCATCCGACAATCCCGTCATATTTCCCTGTACCTTAAAAACTCTCATTTACTTACATACTACCCCCCTGTGCGACTTCTGATACGCCTGCCTTGAAGACCAGCTCCTCCCACGCACCAAATACCACACTTACTCATTTGATAGGCTGGCTCGCCAGCTAAACACACTCACTTTATGACACATATTTTCGTAGACTATGTATATTAGACGTCCCATATAATCTGTTTCCCTCACTATTCTCCAGCACATATGCTGTTTTCCCAATACGTTTGGAAACTATAAATGTTTCTGCGTCACCTGCTTCCAGCCTTGCAAGTGGCTCCCTTAAATGAACGTCATCACGTTGCTCTGCCTACCTATTTCTCAGTATCTGTAACGATGCCCTGTTGCTACTGTCCACACATGCTAACCCTACTTTCCTCTGGTGTCACACCTCTACACGACACTCTATGACCTAAAAATGTCACTTCTGACTGACAGAATGACGACTTAGACAGCTTCAAAGTGAACCCTGCCTGATCTAACTTCTGAAAAACTATATTTAAATGACGTAGATGCTCCTCAAAACTGCGTGAACTAATTACCATATCATCTATGTAAATGGTCTATCTTCGTACAAAAGTGGCACTTGCCAAAAACTGGAACTCAAATCTACACAAGTGAAATACTTCTTCCCCTCAAATGTTTGCATTAATTCTTCTATTGACATAGATTTCAGCTGATCTGAACTAATTCTATTGTTAACCAAACGAGCGTCTAAACAAATACGAACAGTGCCGTCGGTCTTGGGTACCGTTATCAAAGAATTAACATACGGACTGTTAGAGTGCTCAATAATCCCATCTTCAAGCATCTGATTAATTTGTGCCTCAACTGCACTCTGATAAGCGAAAGGTACAGGATATCTATGTCCTGTGAATACTGACCTATCAATAACGTTCAATGAATGGGTATAGCAATTGGCCATACCAATGCGATCCTCAAACACTCTCCTATTACACCATAACACATCATAGAGCCGAACACACTGTTCATCCTCTATATTTCCCTGAAATGCAGCCTCACGTAACGAGTCCTCTAGACTTCCGTTCGTAATCACACTGCCCACAAAACATGGAGAACCCCGCTCTACGGCTGGCGATATCTCATTTAAAGTACAAATCACACCTACAATACTACTTCTCTGAATATGGTCATTGAACGCTACTTCTACTTCAGAATCTCCCCATTTAAATTTCAAACTCCCTACATCATAACATAAGTTACCAGACACTCTACTTAGCCACTCTGAACCCAAGATAACACTGAATACTAAATTTGGAATTACAAGACAAATCTGCTTCTCTACATGATTATTAATTTTAATGTCTACTAAAACTTGCTTAGAAATTACTTTAGACCTCTTCCCAACAGCTGTGATAACAAAAGTGCTTTTAATTGGAATCTCCTCAAAATTTACTCCAGTTCCTTTCATTTTATCATAAAATGCACTACTTATGCAACTCTTCATACAACCACTATCAATTAAAACATCTGTGTACGCCTCGGACACGTTAAATTTAACTATGGGGCTCTTACTAACCACTTCCTGAATAATACCTTCATCATTTAGTTCATGTAATAATTCATTTCTCACATTTAGGTCATAGGGTTCCTGTATAATTGTATGGACAGGGCATGCTACAGACTGAGATTCTGACCTTACTTCGCAGCCTGGTTCGCGTTTAAAGAACCGCTACAGCTGGCCGTAGTACTACTAACTACTAAACTGGTCTGGTTGTTCTGGGCTGTGTTGTCATTGTTTGGCTGTATATTACTACCACTAGGCTGTCCTCTTCCTTGACCCCTATTCTGGTTGTAATTATTGTCATTATAATTTCTCCCTTGATTTCCCCTGTAATCATTGTTCCTCCCTTGATTTCCCCTGTAATCATTGTTCCTCCCTTGATTTCCCCTGAAATCATTGTTCCTCCCTTGATACTGATTACCATAGCCATTTCCTCTGTTCTGATATAGCTGATTATTATTATTTCTATTTTGAGCGTTGGCCCCTTCGCCACCGTTCCCTTGAACTTCTTGATGCCTGGCTTCATTAGGTCTATTATTATTATTACCCTGGTTCCGATTGAAATTTTCCTCATAACCCCCTCTCCCTAGTGCATCAAATGTGCTTAACAAGTTTTCTACTTGTGATATAGTCTTTACCTTCTGGATACAAGCAGCCTCCTTGATCCTATAGGGAAAGTGCCTAAGTAGCAACCTTACCACATCACTTTCCTCCTTCAAGCCATCCAGATATTTACACACTAATACCTGCCCTAAAAAGTATTCGGTCATGGTGGAGCTTCCTTTAGGGTTATATTTACCACACACTACTCCCTCACGATGCTGCGACTGAATAACCTCATTCCAGAACTTTTCACAGAATTTCATTTTAAAATCATTAATATCAGTAAACTTGTCTCTGTAGACAGCAAACCAATTCCTCGTTTCCCCCACAAACACTTGTTCTAAAATTTCAACTACCTGGCACCACTCAATACTACCATTTTCCAACCTCTCCCCGAATTTATTTTCTATAGTGTTCATGAACTCCATTGGGCACCCCTGTCGATTGCTGAACTTACCCAGTTCTACCTCCCTGTGTGTGCAATTCACAAAAACTGGCCTATTCTGACTATTTTCTTGCCTGATCCCAGCTTTTAATTTTAATTCTAATTCTGCAATTTTCTCCTCAGCCTTCCTCTCAATACTGTTTACTGTTAATTTAATGTTTCCTTCTGATTCTTCTACTTTATCATATAGCTTTGCTTGTTTCTCCTCAATCTTGCTAATGCTCTCTCTATTACTCTCTCTTAAATCATTTACTTCTGCAAATATTTGCGAGTGGACTTTCTCAATTCTACCCCCCAGCTGTTCCTTAACCTCTTTAGTTGCTACCTGAATTTTGTCAATTTCTCCCCCCAATTGCTTTTTGACCTGCTGTGTTTCCAGTTGCACTAGTTCTTTTAAATTTTCAGCCTGTGTACTGATTCTAATTTCTAACTCCTCCTGTACTTTTCCTAATTTCTTGTCTACATCTGCAATGATCTCTTTAACCTTCTCTTCCATTACTCCTCTGATTTCTCCTCTAATCTGCTCCATTTTCACACTAATTTCCTTGTTCTTATCTAATTTTGCATTATTCTGTTCTAATTTTGCATTTAAAGCTTCTGTACTTTCTTTATTTTCCCCACTGTTTTGTTCTAATTTAGCGTTGTTTTGTTCCAGTTTAGCATTTAAAGCGTCTGTACTTTCTTTATTTTCCCTACTGTTTTGTTCTAATTTAGCGTTGTTTTGTTCCAGTTTAGCATTTAAAGCGTCTGTACTTTCTTTATTTTCCTTACTGTTTTGTTCTAATTTTGCATTTAAGGCATCACTACTAACTTTGTTCTGATACATGAACTCGAGAAGTAAAGTTTTTAATTCTGGTTGGCCGCCTACACTCCCTGTTTCAGTATCGGGATTTACCTCCGCTACCCCGGTACTACCATCACTCGACATACTGCTCGTATCATCACTCTACAGTTGATGACCACTACGCAACCTCATCTGTCTTTCTTTCTCATCCCCCATAATGATATACACTGATAGAGACAAATAACCCCCAAAATACAGGCACAGAAATATATACCCTTCTCCTTCCACAAATGTTATTAGGTTTTCAGCCCCACGTTGTCGGCGACAAATGTAGCAGTTTTGCTAGCCCACACTGTTGGGTGATAAATGTAACTGTTTACCTTTGCCTAAGCTATGTTGTTTTAATGGGCGCCAAGACCTCAATGCAATGTTGAAATCTAAATTTGTATTTAACAACGCCTAGCTCTGGCAGAACACCTTCAAGACTCTATTCACTCAGATCGTGGTATGATTTGATCATTAACCCAACAAACAATTGTATCAGGAGAAGGAATTGGTCTATATCTAATGCTACCTACTGAAAGCAAAGATTGCATTGTAAAAGAAATGAATTTATTATATAAAACAAGTATAGCAAAATTAATAATAATAATAACAAAATTTAAATTGGAGCGTTGTGATTTGAATATTACCGATAGAAAATTACGTGAAAACGGAGTCTGATAAATTGATTTTACTCTTATTTCCAAGCTATGAAGTTACTGAAATATGAAATGTAAAACAAAGAAAAATGAGAGATTGCGTATTTCTGCGTCATTTGCGCTTACCACTGGAAATTGCCAAAGCATTTCCCTCGTACTTGATGATGCCGTGAGCTTCCCACAGTCTCCTGGACGTCGTCATCTCCGTCGGAATTTGATGATATTCTGGTAGATTAGAGAATTCTATGGTCCGTACCTCGGACCCAAACACTCGTACAACCGCACTGGTTAAGTTTTGCAAAAGTTAGTCTTCAACTCCACTGAACATCGGAGCGACACGCACTTCCAACCGTACTCCGCAAGTTCTACACAGATAGTCCTCGTTCCACGGAACATCGGAGCGTCCCCCGCGTATAACCATACTCCGCAAGTATTTCACAGATAGTCCTCGTTTCACGGCGCGTCGAACGATATATGCACCTGTTGGCTCCCCACACCATGGTACCGACATCTAGCTTACGTCGTCCTCACTGATTGGCTGAGCACGCCTCCAGTTCCCCTCCTCTGCCTCATTACACTCGGCGCGCGAGAGGGAGAAGTCGTTTTCCGTTCCAACAATTCGCCTTTTCTAGACCTTGCGACCCAGCCTTGCGTAATACTTCTCGACAGGAATCAGCTTGTATTCGAATTCCCAGTGAGTCATGTCTCTCAAATACCCTAACTGACAAAACTCCGTAAAATTCCGTAATCACATAATTTTCTATAATATTGTCGTTCGTAATAATTTGCTTGATAGCGTTTTCTAAGACATAGAAAACCTATCTGAACGCTAATAATTTTTATAAAATGCTCCGAAAATACCTTAATAATAATTATAATAAATTAATAATAATAATAAATTACCATGAAAAATTCTCTTGGCTGTATAATTTGCCGCGTAAATAAATATAGAATGGCTTCCTACTGACTTATGCCAGTTGCATAAAACCCCTCGAAAAACACGTTACATATTGTCCATTTTGTACGGTTTTGATATTGTGCCTATTAAGAGAGATATGATTAATGTTTCCTGAAAAACCCACTTTTTCCCACCCCTTTGGTCAATGGTTGGTGCTATAAAAAAACTCTTCAAAACATAAATTTTTGGGCTTTATCCGACACATAGTATGGACATTGAACGGATTCGATATTTCACATATTAAGAGAGTTATAGCAATATTTCACTTTTTCGAAAAAAGCCCCCTATATTCACCCCCTTCGACCGATTTAGCCCAGTAACGAACTCGACCGAGATCCTATAGGTATACATATTCGGTAAAAAATTCTAAGTGATTGGTGCAAAATTACGGCAGTTATCGTGTCCACAAGAAACTGATATACATATATATATACATACATAACTTATATATAAACTTTTGAACTGACGGTGGTTTTGGGGTCTGGGGATGTGAAACGCGAAGATATGTCGAAATTTTCCGGAAGTCGAAACATGGGACCCATTGCAATAGTTAGCTTTCTAATGAAATCTACCTAAAACACCGTCTGCAATTTTACTGCGGCGAAGTTGTCTATACTCAATATGCTTTACAAAAAATACTATCGCGAGCTCTCCCACTTAGAAACAGGTAGCCTGAGGAAATTTCTCTCATTAACGATAGAGTGCTCACCCAA
The DNA here is from genome assembly GCA_946902985.2 of Meconema thalassinum. Classification (NCBI taxonomy): domain Eukaryota; kingdom Metazoa; phylum Arthropoda; class Insecta; order Orthoptera; family Tettigoniidae; genus Meconema; species Meconema thalassinum. Next base: position 55,701,102 of record OX336400.1, read on the forward strand.
AACCGCAGCGGGAGTATGATCTAAGATAACACAGCACGTAAATTTCCGGTTAAAAATAAGCAGGGTTTGCAGAGCAACCGCTAGATGGCCCTTGCTACCCCATCCGCGATATCATGACGTCTAGGACTAAGAGCAGACTGGGAATTTTAGTAGTGGATGGAAAGATTTTTATAATTAATTAACAGTGGTCATTTTCCAGCAGTTTTCAAATTGTTCGCCATTTTCCAGGAGTTTTCCAGACCTATTAAAAATCCAGGAGTTTTCCAGGATTTCCAGGTTTTCCTAAGAATATGAAATGTTCAACGCTCTCAAAACTATGCTTGCCAATAAGGAGAGGTAACCGATTCTCAAACACGCCAATATTCCTCTTCAATACACAGATGTGCAAATTATGAGACGCAATGGTAATGAGACGCAATGGTTGTCTTCCAACATTTACTTAGTACGTTTTGTGACTTAATGATACAGCGTAGTCACTCGTCCTGCTAGAAGGACCTTCCGGAAGTACTTTTGTACACAGCGGCGCGTCCTTCCAGCAGGACTTTGGACCCTTATGGCAAATGTTTGAACTGGCCTTCCAGCAGGACGCGTCCTTCCGGCAGTACTTTGTGTAATCGAAGCGTAATAATAATGATGAAGATCGGTACTGGGCAAACAATAAAAGTCTGTAAATATTCTAAAACAGTGTAATATGACTCATATTGACTAATACAATAACTGTCTCGTAATCACTTATTGACTGTAAAATGTATAAATGTATGAAGTATAAACGTGTATTCTTACAGTACAGAGACTATATAAATGTATGAGAAGTATAAAAAGTTGTACACATTTTAAGATCTAAAATAGGCCATATAAAATGTATTAAAAATGGGATTTATTTCCCTACAACTTTAGCCATTTCAAAGAAGTAATATCTAAACTATCTAAAATTAACATCTAAAATAAATAAATAAATGAATGAAAAAATTGTCCGATTTCTTGCTTTTCGACTGTAGTCATTTCAGTACACATCTACGTAAGTACCAAGACAATTAGTGGTATCATAATTACTAGCAAATAACGAGCGACTCCATGCATCGAAATAGGTAACAAAAACATAAACACTGTCACCCTTACGTATAATCGCCGCCATTACTGAACGGTCAGAGCTACCAACTTCAGATTTGCATGCGCTGATTCGTTATATTTAGTTCTTTATAATGAAAAAAAGAATGGTCTTCCCAGCAGGGCGCTTCGTCCCCATATAAGCAATTGAATTACGTACTCAAATGAGGTCGTAACGTCCTGCCGGCAGTGCCTTGTACGTTCTATCATTAATACAGTAGAAATGTTTTGCGAGGTGCTGAAATTATTTCAAATGTTTAATTAACAGTCTTAATAACATTTGTTTAATGAATCTGACAGTAAACTAATTGTTTACAGTATCCACTAAAAGAGGGGCCTCGTTAATGCCACACATTTTGTTTGAGTACTGTATTCCAGTTTTCGTGTGGATTTAGGCCAGAGAGATTGGAAGTGTTGTTACTGATTGTCCACTCTTGGACTATTCAAAGATTCAAGGGCATTGGACTAAAATTGTCTGATTTAGAGGATACAATCCAAAGTTAATGAGAAAGAGAAAAAATAGACCCAGCTCAGGTCTCCCTCAGAACCTCTAATTTCAAACATTTCCCGTTGCAATTCCTTATGGGAAACGTAATACCACAGGGGAGAAAACGTTACTACTGTCATCGCGGCAGGAGATTGCAGTTGAGCACGTTGTGACTGGGTGCGAGGGGCCTTGCAGTACGCATGCGCGGTCCGCCTATTCCTAACTTAAATATATCAGCTTCCCGCATACCAATGGTTGTCATTGCAGCAGGCGACAGTCAGTGAAAGAAGGAATGTGCTGAGTGAGTGAAGCAAGTAGTGACCAACTGAATGTTTTTGGCATGCGTGATACGCAGTGAGCGGGAAGACCTCTGCAGTTCAAACCCGACTGCAAACTCCTGGCGCGATATCAGTAAGGTAGCATAGTAAAAATCAAATTATTTTGAAGCAATTATTGTGACGGATTAGAAAGAGAAGACTAGGATCCTTTGGGCACATCATATAATAATAATAAAAATAATAATATCGTATGGCCTTGGGTGCCGGATGCAAGCTTTGTAATTTGACACCCAGAGGGTAACTTGCATGTCGAATTTCCTTGTTCTTTGAATCACTATAAAAGTCAATGAGGTTAGATATCCAAGGTCCTTGAACACTAGTGCTTTCTAGTAGAGAAATGAGGAACTTGGTGTTGGCGGAAACTCCCGAGATTAATTTTGCATTTTGAAGACGGCCTACTGAATTCAAATGGGTTCTTTGACATGCCAACATCGTACGAGATGAGTGTAGTATTTTTGCCGCCTTTCAAAAATCACTTACCGCGGCCAGGAGAGAACCTGCGATCTTGGGGTTCGTAGACCGACAAGCTATCCACTCACCCACCGTGGCAAGCTAGGGCACATCATGAGAATGCCAGATTCACGTCTTCTAAAACAACTAGTCCAGTACAATCTTGCTTCAAAAAACACGACAACTGGATGCCAACGGTTAAAAGAAATCAGAGAGGACTTCAAATAAATTGGCCTAACAACAGAAGATGCTGCAAATAAGAAAAGTTTCAGCACTTTTCATTTTCCACTCACAAAAAAGAAAATTCCAAAAAGAATATCTTCCGCCCAAGAAAGGGCAAGAAGATCAATATGAATGGAGAAGTACTGGGAGGACCGCAAGGCTCGTACAGTTCCTACAAATCGACGAACTAATGGTTGGTTAAAGTGATCCTATGTGGTCTCAAAAGAAGAAGATTTGACGGTTTTGAGCCTAATAATTTGCACACCTCTGTACCTTGTATTGAGTTTTTTTTGTCATATATTTAGTTTTCTTGTCATTAATTCTAAGGCCAACAGCAAACACAAACATTGTGCATATAAATTACATGTAACAAATTATGAACGGACATTAGGGTGGCATACATAAATAATTCATGTAACATTTCTATCAGATAATAGGCTGATACATAATAGGGTACATTTGTGTTGACCAACTGAAAAAAAAAATATATATTAACAGACTAAAATAACATTGCTAAAATACTGACCTCTTCCAACTGTGGATGATTATCAATGATCTTCCTCACAACACCAATGATCTGCTCTGGAGACAAAGCCTGCAGAGCCATCTCAATAGTCCCTGTGCAGTTAGGAGGGTACTTCTCGCTGCGGCCCTTCTTAGAATTTGGTGACAACTAGAAGCAAACAATATACGGTACTTCAACTCAAACACAATGAACTTGCTAAGTAAAAAAAAGTTAGCATTGTGGTCTCTGTTCTAAGAGATACACTCCGAACATAGTGAATATTAATTTCTTCATTGGGTACGGCATCAGCAGTGCTTGGGTTAACCAGCCTCTGGGTTGAAGAATAAGCATGAATTTTACTGGTTCGCAAATATGAGAACATGCCTTACCTTCCTGACCTTCTCAGGTGTACCGAAGAGGTCCTTGGGATCCCCGAGTAGGAGTCTCTTGCGAGGTGTACTGCGCAGCACGATGGAGCACTTGCTGGGACTGCCTTTGACGGGAGTTCGGTTAGGAGCGGCCGGTCCGTTTTGTTTGTTGGCATCCACGTCCGGGCTCCAAGTGACGGGCAAGCGTCTCCGACCACGCTGCTGGATCACTTGCTCGTCCGGAGATGGAGACGGACTCACCAGAGACGAGGGCATGTTGATGCTCACGTTCATGTGCCATCGACCAGATAACATTGTGCCGTTCATCTCGCCGTCAGCTGGAGAAATTCCGATTATTACAAATGTTGTTCTTTTTACAGTCATACAGTCATGTGCAAGCAAAGAAGAACAGAAAAGTGGTGTTATGGTATTTCAAAAGAAAGAAAAGCTGCATCATAAGGGCTTTACAGTATTTGCTTGAATATAACTCGCCATTGCATATATCTCACACCCCATTTTTAAATATGAAATTGCAGGAAGAACGAATGCTCTCATCAATTTCTGACAGTCATAAAGATGATCATAGTACAGCAGAGCGTCAGAAATCTGAACGCCCGCTATAACTCTCTTAGTGCCAGGCCTGAGTGCTCACAGTAGGCCAAGAGTGCCAGACTGATTTAGAGGATTTTGCAGGTTCACACTCTCAGGGTTGTATAATTCACAATAACCAACACAATGGCTTCAAATTTTCCCTAAATGCTAACTAGAGAACTCCCTTACTTTTGAACTACACTTTACCATTATCATGCTCTTGTTTATTAAAAATAAAAATATTTATTGGAACATTTTCAAACCACAAAAAATAAAAGAAACTGAAATGAACAAAATATAATTAAAAAATAGACTCTCAGATAAGTAATGTTCACTTAAGTGTAATCTCCCATTCCAGATGAATCATCATCATCTTTCACAGTTTCCAGCCAATGGCCGGGTCTGTTTGGAACACAAGCCTCTCCAACGTCTTCTGTCTTCCCACCATCTCTCAGCCTCCATCCTTGTCCAGTGTTCTCTCTTCCTCACGCTTTCTTCCACCCCCTTCAGCCACCTGTCTCTCGGTCTCTTTCCTTCCCACTTCGTCTCGTGTACTCTCCTGGGTATCCTCTTCTCCTCCATTCGTTTTACATGTCCATACCATCTAAGTCTAGATTTCTCTATACCATCCTGTAATGGTTCCTCCTTCATTAATTCTCTGGTCCTCTAATTTCTTATTCTGTCCATCTTTGTAGCTCCAATACTGCTTCTCAAGAACCTCATCTCACTGGCCTGTATTTTGCTCTTCTGCCTTCCTTTCATAACCCAGGTCTCCGAGGCATACGTCGGGATAGGGACATAGTACGTCCGATATATGATCTTTTTGCTGTTTGAGGGACATCCTTGCTCCATAACAAGCTTCTCACACTCCTCCGAAATGCTTCTGCCTGCCTCCACCGCTCATTTATTTCTCTATCGTTTCTTCCATTCTCTTGTATCAGGCTTCCCAGATACTTGAAACTCTCCACTTTCTTCAGCTGTTCCCCACCAATTGTTATTCCCGTTGTGGTTCTTTCCTTCTGCCTTGTGATCACCATCTCACTCTTATTTATGCTAAATTTCATCCCATATCCTTGTATTATTCCTTCCCACACGTCCAACTGTTCCTGTACCTTCTCCTCCTTGTTTCCCCAAATCATCAAATCATCTGCAAACACCATTGCTTTCATCTTTCCTTCCCCAATTACTTGTGCCACTCGGGTCATTATGTCATCCATCACCACAATGAAAAGTAATGGTGACAGTGCACTTTCTTGTTTCAGGCCGTTTCTCTGTTCCAACCAGTCTGATCTCTCTCCTCCCACTTTCACACAGCTCACGCTTCCCTTGTACATCTCCTTTATCCTCTTAATAGTCCATCTCTCTACTCCTCTATCCTCCAGGGACTTCCATACTTTGTTTCTGCATACACTGTCATATGCTTTCTCAATGTCCAGGAAGGCCATCAGTAGATCTGTTCCATACTCATAGTGCTGTTCTTGTAACTGCCTTACAGCAAAAATCAAATCCACTGTGGACCTTCCTGCTCTGAAGCCATGTTGTTCTTCTCTCATCCCTCCTTCTATCCTTGTCCTAATTCTCTTTTCCAAAACTTTCTCGAAGATCTTTGCACAATGACTCATCAGTGTTATTCCCCGATATAAAATATCACTTTATTATGTACAATAGTTTGGCAGTTATCTTCACTATCTAAACACAACACACAGAAAAAATATTTACAAAAAATAGGCTTCAGGATTTACCCCTACCCTACCAGGTGAGGGTTGGTATTTTGCATCCTGTCCTACCTGAACTTCATGGAAATCGTGAAACTGCTGGATATTGTTGTCATCGCTACTACTGTCATTCTGATGGTCCTTATCACTGTCACTATCACTGTTTACCTTAGGCCTAAAACACGCGGTCAGATGTTTACATCAATCTCACCGCTATCACTTTCACTTTCCACTTATCTATTGGAGGATTTAATTCCTCATCCGAGTAATCATCACCCTCTTCTTCACTCAACTTGTTTACGTACATAGCCAGATCATCGCCGTCAACAAATTTACTTCTCCCGCTCGCCGCCATTTTACTCAATGTGTCATGGATGTTACACGGCGTGGAAGAACACAGATTTCTAAAATTCAATGAACCAGAACTAGGGTACTTGCGCGTCATCTAGCGACGTAGTTAAATACTATCCTTTCTCCGTGGAATCAACACATATGGTGCCGCCTCCTTACAAATCCAACCGTACTAAATACGTATAAAAGAGCGATCTGTTCAAACGACGATATATCGTTGTCTAGCACTCTAAAGGGTTAAGCATGTGAACTGTATTTACACGGCGCTGTGAGAGAACTATGAGCTTGGGAGTGTGTGTTTTGAACCGTCCACTCCCCTTCCCCTCAGCGGGCCAGTCTATTTTAAACCCTGTCAGTTCAGTTTCTTCACTTGTTCAGCAGTGTAGTTGTGGTTCGTAGTGCGTACATAATTTGTATTTTAATTACAGTACTGTGTGTGTGTGCCTTGCACAGTGTCGTATTATGGCGTCATCAGGGACACTGAAGAGGAAACAAATTTCTAACTATAGAAACCAAACACAAAATATTAAATAGACTTGAAAGAGCAAGATGTCTACCAAAACCAACTAACAGATTTCCCTGACAATTCCCTGATTTTTTCAGGATAAATCAGAAAATTCCCTGAGTTCAGTAGTGGCCATAATAAATATAAAAACAGAGTTTGTACTTAAAGAGCATTTCAAAAAGTGCCCGAACAATAAAGGGTAGCATGACAAAGTTGAAAAGATAAAAACAAAACAAAATATTTTTCTATATTTTGCCAATTTCAAAATTTTTCATCCAGAAAAACAATTGTACTTGCGAGTATTGAAAGTAGCTCGTCAATAGCAATGCTCTCAAAAATCGTACATTTACACGTTTATATACAAATACGCAGGTAATTTGTGTGCTCTTATCTTGCAAGAAATGAGAGCCTACTGATTTAACGTCAGTACGAACATACATCTACAACAACCACCAGAATATACTTTCCCCCCTATCAAATTTAATGCTTAATTTCCAATTATTCAATATTGGAACTTTTAAGACTAAAATTTCCTAGCGTCATCAAAAAACCCTGACAATTCCCCGAGTTTTCCAGAATTTAAAAATTGCCCGAGTAATCCACGTTTTCCCGAGTAGTCGACACCCTGAAAGAGGTCAAAACATTATGGAGTGTGTAAAGCTACCATCTCGGACATTAAAAAGGAAAAAGGTAGCATTCTGACTTTTGCCTCTAAGTCAGATTCAGACGATGGGTCTAAAGTAAGTAATTTTTATTTATCTTAACATTTTTAGTGTAACTAGCAATTTCTAAGTTATTTTCGAAAATCCGAACAAATCTGAAATCCGAATCCCCTCCAGTCCCAATTAGTTCGGATCTTCGACGCTCTACTGTAATTTTAAGATAGAAACCCCCCCCCCCCACACACACTGAACTTCACAAGTCTTGCCCGTGATGTTTATGTTCGTTTTGGCGGCATTGCTCTCCTTCTGTTGCATTGACGACAAATACCACTATTCTGTCTTCACGTTCCATTGTTGTTTCTCAGTCAAATGCGAGTAACACGGCTGGGTTTAACCTCAAACTGATAAAATACGCAGGAGACTATGATAATATAGCCTCGTACTCTTAGAGCTGTCAGTCAAGAATTCAATGTGACAGAATTTAATATTCGCTACTGGTGTATACAGAGAGACAAGGTGGTTTGATTACATATTGGAATTGTGTTAGGTCCATGGATGTAAGCCCATCTGTTTATTAATTTACAAGTTAGAGATACCAGGGTTTTTTGCCGTTGATTTACCCTCTTCATTTCTTCCTGGACAGACACCTTGTGGGGATGGTTTTACTCAGGCTTTATCAGAACATGAGTCTAGGAATCTCCGTCAACACATGACAACCTGGGCCATTTTACTAATCAAAAGGATGGAAATATCAGAACACAGTTTCAGGCTCATCTTCAGCAAGAAATATTTTTAAGGACATTCTTTTAAGAATACAACATAGTCTGAGTCGTTAACCACGTTTCTACTCAACGCACATATCATCATCATCATCTTGTACAGTTTCCAGCCCCAGGCTGGGTCTGTTTGGAACATAAGCCTCGCCACTTATTTCTTTCTTCCCACCATCTCTCCGCTGTCACTCTGGCCCAGTCCTCGCCTCTCCTCTTGACACATTCCTCCACTCCTTTCAGCCATCGATCTCTTGGTCTTCCCCTTGGTCGTTTCTTCTGCATCTGCATCTCATGTATCCTCTTGGGAATCTTCTTCTCATCCATTCTCTTTAAGTGTCCATACCACCTCAGTCTTGATGTCTCAATCCTACCTTGCAAGGGCTCCTCTTTCACCATTTCCCTGACCTTTTCATTCCTCACCCTGTCTCTTCTTGTTACTGCGATCCTACTTCGCAGGAAGTTCATTTCACCTGCCTGTATTCTGCTTATGTCTCTTTTCTTCATTGTCCACGTTTCTGAAGCATAGGTCAGTATCGGGATATAGTAGCTTCTGTATAACACTTCCTTGCTTTTTTGTGGGACATCTTTATTCCACACTAAGCTCCTAATGCTTCTCAGAAATGCTTCTGCCTGTCTGCCACGTTCCGTAATCTCTTTGTCATTTCTCCCATTTTCCTCCACTAGACTTCCCAAGTACTTGAGACTTTCCACCTTCTTCAGCTGTCCACGTCCAAGTGTTATCCCACTCATTGGTCTGTCCTTTTTCCTGGTCGTTAACAGGATCTCACATTTACTGATGTTGAACTTCCATCCGTACTCTCCCACTGTTTCTTCCCAAGCCTTCAGTTGCTCCTGGATTTCCTCCTCCTTGTTTCCCCAGACCATGAGATCATCTGCAAACACCATTGCCTTCATCTTATCTTCTCCTATCTTTCCTGCTATCCGTGTCATTACCTCGTCCATAACCACAATAAAGAGAAGGGGTGACAGCGCACTACCCTGTTTCAGGCCACTCATTTGTCTGAACCAGTCTGTACTTTCCCCTCCAACTTTCACACAACTCACACTTCCACAATACATCTCCTTCACTCTGCCTACAGTCTCTTTTTCCACTCCCATGTTTTCCATTGCTTTCCAAACCTTCTCCCTGCACACACACTCATAGGCCTTTTCGATGTCCAGGAAGGCCATCAACAGATCCTCTCCAAATTCGTAGTGGTGTTCCTGGAGCTGTCTCACTGAAAATATGAGATCCACTGTTGATCTCCCAGGTCTGAATCCATACTGTTCCTCTCTCAATTTTCTCTCCACTTTGGTTCGTATTCTACTTTCTAATAGTCTATCTTTTCATATATCTTGGCACAGTGAGGTATGAGTGTGACTCCCCTGTAATTTCTACACTCCTTTCTGCTTCCTTTCTTAAATATTGGGACAATTAATCCTTTCTTCCAATCTTCTGGGGTCTTTTTCTCCTTCCATATCACCCTCATCACACGGTACAGCCACTGTTTCCCAACCTCCCCTGCTGCCTTCACCATTTCAACACACTTCATCCACACCTGGTGCCCTTCCTCCTTTCATCTTGTCTATAGCCATTTCCAGTTCTCTCCAAGTCAGGTCCTTTTCCATTCCTGTGTTGTCTCCTCCATCTTCCAATACATTGTCTTCCTCCCTATGACCATTTGGATTCAGCAAATCCTCAAAGTACTCTTTCCACACTGTCTAGAGTGTCTCTTTGTTGTGTACCTCAGTTCCATTTTTGTCCATCATTACCACATCCTCTCGCAGACCTCTTCTCTTACTTTTGACCATCCCATAAAGTACTTTCTTATTTCCTCTGCTGTCTTCCTCCATCATCTCTGTCCACTTTACCATCCACTTCTTCCTCTCCTCTGCGACAATCTTGTTTGCTTCTTTCTTCTTTATCTTATAATCTTCCCTTGCCAGATCAGTTCTTTCCTGGAACCACACTCTGAAAGCCTTGTTCTTCCTTCCCACAGCTTCTTTTACTCTCTCATTCCACCATGGTGTCTCTTTACACCGCTTTCTGTTGCTTGTTCTTCCACATACTGCCACTGCAGCTTCCACCATTGTGTTTTTGAATTGCTTCCATTCCTCTTCCCCTGTTTTAGGATTGTCTGTTGGCATCTTTTCCCTTATTATCTTCTGGAATTCTTCCTTGACTTCATTTTCCTCGAGTTTCCATACTTTGATTCTCCTTTCCTGGTACTCTGTCCTCTTGCTATCCTTAACAACTCCCAGGTTCATTACAAGTATTCTGTGGTCGCTATCTAAGGCCTCTGATGGTATTACCTTTATATCTCTGACAATTCTCTTCATTTCCCAGTCGTACAGCATGTAATCTACCAAAGATTTCTTTGTTGAATCACTGCTGTACCACGTTACCTTGTGGCTTTCTTTCTTCCGGAACCAGGAGTTGCCTACCACTAAACCGTTTCTCTTGCAAAAATCCAGCAACTTTCTCCCTTCTTCATTCCTGCTACCCCATCCTTCTGCTCCCAATACATTTTCATATCCTTGCCTTTCACTTCCTACATGTGCATTCAAATCTCCCATGACAATGATGCTCTGACCATTCAACTGCTGTTGTAGCTCCTCCTCAAAGTCTTCCTTCTCTTGAGCTGTACATCCAACTTGAGGGGCATATACCTGGGCTATCTCCAGGCTTCTTCCCTTTACAGTTACTCTGATCTTCATGATCCTGTCACTTATTCCCTTTACCTCTTCCTTCATTCCATCTCTCACAACTACTCCTACTCCGCTGCTCCTTTCTTCACTGTTCCCACTCCAGTACAACCGGTACCCTTTCCTCAGTTCTCTGCGACCTTCTCCTTTTCATCTTGTTTCTGCCAAGCCCAGTACATCCAGTTTTCTTCTCTCCATCACATCTACAATCTCCTCCACTTTTCCTGTCAGTGTCTGTATGTTTAATGTCCCAACTCGTAGTCCATTAGCATATCCGGGTCGTCGTCGTTTGCATCCGTCCTTTCCGAGGCCTGTTCCTGGTTTGAAAGCAAATATGATATCCACTACTGGCTTGCTAGGCCTATCGTAGCTTCACCCGAGCCCCGTCAGCCGTCACTTTTCAGGGTTCCCATAGAGCCTTCACAGCTACCGTAGCGGTCCCGGGGCACACAAAGTCCCCACTGTACTTCACCCCTACAGGCAATCCCCTACTTCATGCCGTTGCCCGTCTCCCACCACGTGGAGGAGGGGTTGGACTTGTGGGAGACCTCAACGCACATATGACATTATATAATGGATTTTAATATACTTTTTTACGTGTTTATAACAGTTTTTAGTGATTTGTATGTCTTTAACTGCATGTTGATATGTTTAGTAATCCTCGTTTGAGTGTTGATATGAAAGGGCTGATGAAGGCTTCCCAGAGCTTGAGACATGTACCCTAAGGATATATTTTATTTATTGACAGAGCTCTTCGACACCATCTGTCATAGTTAATTACAGAGAGACACGTTAGAAACCGCTAACCAAACACACAAGGCGTTTTCAAATGTGGCAACACTAAAACAACACTCAGGATGTGATTGTCAGCTGTTATATTGGTGCTCCACAAGCTAAATAAGTAACTGTTAGGCTAGAACACTTAGAGATCTGCATACCTGCCAACCTTCAGAAGTCAAAAATAGGAAGATTTTTTTAAATATTAGATTTCATCATGCGCAGTATATAGTGGCGTGTGCAAAAGAGGGTACACAAACGACCTCAATCATCAAGTAGTATGTATAGCCAATATTTAAACGTAAGAGAACATAATTGTGTGTTTAAAGAAAATGCATACAATCATTCTGATGGATTACACTTCTCATTCGCTACCACATATTCAAGTTTGGTCAAACTAAAGTTAATTAGGTTACCAAGGACAACTTACCTAATTATGATTAGGTGATGTATATACATGTGGATCTTGAGACTGCTTACTAATTTAATGCAGACCTTGTAGCCAACTTTGCTCTCTTCAAAAATGCCCCGTCATACTGCTGCTGGTAGCAATTTCCACTCAGGCTTGATTTAACAACTAACAATTTGTTGAGGTTTTCGTCATTCAGAGATGATCCGAATTGTGTCCTTGTCTTCTTCACCTGGCTAAACAATCTCTCACATTCAACATTGCTGTGTGGGATTGTTAATATTGACAGCATTACTCTAGGTAGTCTGTCTTATATCAGACACCTATCTCCACCTCGTATATCCCCTATAGCAGACCAAGAAGAATCTGCTCTTTTTCCTTCCACAATAGAAGATGGCAAATCCGCCATTTGGAGAGCACAAAACTGGCATTGTAATGCATCCATTGCTTGGTGCTCATCTTCACTGTCTTTTTTTGGCAATATAATTGGAAACTTAGAGATATAATACTTCACGGCACTAAAGGAAGCAGTAGACAAAGATCTTATCTGTGCCACCTGAGCATTAACAGAAAACTCACTGTCCAAATTAAATGTATGAATAATATAATCAGAGACTGCAGTGAAGTACTTCCTGACGTGCAAATAAAAGACCTTCTCCTCAGGAGCCAGATTTTCTACACAACTAGGTGTTGTTGAACCAATTACCAAATAATCATCAGCTTTCTGATTCTCTCTTGTGTGATGGACCACTTCTAAAATTGTGCAATATTTCTTGATGGACACTGGCTTAACAAACCTACAGAGAATTTCCATCAGCAAATCAATCAATATGGATCTTAGGACATGGATGTGAGGTGCTTGCGATTGAAGAACGTTGTTATATTTTTCAAATGTAAGGATGGTAAATGCCAAAAACAAGCAAAATGCCTCATTTAACTTAGATGACAGAAAAAGAAATAGTCTCTCCTGTCTTGAAATACCAACAGTTTGACTTGATTCCGTCACTTTTTTCCCTTACAGAGTGAGAAGAAGAACTGCTCTCCAACTTCCTTTTGCCAATGATAACACGTGCTTTATCTTGTACTCTGTTGTTCACACTAACACCAAATTCCACTTCTGCAGGCTTATCTTCATGTGCCTTTACTTTGGGAATTTGGAAATACTTGAGCTGTTTTTGTGCCAGTGGACTGGTTCACCTCATCCTTAAAATATCTCAGCAGTGGCTTCCACTGTGCATTTACCCAAGGACACCAACGCGTGCACACATGCTTCAGTATTTTCCTAACATCAGTTTGGTAAAGAGCTTGATATAACTTCAGATCTTTCCTCTTGCAGCTTTTGTTTAAATAATAATAAATATCAATCATTATCTCAACAATTTTCACAGGAAGGGAATCAGCACCTTTCTCAGCAGCCAGATGAATTAAATGGCATGGGCATCCTACAACAATGATGTTTTTACACGGTTCTTAATTTCGCAGCAACATTTTCCCTCCCTAACATAACAGGGGCATTGTCTGCACTAAAAGCTATACAGTTTGCCATTGGAATGGCATGTCTTTCCAGAAGACGCAGAAGCAAATTACCAATGTTAGCACCAGTCGAGTCACCTTCCAAATTTTCCATGGACAGCAAATTATTTTCAATCATCTTCGATTCTTTGTTGAAAAATGACACGACGACAGGATACAGCTTACCATCAGTAGAGATCGCGAAAGGCCCATATTTAAAAATATTAATAATTTTTGAATCGGCGTCACGTGCCATTTCATGAACAATGGCGGATGTTTTTGTCCTGCCACAGGCATATTTCTTCGTAATTTCCGAATCCGTGAACATTTTTCTACGAGAGGTTATGTTCTACGATGAACGCCGTGAACAAACATTCTGCTCGAATGGTGCCATTGTCTTCATTCCCGTGAACAAAACACGTAGCTAATTTTTTGTTCTTCTGTAAACAACTAGCATTGTCCTTGTGCTTTAGAGTGTTGCTGTGAGTTATAATGTCAGTTTTTCCAACATGAGAAATATTAGATCGCAACAACACATGGAACATAGAGCAAGATGGTCTCCTCTAATAGATTGTAAAATGAATGGAAATTCAGTTTAATAGCTTTCTTTGAACACTTGGAGATAATGTGTTTCTGAGGTTTTGTCGCCATAACGTGACGAGAGAAACTTAAAACGCACGACACGAAACAATCATCGACACAACATTGAAATAGTTAACTACCGACGCACACCTCGATTAAATGCACTAAACGTGACGCTAGCCGAGTATCAACACGTGGCGTCAAACGGAGGAAGTCACAATCGCCGCGCGTAGCATACAAGGTTTCACCCATTCTGCTCAGTCACGTGGCCAGCCTCGACTACTCAGCATAGGCTTGACGCCTATTTGTCCGTGAAATACCACCAATCAGTATGCGGTGGACCGATCACCTGTCTCACCATTCCGAGATCGCAGCTATGGAGCTCACTGCCAAGTGAGGAACTTTAAAAAGGTTACACAAATCACAAAAGCATTCACGACTTACGAGAGAATCTCCTTGAGAATAGAAATTATTCGCAGTTCCTTTTTCTTTTACAATATATCACTGGGGCCAGAAATTCGGAAGAAATAATAGTAATTAAGAAGCTCTGAAGACGAGGTGAAAAATCGGAAAGTTTCAGAATAAATCGGAAGGGTCGGCAGGTATGGATCTGGTATTGTTAGTTACGATAAGCTGACGACTATACGACGACAAGCTGGGTTATACGGGTATCGGTTATGATAACAGACATTATGAAGAACTTCTTGAAGACGGGCTTCAAAAATGTGTTGGACGGAAGTCAGGATGATGCAAGCGAGAGTAGAGTGACAATGCCAGTTGTCTTGTTTCAATAATGCAAATATGAGGTTTTTTGCGGGAATACGGTCTTTTGCCCGCGTTGACATATTTTTCGGCCAAAATAGTGTGAGTTACATGCGAGTCAATACGGTAATTAATAGTGGGAAGTTACTTCCTAAAATAAATAAGATACCATTGCAGTTACTTTGTGCGAAATGTAATACAGTAAGAGCCTTCTCGCCGGGGCGATACGACGGGCGAAGAACGTTAAGAGTCACCGCCAGACGACTAGCATTTACCAATTACACAAGAGCAGATCTGGAAGCCCCAAATGCTGTCATATGGAGCTGGCAAGATACCTTAGTTCAGAGAGTTAGGACTTGTGGTGAAATACTGTGGCCTATTTTGTATCCCGTGAACCTCCACGATCAGAACAGCCGACCCTGCACCAGCGGGAAAACACTCGGAAGAAGATTCGAGAAATAGATGATAACCGTCTTAACGGGCATAACATCTAGGTTATTGGCCCATAATTGCCTGGGTGATAGCGAAAATGACAATGAAATGAAAACCAGAACGAAAATTAAGTGAGACTGAAAAAAAAAAAGAGAGAAAATAAGAAACTTACATAATGGAACTCAGATTGAAATGACTCACAAAATGGAGTGTGGTAATACTTACAAAAGAGAATTTAGAAGGAAAATACTCACAAAAGGAAAATAGATTGAAAAATATGCACTAAATGTAGTTTAGGTTTTAAATACATACAAAATGCAATCGAGATTCAAAATACTTATAAAATGCAATCGAGATTCAAAATACTAAGTGCAATTGAAATTGAAAAGACTTACAAAATTCAACTTAGATTGAAAATACCAACAAAATGTAGTGTAGATTCAAAAAGTTCGCTTAAGGTAATTTAGATACACGGGGAGGCAATTAACAAAAACAGTGCGGGAATCAGAGAAAAGGAAATAGAATGAAAAGAAAACAGGAGGTCTGACCCCTCGAAGAATGAGGGATCAGGAAAGATGAGACAAGAGCCAATGAAGGCGGGAAAGTGAAAAACTCCCTAGCCCTCGGATACCCAAATACCTTCGGGGTCGGAGAAGAACAAGAGTTGACCAAGGGAGGTCGACAGAAAAGAAGACGGAGAGGAGCCCAGCACAAGTAAGTGGAAGCAATGCCGGACTCAGCTGGAGTCCCATGGTCGCCAACCCACTAGATGTGAGCCCCTGAGGGGGTTGAATAATCTAGGTTCGACTGTATTTACACACTTCAAACCTATAAAGTCATCCTATATTCTATCAATTAATGGATTTCTTTTGCCTATCATTTCAGGATTGTTGCCATTCACTAAATACCTAGTTACATTCAGTTCAAATGATAGAAGCCCATTTACAATAAAATACTTGGTTGAATCAAATAAGATAGTTGATAGTGTTTACAGTTAGTTGGTGTGGTGGTGAAGCGTCCATTGTCGTTGACACTGAGCATGTCCAGGCGGACTGGGATCTCAGCAAGGGCACTCCTTGTGGTGCGCCGTTCAGTCAGAGTAGGTTCATCACGTGGTGGTGTCTCCATTTTGGCCAAGCTGGAACAGAATTAATATTTGTATACCTCATTATTCATGCAGATTAAAACAGATAAATGAGAACCATGTTAATGGGCACAACTAGACCATTACTAAAGACCGTTCAAATTAGCAACTCACAAATTCATCAAAACATATTTTTACCCCCCGCCTCGTTGCTTAGTGGCAAGCACTCCTGGCTGTCACCACGGAGGCCCCGGTTCGATTCCAGGCTTGAAAATAGTTTTCATGGTTTCCCAATTTCACCACCAGGAAAATGCCGGGACTGTTCCTTTCAACAGGTCCACGGCTGATTTCCTTCCAATATCCCTTCCCTGACTCATCCTGAAGAGAAAGTACATGGCCATTGGCAGCATTAATAAAAATAATCTATACTAATATATAAAAATGTGATGTGTGTCTGTCAATCACGCAAGAACCACTGGTCCGATTTACATGAAATGTTACATGTAAGTAGCCGATTTACCGGGTTAACATAATTATAGGCTACTTTTGATTTCGATACTTGGCACTATTTAAAGATGGATACCATTTTACTGGCGGCACTACACCTTTTGGCTACAAACTTTCATATTTCCATTTCAAATAAAAAGAGGACGCTAAGAAATAGCAAATTTTGATGGCCTATACAAGGTTTAAAATTTAATTTTCTATCCGAAAGGTCCGTATCACTTTTCGTGTATCTCTTAACGGTTAGCGAGTAAAACCTAAATTTGTGCTATAAAACACAGTAAACATCGAGCGGTGTAGTTGGACAAAATGTTCCATATTTACTCTCCTTCCGCGCAGCACCTCGCCTATCCCGTTTTAACACCTTCACATTTTAATTTATTTATGACCCGTAGCGAAACACTGGTACTTCACCTAGTTACAAATAAACACACGAGTACCGACATAACAGCGACACAGGACATCAAACACATTCTACTCACACCCAAGTACATGGGGCTACATTATCACGATGTCATAAAGCCTCTAGATCAATCGACAACAAATGCCTTTTAGAACCCCCTGCAGTAGACCATTTTTACTCGTCGAGGTCTCGCAAATTGCGATCAAATATTTTGGTTGGGTAGAAATAGACAGCAGTAGCTATGCTCGATAACATGCAGCGCTAGGTCATTGGGCCGAACTCTTTGCGGAATTTGTAGACGTGGGTTCGAGCTCCACCGTCTGCAGTCCTTGAAATGGTTTTCCGTAGTTTCCCCATTTTCAACTCCAGGCAAATGCTGGGACGGTACTTTCTGACAGGCCACGGCGTCCATTCCACATCCTTGCCCAGTTTCATTCATCTTCATTTCATCTCATTAACTCCTCTCATGAGGTTGGCATCAGGAAGGGCGTCCGGCCATAAAAACCACACACCACAAAGACCTTCATCTCATCCCCGACTCCGTTGGAAAAGGGAATAATAAGGGGTAGACATACATTTTGGTTGGGTAAAATATACCGCACAGTAGTACGTCCTGATGCTTTATACAATGTCGAATGTCGACCAGCCGATAAAGAAACGGAGCGCCAATTACAAAAGATGGAAATGTATATGCAATGTTGGTCCATGGGCATCAAACTCCTGCATCGTGTCAAAAATGACACTGTTCGCCAGCAAATGGGCATCGCACCCATCACTGAGAAGGCATGGGAAAAGCGTCCCCAATGGTATGGTCATGTCCTGTGTGCTGCACCTGAACAGTTGCCAATTTCACCCACTCATTTGAAATTAATGGGCAACGTCCACATGGATGTCCAAAGCAGCGCTGGCATGACACAGTAAATGCTGACATTAAGACCACAAGATGCCCTAGTTCGTACAAAATGGAGAGGCAAGATCAAAATAGCGGACCCTGCACCAGCAGGGAAACTCTAGGAAGAAGATACATTTTGGTTGGGTAGAAGAATAGAGCACTCATTTACTGGAGTCCTGTGCAAAAGAGAGGTGGAGATTGAACTGTAGGGTATGACCTATTTACCCTGCAGGTTTGTATGAATCTGAATGCTGGACGAGTATGAAGACTCGTGATCAGCAACAGCACATGGCAAATGTGGATGCTGGGGTAGTCAACTAACATGACATGGCTCCACAAAACATATACAGTCTAGTCCCGAAAACTCTGCACTCTATAACCCGGCAGTCCAAATAACTGACACATCCTGGCAGGTAGAAGAAACAGAAAGAGTTCCTGGATGTGCAGGGAGTGCAGTGCGGAATACTACAGGACATTACGCATTTCTTTAAAAATTAGCCAGTTTTTGCAGTCTGCTAGTTAATTTTCATTAGACAGCTTCATGCCTTTAAGTACTACTTTTCCTTTGTATTTGGTATTTGGTCAGTTTATTCTATGTTGTATCCTCTAGCAAACAATACAAGTACAGTACTGTACTTTCTGAGAAAAACACACTGATTCTTCTTTTTTAACCTCATTTTTGATAACCCGACATTTTCACAAACTCGGCCAGCCTTTAGTCCACATTGGGCTGAGTTTTCGGGACTATGCGGTAGACGGTGTGCTTGCCATGGTGGGTGTGTGGTTATAGTGTCGGACTACGAACCCCAAGATCGCAGGTTCGCTCCTGGCCATGGTAAGTGATTTTTGAAAGGCAACAAAAATCACGATACTCATGTCATACGTTGTTGGCATGTTAAAGAACCCATTTGAATTCAGTAGGCCGAGTTCATAATGGCAAAATTAACCTCGGGATTTTCCGCCAACACAGTTCCTTATTTCTCTACTAGAAAGCGGTAGAGCGCCAAGGAGCTTAGATAGGCTATCTAACTTCCTTGACATTCATAGCGCTCCAAGGAGCATTAAATTCGACATGCAAGCTGCCCTCTGGGTGTCAATTAACAAAGCTTGCACCCGGCATCCAAGGCCACACGATATTATTATTACTGTGTGGAAAGTTTAGGGTTACACTCAGTAGCGAAAAGTATTGTGAGAAGCAGTTTAAAATGGACATGTAGTTACAAGATCAGTCCTATCTTGATTTATTTCCTTTTTATTCCTTGTAGGAATATAGGGCAGCTACAAACTTTTTCCATCTCACTCTGTTGTTGGCAATCCTTTTAATTTGGGTCCAGGACTTTGCTTCTGAGACGATGATGAAAATTGTTTTAAGGGGTCTAACATCTAGTTTATCGGCCCCTAATGGACTGGGTGATAGCGAAAATGTCAATGAAGTGGAAACCAGAACGAAAATTAAGTGAGAAGGAAAATACTTACAAAAAGGAACTCTGATTGAAACTACTCACAAAATGGAGAGCGGTAATACTTACAAAAGGGAATTTAGAACGAAAATACTCACAAAAGGAATAGATTAAAGAATTCGTACAAAATGCAATGCACAGTTGAAATACATACAAAATGCAAGTGGAATTCAAAATACGTACAAAATGCAATTGAGGTTCATAATACTTACAAAATGCAATTGAAATTGAAAATACACAATGCAATTTAGATTAAAAAAGGCTGGTTCAGATTCAAAATACTCAGAAAATGAAATTGAAAAGGCTTACAAAATGTATGGTAGATTCAAACTACTCAATTGGTTGAACAATACTTACAAAATTCAATTTAGATTGAAAATACTTGCAAAAAGCAGCTTAGGTTGAAAATACAAAATGCAATTGAAATTCAAAATACTCGCAAAAGTTCCGCTCCCTATATTGAAAGACTTACTAAAAAAGTAATTTAGATTGTCAATCCTTACAAAATGCCATTGAGGTTTAAAACACTCGCAAAATGCAATTTAGATCGAAAAAAAAACCTACAAAATGCAATGTAGATGGAAAATACATACAAAAAGGAGTGTAGAGGCAAAAAAAAATCTCTAGTGGAAATTTAGATACACGGGGAGCCAATTAACTAAAACAGTGAGGGAAACTTAAAGAGAAAAGGATATATAATGAAAAGAAAACAAGAGATCTGACCCCTCGAAGAAGGAGGGATCAGGAAAGATGAAACAAGGGCCAATTAAGGTGGGAAAGTGAAAGACTCCCTAGGCCTCTGATACCCTAATACCATCGGGGTCGGAAAAGAACAAGAGTTGACCAAGGAAGGTCGACAGGAAAGAAGACAGAGAGGAGCCCGGCACAAGTGGAAGCAATGCCGGACTCAGCTGGGGTCCCGTGGTCGCCAACCCACGTCCCACTAGATATGAGCCCCTGAGGGACTTCTCAGACGACTTCTCTTTCTATAGTCCTCCATGTTGCTCGCGGTCGGCCTCTGCGTCTGCTGCGGGTTCCAATCCAGGGCTCTTCTGGTAACATTGCTTCCTTCCGTAGCGTGTGCCCAATCCAGTGCCATTTTCGTTCCTTAAAGGTCAGGACTCTTGGGACTTGCTTTGTGATTATCCACAGCTCATCACTGGAAATCACTTTTGGCCACCTGATGCCAATGATTATTCCGAGGCATGTATTGATGAATGTCTGCAGTTTGCTATTTATAGTCTTGGTAGAACTCCATGTCTCACACCCATAGAGTAGTACCGACTTCTTGAGGCCGCCCCTAACATGGAGTACAGACGCTGCATCTGATGTATGCCCAAATTTGTGCATATACCTTTTACTCAATTTTCCAGAGCACTAGGATGCCCCTTCCGCCATCTACACTGTACCGAAGAATATCTTCTCCACTGTAGCTGCCGTCGAGGTCTTCACCGTAACCCTGGCAAGGGACCCTTACAAGGTAACACCAGCCGGGTCAGCTGGCCCAAGGTTGTGGTTTTTTTTTTCTCCCCAATATTGGGTCCATGCATTAACTCTCGTATTTAAAGTAAATGGGAATTAACTAATCGTTAGTAAAGAGCTGGTGAAAATGGCCCCTAAAAGGGAAATGAGGTGGCAAATTAGGAAATCTCTAAGGTTGCATTTAAGAACAACTTCTAGGTATAATTAATTACCATATGTGGCACAAAGCGAGGGGTGGAAGGTCAATTGAAGAACTTCTCAGTGGTATGTAAGTGCTAATGTGAAATAATGTGACAAATTAACAAAGGGGCAGTTAACCAGCCCAGAAGGCTGTAGGTGACAGTAAGGTGGTACTTAAGTGGCACTAAGGGGCAAATAAGTTGCAAAAGACAAGACAGCTTGGCGCTGTTTAAAAAGAACTTGAGACTGAAGTCACACCGTTAGCCTAACCCCGACTGCAGAATCAGCTGTGAAATAGGCGGCAGATGAAGCATTTTTTTCCTATGAAAAAATCTGTAATAGAAACAACCTACTACGGTGTCGTAGCAGGCGGAGAAGTGATACTCCGACGTGGCGCGTCCCAGGTGGCGGATAGGGGGGTCCTCACCGGCTTGCCGGCGGACTTGAGCAAAATAAAATAGCTCTCGCGGACCAAACACACAACAACCTCTACGGTTGTAACTCGGAGCTTGCTCCATACAAGGTTGACTACCTTTGAAAGTTCAAACATGGAAGGAGATGGAGACACTGCTGTGTATGTGGGGCTTGCCCTTTCTCTATCTGCCGTCCATAAATTGTAGGCACAATTTTTGGTAAATAAATAATAATAATCCACCTAGACTGCATTCGGATACAGTGGGCAGTCACCTGAAAGATACCCTAGATGAGTCGGAGCATCTAAAAATACCCCCGACAGATAGAAAACCCAAATTTAGACTGAAGATAGGACAGATAAACTATATAGCAACACACAATATAAATTCCATCATACAGCTAGGAAAACTCAAAATTTTGACAGACGAAATGGATCGCAAAGGGATTCTAATAACCGGGCTTCAAGAAATGAGAAACACCAATCAGGAACCAATAGAATCACAAGGGTATAGAATTTACAAGGGAATACCAGGAAAAAGAGTAATGAAGCAATGTCCACAATTCGGAACAGGATTTGTAGTCAATCTCAAAATAATTGAATCCATCATAGAATTTAAAGCATTATCCCCTAGGCTCTCTACACTAATTCTAAAAGCTGCAAATAGAACAAATACCATTCTAAATGCCCGCACCCCAACTAATGATAAAAATA
The DNA here is from genome assembly GCA_946902985.2 of Meconema thalassinum. Taxonomy (NCBI): domain Eukaryota; kingdom Metazoa; phylum Arthropoda; class Insecta; order Orthoptera; family Tettigoniidae; genus Meconema; species Meconema thalassinum. Next base: position 55,723,487 of record OX336400.1, read on the forward strand.
ATAAGAAAGAACACAAAGATGATGTGGAGGGATTTTGGGAGCTTTTAGATCAGACAGCAACTAACGTAAATAAAAGTCACACCAAAATTTTAATTGGAGACTTTAATACCCAGTTAGGAAAGGAAAAAAGATTAGAGACAATAGGAAAATGGCCAGCACAGAGAAGAACAAACAGGAATGGCATAAGACTGGTGGAATTTTGCAGGAACCATGATCATCATCATCATCATCATCATCATCATCATCATTTCCCCTTATCCAGCTCCTGCCGGGTCGGGGTATTTATGGCACTTCTCCACTTTCCTTCCACCATTCTTCTTCCACGATCTTGTCCCAGTCCAGATTTCTTTTTCTTATGCTGTTCTTCACTGAATCAATCCACCTTGTTCTAGGTCTTCCTCTTGCTCTCTTACCCTTGCACTTTGCCTCCAGCATCTGTCTTGGTATTCTATTTTCCTCCATCCTCTTTACATGACCAAACCACCTTAGTTTATTCGTCTCAATTCTCTCATTTAGTTTTCCCATCCCAACTTCCTTCCTAACATCTTCATTCCTCACTCTGTCTTTTCTTGCCTTTCCTATCATACTTCATAGGAATTTCATTTCACTTGCTTGGATTCTACTCTTGCCTGCTTGTCAGGGTCCAAGTCTCGGCTGCATAAGTTAATATGGTAACATAGTACACTTTATGCATTACCTCCTTGCTTTTCCTTGGTACTTCCTTATCCCAAACAAGTTTTCTTACACTTTGATAGAATGCATTGCTCTGCTGTACCCCCCTGCCAATCTCCATGCTTAACCTACCAGTTTGCATCAATTCACTTCCTAGGTATTTGGACGTGTCCACAATTTCCAAACTCTGACTTCCAATTTTCACAGTGCCCTTTCCTTGTCTTTCCCCTCTTGTCATCACCATGGTCTTGCTTTTCTCTATACTGATTTTCAGGCCGGACTTCTGAATATTTATCTCAGTGCATCTAGTTGCTTTTGCACTTCTTCGGTGTTCCTTCCCCAGACCACAATATCATCTGAAAAAAACAGTAACTTCGTTTCTTTATGTCCATATGCTTCCTTTGTTTCCTTTACAATTTCATCCATCACCATTATGAACAAGAGGGGTGACAGCACACTCCCCTGTCTTAGTCCAGTTTTGTTCCTAAACCAATCTGCCTTTCCAACTGGGGTCAGTACCCTGCTAACACAGTTGTTGTACATTGCTTGCACCATTTCCAACATTTCTCTTCCCAGTCTCTTCTTAACCATGGTTTCCCATACCTTCTCTCTGGGGACACTATCATATGCTTTTTCTAGATCTATGAAAGTCATGATCAAATCCTCTCCATATTCCCAGTTCTTTTCCATCACCTGCCTCAAGCTAAAGATTGGGTCCACTGTGGATCTTCCACTCCTGAAGCCATACTGTTCCTCTTGCAACTCTCCTTCCACCTTTCTTCTCAATCTTCTTTCTAATATCCTTTCCAGTATTTTTACTATCTGTGATATGAGGGTGATCCCTCTATAGTTATCACACACCTTCTTGTCCCAGTTCTTAATCACTGGTATTATTAGCCCTTTCTCCCAGTCTTCTGGTTCACATTTCCGTTTCCACACACACTTTAGCAATGACAATTTCAATGGGTTGATTGGGCGGAGACCACTCAACCCATTGAAATTGTCATTGTACACGTCAATACGGACCTTGCGAAATGGATATTCTTCCAATTAATCTCACACTTTAGCAATCGATACAACCATTGCATACCAACAGGTCCAGCAGCCTTTTTCATTTCTACACTGATTTCATCCACCCCTGTTGCTTTTCCCTTCTTCATTTTCTGTACTGCTAATTCCACCTCCAGCATTGTTATATCATCTTCTGTTATAGAGTCGTCAGGTTGTGTCACTTCCATCTCACCAGTACAATTGCTCACATTCAATAGCTTATCGAAATACTCCTTCCATCGTCCCTTTATCTCTTCTGGGTGTGTTAACAACTCTCCATCTTCCTTTTTCACTAGCTTTGTAGTAACTCTTTCTTTCCTCTTACTACTTAGAAGCCCATGCAGCATCCTTTTACTGCCACTTACATCTGTTTCCATTCTTCGTGTAAATTCTCCCCAACTTTTCTTCTTTTCTTCTCCTACCACTTTCTTACACCTCCGTTTGCTGTCGTGATACTTCCTTTTGCTTTCTTCTGTTTGATCTCGGTTCCATTCTTTCCATGCAGACTTCTTTTCTTTCACTGCTTTCCTCACTTCCTCATTCCACCACGGTGTCTCCTTCTCTTTCACTCTTGTTGACGTCCTACCACAAGCACTCTCTGCTGCACCAACAAATGCCTTTTTAAAGTGGGACCATTCCTCTTCTATGTTTTCCACTTCAGTAACTGGGATTTGTTGCTTCAATCTCTCCTGAAAATCTTCCTGTACAGTTTTGTCTTTCAATTTCCATACTTTTATTTTACTCTCTCTGATCTCCTTTTGGTTTTCCAATTTTTTCCCATCCAAATTTTGACACCACAGCTCTATGGTCCCCATCAAATGCTTCTCCTGGTAAAGCTGTCACATATATCAGCTTTCTGCGATTAGTCCTTTCCACTAGAAAGTAGTCAATTACTGATTTTGTTCTTCTATCGCCCCAACCATATCTCGTAATTTTCCTGCTGTTTTTCTTCCGAAACCATGAATTACCCACTATCAGTCCATTCCTTTCCAAATCAACTTACTTCAAGAGAAGACCAAATAAACTCAAAACTTGGAAACATCCAGATTGGAAAAAAGGTGAATGGCAACTAGATCATGTTTGTATGGATAAGAACTATCACAGGGAGATCTACAATGTGAAAGTTCTGAGAGGAACAGATACTGGATCGGATCATTACATGATAAAGATTAAAATTAAATTTACCCCGTTGACAAAGAAAAAACTCGCCTAAAAAAGAAGAGAACATACGACCCTCATAAACTAATAAATAACAAGGGATACAAAGAACGAACTAGATATATTAAAATAACAGATGAACTAGAGGAAATAGTTCCCGAATTGAAACAAATAGCTGAACAAGTAGCCCGAATAAATCCAAGGAAGAAACACCAATGGTGGAACGATGAGTGTGATAATACAGTGGAAGATAGGCATCAAGCCTGGTTACGGTATCAGAGTAAAAAAACAGATGAATCACACTTGGATCTCAAAACAAAGGAAGATAACTCAAAAAATAATACGAGGGGTTAAACGGCTATACCAAAAGGATATACTTCTGATGATCGAAACAAATAGCGCGAAAACAAACTCAAGAGATTACTACAAAATTTTTAGCAAACAACTACAAAGATATGAACCTCCAACATTAATGTTAAAAGACAAAAATGGCGAGTTAGCTCATAGTAATAAAAGAAATACAGAAATTTTAGCAGAAACATTCAACAAGTTGCTAAATTGCGAAGATCCACCAGAACTGCTTCAAATAAATACAGACACCACTATTAAAACACAATTAGAAAACATAAATCCACCCACAATCCAAGAAGTCTACAAAGCTCTGAGAGAGCTCAAAAACTACAAAGCGAGTGGAGAAGATCAAACATTTGCAGAATTGTGGAAATATGCAGTAGAACCAGTAAAGATTTCATTACACCAATGCATAGTGAACATTTGGATCAAAGAAGAACTGCCAGACCATTGGACTACTGCTATAATACATCCATTACACAAGAAAGGAGAAAAATCAAATCCTGACAACTATCGAGGAATTTCCCTTTTGGATGTCACGAATTCTATATAATCGTTGTAAAGATCAATTAGAACTGGAAATAGGAGAATATCAAGGTGGATTTCGGCCATGGCGAAGCTGCCCTGAACAGATAATCACCTTAAAATTAGTAATGGACTACTACAAACGTAGACAAAAACAGCAAGTCATAACCTTCGTAGACTTCAAAAAAAGCTTATGATTGAATACATAGATCTTCATTGCTGAAAATACTAAGGAATTTTGGACTTCATCCCAAATTAATAAAAATTATAAAACTAACTAACAAACACCAAATCTAAAGTAAAATTCAGAGGAGAAATATCTGAACCGTTTAAGATTAAAACAGGATTAAGACAAGGAGATGGTTTATCGCCTCTACTTTTCAATTGTGCTTTGGAATATGTAATGAGGGAATAGTACAGGGAAAATCCTAGGAACATAAGAATTGGAACCAAGAAAGATCAAATAGACTTAAATTGCTTGGGATTCGCAGATGACTTAGCGTTACTGGCTAATAATATTCAAGAAGCCAGAAATCAAATAATAAGCCTACAAAATACTGCACAAAAAATTGGACTTCAGATATCATTTGAAAAGACAGAGATAATGGTAGCAAATCCACTTGTAATCAATCACATAACAGTAAATAACAAGAAAGTTAAAATAGTGAAGCAATTTAAATACTTAGGAGAAATTATAACTTACAACTTGGATGAGAAACCTGCAAGGCAAGAAAGAACTAATAAAATGATAAAAGCCCAAAAATTAACATGGTCTACATATAAAAGAAAATGTCTATCAATCGCAACAAAATTAAAACATTACAAGACGGTGGTTCAACCAGAGGTGACCTATGGAAGTGAAACACTTTTTAAAGTTACTCAGAAAAACAGAATCGACAAAATTTTAGAAGTAGAAAGAAGAATAGCTAGAACATGCATAAATAAAAAATATCAGAGAGATGGGCAGTGGCGGATAGTACCAAATGAAGTGGTATACAGAGAACTGGAGCCCATCACTGATACTATTTGGAAGAAACTGCTTTCTTTCTTTGGTCACATCATGAGGACACCAGAAACCAGGTTATCTAGAAAAATTGTAGTGAACTTTGGAATATGAAACAACAAGTAGGATGGATTAAGGAAATTAGAGAAGATATGAAAGAATTGGAAATAACCTTGGATGACTTGCAAAACAAAACTAAAAAAACTGAGAGATATAAAAATAAGATTTCAGGCGAAAATAGACAAACGTAATACAGTAAAAAGGGTATTTACAGATGAGGAACGCCTGAGAAGATCAGAGCGAATGAAGAGCTACTGGGCGACTCGGAAAGGAAACTTACTGAAAAAGAGGACCAAGAAATGATTGACTGAAGTGGTCCAATGAGGCCGTAAAAGCAGAAGAAGAAACAAGTTAATCTTTACATTAACCCCCCCCCCCCCCCCAACAGAAAAGTAGGTAAAATGAGGGGATGTGGTTCTATCTATTTATTGGAAATCAAACATTGAAAGTTCTCATTATTTAATCACGCATGTCATGATAATTTTATAATATTTTGTCACAAATATAAGATTTAAAAAAAAAAACAGAATTTTATCCGAATTGGAATACCTGGGGTGAAAACATACCTGCCTTGTTGAAAAGAGGAGAATTTAGGAGACTTCTTGTAGATGTAGGAAAGTTTGTCAGACAGTGGCAAGATAGGAGAAAGGAAGCAAATGGATAAAAGTGTGTGTGTTTGATGATGGTTTAATGATAGTAATTTTGTTTTTAATTCATTAGTATTTGTATGTCACCAGGGTTTAGTCCCAATTCACAAATATGATTATGTTGTTTATTGTGTAGCCTTGTCTTAGCTCATGAGCAATGGTTGAGTGGGCTAGTAAGTGGTCCAGACAGTTTGGATACCCGTTACTATCGAATAGGAGTGGGCATCTGAGTCGTGGCCCTCCTTAAGCTTAGGAGACTAGAACTACCAACTCACCAGTTTGTTTCCTAAGATGAAACTTGTTGGACTGTGTACTTTCAGTCCTTTTATATCTCATCAACTATTCTGGTGAGGCCGGCATCAGGAAGGGCACCCGGCCGTAAAAACCATTTGCCACATTTTAAAAATCATCTTAGTTCAACCCCAACCCCGTAGAAACGGCAATAATATGGGTTGGAAATAATGATGATGATGATGATAAAGCACCATTAGACTTCTGAGACATCTCTTGCCTCTGCTAATTACAGTAGGTAGTTCGGTTGCCTCACCGTCAGAAATGTGTCATTTCCAGCAGGCATTCTTATTCTGACATCATACGAAACAGACATAGACGAGGGTAACTTCTTCATGAAATAAATCGCTATCTATGTTTTAGTAACTAATTAGTACATCCCTATCAGTGATTTATGTGTGTGTTTTACTTACACTGCTTAAATGCCAACGAAGACATGAGAAGAGTAGCTATCGTAGGTCATGGCCGAAATTACTGAATATTCACGAGAATTATCAGACTCCGTACGATTGTTGACGATGGTCAATGCATTTCACGGGGCCATTCGGGTTCGTATATACTGTCCGCCCACCAGCTCATGGTCTTAGGGGGCTGAAGGGGACAGGAGAGACATTCCAGCTGCGTTGATTGGAGTGGACATGCCACTGCAGGTATTGCCAACTCAGCACCGATGTTATTCACGCTATGGTTACTCACTGCTACTTTAGTTTAGTTTCAATTGTGAAATCGTACGGGTCAGTAGTAGCCTAGGTTGGCACTATTGTCATTCGAGCAGAGGCCAGCTGTCTCCAGCTGACTCGTTGCATTCCTTCCACGGACCTTAAACTGGTCGACGGACAGTACTAACACTTTACAGCTCTCGCGCAGACTGTTCTACCTTGGAGAAGCATGGCGGACAGATTAAGAAGCGTTTAGCACTGATTGTTGTTTACGATGCAGAGAGTTTCTGGAACATAATTCTAAAAGGGGAACACAGGAAATATGTTATTCATGGCAAAAGCCTAAAATAATATGAACAAAGTATTTAGGAGAACTGGCAGTTGTGTGTATACATAGGACAAGCTGTCCACGTTGTCTTCATAACGCAAGTGGATACATTGCAGACTCTCGAGTTCATTATGCAGAGTTCAATTCCCACTTCGGATAAGTTTTTCTTTAAATTTCTGTATTCTTCTTTCTTGGTATTAATAACATGCATCTTTTAAATTTCATTGTCATAAGCATATTTTTTATTCCTATGGATGAAAGTTCGTGAGAAACTCAGAAACAAACCGCCATGGGAAGATGCTTGATGTCGAGTTCAGCCGTTTCCCTCCACTTAAATGATGCTTTAGCGAGTCCAGTGGTCAGATTTGGCCATTTACCGTAATTCCATGTTAGTGGCAAGTTAACGAACGATTCTCGAATGAAATGCTCGTGCAAAGTTAAATAACCTTTAATGATGAATTAAGAGATGTTTGTGAAAACTGGCGTAGGACCAAACACCTTAAAGTTTTTCCGTTAATTTCCACCATATTTCTTCCCACATACAAAACATTATTTGGCTCTTCTATTTGTTTTTAAATAATGTAATAATTGTATTATGCATTGTAATTATACAGTAAACTGATAGTCAAAACCAATGGATTCTTGCCTTTGGATAAAATATTTTTTTGTATATAGTTATTGCAGGGGCTTCATTCATTCCATTGCTGACCCGGTCGGAGACTGGAAGCAGGCTGTGGATTTTCTTCATATTTGTGCCAGGGAGGTTAGTGTCCACATAATGGAAGTGTAAACCCCCGGTATATTTAAGAAGAAGTATGAAAATAAAAATTCTTACCGTATTACAGCAGAATCTGGGGGAAATAATACATTATTACACCTATATCTTTGCAGAATCCACAACGGATGCACCGAAGTCCAACAATATTTTTGGATTTTCCCCACGAAGTTGGATAAGTCAAGTGCCACACAACATTCTCACAAATTAGCAGAAGTGGGATTCCTGCAAAATGGCAAGAGAATGGCTCTGAACATCTTCGCAAACTAGGGACAGCAAAATCCTTGCTAAGGGTGCAAAGTTTGAATACAAACAACTGGTTTATATTGCAACTTACTGCTCACTAGTGCCAATTAAATATCACCTCAAAAAAGTTTCCTCTTAATTGCTACCATATTTCTCTACACTCACCACACATTTGTGCCACCTAACTGCTCCTTAATGATTTTGCCAGGGGTTCTTAATCTGCTACTAATAAGATGTTAGAGTGTATTCTTAATTTGCAATTTTATTCCCCCTTATTGTTCCCAATTTACCATCTAATACACCCCTTAGTATCACTTAGATAAGACCTCGGAAGATTTTCTTAATTTGTCCAGATATTTCCCTGCAAGTACCACAAGCTACCTTACTTCCCGCGCACTGCCACCCTAACCCTTGCGGCCACTTAACAGCCCACTTGTCGTTAGCTGCCCGTTTATATTTATGCCAGCAATATTCTACCTAAACGGCGTGAGAATTATACCAACTAGATGGGGGCTTCATTCATTCCATGGATTCACAGCGCATAACACATATTAACAAATTATTATTTGCAACATAAGTGCGGGGCAATGCTACATCATTAGTAGTAGGAAAGGATGTAGCTGATGATCTCCTTCATAACCTAGATGAAACCGATGGACGGAAACCGTGAAAACAGGCTTCAGACACTCGAGTAGAAAAGCTTGGAGCCTCCTAAGTAAGCTAGGAAGAATACCACATAGTCCCCAGCTGAAGCCAGAGATTTCATCCAATCATGTTGCCAGTCGCATTGCCAGCTTGTTTAAAGACAAGCCTGAAAAGTGTCATAAAAGGTTTATAAAAGATGGAACTGTCTCAGTTGAGAAAGCTTTATACTACTTCCTCCAACATTTCTGATCCTTTTACTGAACAAGAGCTACTGCTTGCCCTAAAAGTATTGAAAAATGGAAAAGTCCCGGGTTTTGACGGTATACACCCAGAATTTCTGAAGCACTTTGGAAAGAATGTAAGGAATTGGTTAGTGCAGTTCTTTTCAAACATCCTTCAAACAAGTAAACTTCCTTCCGAGTTCAAAAGAACTAAGATTCTAGCTGTCGTAAAACCTGGTAAACCTCCGAATTCTGTTGAAAGCTACAGACCAATCGCCTTAATGAGCGTTTGTTTTAAGCTCCTGGAACGACTTATTTATAATAGAATAAAGCTCAAATACCACTCACTCACTGACTGACTGATTCATTCAACACGAAATCTCAGAAACCACCGAACGGATTGGAATGAAGTTTGGTATGCAGCTTCCTCAAGGGCCGCAAACGCCCACTAAGAAAGGATTTTTGGATATTCAGGTTCTAAAGGGGTGTTAAGGGGGTAGACCTGCATTTCATTGAATAGCAATATATCCCGATTGGTTTCATTGGGGGGATGTGATACTCGGCATATAAACTCATCATTAAAAATAAGAAGACACTTGTCTGAGGGTTTTTCGATGTGGTGTATATTATGAGGTGAAAGGGGTGAAAAGTGGGGGTTGAAGGATTCCTAACGGAGCGTGTATCCCTCAAACGACATAGGCCAGGAGTTTGGAACTCAGCGGGAAAAAATCAGCATAAAAAATAAGTAAATAGGTGTTTGACCGTTTTTTCATAAATCCAATTTAAGGGGCCCATGGGGAGGGGTGAAATTATGGGGGAGGGGGGAAACGTAATATGTCTGAGTAAAATTACACATGGCCTATGTTGTAGACAATAACACATTACATCTTTTTTGTCTCTAGCTATTTCATCATACGACGAATACTTAGGGAGTTATTAATGATTTTGTATTTTTTGGCCGGAATTTTCTAAGTCCCAGGAATGACATAAAAATTGATTTGAATGAAAATTCAAAAAATAGTTTTTTTAATGCTTTATTATATTTTTCACGTCTTTTAGGGTCCGAAACCAACATGATATTTTGATGTTTTCTTCGTCCCATGCATTTTTGGTTTCAGGTGATAGAAATATTTTCCACTAGGACCCATGCTTATCTATCTATATAACTAATGTTATAACGGGATTCCAAATGTTATTGCGGGCGAAGCCGCGGGTAACAGCTAGTTTATAATAGAATAAGCCCCCTAATTTGTAAAAGCATTCCTATTGAGCAGGCTGGTTTCAGACCTCAACGTAATTGTGAAGATCAGGTGCTTGCCTTGACAACACATATTGAGACAGGTTTTGAAAAGCGATTGAAGAGTGGGGCAGTGTTTATTGATCTAACAGCTGCCTACGACAGTGCGGAGAGAAGGTATTGTGTACAAGTTCTTTAAACTGACAAGGTGCAGTCAAATGTCACGTTTGATTAACAATATGCTTTCAAATAGAATAATCCAGGTAGTTATGCATAAAAACCACAGCAAAATAAGGGTACTCAATAATGGTCTTCCACAAGGATCTGTTCTTTCTCCATTATTGTTTAATCTGTATATTGCGGACATACCTACTACCAGCTCTCGTCAGTTTGCTTATGCTGATGATTTAGCAATAGTTACTCAACATGCAGATGCTAATGTGATAGAGAGAACTTTAAATGCAGACCTGGATGTCCTATGCAAATACTTCGAAAAGTGGTGCTGGAAGCCCAGCTCTAGTAAAACTGAAACCTGCTTCTTCCATTTAAACAATCGGCAAGTGTACTCTACCCTGGAAGTGTCTCTTAATGGAGGCCCTCTCCCTCATAATGCCAACCCCAAATATCTTGGAGTTACTCTTGACCGAACGTTATCGTACAGGAAGCATCTCACCAACCTAGCAGCCAAATTAAGGACACGTAGTTGTTAGTAGTTATTGTTGTTTTAAGGGGCGGAACTACGAGGTCATCTGCCCCTCTTAACACAGATTAAAGAATACAAATTTTGAATTGAATTTAAAAATTTTGAGGTGGACATCTAAATTTAAAAATACCAAAAATTAATACAACAAAACTAACAATTAAATAAAAAATAAAATTTTTAAAAATAAACAAAACTTACGGAAATAACAAAACATTATCATTCAAAAACGAACAAGTAGTTGAGTCAATGTTCACTGGAAAATTTAGATTGCTGGCCCTAACCCACTCTCACTTATAAAGCGGATAACGCGATCAGCAGCCACCGCGTCATCGGCTAATATAAGTTTGAGTGTCGTCTGCAAACCAAGGTTTCTTCGTAAGTCAGCAAGATCCACACACTGGGTGAAAATGTGGGCCACGGTGAATACGGCTCCACAGGTACAAAGTGGGGGGGTCTTCCCTTCTCATTAGGTACGAGTGGGTGGATCTTGTATGACCTATCCTTAGCCTACACAAAATGACGGACTCTTTCCGGGCCCGGAAGGAGCTCCGCCACACGCGAGTAGTTCCCTTGATCGCTCTCAGTTTACTGGGCAGTGGGTCAGCTAGCCACTGACTCTCCCACGAGGCCGGTTGGCGTACCCCTGGTGGTTTTGGGTACCGAAGAGAGCTTGATAGGTCGGGTGTTGCGGCATTTGACGCACATTGGCAGCATATGCTAAAAGCATATGTTGGCGTCTATAATTTAAAGGTGGAACACCCGATTCGGCGAGTAGGCTGGGTATCGGGCTGGTCCGGAAGGCACCGGTAGCCAGTCTAACGCCACTATGGTGGATACTGTCCAGCATTTTCAAGGTTGCCGGCCTTGCTGAACCGTATGCCGCAGAACCATAGTCTAGCCGGGACAGGACGAGGGCTTGGTAAAACCGTAGCAGCACCGCACAGTCAGCCCCCCACGTAGTGCCACTAAGAAACCTGAGCATGTTCAGTTTCCTGAGACATGTCATTTTCAATTGCCGTATATGGTGCTGCCACGTTAACTTGCTGTCAAAATGGAGCCCCAGGAAGCGATAAGTGTCAACCAACGGCAACGCAGCATCCCTGAGATGTAGTTCAGGGTGTAAATGTAGCCTCCGTAGCCGACAAAAATGGACGACTGAGGTTTTCGCTGCTGAAAAACGAAAACCCCGGTCGTGAGCCCACCTGTCGACCCGGTTGATAGCTAGCTGCAATTGCCGTTCCACGACTGCCATACTTCCAGAGCTGTAATGCAGAGCTAAATCGTCTACATACAGCGATGGAACTACCGCGGACCCGGCGGCGGCAACCATGCCATTAATGGCAACCGCGAACAAGGTGACACTCAGCACTGAACCCTGAGGAACTCCATTTTCTTGGGTATAGTATTGCGATAATGTCCTACCGACCCTTACACGGAAGAGTCGGACGGACATGAAATTCGCAATGAAAGTCGGTAAGTTACCACGGAGTCCCCACTTGTGAAGGGTGGAAAGGATCCCGTAGCGCCATGTGGTGTCGTAGGCTTTCTCGAGGTCAAAGAAAACCGTGACTAGGTGCTGCTTTCGGAAAAAAGCCTCCTGTATGGCGCTCTCAAGTCGCACCAGATGGTCAGTGGTGGACCTATGAGAGCGAAATCCACACTGGTACTCAGACAGGAGACCTTTATCCTCCAAGAACCACACCAGTCGACGGTTCACCATCTTTTCGAGCAGCTTACATAGGCCATTTGTCAAACAAATGGGCCTATAGCTGCTTACAAACTTCGGATCCTTTCCAGCCTTAGGAATCGGTATCACGATCCCCTCTCGCCATTGAGATGGAAACTCCCCTTCAATCCATATACGATTGAAGAGGATCAACAGTTGTTTTATACTGGCTTCGCACAGATGTTTTAACATTTGATTATGTATGTTATCCGGTCCAGGAGCCGTATCCCTGCACAGTGTAAGCGCACTGCGCAGTTCCCATTCAGAGAATGGTACATTATAGGACTCCGAAGCAGCAGTGGCAAAGGACAAGGGGTGAGTCTCTGCCTCCCGCTTCAGAGTCAGAAATGTAGGATCGTAACTCCCGGAGCAGGATACATCGGAGAAGTGCGAGCCAATGCTGTTGGCAATGGCGAGATGGTCCGTGATGATGTCTCCATTGATGGATACTCCGGGTATCGACAGTGATGTCGGGAGTCCGGAGATCCGGCGAAGCTTAGTCCACACTTGAGATGAAGGAGTATGTGCCGTCATAGACGACACATACTTTTCCCACGTCATTTTCTTACTCTCCCGAATCAGATATCGGGCTCTGGCACGCATCCTTCTAAAGGTGATAAGGTTGGCCATAGTGTTTTGCCTCCGATAGCATTTGAAAGCACGTCGACGATCTTTAATGGCTGCTGCAATCTCGGCTGTCCACCAAGGGACAAGCTTCCGGCGTGAGTTTCCGGATGAGGAAGGTATTGTTTCCTCAGCAGCAGCCAAAATACCATTCGTTATGTGAATGGTATGATCGTCGACACTCTCAAAAGGTATCTTCGGCAAACACCGCACGTGCCATGAAAGTTGGTCAATCAGTCCGACGGAGAAGCCATCGACTTGGTAACTCGATGGCTCTCTGGTTCGGAAGAGTAACGATAATTGGAAAATGGTCACTATTACAAAGGTCATCGTGTACACCCCACTGTAGCAGGGGAACCAGCGCACGACTGCACAAGGTAATATCGACACTTGAATAAGTGCCGTGTGCAATAGAGAAGTGCGTAGGTTCCCCTGTGTTCAACAAACACAGGTCCAGCCGCCTGATCAGCCTCTCAAAATCTCTCCCTTTACCGCTAGTGGTAGCGGAGCCCCAGATGGTGTTGTGGGCATTAACATCTCCCAGAAGGAGAAAAGGAGGGGGGAGCTGAGAGACTAGATCTTCCAGCTGTCCGTAATCCGGTTGAGAATCAGGCGGGATGTACACGTTAAATACTGTTGCCATTACTGGCAACGAAGTACGAACTGCAACTGCTTCTAGCTGAGTACGCAACGGCACCTCTTCACTAAAGAGACTAGAGTGGACGAGAGTGCAGACACCACCGGCGGCCACAGCTCCGTCCACCCGGTCTTTAGAGAAGAGTTTGAAGTGTCGCATTGTTGTCTCATGTCCAGGACGAAACCTGGATTCCTGAAGACAGACAATGTTTGCCGTAAACTGAGAAATCAATTGGCGTACTGCAGCGAGATGTCGAAAATAGCTATTACAGTTCCATTGTAATAGTGCCATAGTGTGGACTTAAGTAGAAGATAGTCGTCTACTTATGCTTATAGGTAATGAACATTCCCGAATGGGAATATGATGTTATTTCCGTTTGATCAGATAAATTATCAATTAGTATGAAAATTGGTAATTTATCTGATCAAACGGAAATAACATCATATTCCCATTCGGGAATGTTCATTACCTATTTGGATTGCCAAGGTAAGGTTTTTGTTTTATGAAAGGGAGCTTGACTTCCTTAGCACATTGGCATCACTCGTGACGTCAATACTACTTGTATTTTGTGTCTTGTGATGGCCTTCTCAGTATGTGCTAGCCATGCGTATTGGTGAGGTGTGTCTGTACCAACTGACGAGCCCAACGGCACACCGGGGCGAAACGCTGGCATTTTATGTTTGATCTAGCCGGACCAATTTTCATACTAATTGATACTTATGCTTAACCGTTTGCCAACCATCCCTATCCTTAGGAGTAGGTGATAGGGTAGGAGAGCATTCCTCAATCTCCACATCTCCTTCGGAGGACGAAGAAAGCGGAGCGAATGCTCTCTTGGTTGGCGAACAGTTATCGCCGGACTTTCCGGGTCTCGTCCTTGGTGAAGAGCGAGAGCGGTGACGAGGGACCTTCTCCCGGTCCGATGACTGGGAGTCCGTCCCCGGCACGTCCTGACTATTTTTCTTTTTGAACCGGCGTTGACGTCTATTTGGGGAAGTAGTTGGTCCCTTCCCCCCTGATGTCTCCGTCCTGCCAAACAATGCAGCACTTGCTAGCACTGCTCCTCCGGTGGTCGTGGAAGCAGAATTGCCAGCAGGTATTGGAGCTGCCTTTTCAGCAGGAGGGCAAGAGAGACGGCGATGAACAGTCTCTTTCTTACCCGCCGTTCCTGTTCCCTGTTTTATTTGGCAGGATATGCGTCCAGCCGTGGCCGGCGAAGACTTCCTCCTCGAACGAGTCGGAGATGGCTTCTTCACCGGCCTTATCGGAGGAGTTACCTTCTCCGATGGCGCCGGTTTAGTTGGAGACACCTGCGCCTTTTGTTGGATGCCAGAAGAAGATTCCGTAACCTCCTTCTGGCTAACAGGGGTGATAATAGGGCTATTTGTAGCCCCTTTAACAGTGGTAACTCTTTTAGAACTTGTTTCCGATGTCAAGTTTGCCGCTTGATTACTAGATTCGTTTGATACCTTTTGAGCATATGATACTGAGAAAATAGGAGAGGCCATGGAGCGATATTTTCTGCGTGCTTCAGTGTAGGAGAGCTCGTCTAAGGTCTTTATTTCTTGAATTTTCTTCTCCTCTAGGAAGGCAGGACATTCCTTCCAGCGAGGAGAGTGCTCTCCCTTGCAATTTGGACATGCGGGAGGTGGTGTACATTCCGCTCCCTCACGAGTGGCCTTGCCACAGGAAAGACAGATAGGCTATCCCGAGCAACGAGATGAGGTATGTCCAAATCGCTGACACTGAAAACACCGCAGTGGAGATGGAATATACGGTCCCACATCGAGAGTGTACATTGACACTTTGATCCTCTTAGGCAGGCTATCCGACTCAAACGATAAGATGAATGCCCCGGTGTCAACTAGTACACCATTCATCTTACGTTTGATTCGTCTCACCTCGACAACGCCATACTTTCCAGTTCTTTCCAGGATATGCTCGTCGGTAGTGTTCACCAGGTCCCTATGAAATACTAAACCTTTCTTCAGGTTTAGGGACTGGTGCTTCACTACCTCGACTGGAATACCACCGAAACTTGTCATCCCAAGAAGACCATCTGTCTGTCTCTTTCCTTGAGTTTTTATCAAGAGTGCGCCGTTTCGCAGCTTTTTTACTGTGTCTAATTCGCCCCATTTCCCCTCAATTGCATCATGTAAATCAAAAGGATCAACGTTTGTAAAATTTTGCCCATCGGTCCTTGTTACCATAAGGTACCGAGGGAAAAACGTTGAATCCTTTTCATCAAGCGGCGAAACTAGAGGCATAAACTTCCTCTTCTTAAATTTTAAAGACGGCTTTGTAAGGGAGCCACCCTGTGAAATAATGGACGCTATGTTTGGTCCCACGAGTAGCTAGGGAACTAAAAGTCAACCCCCGGCAGAGCCCCGCTTGCCCGGGGTAAGGCTAAGGTTCTCCAGAGGTCGCCAGGTATCTGGAGGTGGGTCGCTTGTGACTACTCACCCAGTAGCCATTCATCACCTCGCCACGACCACTCAGCTTGTGATTAGGGGAGGATTCCACCTCCTGTCACGCACCCACACATTTACACCAAAGAAAGAAAAGATGAGACAAGGGCCAACTAAGGCGGGAAAGTGAAAGACTCCCTAGGCCTAGGATACCCTAATAACGTCGGGGTCGGAAAAGAACAAGTTGACCAAGAGAGGTCGACAGGAAAGAAGACGGAGAGGAGCCCGGCACAAGTAAGTGGAAGCAATGCCGGACTCAGCTGGGGTCCCGTGGTCGCTAACCCGCGTCCCACTAGATGTGAGCCCCTGAGGGCTAAGGACACGTAACAATATCCACAAACTTGCTGGCTCCACATGGGGAGCGTTTGCAACTACATTGCGTACTTCGGCGATGGCACTGGTACTTTCAACAGCTGAGTACTGTTCCTCAGTTTGGGTCAACAGCTCTCATGTTAGAAAGGTGGACACAGCCCTGAACGAGACAATGCGTATTATTAGTGGCACAATAAAATCTACCCCTCTTTTCTGGTTGCCTGTGCTTAGTCACATAGAACCGCCTAGAATTAGAAGACTGAACAACTTGGTCAGGGAATACAACAAGATATTGGCCAATCCTGAACTCCCCATTCATGAAGATGCTAGCACCAGATATAGCCGTCTCCACCTATTCAAACAGCACAGGAACTGGTTAGGAAGGTTTATGATCCAAAAGCTGATTGGCAAAAAGAGTGGAACAGCATAGCTCCAATGCAACGGCAGGCATTTTTCAACATTCAAAATCTGCCAGCTGGATTTGATTTGCCCCGCAAGACATGGGTAAGAATAATATTATCCATTTCAGGTCCGTATTGAATATGTTTACTAATAAAACTATCAATTCTCCATCTTTTCAATACAATATTAATAGTCTATTTATACAATTGGGTACATGTTTCGCACAAACGTTAGTGCTTCCTCAGCCCAAATATGCATTAAGACATAAACAAATATTACGCACTTATCAAATACATACAATGAAAATATTCCATAGATAAAACAATGCAATAGTTTGTGACATCCAAAGAAGAAATAAAATCATGTTCTAAATATTCCATACATGTAACAGTACAATAATTTGTGACATCCAAAGAAGAAACAAAATCACGTTCTAAATATTCCATAGGTGAAACAGTACGATAGTTTGCGACATCCAAAGAATAAATAATATTATGTTGTAAAATTACACCAAAGCCCATATGAGTGTAAAAATGCTTGTAGTTTTATGCCTGATTACATTAATTTTGAAAATGTTGTGCGTTATCTCCTAATATGATAACCCGAATAAACAGCGAAACAAATCTGAGAGAATCTGAGAAACTACAAAGAAATTTGAAATGACTGTCCTAAATGTTTAAGTGGAAAACATGAAAACTTCTGTAAGCTGCTAACTCACACTAACCTACTGACTCGAGTCATGCGAAGTCGTAGCTACATATGACCGGCGCAAACTCGTGCTAAAGCGACTTCATGAAGAACAGACTCAGAAATAAGTTATAAATATTGTTAACAGCTTTTATTAAATTCAAACAATATAATTATGAGTCTCAGGATCGATGCTCAGCCGATTTGGCTTAATTTCTTTTAATTGTAATGGTCTCAATCAAAGTGTCGTACAAGACCTTTGCTTCGAAATTAATCTAGTTTAAATTATGGGACGGATTGACTCTTTGAGCCATGTTTATCTCAATTTGTTCCAGGATGTTCATGACAGATCCTTTATTCTCGTAGTGCAAAATTTCCAGATCTTTTTCAATGTTAGTGAATTTATGGCCAGTTTCTAACATATGTGTTCCAATTGCCGAAAACTTCCTATGTTTAATCGTGTTTAAATGCTCAGCATAACGAATGCTGAAATTACGTCCTGTTTGACCTATATAGTCTGCTTGGCAATTGTTACAATGTAATCTGCAAATACCTGATCTATTGTGTATGTTATAACTATTGACCTGTTTAGAATTGAAAAACTTTTTATGATTATAATTATCCGTTTTAAATGCGATCTTAATATTGTATTTCTTTAAAGAGCTGGTTATGTTGTGCGTTAACCTGTTGGTGTAGGTGAAAACAGCATATATCTCCTTGTTCTCCCTTGTTAACTTAGATTTAGGCTTGTTGATTTTGTAGATAATGTTCCTTACAAAAGATCTATCATAACCATTTGCTTCTGCTATTTGATATATTATAGCTATTTCTTGATTATAAGCTTCATAAGAACGGAACACCTATTAGACCAATAGTCAACTTTAGGAACAGCCCAGTCTATAAACTAGCACAATTCGTTCAACGTTTTTTAAACGCACATTATTGCTTCAAGGCTAACTGTTCAATCATAAATACATTACATTTCTGTGAACGTACTAAAAATCTAAACATTGACAATAAACATAGCATGTCAACAATAGATATCAAGGATATGTTCACCAATATTCCAGTAAACAACACAATAGAGATAATCAGAGACAACCTACTAAACAATAGCTATCTATCAAAGGTTGAAATTGGGGAGTTCATAAAAAATTCAAATTTCACGCTGGACAACAATTATTTTACTTTCAACAATAAAATGTACAAACAAAAATAAGGTTTGGCAATGGGGTCACAAGCCTCTGGCATTCTAGCGAACATATACTTAGACCACTTAGAACACAGCAAAATAATAGATAAAATTCAAGGCATCCAATTCTGGGCAAGATATGTTGATGACGTTTTTGTTATATTAGACAATGAGGTCATAGATGAAACCACATTATTGGAGAAATTGAATGATATAGACAGCAACACAAAATTGACGGCAGAATCGGAAATGAAGACCAAGGTTAGAATAAGTTAAACAGATTGCCTCGGATGTAGGGTGTGGTAGCTATGTAGAGATGAAGCGATTAGCTCAGGACAGGGAGGCATGGAAAGCTGCATCAAACCAGTCAAAAGACTGAAGACTCAATCATCATCAAACCCATGAAAATATTGAGAATAGTGCTCTGTGCTGG
This sequence comes from Meconema thalassinum, assembly GCA_946902985.2. NCBI lineage: Eukaryota > Metazoa > Arthropoda > Insecta > Orthoptera > Tettigoniidae > Meconema > Meconema thalassinum. The sequence goes on from OX336400.1 coordinate 55,742,539, forward strand.
AAAGATCACCTGGGCAAGAATGGTTTAAAACTCGACATAGGAAAAACTGAATATCTGCAATGTGACACACAGACCAATGGTACCATTAACATTGAAGACCAACTCAATAAAACGACTAAATTTACCTCTGTTCTAACATCGCTTTGGATGGCGAGACCATTCTCGACGCCCAACCACGAATAATGCTGACTGAAATGGTGCCAAGTACTGTGTATGCTTTGGTGGCGTAGTTGGTACCATGCTGAGCTTCTATGCCAAAGATCGCAGGTTCAAACCTGTCCAAAGTCGTCATTTTTTGAGAGTATGCCTTTCTTCGGAGGGGAAGTGAAGCCGGCAGTCCCATGTCATAGATTTATAGCATGAAAAACAACCTTCCACTAATTACACTTGTGGAAGCTAAAATTTGTAGGGTTAGTTTGATAACACTATAATAGTTCCAATGTTCGCTGCCAGGTGCTCACTGATGGCATTTAGTAGCCACGTCCGCAGCTAGGTAGCTAAAGTAGGAACTACTTGAAAAAATTAATAGTCTGCAGTCCTTCTACCTGAATCTCAGATATAACACACTAATACAGCCATCACAATTAACGTATGAAGAAAATAATACTTTTTCAATTTTCCGCCATCGATTATGAATCAGATCCCCAACCCCACCACACTGTCACCCTTTCATTCCCTTCACCAGTCCCTATACCGCCCCTCCCTCCTCTTTCACCTCACAGGCTGCTGTTCTCAACACGCATGTAGCTCAGTAGTGGCAGGCAGAACGCACTCAGCGGAGCACTGACCTCCATGTGGTCTCTCAATCAGTTTTGTTCATTTGACATCAGTAAGTTACTCTTCAAAATGATCACGTATAAAGTTAAGACCCTCTAGGCCTATTTGAGATTTCCGCGTTCATCACATTTTATTACAATCGACCGTTTTTCTTCTTCAGTACCCTGAGAAAACTTTCATAGTTTTCGACGTGAATCGGCACACGCAGTTCCATTTTCTGTTTTCGAAAGTTTCTGTTTAATTTGTTCTAAAGATGGGGTTTCTTTTTTCTCAATCTATTAAGTATCTCAAATCACCCATTTCAGGTACCGTGTGCAGAATGAGAGAAGAAGAAAGAACTTTTTCAATTTTTTCAATGACAGACAGCTAATTGATCCCTCTGAAGCAACACATTTGACCACCACGTTTCATCAGACGCCACTAGCCACTGCGTTTTTTTAATTGTTCTTCAAGTACATTTCAAAACCAGTATAAGATACGTTACACATGTAGCATAATTGATTTATAGACATTGAACACTCTTCAACATCATGTTTTTATATGCAACAAAGTTTTATGAGTGTCCAATGACATTCATTATAATACAGGACAGAAGCTTGAGACACAAGTGTGCTTGAAAGATTGAGAACCTTGCAAGTTATTTTATTAGGTTTACTTAGTGTCTTTAATGTTTTATTGTGTGAAGTGTGTTTTGTCATTGTTCAGAGCTTCGACATTCTATTCATGGTGTGTCCTACACATAGGATTGTGGGCTGAGGAAGGAACCAATAGGTTCCAAAACATGTACCCCGGAAGTGTGTTAGAATTAAAAAGTATTGAATAGGCGGGGGAAAAAATTGAAATAGTACTATTTTCTTCATATATTACTGTCAATACGGAACCTAAAATGAATATTTCCAATAATCACAATTAATACCGGTTATCAGACAAATTCTACACAAACCCCCCCAAAGTACACGGGGCTACACGACTGTTGTCCCAGCCCCTAAACTAAGGATGATGATGATGATGATTGTTGTTTGAAGGGGCCTAACGTCTAGGTTATCGGCCCAAAGAACCACCCAACCTATCCACCTGAAAGGAAAAGTTTACAAGACCATGATAAGGCCAATGGCACTCGACAACACAAAGTTGGCCAGCTTCAACAAAACATGAACGAGCCTTCCATGGAATGGAAATGCTGTGTTGGTCCATGGATATTACAAGGCTTAGTTTGATGAAGAAAAAAAATTATGGGTATTACTAGGCTTAGTTTGATATAGAAATAAAAAATTAATTAATTTTAGAAGGCAGAATTTGTGACCATGTCAGAAATGAGCACGTAAGGAAGCAAATGGTAGTTGCAACAATTGAAGACAAAATGAGGGAAACAAGTCTTCGCTCGTATGGACGGATAGAATCAGCAAAAACCTACTGGTATGCGACCTTAACCCCTCAAGCGTGATATTGTGAAACTCTGGGCTGCACCCACAACGTGCATTATTTCTAGCCTACTCCCAGTGGTAAGCGCGGTATCATATGCATTTCGCTATAATTTCCAAACGCACTGGCAAAAGTTTTCAAAAAATACACACAATAAGAACAACATAAAACATAATATTATAAACTATTAAAAACCTGGTTATCCCTGGTCAGCGGCACGTCAATACTGGGACAATATCACAGTCGCCTAATGTGTTCGTATTTCTTGGCGTTCTATCACGAATTACATCGTCAGCGTCACTATTTTCACTGGAAGTTATAGCGAACTCATCCTCTATATCGCTGTCACACTCTGAATCACTTTCGTTGGCACTAATATCGAGCAAATTAGCTATTTCTTTGTCATCAATAACTGTGCCACGACCTGCCATGTTTAAAAGCAAACTCACAGGCCGCAAAAGCGGAAACACGTGTGCAGAGATCTGAAAAATAAATGACTGAAGATATGCGACACCTCCTGGCAATAATAAGTAGCTCGAAGTGTAGCCAAAAGTTGCCTCTTCCTGCCATCTTACGACTCAATAAATAACTATTACGAAGTCCACGTAGCGGGCGTTTCATATTCGACGGCGCACCCTTGCGCCGCACACGCTGTGAACGTACCAGGCTAGTGGGCGCACCGTTGCGCCGTACACGCTAAGGGGGTTAAACCTCAAGATGCCCTTGACGGGAAGAAGTGGGGAACGACAACCATCAAGCGGACCCTGCGCCAACGTGGGAAATAAGATTAGGTATGTAAAGAACATGCGTTTCTCTACTTGTAGAAGCAAGCTGCCAATAATTACTTCTCTAATTGTCGAGATATTAATTTTTGTTTCATTATATATCCAAACCGGCACACTTTATAGCGAGGGTTTCGACGCATCCCAAATGCGAAGTTCGCAGTGCCAACGGCAGGATTTATACCAAGTCCTTATCTTTGACAATGTGCAGTTGGTACGAGAAGATACCATCCTGCGCGCATGCTCAGTAGAGTATTTTACAGACTTGTAATGTAGTTTGGTCGTGCATCGGCACTTGGAAAGTTCAGCCGCCTGTTCTCAGATTTTCCCTTCAGTGTACTGTAGTGTAGGGTATTGCACTGATAAATAGAGCTCAGCAACTTGAAGTGCGACCCTGTGTGAGCGCTAGTTCCGTCAGTCAGTGTGCCAGACAGGCCGGCGAGCTTGTAGTTCGCATTTTTCCGGGGTTTCAGTTGGAGTTACTGACCTCTAAATATGAAATGGCGACTCGACATCAGGGCCAGAAAAAATAACCTTTTCCGAAGGGGGAGATATATATCCCCTAAATCTCCCCTTGCATATAAATGCCTTAAGCAAGACCATAGGTTCTTTACCACGCAGAAGCTCAAGAGAAATCTTTTGGGTTTTGGTAGTCTATAACATTTTCATTTGAGAATGTTTTGAATTTAATATCCACTAAAAAAAAAAAAATGTCGACTTTAAAAATAACAAATAATAATAACCGTTAAGGAAAATTACCCTCTCACGTAAGACTTTTATAATCTCTCCCTATTTTAATTTTAAAAAGAAAACAGGTATTAGGGTGAGACTCTAGTTCCACGTCATTATCGTACGAAATTCATCCTGTGCAACATCCCACATTGCCTATCAGAAGATTCATGCGGTTCAAAAATGCCCTTCTATAATTCCAGGAAGGGTGCGCCCAAGGCAGTTAAATACCCTTCCCATCTCCTAAGTTTGTACATGATTAAATTTCAAACTGGTGATGAATTGAAGGAAACGATTTCGAAGTCCACTAATTGCAATTGCTATTCTCAAATAGGTTCCGATAGCTAACCAAGGAAATTTTTAAATTATGTAAAATAGTTCGCAAATGACGCCGTGCAACTTCCGTCAAGCCAATGTGGCTCGCGCCAAATTGATCGACACATATCCATGAAGTTATAACTACCTTTTACGAAGTTAATTATTAGATGAAACTGCTCTGCTGGGTTGGGATATTCATTGGACAATATTCATATTTCAAAATATTCATTACAGGGAGAGGAAAATTCCAAAATAATGTGGGAAATATGTTTAGGCTACACTGCACCATTAACGTGCGATATGGGTAACGTATGATCAGATATTAATGACAAAAAAATACACGATTCCTGCACATGAATCTGCTAGTGATTTAAACTATATGTTTGCACGGAGTTAATATACATAAATGTATCGTATTGATGAGAAATAAATGGTTGAAAATCAAGTTAGTAACGCTTCAGTAACACCTACATATTCCCGCGCAAAATGCCAAATTTTGGCGTTAAAAGTTGAAAATTTTTCAACTAATAATTTCTCAAAAAAGTTCACAGTAATAAAGCAAAGCACTTGCTACTCACATGAAAATAGGTACAATCAGGAGACAAAACTCTTAATTATAATGAAGACGCTATGATCTTCATGCAGAACAGAACCTTGTGGACAACAGACCCCTTCCGTAACCGACCACAGAATATGAAACCGACTGAGCAGCTGAGAAATACCCCTCCTGGCGCTGTTTACCCACGCGAGGAATTTCGCGGGATTTCTTCCCATAGGTAGGTTATTGGTGGTAACATGAACGACATCAACCAATCAGAATGTGGTATGTATACTGTGTATGAGAATTTTATCGTTCATGATAGATATCACAGCTGATGCATTTGTTATTATATTGAATAACGCAAGGAATAGGTGTATATTTGATTCATCGTATAGGGCAGTATTATTGTCATTGACATATATGAATACTTTTTATTTATGTTTGAATCTTAAATACTAAAGTATGGTATTCGTAATGTATCTCTAAGTAGTAGATTGTCATACATACTCATCGCGTTGTTCCGTGGCCCGAATTGATCCGAAAGCACCGAAAGTGTCAGTCCGTCATGTAATGTTAAATCTGAGAATGTCTACACCAGTCCACACGCGTAATTAGCATGAAATATCTGATGCGATGTTATGGAAATGTTCAATTTTAGTTGTGGATACGATTTAATATAACCTGGAAAGTAAGCTACGGTCTGACCGCTGTATAAATTGGTAAGTAACGAAAGTTTACTACTGGTAGCGTTGGACATTCCTTTGTTGACATGATTTTCTTCTAAACATTTTCATGGTATACACGTCAAATGTTCTTGCTTTATACATTAGAATACGTCCACTGCATGATTATTTACTAGTTACTTAACTTCACCGCTCCTGGTTTTGTTTCATTTGACCTGATTGTAATATTTTCTTTTGTTCGTGGACATTTAAACAGTTTAAATGCCCACCTAATTGCAGTTTGTGGTCCGTTTTGTTTGTCGTGTGCTGCCAAGAGATTGACATAAAGCAAGGATCTAGTGTTGTTTTTGCTTGCTATCGAAGGTTTATGCCAAATTGCGTAAGTTTGCTATAAAAGGATCCATTTGGTAAATTCAAACGATCAGTTTTGTATCATGCAAAGGTTAATAACCTCAACTGAGCTTTATGTATATAATTTATTTTGATCTGTTATCGTTCCAGTCTTTGTTTCATCGTGCTATGAGCTATTCTTGCGTGCACTTGTTACCTCTGTCTGTTAAACATTCTTGGTTCTTTTTGTCCTATCAGATATTTATTAAGTTACATAGGCCTTGTGCTGAATGTTGGTGGCATACTTATTATACTTGGTTTATGGATTCTTCTATTTTAATAAGTTAAAAACGAGGACGTTCGTAAATTACTTGTACATTAAAAACCATCAAAATTACATGTATAACAGGTTAACTTAGTACTGGTATGGAATCCACTTGAAAATTCTGATTAACTTAATTCTGATAAAAAGGTATAGCAGTATAATTTCTCATCACCTCATGTTATCCAATTAGGTGTAGGATTTTTAAAAAATGTACAATTCCATTTATAACATTCCGGTATTGCATGGCCTAGGCCATGGCTGCAGCCGGGAGTTCACCTACCTTCAACATCAACGTTGGTGTTCATCAAGGCTCGGCATTGTCACAGCTTCTTTTCATTTAGTGTATGGACGTCTTAACTCTAGATATCCAGACCAAATGTCCCTGGAATTTTCTGCACTCCGATGTTGTCTTGTTAGCAAGTGCGACATGCCAAGGCCTAGAGCGGCAAACACAAATCTGGAAGGACCACCTTGATGCATATGGATTGAAATTAAACATTTACAAAACTGATAATCCCAGGGTTGTTGCTTCAGGAAATGTGAAAATGTATGCATACGCAGATGACATGGTACTGGTGTCTTGTGATATAAAAGAAGCATTCAGTAAACTAACATCTTGGGCTATACACAATGGATTTCAATTAAATGAGAAGAAAACTGTGACATGACTTGCAGGAAAGGTGGTAGGCCAGCTTATAATATACTGCAGACGAGAACCACTGACAGTTGTTTCACAATTTAAGTATCTTGGATTAACAGTGCAGACAAACGGAAACAGGTTCAGCTTCCACATCAAAGAAAAAGTGGCAATTGCAATATCTGCCATGAACAGCGTTCAGAATATACAGAAAATTTCATTAGAAACTGCATTGAAAATATTTAAGCGAAAGATCTCGCCGATATTAACTTACAGCCTGACATTAATCTGGGACCAATTGCAAAAGAGGGACATCAAAGAAATTGAAAAGGTAAAGGCTAGATTTCTAAAAAAAAAAAGCATTACGAGTCTCTAAAATGTACCCTATCACGATTAGTTTACCTGCTGGCCAGAGAACCATTCTACATTGAAGATCTCAGGTTTGAATTATCATTGCCCACAACAGGAGCATACCAGAGCCTATTACAAGAACTTCGGGACAAAAGGGAAGATATGTCTAGATTTCTTCTCCACAGACGCAATGATAAACCGGGAACGGATAACGGCTAACTATGAACTGAGGCACACCATGACTCTCTTTGCGGTCCATGATTTTCACTTCAAAATCTGTAAAAGATATACTTACCATGAACCAAGTGACCTGTGCCAGTGTCAACTCTGTGGTGACCAATGTGATAGATATCGTGTGATAAAATGCACAAGCAGGAATATCTCGTTGACAAAATTTTGTAATAGTTAAGTGCTATATGAACTCTAGAACTGTACATTGACCACTATATATATAACTATATTATTATTGTATGGCCATTGACTGCATTAAATATTTAATAAAACTGAATACATGGAGTATGGAGAGCAAACCGATATTATCTATTGATGGAAAACAACTTGACAAGATCACTGGATTCCGATATATGGGCTCATACATAACATCAGATGGAGACACATTGAGAGAAGTGTGAATGCAAACAAATACAGCTTGGACTAAATGATGACAGGAGTTTTATGTGATCGTAAGATAGTATGGAACTGAGTGTTGGCCGGTAACCAACACTGCTGCACTCATGGAGATGTGGATGCTGCACTGGTCCATTGGCTTAACAATAGTAGATCATGTCACCTATGTTCATGTAAGAAGCACCCTGCCGATTCCATCTGATTCATCGATTTTAAGCATTGTGTACTGTATTGCCAACTCCACGCATTCGGTACTATATCGCATCTGGGAGACCAATGGTTTTCGCCTAGACCAATAATTGTTAGGTAATGCGGCCCTAGCTATTAAAAACACCCCTGGGTTTTGTCACGTGCAGTGAGGTCACACATCAATAATCTTTATCCAGGCCAATGGTTTTGCCTTTTATTTCATTATTCACGTGTCGTGTGGTGTATTTTCTATCGGACATGTTGGCAACGGGTATGACGTAGTGTAGGACCTCAATGTGCCATGGCGGCAGTCGTCAAATGAACAAGGAAAATAATTTATTTATCTAATAAAAGAAATATTTCCAGTGCAGCAGTGACAATTCAAATTGAAATGAACTTCTAATGACTCCCAGGAAGATGCACATGTGAATCATAAATAATACATTTGCAATAATCTGCCTTGTAAAAGTTGTGAAAACGGAAAGTTCCTCTTCTGAACAATTAATAGGCTACTAATAATAAAATATAAGAACATGGCAAAAAACGAATAAATACCTCGTACAAGTGTTAACAATTGTCGTTTCTTAATTTTATTTAAAGTTATCAATGGGTCTGTCATCATTTTAGAGTAATTGCTGAAAAGGATGTTTGATGCAGTTGCAATTATTGCCACAGATACACGTATCTTCAACGAGGTGACTTATAACTGAGTCCAAAAAACACTACCTCATGCAATAAATCACTCTCTATTTTCACTGACTAAATTAGTACACCCATATCAAAGATTTATGTGTATCTGTTTAACTAGCACTGCTTAAATGCCAACGTAGGCATGAGAAAAGTAGCTATCGTAGGTCATGATCGATCAAAATTATTAAATAGTGATGAGGTTTGTCAGCAGTGGCGTAGCTAGTGTTTGCTTCTGGAGGGCGATGAGCTTATTGAAAACTACATTGAGGGGTGAGGACTTGGCCATAATGAAAGCAAGTTTCAAACCCTCCTACCTACATTTTTTAAATGTTTTATTTCATTAGCATTTGATAGGTTGTATTTGCACTTATCAATTTACAAATGATCGAAAATTAATGATTTTGTTGGTATTAAATAAAATTATAAGTTAATGTCTGGTTTTCTTCTCAAAATTATCTGGCCCTTTGTATTTACCGGCATTGTATAAATTAAATATTGAAAAAACTAATGTTTCCAACTAAAGTTTAACACAATACTACCGGTATTCAAAAATTTGATGCTTTTCAGTCGGTGAACACGATTGTACCCAAATGAGATGGGTTATTCCCTAATCGTGTTGACCGACTGAAAAGCATCAAACTTTTGTTTAATAAGGCAACACTGGAAAATGGCTTCAAACACCATAAACTACCGGTATTATTAATTGTTCAGAAGAGGTACTTTTCCATTTTCACAAATTTTACAAGGCAGATCATTGCAAATGATTCACATGTGCATCTTCCTGGGAGTCATTAGAAGTTCATTTCAATTTGAATTGTCACTGCTGCAGCGAAAATATTTATTTTATTAGGTAAATATATCATTTTCCTTCTTGTTCATTTGACGACCACCTCCATGACACATTTGACATCCTATACTACGTCATACCCGTTGCCAACATGTCAGATACAAAATACACCACATAACCATTGACCTGAATAAAGATTATTGATGCGTGAATACTCCCACTGTGCGTGACAAAAACCATGGGTGCTTATATTAGCTAACGGTGGGCTGCGCTAACTAACCATTATTGGTCTAGGCGAAAACCATTGGTATGGATGAAAATATTGGTCTAGGCAAAACAATTGGCCTGGATAAAGATTATTGATTTGGGACTACATTCACATTAACTTGACGACACTCTTTTGTTATTTTATACCAGATAGTACCAAATGCGTGGGGTTGGCAATACTGTACACGTTGCCAAAAATGGCTGAGTCAGCTGGAATTTCACCTAAGTCGTGATCATATTTGGGATGGTTGGGAGGGTCGCAGACAATGAAGGAGTAAACATCTATTACTACATCATCTTCAGATATTTTCCCGACTATTAATTCAGATAATTTGGCTAATTTCAGTACTTTATGAATTTTGGACAGAAAAGTACCTCTTCTGAAGTTTTACCTGGTATTCACTTCCCAAAATGATACTCACATTCAGATACTAACGGGAAGGCCACGGACAATTTGTAGTGTATTTTTGGCAAGGGGTGAGGAAAATTACTGCTCACCCACCTCAAGGTCACCACACACAGAAAGCTAAGCTATGCTAAGCAATGCCAAGCTATGGTGTGCTATGACACGAACAAAAAGCTAAGCTAAAGTAAGCTAGGCAGCAGTTTGAGGATGACTGGCATTGAAGAGGAGGCTCTTTTATTGGCTGCTGTCATTGAAGATGAAGAAAAAGAAAGGAACAGGAAGAGAAGACTATTCTGGATACGTGAAATTGGGAGAAGAAGAAAAATACACTGTGAATTCCATCATTTGATTCAAGAACTGAATGGAAATGATGAAGAATGTATTATTTCTTAAAGCTAAATATGTGGGAATCTGAAAATAATGAACGTTCTTGGGTTTCCCGCCAGCTTCGACACTGCCCGGTGGCGCCGCGTAGAGGAGTCAAGTGGAAGTCGCGAGAAACTAAGACGATCAGTTACAGTTTTTGTGTCAAGTCATGTCACGTCAAGTTCTGTTAAATCTCATCTTATGTAATCTTACGTTTGAATGCAGTTTTTATACTTAAAACTACTTCAAGGCGTGTTCGGTTTATTCGCTTGCCAAAATTCATTCCCACATTTGGGGGCTCGTCCGGGATATTAACGATTTTGAGTGCGGAACGGCAATTTTGTCTAAGCCTACAGCGATAAAACCAAAGACGACAAGGCGCGAATTGACGGCATTTTTCTGGCAAGATTTACGACGAAGACGGGGGTCCGTGGAATATAGAAGATGAGCAGCTGTTCAACCTCCAAAGACGTGGTGGTTCGAGCAGGCTACAAAATACGAGTTCAAGGATCCTGAAGCCTACGACGACGGACGAAAAGAAAAGTGTTCAGCGCGAGTGCCGAAAGACAAAGAAAAATGGCGGACAAAGTGGTGTGTTTACAAGATATTGAAAAAGTGAATAATAACATTAAGACGGCGCCCACGGCCGTGATTAAGACGTTACATAACCTCATTTTCGAAAAACTGCCACGTGATCGAAAGAACAGACAGCGCCTAAGAGAATTCCCAGGCTTCGAGTTTGAACGTGACTCACCAGAACACCTGGTGAAATTGAAGTTCATTGAGACCGAATTCACCGAGGCTGACCTGATTGCCATGTGCACAGTATTAAAAATTGGATATACGGGAGAGAAAGCTGTACTTGTGCAACGCGTCTGTGATAATGGACCTTTCGTGGCTGGGGATGCGTAAAGACGAAGAAGGTGAAGAAGAAGAAGAGACTGGTAAAAAGGAAGATGCAATGAGCAAGATGAAAGAGAAAAACGAAGCACTGGCGGAGGAATTACGTGAGTTAAAGGAGAAAATGGCTGGGATGAAATCCTCAAAACATTCAACCTCTACCACGACAGGATCATCATCAGATTCATCTAGCTCGTTCGAAGACCAGAAACTCTCCAAAGCGATAGGAGGTAAACAAAAGAAAATAACAACGACCAAACACAAAGCGAAGACTGTAGAAAAAAGCTCAAGTGAAGGGGAAGTCGACCAGGACATGGTGGACTTGCGGCACACTGCAAACTGTGGAGTCGCACACAAGTTTGCGTTAACTTTCCGAGATGTAGAGGGCTCTGTCAGAACCTATGACGGCAGTGAGAACTATCCGGTGCGACGTTGGATTGAGGACTTTGAGGAAACAGCAATGTTGATGGGCTGGGACGAGATGCAGAAATACGTATTTGCAAAAAAGTCTCTGACAGGCCTGGCTAAGTTGTTCGTGCAGAGTGAACGTGGCATCACATCCTGGCACAAGTTGAAGAAAGCCCTGAAGAAGGAATTCCGAGATGATGCCAGCGCAGCAGAGATTCATCGACTGCTAACCAACCGACGAAAAACAAAAGTTGAAACTCTTCACGAATATTTCCTGGTGATGCGAGAAATAGCCAGCAGGTCGACAATCGATGATGAATCACTGATACAATACGTCATCGATGGCATCGAGGATGACACTGGATCCAAGATGATTCTATATGGAGCAAAGGGCATCAAGGAATTCAAGGACAAGTTGAAGATCTATAAGAGTGCTTATGCACGAAACTCCCAGAAGGTGACTATAAATGAGAGGACGACAAACAATCATACACCAAAAGAAGACAACAGGCAGAAGCAGACCTCGCCTGTAAAGAGATGTTACAATTGTGGTCAGAAGAACAGTCATGAGTCCAGGGAATGTCCACACAAGAGTCAGGGTCCAAAGTGCTTCAATTGCAGCAGTTTCGGACACATAGCTTCCAAGTGCCCAAACCCTGAGCAGAATGCCGAGAAGAAGACAGTGAACGTCGCTTTGGGAACCAAGTCGAATATAAAGATGAAAGAATTGTTGCTCCAGGGCCAGAAGATCAATGCATTAGTTGACACGGGCTGCCCAATCAATCTGATCCGTGAAGACATCTACACAGAGATGGGCGATCTGGAGCTGAAGACTACCGCCATAGTACTCAAGGGTTTCGGAGATAGTGAGGTGCGTCCCCTAGGATATTTTCCAACCGACGTCCAGGTTGACGACGATACTTACTTGACCGATTTCTATGTGGTGTCTGGAGATGTACTAAAGTTGCCAGCTATCATGGGTAACGACTTGCTGGACCAAGCCATAACTACCATCAGCAAAACTGGTGTCAAGATGTCCAAGGACATATCAGAAGCGTACTTGTACCGAATCGACGTGGTAGCAGCCGATGAGATGGACATAGGAAAGGCATCGGAAGAGGCGAAGAGTACCAGCGTTGAGATGAGCATCACGATGAAACAAGGACTATTGCATCCCTTATTTAAAGAAAGCACACCATTGCACATTTACCATGCTGACCATCTTGAACCCTTAGATTCAATGAAAAAAGGATGCAAGCATATTCTCGCAGTAACGGATAGCTTCACAAAGTTTGTGTGGCTGTATCCCACTAAAACAACGATCACGAAAGAAACTACGGAGAAATTGGACGTGCAAAAAGGAGTATTTGGTAATCCTGCGCAGATCGTCACCGACCGTGGAACCGCGTATATTTCACATGAATTCGAAGAGTACTGCACTGCCAACAACATCACCCACTTGCTGATCACGACCAGACTCCCTCGTGCCAATGGCCAGATAGAAAGGATGAACTCCACGATCACTTCCGTGCTGGCCAAGTTGTCCATCGAAAACCCTGGAGATTGGAACAAGCACGTCGAACCTGATCGAAGAGCCATGAATTCCACTTACAACCGCAGTATCAAGCAGACGCCATTCGAACTTTTGACGGGAGCCAAAATGCGCTCTGAAAATGACCTGAGAATACTTGAGTTGATCAGTGAAGAGATGGTAGACGAGTGTGAGACCAGGAGAGATGAACACCGTGAAGAAGCGAGAGCACAAATCCAGAAAGTGCATCAAGAAAACAGTGTGTCGTTTGATCGAAGTCGACGGCCTGCTCGCCAGTACCAAGTTGGCGATATCAAAACCATCAAGAGGACCCAGTTTGAACCAGGCCTTAAATTGCAGAAAAAGTACCTTCGGCCTTACAGAATCTCCAGAGTCAGGCTGAATGACACTTACGACCTCTGTCGTGAAGGGAATTGCTTAGGCCCCAAACGAACAACTACTTGTGCTGAATTCCTCAAACCCTGGGCTGAAGACTTCTCATCATCCAAGGCGGATGATCTGCAGGATGGCCGATTGTGGGAATCTGAAAATAATGAACGTTCTTGGGTTTCCCGCCAGCTTCGACACTGCCCGGTGGCGCCGCGTAGAGGAGTCAAGTGGAAGTCGCGAGAAACTAAGACGATCAGTTACAGTTTTTGTGTCAAGTCATGTCACGTCAAGTTCTGTTAAATCTCATCTTATGTAATCTTACGTTTAAATGCTTTTTTTATACTTAAAACTACTTCAAGACGTGTTCGGTTTATTCGCTTGCCCAAATTCATTCCCACAAATATTCCTCTTCTGCAGTGGATACACTATTAAATACTTCACGCTTTATGCGTATTTGCTAATATACTTCGTACATAACTTATTTAGCCTTAATTGGTATATCCTTTTTCCATACTAGTCCCCGTACCTGTTGGTAGAAAGCACTCCCGAGTTGTATTCTTCTGCTTATTTCCAAATCTAGTCTTCCATCTTCAGTCATTTCACTTCCCAAGTGTTTGAAGTATTTCACCACTTCCAATTTCTTATCTCCTACTTTGATTACTCCTTTCCCTTCTTTCTTATCTCTACTCATCACCACTGTTTTACTCTTCTCCACATTTATCTTCAATCCCCATTGCTCAAGCTTTTCATTTATTACGTCTAACTGTTCTTGTACCACCATCTCATCCTCGCCCCAGATCACAGCCAATATTGAGCACTAAATGAGAAAATTATTTGATTAGCGTAGCACTAAAATGTCAATAGCCACTGAACCTAATATAGTGCACCATATAGATAGTGTTCTGACCTTTTAACGGGGGTTGGTCGAACAAGGGAGTATGGGGGTGAGGGTAGAGGGTGGTGAGTTTCAACGAAGGTGCTGAAATTAGAGAGTATTGTGTGATTGGGAGGAGCTCTATTCGGTCAGGGTCCTAAATCTAAGGGATGCACTCTTAATGAGGAGCTATTAGTTTGTAGAGCAAATACTGCTAGGGAGTAATTCAGCTATCCGCTGATCATGCAACGTTATGCTTGGCAGACGCGCGACCAAGCACTCAAGGCTATGACAATGAAAAGGTCTGTGTTGCTGGCACAGCGGTTTTATAAATAATGGCACTGGGAGGTCAAGATGTAAGGTAGGGAAACAAGCGGTAAAAACAGTGTTCGTGAAATAAAGTCTACAGTGGGTGTGTGGTAGCTGTGGTCACTTATTTATTGGACCAGATAATGTTATGAGTGCGTCCCTCTTTTCAGGGACTTTGTAGCACAATGTGAGTAATACAAATAATTGTTTAAGGTGTAACAAGGGAAGGATTACAACTTGTAAAAGTCAGGAATCTGAGACACACTTACCTCTAGGTGTGACATCGTAACGCAGCTGGGCAGAGCCTCCGGCAGTAATAGACTATTTGCCCTTTGGAGGTGTCCTTCTTAAACCTTTCTGAACTGCTGAGTCGAGTGTTTCCTCATTTTCTTGTTGTGCCAGTTAGCTCCAGTGTATGTGTTCATGTATGATGCAATTCTTGCCGCAAGAGCTGAGCCTTCAGCTCTGCTGGCTGTGTGTAATAGAAGTGTGCGTCGGCTGTTGTTTTTGGTTCCAGCCTGAGGTAGTTTTGGGGTGAAATTAGTGTAGTGGGTTGGACAGATGCGTGGCCATGTTTTTAGGGGTAATGTAAGTATGGCTGTCTGGCGTGTAGTGGATTTGAGGGTGTACGTGAGCATCCCTCTCGGGGGTGCATAGGGTCCCTAAGGGGTGTAGGGTCCCCAGGGGCCCTAACAATAGATAGGATATTTGAAATGATTAAGGCACTATATTAGGTTCAGTGGCTATTGACATTTTAGTGCTACACTAATCAAATAATTTTCTCATTTAGTGCTCAATATTGGCTGATGAAGAGGACAAAAAATATCTATTAGTCCTTGAAACATGTACCATTTCTAATGACCACATAAGTGATTATTTTCAATAAAAGTATTGATTCAGGCGGAACCCTAGCCCGTTAAATAACGTAATTAGTATATCAGTACGGAACCAAACTGATTGTTTTAAATCATAAAAACTTTATGAATGAAACTTGTATTAGAATGCCTAAAATAATGTCAATTGGGTAGGTCCAGTGGGTAGCGGTGCATGACGTATTGCTCCCTCATAACTTTTCTAAAGTTCAAAAATTAACCAAAATACCTGAAGTAAGCTAATGGTCAGGAAAAAATCTGGAGATGATGTAGTAATAGATGTTTACTCCTCCGCTGTCTATAACCCACCCACCATCCTAAATAAAGATTACTACTTATATACATGAAATTCCAGCTTTGACAGACATTTTCGCCATTAATTATGCACTGGTACAGTATTGCTAACCCCACACATACGGTACTACTTCCTATATGCGCAGTAGGCCTACCGTGAAACAAGAGTTCACCTGACAGTGCGCTGAGTTTGAACCAGTTCACAATGAAGCAAGCTGTCTTATTACTATTTATTGTTTTGTTAGTGTTTGTTGTTTTAAGGGGCAGAACTACGAGGTCATCTGCCCCTCTTAACACAGATTAAAGAGTACAAATTTGGAATTGAATTTAAAATTTTGAGATGGACACCTAAATTTAAAAAGACCAAAAATTAATTAAACCAAAACAAAAAATTAAATAAAAATAAAAATTATATAAATAAACAAAAATTACGGAAATACAAAATATTATCCTTCAAAAACGAACGCGTCGTTGAGTCAATTTACAATGGAAAATTTAGATTGCTGGCCCTAACCCATGTTTTTCCACAACCAATGTGTGTTGTTGTTTTTGCCCTCTGTTATAGTGTTCTTTCAATAATAATTTTCATCCAAACAAATACTGTTCTACATACAAAACAAACCTAACCTTGGGCTTACTCCCCAGACCCCCTTGTTTATAGTCCAATCAGTAATTTTCGTCTAACCAAGTAGCGACCAATGGTTTCGTCCAGACAGTCGTCTGACCAAGTAGCGACCAATGGTTTCGTCCAGACAATCGTCTGACCTAATAGCGGCCAGTGGTTTGGCCCAGACAATCGTCTAGTCACTAGATGTGGTTAGCCTGCACTTCTCTTCCTTCTTTGATATTCTCGGTTGTTTCTTAATAAAATTAATATTTTACTCTTCTACTGTAATTTATATGTATGATGTATATATAGTAAACTACAGTAGATGGCCCGACAGACGTCGTTCTGTCAAAATAAATGGCAATGTATTGAACTCCAATTCAGTCTGTATTGCACGCAAATATCAGAATAATGCAAATCACTACATCATTGACATGATATGAGTTAATTTTCTGCTGCTACCAAACATTACTAAGAAACTATGTGTTTTCAGTAGCTGCAATATTAATATCTTCATAGTGACTAAGGAAATGCTCCAAAAGATATCAGCATATCACTACCCACAAAACAATGTTCATTTTTGATGAGATTGTCAAGAAATTACAGCATCATTGAGAGTTTGTTCCCAGTGAGCATCATTTTCTAACAGTTGCAAACATAGACGGGCTTCTCTGTAAGAGCCTCACAATTCACCATTAACAGTTCGTAAATGTTGGAATGATGTTGGTCCTCGAACATTCACTAATAGCGATCGTAACTTAAGACTATGCCCGTGGCGATATCTGTTGGCAAACTGTGCTACTGCCGCCACACCAGTAACAATAGCAACGCATTGGTAGGCACTGAAATATGGGATTTTCTAGTTTTTCAGTAAATTTTTCCAATTTTTCTCTCCATGCAAACCTTTGGACTTCAACAAGTATTTGAAGAAAGAATTAGCCGAATTGATCCAGCCGTTCTAGAGTTCTGCACTTAGCAACACATTTAGCGATTCATTTTTATTATATAGAAGTTATGTACATTCTTCTAGAATTTCCTCAACCGCAGCTACAGTGGAGAGGATAATCTTCGGTAGGCCTACAGTGAAGATGGTGGATGTGGCAGCCCAGTGCTCAGGATAGATATCAGTTGTAGCGTCTGACCCGGAGCGGGCGGCTATGAACGGCATCCGTACCCCATGTTAGGGGCGACCGAATTATGTGCTGGCAGTAGCTTTAAATGCTAAGCGTCTGACTCGCCGACAAGTCGGCCGAAATTTAAATGTCGTGTCATGAAGCACTAGTAAATTGTAGTATCCAGACTAGGGTGTCCCCCGCAGGCGACACGCCCTAACCCTGCCTGATAGGGATGGGAAATGGACGAGGGCTACCTAACCAAGGCCGGGGCAGGCTAAAGAAGCCAGGTTCGATTACTAGATTTGCGACAATCAACGTTGGGACATTAACTGGGCACAGTTGTGAGTTGACTGAACCACTCCTCCAACACAAAATTGATGTAGCAAAGACGTGTGATGTTGGTGATGGTTACAAGCTCTTCTATTACGGCAAAACATCAGACCAAAATGGTGTGACAATTGCCGTCTGTGAACGGCTATGGAATAGTGTCAACAGAGATCTGAAATTGATGAAGAACTTCAGAAAATGTTGCTCCCCAACATAAGCCATTGATCTTAGACTTTCATATTACTCTTTGTAATCCTTCACGACCTATCAACAAACACTGAACATATAAAGTGGTGGAAACTACCTGGCCATGAATTGCAACTTCTAGATTCTATTTGTCTTCTTCCTGACAACATTGATCAACTAACATGGAATGAATTCAACTCAAACAACCAGGCAAATGCAAAGGATGTTATGAGTATGGCAAAACCGGGATGACACTTCGTTGATATACAAACTTGGTGGTGGAATAATAATAATAATAATATCGTATGGCCTCGGTGCCGGGTGCAAGCTTTGTTATTTGACACACAGAGGGCAGCTTGCATGTCGAATTTCGTTGTTCCTTGAAGCACTATGAAAGTCAAGGAGGTTAGCTATCTAAGCTCCTTGACTTTATAGCGCTTTCTAGTCGAGAAATGAGGAACTTTGTGTTCGCGGAACATCCCGAGATTAATTTTGCCATTATGAACACGGCCTACTGAATTTAAATGGGTTCTTTAACATGCCAACATTGTAAGACATGCATGTCGTCATTTTTACTGCCTTTCAAAAATCACTTACCACGGTCAGGAGCGAACCTGCAAGCTTGGGGTTAGTAATCCGATACGATAACCACTCGCCCATCGTGGCAAGCGGTGGTAGAATGAAGACTTGCAACGAGCTGTGAAATCTAAGAAAACTGATTTCAAAAAGTGGCTTAGAACAAGAACCGATGCTGATCTAAATCAATATCGTCAACTCAAATGTGATGCAAAATATGCTGTTGCACTTGCTAAATCCAAGCAACTAAATACATTGTATGAACAATTAGAGGAACTTACGGGGGTAAATAATACAAGCTAGCCAGATCTCGTCATCGTGCCACAGTTCACATAGGATATGTTGCATGTAAAGGATAAGCACGGGCATCTTCTAACAAAACCAACAGAGATCCTTCAACGATGACATGAACACTTCAATACTATCTATATCGAGGAGTTCCCGCACCCACCGATTCCATTAGCCGAACCTGTACAGGGTGCAGTTCCACCTATCACACCTGCCGAGGCCAATACTGTGATCCATGCCATGAAAAATGGCAAGGCAACAGGCCCTGCAGAGCTATGGAAGCAGTTGGGTCATGTCTCTGCAGAGTTCTTAGCAGAGTTCTTTAACAAATGCCTTGCGAGTAACCAGATCCCATCAGCCTGGCAAACTAGTGTCACAGTACCAATATGGAAAGGCAAGGGCGATGTAACTATCTGTTCCAATTACTGTCCTATTCGTCCCCTATGCCACATAATGAAGGTTCTGGAACGTGTTATTGACACTCGCTTACATAACATTGTTACCATCTCAACTAACCAGTGTGGGTTCATGAAAGGTCGCGGAACAACTGATGCTATCCATGCAATGCAGCTTCTGATAGAAAAGTATATGGAGAAAAGGAGGACAATTCACATTGCTTTCCTGGATCTGCAGAAAGCATTCGACCGGGTTCCACATCAGCTTACATGGTATTCTCATGGCGTACCAGAAGCTTATGTGCGCTGGGTCCAACTCCTCGACTGTAATACAACTAGCTCTGTATGCAGTGCTGCTGGCCTCACAAACAGTTCAATATTAGAGTTGGAGTTCACCCGGGATCTGCACTTTCTCCACTCCTGTTCATCCTATGTATGGATACAGTGAATGCCGATTGGCAGAGGCAACCACAATGGGCATTACTGTATGCCGATGATGTCATGCTTGCAAGCGAGACGCGTAATGAACACTTGCTCAACCTCTGGAATGTGAGGCTCTGTGAATTTGGACTACGGCTCAAACTTACTAAGACAGAGTACCTTGAATGTGGTTCTTAGACAGATGGGACCATCATAGTAGATGGTACCCCACTACCGAAGTCTTCACATCTCCAATACCATGGCTCCGTTGTGAGACCTGATGGTGACAGTCTCGGATGCCCATGCAAGATTGAATGCTGCGTGGATGAAGTGGCGCATGGTCACTGGCGTTCTCTGTGACCGCAAGATCCCTTTGCGCCTCAAAACTAAGATCTATCAAACAGTCGTCCGTCCTGTTGCTTTGTATGGAGCCGAATGCTGGCTTATACAGTACAAAGAAACACGAACAAGCCTTGCACTCAATGGAGATGCGGATGCTACGATAGTCCTTGGGAATTACACGGCTGGATCATATTATTATAAAATGCAAAAGCGATTGCTTCCACCCAGTCAATACTGGGTCATAGACGCTAGTTACTGATCTTAGAATGAAAGGTTACATAAGAAAACCCTATATGGAAGGTCATGCCAAAATCAAATGGTGGAAGCTACAAGACCATAAAGTGGCATTCAGTGAGAAGATTGTGTTCCCTCTAGTTGATTCAGGTAATACGGATTATACTTGGGCATCATTCAACAACTGCGTAACTAGTATGGCGCAATCTGAGCTTGGTGTAACACAGCCAGGTACTCGCAGAATTGATAAACAGACGTGGTTGTGGACAGACAAAGTACAGGAAATGGCGCATGAAGAAAAGCAGCTTTTAAACAGTGGCGAACATCCCCGACTGAGGAGAATCTTCTGAAATACAAAGCCACCAAGAAGGAGGCAAAAAGAGCAGTTGCTGAGGCTAAAGTAGATCACTACAAACATTTATATGATCAACTGACAACTAAAGACGGAGACAAAATTATCTACCGACTAGCCAGAGCACGGTGTAGAGCAGGTCAGGATATAGAACACTACATGTGTGTGAAAGATAAGAATGGTAGACTACTTCACGATAGCAAGATGATTCTGCACCGTTGGCGAGAGTATTTTAGTGAAGTATTCAACACTGAATTCCCTCACCCACAAATACCAGACAACAATGTTACGGCTGGACCAGTCCCTTGTATCACTGAAGATGGAGTCAAAGTTGCCATTCGTAGCATGAAAAATGGAAAGGCCCTGCCAGAGCTAGACGACCTTCCTGCAGACATCTGGAAAATTGAGGAACTTACTGACAACTCGACCACCTGGCTGACAAGAGTTCTTCAATTCAGTTATTATATGTGGTCAAATACCTACAGATTGGTCAACTAGTATCACAGTACCTATCTTTAAGGGTAAGGGTGACCCAGCTGAATGTACCAATTACCGTCCAATGAGACTTCTCTCCCACACTATGAAAATATTCGAACGTATCCTAGACAATAGGCTGAGGAACATCGTACAACTCTCAGCAAATCAATGTGGGTTTGTGAAGGGATGTGGCACGATAGACGCAATCTTTGCTGAGTGCCAGCTGATGGAGAAATTCCGCGAGAAGAGGAGGCTACTACATCTTGCTTTCCTTGACCTTGAGAAGACATTTGATCGAGTACCACACCAGATGATTTGGTACGCTCTCCGAGATCATCAAGTTCCAGAAATGTATATAAACTGGGTAAAAATGCTGTACAACAACACCAAAATCCACGTGCGATGCCCTGCAGGACTGACTGACAGCTTCCCTGTGACAGTTGGGGTTCATCAAGGCTCAGCTCTGTCTCCCCTGCTCTTGGTTATAGTCATGAATTCCATAACTCGAGACCTGCAGAAGTGTGTCCCATGGACATTGCTATATGCTGATGATGTGATGCTTGCGGCAGACTCCAGGAAGGATCTTGAAACCCAGTTGCAGACATGGCATGATCGTCTGCAAGGATTTGGTCTTCGTTTGAATATCCACATGACTGAATACGTCGAAACGATTCCATCTCCAGGAACTATAGGTATTAATGGACCGGCACGAAAAACGCAACACCCAATAAATGATGTGAAATTATTGTGTAATTTATCTATTTAATCAAAGTGAAGCACTTCAACCTATTTTTTTAGACGGGGTATGTTATTGGTGTTGCTTTGCAAGCAGACAATGAAGTGTTGATTGTTGATTGCACTAGCCTCAATTGATTTTTCCCACGCAACGTGGAAAACACATCACTGGGTGTAACCCAATAATGTGTTCCTGCTCTTATAGCGCTTAGTGTTGTACTTTCAATTGTTCCCTTTTCAATCACATGTGTTTGTGGGATCTTTCTGTGATTGTCGTAATTAGCTTTCTGGAGCAAACATGCCCTTAAGCCCTGAACAAGCTGCAAAAGTTGTTGCTTTGGTGGAAGATGGTCGCAGCATGCATTACATTGCAGAAGTGTTGAGGATTACAGCTTCCACGATTTCCAGAACCGTACGAAGGTACAGGGAAACTGGAGGCTTTGCAAGGAGACCACAATCAGACCCGAGAAGAACAAAATCGAAGAGAGATGTCCGCTTCTTACAACTTCAAGTTCTTCACGACCGTCACTCCACCTCCATTGAAGCCTGTAATTGACTCCACCAAGTTCGAGGGGTCGATGCTAGTGAGAGAACCATCCAAAGAAGATTGGAAGAAGCCAATCTTCAATCCAGAAGACCAGTTACAGACCCAGAACCTACCAGAGAACATCGCACAGCTCGACTACGTTTTGCAAGGGAACATCATGGCTGGACAGTACAACACTGGGAACAAGTGTTGTTCGCCGATGAGTCGTGGTTTGGCCTCCGATTACCTGATGGAAGAGAGAGGGTCTGTAGAAGGCCAGAGGAAAGGTATTCCCCTTGCACATTCTCATCCAGGACGCCATTTCAGGGTGGTTGTGTGATGGTGTGAGCAGGAATCAGTATGGCTGCAAGGACGGATTTGGTCTTTGTGGAGAATGGGAGCCTCACTGCACATCGGTATGTGGAGGAAATCCTACTGGAGCATGTTGTGCCTTTCGCTCCATTTATTGGTGATGATTTCACACTAATGCAAGACAATGCACGCCCACATGTTAAGAAAGTTCTTGGGTGCAGCAGGGATTCATGCTATGGCTTGGCCTGCTCGAAGCCCTGATTTGAATCCTCTTGAGCACGTTTGGGACCGGCTGGGGAGAAGAGCCCGTCAGTGCTATCCAGAGACCCTACAGGACCTACGGAATGTCCTGGAGGAATGGGAGATGATTCCTCAACAGGACATTACAGCATTAATCAGGAGCATCCCTGAAAGGTTGAATGCCGTCATTGGTACAAGAGGTGACAAAACACGCTTTTAAAGATGCGAACAGAGGTCTCCGAGGTCTGTGAAGTGTATAAAATCAAAACAGAAGTGAGGACCTTTAGGACCTTACTCAAAATTTCCCGCTCTTTTAGCGCTCTTTCCTTGAAGTGTGCATCACTGGCTTAATTTTTAAATTTGAGTATAATCATCTTTTATTTTATACACCTACATGGGACCGTACTACAATATTTCATCATCATATAGTAGATTAGTGTTATAAAAGTGTCATAAATTTGAAATAAATTTCAGTGTTAGTAAGAAATTGAAGTGTTGCGTTTTTCGTGCCGGTCAGTGTACATTCCGATACCTAGGCTTACGATTGAATGGCGACAGCTCTGTGAATGAAGATGTGCGAGCACGAATCAATGCGACTTGGATGCGATTCAGAGATGTCACCGGTGTTTTTTGTGATAAGAAGATGCCTATCCGCCTAAAATCAAAGATATACCGCACAATGCTGAGACCAGTTGCATTATATGGTACCGAGTGTTGGCCAGCACCTAGAAGTGCTGAGCACTCACTTCATGTCATGGAAATGGGGATCCTGCGAAGATCTTGACATTTATCTGCTCGACCATATCCCCAACACAACGATTCGACATATAGCTGGCGTGGCTCCAATCAATGAGAAAACACAGGAATGAAGACTCCGTTGGTATGGACACATTGTCCGTGCACCACAAAGTTCAGTCATCGGCTCGGCCTACCATCAAACGGTCGACAGCCGGAAACAGCGTGGGAGACCAAAATTGCGGTGGCTGAACACTATTAACGCAGATTTACGATCAAGAAACTTTTAATCGCGGGAAGCATTAGATCACAAGAAATGGCGTGCATTGATCCAAAAAGCGGATCCCGTTCCTACAGGATGACGCTAAGAAAAAGAGGAAGAATAAATACCGTTTATTCAAATTGAGTAAAATTAATCACTCGTCATGATAGAAAGGTACATGTTTTGACACCTATCAAAATATTGGTGTCTTCATCAGCCATGAATTGGGCAGCATTATAGTGCGGGACAAACAATTGGAAGCCTGAAGGTCACGCGTAGTCGGTGCGCTGTTGCCCTGTACGTTCTCGCATCCAGCACGCGACTGAAGGTACGATGCAATAGCATGGCAACACCGCTGGGCGCGGGGTGGAGAGCGGAGAGCCGGTTGACCTTCAGGCTTCCAATGGTTTGTCCCGCACTATAGTACATTGTCTGTTAGGTAGTCAGCCCAAAGGCTGGTTGGATCCTCAAAAAGTACCACCGTTAGGTTATGTGGGTAGATACCCACAAAAACCCAAGGCAACGCTATATTGAGGCGTACTAGGCAAGATAAGGAGTGAGGTAGTTTGTCATTGCTTTCCTCACCAAGTCAGAAAACCAGTACACTAGTACATTACACATGAAGAAATATGGTTGTGGCATATAAATAGGAATGAACACATATTAGAAACAAAGAAAACATATAAGTTACATGCATATACAAAAAACATTAAAAATTCCTAACACATTTTGTTAATAAAACATTTTTAAAAACCTCCCAACGGGCTTAATCAGTCTATTCTTGAATCAGTCCAATATAATTCTTAATGTTGATTGTGGCGTAGTACATTACATTTGTTGCTTGGAAGAATACATTTGTTGGTATGGTATTAACAAAATGTTTTAGGAATTCTTAATGTTTTTTATATGCATGTAACTTATGTTTTCTTTTTTTATGTGTTCATTCATATATATATGCCACAACCATATTTCTTTATGTGTAATGTACTAGTGCTGCCCATTTTATGACTGATGAAGATGCCATTATTTTGATAGGTTTTCCAAACGTGTACCTTTCTATCATGAAGAGTGATTAATGTTACTCAATTTGAATAAACAGTATTGACTGGGCGGAAACAATGGCTTTTGCATTTTATAATCATATTGTCAATACGGAAAAGATAAAAGAAGGTATGAAAATGATGTCGTATTATGAACCGAGTGCGACTGTAAGTTATGCTTGTGAACGTTAGATGGCGTGCAGTAATCCATCAGTTTGGAGTTTTGCTTAACTGGTGTCATTGTGTAAGGTGTGCCAGAACCTTCTCAATGTCTCCTTCGATCTAGGTATAACCTATATATATAAAACTAGCCACTGTGTCTGGGTTAATATTATTAGGTTCAGTCTTGGTTGTCATTAAATTTTGTAGAATTTGTGTTGTGCCTCTCCATGGAATGTTTCTGGTAGATATTACAAATCTTCATTTCACTTTTGACAGAAACACTTCACAATTTTATTAATCTTTTTTCTAACATCAATACTAAGAGAACAAAATTAATGATTATTACGGAGCCTACAACTAGAACAAACATAAAAGTGAATTACACTGCATTGAACAAATCACAGATTTCCCATATTTGGACAGTGTGATAACCTCTAATAACAAATGCCTGTCAGAAATAAAGAAAAGAATAGTGGTAGCAAAATAAGCCTACAGAAATAGAAAGAACTTATTTGCTAAATAATCAGCTCAGTTTGAGGACTAGAAAGACATTTTTCAAGACCTTTGTTTGGAGTGTCTTACTGTACGGATGCGAAACCTGGACATTAGGGAAATGGGCCGACCAAAGTCGTCGGAATTTTAAGAGCGTTAAAAATCCCATGTCATAGATGGCATGTAAAAGAACCTTCCACTAACTACAACTTTGTGAAGCTAAATTTGTAGGTTAGATTTGATTAACTCTCTTTAAGTTCCAACGTTCATCGCCAGGTGCCGGTTGCAGTGGCATCTAGTAGCCAAGTTCACAACTAGGTGTCGTTGATGGTAGCATTTGGTAGAAAAAGTAGGAACTACTTTAAATTGATAGTCTGCAGTCCTTACCTGAATTACAGATAACACACACTAATACAGCCATCACAATTAACACCGGTTATCAGACACATTCTACACACACTCAAAGTACACGGGGGTACATGACCACGTTGTCGCAGCCCCTAAAATGAGGAACCCACCAACCTAGGGAAACTGGAGAAAACTTATGGCTGTGGAAATATGATTTTGGAGAAGAATGACAGGAACAAGTTGGATGGACAGTAAAACAAATGATCTTGTTCTGCAGTACGTGAAGGAGGATCGAGGTTTATTTAAAGCAATAAAGAAGAGGAAAAGAAATTTCCTTGAACATGTATTAAGGCACAACTCTCTTCTCCAAACCATCAACTAGGGCAAAGTATTGGGAAAGAAACCTAGGGGACGTCCATGGATGTCTTACATCAAGAACTCTATTGGAGAACTGGCTCGTGATTCTTATGGCAGCATGAAGAGACTAGCAGTTACAAGGTTTTGCCTTTAGTAAATGATGATGTACTGGTATATCTGTTCAGACCTTTATGTTGCTGCCAGTATTAGAGGGAGTTCATTGTGTCTTTGTGATATAGGCCTAGCAGGTCTAGTCAATGCTGTGCTAACTGAATTTTTTTGTAGCAATATTTGTAACCAATGACAAAACCTCTTACTTTCCAGCCAAAAAGTTGAGCATTTTTATATTCTTCATGGTCTGTGTGCGTTTGAGTCTTCAGTCTTTTCGCTCATTTGATGTAGTTCTCCATGCCTCCCTGTCCTGAGCTGAACTTCTCACCTCTACATAACTAGCACACCTTTCATCCCAGACAATCTGTTTAACATTTTCTAACCGTGGTCTATTCCTATAGTTCTTATCCTTAACCCTTCCTTCCATAACCAACTTTGCTATTCCAGGGTATCTTAGTATGTGTCCTACCAACCTATCTGTTCTCTTCATAAGCAGTCGCCTGAAACATCTCTCCTCCCGCTCGTCTTAATACCTCTTCATTTGTTACCCTATCTACCCATCTGATCTTCATAACTGTCTTGTAACACCACATTTCAAACGCTCTTTTCTGGTTTAAAACTTCATAATTGGTATATGTATCAGATCTCAAAAAAGTTGGCAATTTACAATTTCACTACTTAAATTCAATTTTACACATCATGGCTCCAACATGTTTAACAGTTCCAAAGATCACCAGCAACATAGATAACATATTCTAACCTTGGTCTATCCCTACAGTTCTTATCCTTCCTTCCCAGTTCAGAATTACCAGGGCTGTCCTTTAAAAAGCACTATTTAGTGCAGGGTGAGTTTTTTTATCTGACCTGCTGGCAGTCTTTTGTAGGCCTACTAAAAAAAAGATGTTGATGCCTTTTAAATTGTAAATTAACTGATACATATCTAACATCAAGTTTTATGCCATGATGAATGAAGAAATGCTAAATTTTCCAGGATACAAGTTAATAGCCATCGTCTTGTGGTATACATGTTGTCTACTATCCCAATGTTGTTCCTGTAGGTACCAGACGGGCAGCTGCAAGTCCAATGGAGCGTGTGTTCAAAGCTGTGCCAGCTGATTTGCGCATGAAGATGGAAGCCCTCGTCCAAGACCTAACCAATGCTTTAGAAGAGTCTGCCCGTGCAGCTACAGTACGCAGAAGGTGGGGCTTGCGGAGACGAGCTCACTCCACTGGGAACCTCAGTGAGTAGTTTACAGATTTCTACAACCTCTCCAGTGCAGGCTTAATCCAAACCTTGCACTAGGCGTTCTCAACCTTTTTGAGGCTGTGAGTACCACCCTCAAGCTATACCAAGTACCATTTAATCGAATATAACTTAATAATAATAATAATAATAATAATAAGGGAGAAGAACAGCATTATCAACTTCAGTATTTATTTCTTTAGCGTATGGCTTTACAAATACAATATGTAATTTTCCACAGAATAAGTAGTATACACAATAGCATATTCTTGCAAACATCTCTTTTGAATTTCCCATTTTTCAACAATTGTCAAAGTATTCCAAGTGACACTTCTTCTTTCCTCGATCTTGGCCATCTTTGGACCGAGTAAAATAACCCAAATTTGTTTTGTGAGTCTGGTGTTATTCATCCTCATTATGTGTCCAAGGAAATAAACACTCCTTTTCCTGATCGTATCGTAGATTTTTTCAATTTATTTATTTTTGTAGAGGTCGTCATTTTTTCTGTATCTGAACTCTCCACTTTCTGTTTTTAATCCAAGTTATGCTACTAATTTGGTGTTACACATTTTAAAGCAACAAAACAAACTTATATTGGTTAAATTTATATTTAAAGATCATTAATGCACAAAAGGGCACTCCAATAAGTATAGCCTCCAACTTGAAGTTTTGGCATCTTGCTGCTTTAAAAAGCCAAACAGAAGCAGCTATTTAAATTGATAAAGTTCTGACGGCGTTGCTACTGGCGGCTCTTTGTTTATATTCTATGTTCATTATTGTATCTTGACCGGGAGAGAGATATGTCCGGTCGCCTGTTCGCTGTTGCTCGCTTAGCACCACCCAGGGTACTGTCAGGTGGAACCTACGGACGTGAACAACAATGGACTAAACTAGAACTGGCATGCCAACTGACTAAGAACACCTACAATAAGAAGTGCCAAGAACATCAAAATGAAGCGCTATCAGACAGTCATCCGCCCTGAAGCCTTATATGCCCCTGATTGCCTCATATTAAACCGGAAAGGACTCGGGGACAAACTAGAAATCCAAGAGAGGAAGATATTGGGACCAGTCGAGGAAGGAGTGAATACATAAGACGACCCTACCAGGAGCTCTATAGAGACTCTGAAAGAATTACAGACATGGTCAGGAAGAGACGTCTAGCATTTTATGGACACTTCCACAGGATGCATCCCACCAACCAGCTTCTCACATTCTGGCAAAGAAGGAAGACCAAGTCACCATGGCTGATACAAGTGCACAAAGATCTGCTGGAGCTGGGAGTTACGGAAAAAGACATAAAAGATCGAACGTCTCCCAGGAGTAAACTAAAGTAAATGAAGTTCCAGGAAAACCCCTAAGGAAGAAGACAGGTGCCCTCTGGACAAAGGAGAGAAAGGTACAACTCAGCCAGAGGAAGCATGACTACTGGGCAAACTTCAAGACCCACTCCAAACACAATAGTTGAATGTCGTGGTCCGTAGTTGGCCTATACGGATCAAGAAGAAAGAATAAGGGAGAAGAGAAATGCTGCTAGAGCTCAGCAACTTGAAGTTCGACCCTGTGTGAGCGCTAGCTCCATCAGCCAGTGTGACAGAGAACAGCAAGATTGTAGTTCGCATTTTTCCCTGGGTTTCAGTTGGCGTTACTGAGCTCTACTGAATGCACGTCGCCGAGAGATTGAAGAATTTGCTCCTTCTGATTTAGGTATATTTGGGATTGTGAATGTTTTCTTTCCTGCAATTATACTGAGAATGTGTAAGCACATGCACAAAATAAATAATAACAACCTGTCATACCGACTAAGAACATCTACAATAAGAAGTTTCTCTCCGGCAACACCAAAATGAAGCACTATCAAATGGTCATCCGCCCTGAAGCTGTATATGCCTCTGAATGCCTCATTTCAAACAGGAAAGGACTCGCAAACTAGAGATCCAAGAGAGGAAGATAATGAGGAAGCTATTGGGACCAATCAAAGAAGGGAGTAAATACATAAGACGGCCCAACCTGGAGCTCTATAGTTACTCTGAAAGAATTACAGACATGGCCAGGAAGAGACGTCTCCAGGATGCATCCAACCAGGCTGACCAACCAGCTACTCACATACTGGCAAAGAAGGAAGACCAAGTCACCATGGCTGATAGAAGTGCACAAAGATCTGCTGGAACTGGGTGTTACGGAAAAGGACATAAAAGATCGAACATCTCTTAAGGAGTAAATTAAAGCAAATAAAGTTCCAGGAAAAACCCCCAAGGAGGAAGACAGGTGCTCTCTGGACAAAGGAGAGAAAAGAACAACACAGCCAGAGGATGCGTGACTACTGGGCAAACATCAAGACCCGCTCCAAGCAAAATATTTGAATATCGTGGTCCATAGTTGGCCTATACTGAACAAGAAGAAGAAGAATGGAACAAGCCTGCACCGCTTTTTCCTTTTCCTGACTCTCTCATTCCCTCTGAAGTGCTGAAATAGCTAGGGATTCACCGCTATCCAGGCATGCTGCAACTGCCTGCATGGCTCATGCAGATAAGATACATTTAGGTGTGGAAAATCATTTCAAATTGGCATCTTTCGTGTTGCTCATAATTTTTACTGTAGATTAAAAAATACTATTTCACAAAATGATTAAATTTCTAACTGTCAAAACTCATAATCTGGTTCGTGCAACAAAATTTGAATTGAAGAATGGATCTCAGGGAAGCATTTTTTGGCTCAAAAGACGAGAGCACCAAATTTCATTTGAAGACCGCTAGGTTGAGAACGCCTGCCTTGTACAATAAAGCTTGCACATTATTCCCATGTTAACATAAAAGGTCACTACACTGACCGGCAACAAAAAAAATTCAACATTGCTTTCATTCAAATCATAAATATGAAAGATATAGGCCTAGTTGTCCAGTACATACAGTAGTTATAGCATGGAAGTAAGGTTAATTGGTTTCCTGGATGCATTACCATACTTCATGTCCTTATTTCACTTAACAATAGTGATTCTTTGACATGATGCTGTTTATTAGGAACAGCACTCAACAACAAAATTCTTAATCGCGAAATAAAGCTCCTTTTTATGAAGAACAACAACATCAGCAATGCCTTGTACCGCACCCACCTAGAGGCAGCTATTTCTATAGATAAGAAAGGATGGGATAACTACCAAATCATCGCAGGTCAAATAACGCACTCTTGCGTTATTAAAAAGGTCAATACCTTAAACAACAAATTCCTTAGTTTATTTAACTCACAAAAAATGCCCATCAACCAAAACGTTCCAGATGTGAACAATAGCCATACTTTTCAAAGCCCAGTTAAAAACTTGACTAATGTCACTTTCCACCAGAGCGATCTAGAAATTCTCCAAAAAAGTCCCAAACACAACTGGGAATAAAATCACAATAAAAATAATCTAACCGTCTTAGTTGCCGAAACAGAAGCAGCAATTAGGAGACTACCTACTGAGGAACAAAATGCCGCTAGGTTTGAAACTAATAAGAAAATTAAGAAGATAATCAACTCAAGCAAGAGTAATGTCAATGTGAGCCGTAATTTAAACAACAATTTCATAAAACTCTTTGCCAAAATCAATGATAATATAATAATAACTAAAGCAGATAAAGGCAATACCACAGTGCTAATGAACAAAGACGATTACGTCAACAAAACAATCTATTTTCTAAATTCAGGCAATTTCACAGAAATCAAAAAGGACCCAACTAACGTCATTCAAAAACGGTTGAAACAACTTTTAAAGAACACCATTTTTGTCTTAGACGAGAAACAAGCTGACAAGCTTGTAAGCATGCATCCCCACTTGGAGGTCTCTCCCGAAAATCCATAAACCAAATACCCCAATTAGGCCGATCGTTAACTTCAGGAATTGTCCAACGTACAAACTAGCGAAATTTACCCAACAGTTTCTTAATAAACATTATAAGCTCAAGGCCAACCGCTCTTTCGTTGACACCAAGCATTTTTGTGAAAGAACCACAGACTTGAAACTTAACGAAAATAACACCATGCATTCAGTCGACATTAAAGATATGTATACCAACATCCCGGTCAATAAAACGATTAAGATCATTCAAGATAGATTAAGTAACAATAGTGAACTGTGTAAAGTGGAAATCGAGGAATTCATTTCGATTTTAACCTTTGTCACTGACAACAACATTTTTTCTTTCAATAAGAAAATCTATAAACAATCAGAAGGCCTCGCTATGTGATCTCCGTTGTTGGGTGTCTTAGCTAACATTTACCTTGACCACATAGAACATGAGAAAATTGTCAACCAAATCAATGGCATAGATTTCTGGGGAAGATATGTTGACGATATTTTCATCATTATTGATAACCAAGTACAAGCAATAGAGCAAACAATGGAAGATTTGAACAATATTGACAGCAATATTAAATTTACTTTAGAATCAGAAGTTAACAATAAAATTAATTATCTGGATTTAACTATAAAAGCCTCCGTGGCTTAGGCGGCAGCATGCCGGCCTCTCACCACTGGGTCCGTGGTTCAAATCCCGGTCACTCCATGTGAGATCTGTGCTGGACAAAACGGAGGCAGCCAGGTTTTTCTCCAGGTACTCCTGTTTTCCCTGTCAACATTTCATTCCAGCAACACTCTCCACTATCATTTCATTTCATCTGTCATTCATTTAATCATTGCCCCAGAGGAGTGCGTCAGGCCTCGGCAGCCGGCACAGTTCATATCCTCGCCGCTAGATGGGGGCTTCATTCATTCCATTCCTGACCCGGTCGGAGACTGGAAGCAGGCTGTGGATTTTCATTCATCTGAATTTAACTGTGGTTAGAAAAGACAATCGCCTGCATTACAAAGTATACAGAAAACCATCGCAAACGAGTACAGTCATACGACAGGACTCGAACCATCCGGGCGGCCACAAGAACGCAACGTTCGTAAGCCTCATTAACAGGGCGTTAAGAATCCCTTCCTCTGACTATGATCGGAAGGCAGTAATAGACATAATACATCAAATAGCTGAAGTCAACGGTTGCAGCCATAATTATGTCAATAGATTAATCTACAAGTTAAACAAGTAGTTCCGTGAAGAACTATACAGCCTATTTTCATATATCCTACTCATGTTAATTGCCTCTATCAACATACAAAATTTCTGTTTGATTGTTGTGATAGATTCGTAGATATTGAGAACCGTCTAAATATTTCAGATGGTCGCCAGGTTGGATGTTTATTTATGTAGTATTACATGAAGATTATTGTGTACGTGTGGTATTCAGACTTCAATCGCATGAGTAGGACACGAAGTAAAAACGAGATTTTAAAATTTCGCACTGCTGCCATCTTGTGGTTATGAAAACAATTGAAATAAATTAGATGCCAGTGGATTAACATTTGTATAAGCATTTAACATGCAATGTTTCACTGCACTCAGATGGTAAAATCACGAGGAACGTCCATTTAAATATTTATACTTCGCGTCGCCGCCATGTTGGATTTGTGCTCACCAGGTTACTAAAAGTCATATAGGCGAACTTATGTTCATAGCCTCTATGAACATAAAACATTTCAGTTTGATTGCTGTCAAAGATTCGTAGATATTGAGAACCGTCAAAATATTTCCGATGCTCGCCATTTTGGATTGGTATATGTATAGATAGAGACACGATTTTATGGTGTATCGCAAAAATGCGAAATGTGTTCATATATGTGCATCAAAGGTGTTTTAAATGTGTGTTTACAGGACTAAACGCGAAATTTCACCTTATTTGCGATGTACGTCCGTATTTGCAACATATCACGAAATCGGCTTGTTTATTACGTCTACACGATTTGGTGCGATATCACGAGCCTTCAGTGGTTTTCACCTTGTTAGCATTGCTGGTAGAACCCAATTCAAATGTATTTTTAAGTGTTTAAAGCCTAAGCATATCCTAACATCACGTAGCAGGAAATTACTACACAGTTTCAATATTGGCTATCCTGTCATACTGGGAGACAAGTGAGAGAGTGGGCCGCGCATTGCTGACCACGTGGGTGCACTGTGATTTGTAGTTGAAATTTCTATTTCTAATGTGAATTCGCAATGCCGAAAATAACGAAGTGTTTTGATAGGGCTGACGAGATTAAAGACGAAGGCTATCATGTTTTCGATGCGCGGCAGAAGATAGTTACGTGCAAATTCTGCAACATTAGACTAGATTGGAAGCGACGGGATTCATGTGTGAAACACAACTACAGTGAAAATCACAAAAAGAAGAAAAGGATTTTGTCTGAAGGAGGTACCAAAAGACAGATATCAGTTCAAGAGGCGGTCGGGAATGCCAAAAAAGTGAGAAATGACTCAGACGAATTTGTAATGTCAACAGTGGAGGCCTTTTTGAGTGCCAACATTCCTTTAGAAAAGCTAGATCATCCAACAATGAAGGATTAGATGAACAAACATATACCAGGCGAGTTAATTTTTTTTCGGATGCAGCTACACTTACCAGTATCCCGCAGCCCCACTTTTCGTAGCGATAAAAATAATAATAGGTGAAAAGACGTAGTTTTATGTAACGAATTTTTTTTCAGGGAGGGAAGGTAATTCTTTTACGATTGCCGAGAATCCACCAACCCGCCGTGACATTTACAGCTGAAAGTTTTGCAGCCACCATGGAAACGTGATGTGGGATACTAAAAAGTGTAGTAATTACTTAGTTTACTTTTAAATACCTTTAAGTTCATATCATAAACAACAAATAAGTCTGATTTATTAATATTTTAAATTAAAATGATTTGCTTGCTAATAGATTTTTTCATTACACTGTTTTAGGAAGTGGAAATTTTCCCACAGCAGACTGGTTACGAAAGAAATATTTACCCCTATTACATCAAGAAAATGAAGAATCAAGTAGTGAGAAATTAAAGAATCAGCATGTTATTCTACACTGTGATGAAACCACAGATAGGATGGGTCGAGCCGTGTTCATTGTGCTATTTAGAACTTTTCCCAAGGGTAGTAGCGAGACTCCGAAAGTGCTAGTAGGTGGTGTCCTAATGCTTCAGAATGTTAACTCACAGGAATGTTCTCAAGCCATAGTGGAGGTTATTAAGAGACATAAACTTGAATACAAAAATATCATAGGTATTTCAACAGATGGTGCACGATATATGAAAAAGTGTGTGCAAACTTTACAAGGTTTGATATCGGACAACCTTCTTCACATTGAGTGTTGGGCACACAAGCTTTAGTAGCAGGAATCTGGCCGAAGAAACTTCATCGTGTGAATGAGTGTGTTGCCAAAACAAAGCAAGCTTTTCTTAATACAAGAAAACGGATGCATAGGTATATTAGGTTCTTGCAGCAGAAGTATGGTGCAGGATATAAAGCTCTTTCCCTCACCAGTTATCACAAGGTGGAATACGTGGTTCACATCAGTTTCCTACTTGGCAGACTATGTCATGGACTTGGTTCAGTATTTTAAAACAGTGGAGAGTGATGCTGAAAGTGTTAAATACTTTCAAAAATTAAGTGAAAGTGAAGTAAAATAAATTTTGTGTGAGGCAATTTTTGTGAAAAAACACTGTGCTTCAACTTCTGATAAGATAACTTGCTTCGAGGGTTCTAATTATGCTTTGGCACATAAAGTTGTTCCAATGGTAAATGAACTCATTTCTGAGTACACGGTTATCGAAAAACTAGTGATGAAACCAGACACATTGAAGGCATTGAATGAACTATCAAGCGATAGAAAGAAAAGTGCTGAAAAAAGGTTCGTAGCCCTTGCCAATGCATGTCACACAAAACTCTGGCAAAAGACTCTGCTCATGAGATTTTTAATTCACTCTCCTCACTGTTTCATCTGCCCCTGCTAAGAACTGTGAACATAGTCATCTCTCTTCAACAAGATAGAGAAAATCCCCCTTTTTGCGGGAGTGAATTCTCACGACTCTTTGAAGTTCTACATTCAATTGCAAATCACCTGTAAATCTTTTTCATGTAGTGACGGTAATGTAGTTGAAGATGTGTTGAAGGGAATGTTAGAGGAATATCCTATAGCTGTGAAATGTCTTCAATCTCTGTACATTTCCATTTCAAATGTTGACAGTGAAAGGGCCCTTTCTGCCTACAATGATATTTTGTCTGACAAGCGTACCAACCTGTCAAATGATAACTTAGAAACATTACTGAGTTACTACTTCAACAGCAAATGAATACTGTAAACCAAGCCATACTTAGTGTGTTTGTTGTTTCCTTCATTGCAACATAAGGCAAAAGTATGTATATAGTCTAGTAAACCGATTTCTACACCGTAAGCAATGGCATTTATTCACCGCTATTATCCCGCTTTGCCCTTAGTTTTTACACCGCTATTGTGGTTTTTTATTCACCATAAAATCGTGTCTTTATGTATAGGCCATAGAGTTATGTGCCATTAAAGGAAAATTATTGCGTAGCTTCATTATTCAAACTTTCACTTCGATTGCCTGATTACGACACAAGAATTAAAACTTAATTTTAAAATTTGGCACAACCGCCATATTGAGGTTATGTTAACAATTGAACTAAATTAGATGCCAGTGCATTACAATATGAATAATCATTTACCGTACCAACTTTCACTGCGCTCAGATGGTTAAATCACGAGAAAAGTCTATTAAAATATTTCAACTTTGCTTGGCCGCCATGTTCGTTTTGTATTTTACAGGTTTTTTAAAGTTACATAGATTAACTTGTAGCAGTCCCCTTTATCACCGTACAAAATTTCAGGGTGATATCATAATTAGTTTCGGAGATATTGAATGCCTGTGAAATACTTTGCATAGCCGCCATTTTGAGGTTATGTAAACAATTTAACTAAATTAGATCCCAGTGTATTACAATGTGTATAAACATTTGTTGTACCATGTGTCATTACGTTTGGATGGTTAAATCGCGAGAAAAGTCTATTTAAAAGTCTCAACTTCGCTTGACCGCCATGTTGGTTTTGTAGTTACCAGGTTTTTGAAAGTGAACTTCTAGTAGCTCTCTTTATCACCGTACAAAATTTCAGGGTGATATCAGTAATAGTTTCAGAGATACTGAATGCTGGTGAAATATTTCGCACAGCCGCCATGTTGGATTGGTGAGACGTAACAAAATATGAAGGTCGGGGTCGGCCAGAATGATGCTATGATCTTACAGAGTTTCATTGAAGTCGCTCCAGCCGTTTAGAATTTATTAAGGGACACACTCACGCACACACACACGGACAAAAGGTGATCTCATAAGCCTTTTTTTTTTTTTTTTTTTTTTCGAAATTGAAAATAGGCTAAAAACAGACCCACAAATAAATTAATCAGAGAAAACACAACAAAGAAAACTTATGCTACCTTCACCTACATGAATCGATGCGTATACACAGTAACTAACATCCTTAAGAAACACAAAATGAACATTGCCTTTAAAACCAATAATTCTAATTTCAATAAATTCTTCAATTCAAATAAAATTAACTGTACTGATAAACATTTAAAATCGGGAGTTTATGAACTTCGATGTAATTCTTGCAAATCAAATCACGCGGGACAAACTGGTAGGAGCATACGTACTTGTTATGCTGAGCATGTTTCGGCTGTAAAACGCAGGAAGTTCTCAGCCATGGCGGTACACATGGAAGAAACGGGACATTAGTTCACTGACATAAGCAATGATGTCAAAATCTTACATTATGCATCTAAGGGCAGCTATATGAACATCTTGTAAAATATTCATATCAACACTTTCCAGAGGTCTATTGAATGCAATAATCTAAACAAAATCAATTTTGAAACCAACGAATTGTTTGATACAATAGCAGATTACTTAAATAATAAAAGACTCAAAACCGCCCCCACAAACCCCGCCGCAATAGGTAAATCGAAACTCACACTTTCCGGATTCGATCAACTTTTCCTGACTCCACACCCACCCACTCTCCCCCACTTTGGTGCAAGCTCCCTTCTTACCCCCTCCCCTCTCCGTCGCCCTTCCCCGCCATCGCGTAGGCTGCATCACAACAAGCAAGCAGCTTAGTAGTGTGACAGGCGTGCTCAGTTAAAGTTGACCTCTATGTGGGTCGCGCTTTTGACAAGGTCATTTAAGTCCGGTAAGTCTTTTCTGTTTTAGTAACCTTTAATGAGTTATTCCCAAACATTAATCCTGAAATCACGCACTAACAAGGCGTTTTCTGCTGTTATTTTTCTTCAGAATTTTGGAGCAATCCAACAATCCACGTTGAATCCGATAAGGAGTCAACTTGTCAATGTTCCTCATAAGTTCCTATTTTGTTCCGATAAGACGTCAATTTTATTTTTTGGCATTTCAAACCTTGAACACGTACATCACTCGTTTCAGGTACCAAATACAACAGTAATGAATATTCTATAATCTATGCCGCTGACAGTCGGTTAACAATCAACTAAGAAGCTTTGAATTTGACAGCCTTCAATTCTTTACCAGCCATCAAATGTACTGTTATCCATGAAGCAACAAATGTTTCGCGACAGCATGTTTTTAAGTGTTCAGAAAGGAAACACTTCAATAATTTTTGTCTTATCTCAAACCGGTGTCCATTGACACTAGGCAAATACTGGATTTTTCAACAAGCCCATACTAAATACAGTGAGGTCCATTATTGAACGCAAGAATCGCCATAGAATGGTTATATGTATTTTAGACATTGAAGACACTTTTAACAATTAAGTGTTTGTTCATAAGCAACATTTTAATGTGTGTAATGACACAAATCAAACGTAGGACCGAATGACTGAATATGCGTAGAGCATTGCATGCTATATTTAAGAGTGTTGTTGATGTTCTGATTAGTGTATTTCTTAAACTCGTAGTTTTTAATATGTTTTAGTGTTGTAATTGATGATTTGTGTTTTATGTTGTTTGATGAGGATTTCGATAGTGTTGTATGATGTTTTAATACCAAATGAGGGCTGAAGAAGGAAACAAAGCAGGTTTCCGAAACATGTACCCCGTAGAGTTTTTCTGTAAGAAAAGTATTGATTTGGCGGGAAATTCAGGTTTTACTTATTATGATGCTGTTTCCCGCGGAAAGATGTGCGCGCCAACGCTATCGTCAACAATGCAATGTTTTATTCTTTTTTCTTTTGCTACTTGTTGCCATAGGAAAGGTTCAATACAGTCATATCCTCAGTTATTCTTGTGCAATTCAGAAATGAATATGCGCTTGAGGTCTGAAGATGTTGCCAGGGCAGTGGCTCTGATCGAAAATGGTGGCGCGCACATCTTTCCGTGGGAAACAGCGACATGCCAATGAGTTACTATTGTTAAGTGAAACAATGATATGAAGAATGATAATACATCCAGGAAAACAATTAACCTTACTTCCATGCTATAAACACTCAGTTATGTAGGCTGCTAGGCCTAGAGCGTTCATATTTATGATTTAAATGAAAGTAATGTTGAATTTTTCAAGTGATCGGTTTTCTTTGACGGTCAGTGTATTTAGAATTTCTTGGGCTAGCTTGGCTTTGTCATGTACTCTTTGAATGCTGGAACCATCAGTAGCGCCATTTGAATAACTAGGGTCAATCTAATACTGCTTGATGTAATTCAACATACATGGCGATATTTGTTTTCAGCCCTGGGGTGTCACAAAACCCAGAGCGACGACTCCAGCAGCAGTATGGGCGAGCCGGTCTTGTCCAGAGACAAGGGACTCTCCAGTCTACATCAGGTCAGTTTTATTTCATTGCCTCTTTGTGTGGTGAATAGCATGCTTGACTGTCGCCACAAAGGCCCAGGCTCAATTCCCAGCTCTGCCAAGAAATTCAATTCTGGTCTGAGGACTGGGACGGGGTACACTCAGCCTCGTGAATCAGAACTGAGAATAGGCGGGTTCGATTCCTACCTCAGCCATCCTGGAAGTAGTTTTCTGTGAATTCTACCTGAATTGCAAATACACACACTAGTACAGATATCACAGTGACACAGGTTATCAGACAAATTCTCAACACGCCCAAGTACACTAGGCTACATGATCACGATGTTGCAAAGCCCCTAAAAGATTCAACAACTATCTTATTGCTAGAGACAGATATAATGTTCTGTCATAGATGTCTGGAGTTTATAGAAATTTATTAACGATAACTAGTATTGACGAGTCTCGAATCAGCAAATCCGCTAAAATTGTTTTCTTCAAACTCAGCTCCTGGCAGAGAATAGAAAGCTTAGCTTTACAAGGTTCTTGGAATGCAATATAATATACAGATGCTATTCAAAAGGCAGAAAGTGGACTCGAGGAGAAAGATCGACACTCTAGAAGGATGAAGGAAATTTGGAAACGGAGGAAATTGAATACAATGGACAATAGCCAAAGTTGATTCATCGTACCCTCCAAATGGGTTATTCGAAAGAAGAAGAAGATATACAGAGTACAGATAGGTAACATTCATATGAGTGTCAGTACAATGAATCTTGGTTCAGAGATGCAGTGTTAGGAGTGTAAACACAGTACAAGCCATGTGAGTCTCCAGTGCACTTGTCTGTATGACAAGTTGTCTTACTCTGGTATTTTTACCGCCTAACTCACCTCTCATCCCCATTCGATGAACACGATTTGTAGTGATCGATTGAAACGGGAGGGAACATGAAGTTCGGTGTCAAT
The DNA here is from genome assembly GCA_946902985.2 of Meconema thalassinum. Taxonomy (NCBI): domain Eukaryota; kingdom Metazoa; phylum Arthropoda; class Insecta; order Orthoptera; family Tettigoniidae; genus Meconema; species Meconema thalassinum. Next base: position 55,782,856 of record OX336400.1, read on the forward strand.
GACTTGTAATATTACCCTTTCACGAATTGATTGCTGGTGGTCGAGATGGGAACCATTCTCTGTTTACTTGTGTCACACGTCACTCTGCTTCGTTGACAGGTAGAGTTGCGTGTGTAGGATATGACTCGGCTCCAGCTGTCCGTGGTGACATGAGCTCATGTGACACTTATCTGCGCTTCTATGACAGGTAGCGCGCGCAATGCTGCTTGACTTATGTGCAGACTGCACTCTGGCATCACTGTGTCCTCTTTAACCCTCGGGGCTCCTGCTACAATAATCAACTAACGGTGGCGCAACCATGTTCAGCGGCAATCAAATCTTAAATGGGTAATACTGCTGTCATTCATACAAAATGTATCGCTTTACGTGGCCAGACCGGCGTGAATCTTGCGTGCGGTGCTACTGAAAGTCGAAGGATTTATGCACAGCGCTTCCCAAACAGATGTATGCCAAATCCAAGGACATTTCTCGCAATTAATCGAAGATTTAGAGACTGGTATTGTCAATGCAACTCGTCATTAGAATCCCGGATCTTGGTTTTAACGATATCCGCGAAATATTTCAGCAAACATATATACGTTATCACGACGATGTATTTACCCCACATATGCCTTTCTCCTTTTTTTGCTCTGTCTATATTGAAGCTGCGAAATATCGCGGAGTAACGTTATTTTACAAAATGTGTCATTTTCACCCTAAATGCTGATATTAAGATTTTTATTTTAAATAATATATTTTAAAATAATCATCATAAATGATCAAAAAATTAACATAGTTCTACAATTTAAATACCTTGGAGAAATCACTATGCATAACCAGGGTGTCTACCGGCAACGAAAGTAACGAAAAAGTAACGAATTTTACAAATGGGTAACGAAAGTAACGAATTTTACAAACGGGTAACGAAAATTTTCTGAAGGCGGGTTCAATCATTTAAACTCGCGCCGCTAGGCTCAGAGATTGCGAGTTTCACACTTATTGCGTAGTACTAAGCTATATGTCTCCGTGCCCGACCTCAAAGAAATACATACCGAGGATACCTTGAGCGGTATACATCGGTTCAATGTATATTTTAGGCATCAAGAAGTCGTAAGTTTCGTGTGAAATATTTTTCTGTGTTACTGTATTAGGAAACCTGACTTTTCGTTTATTTGCGAATACTTCCGAAACTAAAAAGAAATCTCTTATTTCTGTTATTTGGAAACTATGTCAAATTGAAGTTCAGAAATAACGCGAAACAATTTAATGTCGCAATCTTGCAAAATGTTACCGTTTCGAAAAAATGCGAAAAGTCTTCGAGATACATATAACTTATTTAAAAAATATGTCCAGTAAATTTGCGACATTCAGTATGGTTAATTCGAAATTCCGTTATAAGTTGATTTTTCCTTCGAACTTTCTTTCCATCGGATATATAATCTAACCGATTTCGATAACTTGTTGATAATTCGTGGTTCTCAATCGAAATAAAACTTGCCCTCTTGTCGTATTATTCGTACAATCCTCTCAGAACAATTCGTAATATTCGATACCGTACCTACTTCGAACGTTCATCCTCCAAAATCGCATCCTCAAGACGGCAGGCTGACCGCACGACTTGCCTGCGGGAATCTCGTCAAACGGACTGAGATCGACGTCAGTTGCGTAAAATCATAAAACCCGTCCCCTATCGTGAATTTGTGACCACGAGGACTGCGGGAATCCTGTCAATGGTGATTGGGCACCCTTCACGAAACCTACTTGCCACTTTCCCCATGACCGTATACTTAAAAGCGTGCGGGGAGCGAGAAGTGCATCAACCCACTTAAAAATGGCAGCCTACGTAGCATCGAAATACTAAACCCTCCTCGTGATCCACCCTGAACTCATGAACTTCCAACTACAGCATAGGGACAAAGGGAATCACGGCGCCGGCCGAACAACATGTTCATAACTATGCGTGAATTTTAACCATGCCCAACCTTGAGCTTCCCTCCGCCATTCTATCAGGACAGATAGACCGGCAGACAATCGTTGAACCGCCGCGTGCGGCGACGATTGCATAATATCTCGAGGACAACGTAAAACGGCCGAGAGCGGCAGCGATTGCGATACATCGCGATATTTCTCCGCATTCAATGACGAGAACAACTGTATTCTTGTCAAACGGACAGCAAGTGGCGCCGATTGCGTATTAATGCTATATTTTCTTGTGCCCGAACTCAAGGACATTGGAAATCTCGTCGAATGACTAAAAGTGACGCTGATGATCTAAATCGCGATTTTTCTCCATGTTCTATCGTGAAAACTACGGGAAGCTCACCAAACAACTGAGACCAGCGCCGATCGTGTAACATCTCGATATTTCTCTGCATTTGACTGCGAAGACAGAATTCGGTGACGATCGCGTAACATCGCATACATTTCTTCGCGACCTACCACGGGGACGAAGGAAATCTCGCCAAATGGTCAAGAGCTGAGCAACCTCTTGGTACCGTAATAATAACAACATATTGTGGACAAGACGACATATTAGCTGAAACAACTCATTGGATATTAAATATCTAGTATATATTTATTATTTTTAAAATTTTTATAACATCATGTGAATTTCATTTAAAGTGGCTTCGGTGGTGTAGTTGGTAGCATGCTGAACTGCTGTGCCCAATATAGCGGGTTCAAACCCGGCCGAAGTCGTCGTATTTTTAAAAGCGTAAAAAATCCTTCAGTATGCCTTCCTTCGGAGGGGAAGTAAAGCCGGCGGTCCCATGTCATGGTTTTATGGCATGTAAAGGATTCTTCCACAGACAAAACTTGTGTGAAGCTAAATTGTTAGGTTATATTTCGTCGGAACGCTCTATCAAAGTTCCAACGTTCACCACTAGGTATCATTGATATCTGGTAGCAACTTGAAATTGAACGGAACTTGTAACTCACCATAAGGGTGTCCGTTGGAAGCAGCTACAGACTCAGACGAGCTGACCATGTCCTCGGACACTCCCGGCACTAATAGCCATACGATAAATAAAAAACCTTCTTTATAAACAGTTCATTGTTGTTTTTCTTCACCGCGTGATGAGCGCCTATGCTTGTAGACCGCAGACGTCACTTGAATTCAAAGGTAACTAAAATTAACTAAAAGGTACCTAAAAAGTAACTATTTTTTACTTCATCCTTACAGTAGACACCCTGATAACTTAAGCAAATAAACATGGATAAATAGAACCAACAAAATGAAAATAGCACAATTTCTAACCTGGTCAACTTATAACAAAAAAATGCTTGTCAACAGGCACTAAGATCCAACACTACAAAACTGTAACTTTGCCCGAAGCCACTTATGCTTACGAAACCTTGTTCCAAATTAAAAATGAAAGAAGAACTGATCAGCTCCTCAAAACTGAAAGAAGAATTATCAGAACCTGCATAAATAAAAAGTACCAGGTTTAAGGAGCCTGGAGAATCCTCTGTAATGAAAGTCTATCGAGAGATTGACCCAGTTACCAGCACGATGAAAAAGAAAAGAATCTCTTATTTCTTTCACATCCTATGATTACCAGAAAACAGGATTTTACGACAACTAGAGATGAGAAATCTGGGAAAGAAGACTGAAGGGCATTGAATCAAAGAAATTCACGAGTATCTCAAAACAGTTGGACTCGAAATTACAGATGCAGAGAACAAGAATAAAATTACCACCCTTCTTAAAAATCACAAATTTTCAGCAGAAATGATGCACAGACGGCCTGTAGAGATTTCAGACTAATTAAGAACACTGTGATCAGATCGAATGAAGAAGTACTGGGCAGATAAGAAGAATCAAACAATACAACCTTCAAAGAAAAAGTGTACATGGAAGACTCAAGTGGTCCAATGTGGCCAATAAAGTTAATAATAATAATATTTTAAAATTAATTGAAATAGTTATGTTTTTTTGATAGAAAATAAGAAATCTTCAATATAAATGTTTCATAAGATACGGGATAACTAAGTTCCTTCTCGAGCTTGATTGGTTCAAGTCCTGATATCGTGGAAACAATACTCTGCTTATACGGTACTTTGGTGATAACACAAGTTAGTGAGAAAAAGACTACGGTAGTCTTGGAGAATATTTGTTAGGTTAGGTATTAAACACAGAAAATATAATTCATTTGAGTTTTAGTTCTTTTGAAAAAAACAATTTACCGTATTTACTCGACTATAGGACCCCCTCGCCTATGGTACCCCCCGATTTTCGAGAGCCAAAATACAAAATTATTGAGTCATAATACAACATTCTTGGAAATTGATGATTTTTTTATTTATTATAACTGAAATTCATGCTCTTATATGACAAAAATATTTTTCTTGTTATATTTTATTTTTGTTATTCAGACAATACGACCGCCATTTTGCGTACAAGTACACGATTGAGCAGGATATTGAATTTTGTAGCCAATAGGCTTCACCTGATATCCGATTGAAGATGACACACTATTGGCCGAGTAGAAGCGCCAAGTTTTGAAATCTGCCAATGAAAGTTATGGATTCATATCTTGCTTGCATTCTTTTGTTAATCTCTGTATTGCACTTCGAAGTGGTGTTTTCGATTCCCGGTCAATGCATGTGAGATTTTGGAAGTGAAATGCCATGTCCTGTGGTTCGGATTCCTCGTAAAACAGAGGTCCCGTGACTTATGATAGCGAAATTAACGGTCACGTAAAACTACAAGCTTCCTTCCTTTCTTCTCAGTTTTATTTTAAACACATTTCATTTGCTGCAAGAACTGTCAGCGTTTGTGTGACACTTTATTGGTATGTTAATGTGAAACATGTGAATAATACGTACTCGGTTGTGTTTACAAATATTAGTGAGATTGGATCCATCACTCATAACCTAATTGATGCATTCTCCCTCCCTTTGTTCAAATAAAAATAGTTTGCATTTCCATGTTTGATACTTTGTCCATTCTATTTCTTTGATACTAAGATTTTTGCTTAGCAAGGAATAGTAGTGAAATTCATTGGGAGGTAGCCGGGAATAGTGGTGGATAAGTGAGGTTATGGCAGTCTCATAATGAGCTAATTAATGATGTAAACTTCGTTTGTTTTGATTGAATATATATCGTACTATGTAGCAACAAAATGAAATAGCTCATTTCTACTCTCCCCCTTTCCCAAAATAATGGATTTTTGCGAAGTTCGCGTCTATAGTCCCCCCCCCCCCTCAATTTCGGAACAACAAATTAAAAAAAAAGGGTGTGTTATAGCCGAGTAAATACGGTAATAAACCCAGAATCAATTGTTTGTTATTCATCCAAACGTTTTTTATTGTTCATTATTTAACCAATCCGTGCAGCGTACACATAGTTATTAAGCACACTCGCACCTTACATTTTTATTTCACCACTTTAAAGCCTTTTATATTACCACTAGCAACCCGACCTGGCTTCGCCCGGGAATGGTTATGAATGCATTAAGTGATAAGCGCTTCTTTTTTTTCTTTTCTTCAATGAACAACCAATGTCCGTTTTACATCTCGGCATGATGGATTAACATCACTGACTGGACTATTAATTATATTATCATGGAGATGCATGTCCAACAAATTCTTGTCAGACGTAATTTAAGAATGGTGAGGTGCATGAAGCACAAATCCCCTTCTGTCCAATCTTAACTTGACTGTGAATTTTATGGAACGAAAAGTTACAGGCGAAATGAAGAAAAGCCGAGTTGCACTTCCAGGGAAACTCCAAACACAACCACTCTTCTGTCAAGTTTTTAACTCAACACGACTCGACAGTTTGCTGCTGGCTGTATCTGGGGCAATAAGCCCGTCCGCTAGCCAAGCTGTAACTGGGGTGATAGACTCGCCCTTAGCTAGGTCGTAAACTGTCGCCGCAGTAACTGAATGGAGATTGTTTGAAGAAATGAAAACGTAAAACACTTACAGTAGGCGATGTATTGAAGATAGAGATATGCTCTCCCGGGCTTTTTTGTAGAACTTTCCATGCTGAACAATTCTTACAATTAGAGTATATAAATATTTTTAACGGTTTACCCAGCGTAAGCTTAAAAGCGCACCTATGCCAGGGTGCTTTTTTTTTCCGACCTTTTCACTGAAATCGTTAGTGCTAGACTTCCTTTGGTCATAAATAAAATATTATCTACAGAGACTTTCTTCGCGATATCCTTTACAGAATGGTGAAAACCGCATCAAAATCCATCCTGTGGTTCTCGTTCACCCGTAACATCCAAGAATCCGGGGCTTAGTTTTATACTAAGTAGGGATAAGTCAGGGTCCCTACTCATCATTTATTTCCCTTGACGTTTTTAATTTTTAAAAACTTCTTTTATAGGTTGATTAGCGGAAGGAAAAATTCATCCTGTGTAGCATTCTCGTTTAGAAAATATATTTCCTGCTTCTGATGCTGGAGCACTGGCCTGTAAAGAGAGATTAGTTTCCATGCTCCGAGTTGTGCAATACATTGAACTAGGGGGAGGGGGTAATTTTTCAGTAGAACCCCTATTTAACGTTTTTCTAGGGACCGGTATTTTTTTAACCTTAAATGGGGGTTTACCTTAAATAGAGGTTTCGATAGGATTCATCACTAACTGCAGCACTCTCTCCACATACAGTGTACTCTCTTCAATTCGCGGTAATTAATGCACAAACTTCCGCAGTTATTTTTGTTAAGCCTAGTAAAAACAAAACTATTGGTTAAAATATTGAAATAGGCTTGAACACGCAAAATAATAATTATAACACATGCTAGGCTAGAGGTAGGCCTATGTGGATTATGCCTACATTAATATTTAATTATGGAAGGACATTGATGCTAAATGGGATCACTATAAATTAACACCAAAAAGAGAAGCTGTAGCCTTCTTCAGACTTAACACTGGCCATGACTGCCTTGCAGCTCATCTGAAACGAATCAACATCCTGAGATCTGAAGAATGCACACTTTGTCGCGAACCTGGAAGTAAAATGGATAAGGGGCACCTGCTACATTGCAACAAACTTGATGTGACTGCTAGAACTTCAGGAAACCTCACACAACTCTATTGGAACGCAAGAAAGCTGATGGATTGGAATCCGGGCTAGCCATAGGAAACAACAACAACATATTTAACACAAAAAAAACAGTCATCACATTTTGTTTCTTAGATCGTTTATTCTAATTTTCGATTGCACAATTCAGAAGAAAACATCATAAGAGAACGAAAATTCATCTCGTTTTTCTATATAAGAGGTAAGTGCGACTAGAGACATTAGCTTGACTGGGAAACTTTCGGGATTTCCGTTGCATCACTCCCTCACTCGATATCAAATAGATCTCAGTTTTCCTAACCAACAGTCAAATTCCGTGCTGTTTCTTCTTTGCATTCATGTCTTAAATCATAAACGTCTTTATCGACATCTAACTTGCCCGTTCGAAATATCGTCGTTACAGAAGTCGGCAAGCGTAGTAGTGGTATTTTTCTCTCAAGTGAAAGTGCTCTTGTATTGTTTGGGCTTCTTAGATAAAGGAAATCTTTGCTATACCACTCGCGCCAACATGCTCATATGTTTCGAAGATTGTGCAAATAGACCTATTGTCACATCGCAGAGAAACGCAGTTCAGTCTTCTCGAATCTCAATGATTTCGTCTTTACGCATTGCGTCGCATCAGAGCTCGACCGCGTGCAAGAATGCAAAGCGGCATGGCGTCAATGTTAGCACGCTGTACATCGTTAGTCTTCACCCGCGGTCGGCTCAGTTCGAGCGCGCTCGTGCATGTAGCGAGGAATTGATATGGAAGATGATCGTATCGATTGCTAAGCGTCTGCGTTCTAAATTCCTTTTCTGCCTTGAATCATTCTTAACGAGCTCATGACGCAGTTCAGTCTTCTCGAATCTCAATGATTTCGTCTTTACGCATTGCGTCGCATCAGAGCTCGGCCGCGTGCAAGAATGCAAAGCGGCGCAGCGTCAGTGTTAGCACGCTGTACATCGATAGTCTTCAGCCGCGGTCGGCTAAGTTCGAGCGCACTCGTGCATGTAGCGAGGAATCGATACGGAAGATGATCGATCCTATCGATCGCTAAGCGTCTGCGCTCTAAATTCCTTTTCTGACTTGGATCATCCTTAACGAGCTTATGGCGTCTTTTTCATAGGTTCTTAATGTCGCTTTACCATAATAAATAGAAATAAATACTTGAAAATTTTAAAATTTCCTAATGCTAAATTAGGGTTTTGCAGTAATGCGAATTACGTTAAATCGAATATAAAATTGCATTTCACTTATGGAATAATTTTCGGGACTTGAAATTTCTTCCGTTAAATGCGGGTTTACGCTAAATCGAGCTCACGCAAAATCGGGTTATACTGTATTTTCAACGTTCACTTAGCAGGGGTATTAAGAATTGTTAAAAATGGAGAAAGGGGGTTTAAATTCTATGACATTTTATGGATGCCCCTTTATGCAATTTTATTGAACTACATTATTTTTAACTTGATTGGAACAAATTTGCTACGAAACGTTAAATCTGAATTCAATGTGCGAAAGGTGAATTTTTTAATGTTAAAAACCACAGTCGAATCATCTGGTGATCAGTGAACCAAATATTCTTGATTTCAGAGCGACTCTGATGACATTGGGTCCACAGCTGGAGTTCACCGTCATCTCGCTCCCTTCAGCTTGAAGGCTCGACAAGTAGCTCACCTTCATGGAAATTTTGAATCTGACTCCTTCAATGAAAATTTCTCTCCTGTTCATCCTAATACTCGAAGGTCAGTTTCTTTATAAAATTGTTATTTGGGGCCAAAATGTTAGTGGTATTTTTATATTGGGCATGCATTGAACATAAGAGAATGGGAATCAATAGGGAAAATGAATTGCACACATGTGCCCTTTTCAGGGCTTGAGAAAAGTTGTTTTGTCACTTGTATGGACTTTTTTTTATTGTATTCGTTTTTTTAATGCAGGGTCATTATCTATGTGTGCCCCAATAAACACAGCAATCTAAGCCGGCTTTGACTGGCGCAGATCGTGTGCGTGTGTACACGGTTCAGCCGGTGGTTAGCGCGCACTTTTACCAAACGTGTTCAATAATATGTACTTACAGTTCTCATAGCCGATGCTGAAAATGTCCTCCCTCCCTTGTAACACACACCTGACAACTTCTGATGAAAGAATGAACACCAATGTCATCTAATTTTAGTTCTGTAAGAACACAACGTTATCTGTTGAACTTTTTTATTATTTACGGAGCCTGTTTTCTTGAATTGTTTAGCGTGCCTCATAATTGTACTGGCATTAGGCACAGGTATTCCTGGAAACTTGATTCGAAATTTTACACGTCCATATGAATGACAAAACACGTGTGAACTAACGATATAAGTCAGCGGAGCGTGCCAACCACTGGCTGAACAGTGTACTATTTTTTTCTGTACAGGACAAGTTAAACTGTGGCTGCAATCTGTATCATTTATGTCTTTCACATCTAACAACTAGCCCATTCCTGTATGGAACACATTACAATTAAAGGTCACCTTTTTTCCTAGGGCGAAACCTGGTTTTAGCAACAGTTCCCTTTTTTTCATCTTGATATTTTTGCTGATTGACGAGATTCCATTGTTCTCAGGGGGTATGAGGGTAGGAATGGGGCATCCAGTGTTGTGAGGTGGCCTTGAATACCACTCACAGCCACTTGAGAAATGGTTTATGCTTTACTTTTAAATTGAAAAGGATTTATTTCAACATTTTTACGGTATTTTCTTGAGAATTATGGCCTTTTTTCAAACATTCTACTTCCTTAGTGCGGCTTCGGTGGCGTAGTTGGCAGCATGCTGAACTGCTGTGCCCAAGATAGCGGGTTCAAACCCGGCCGAATTCGTCGGATTTTTTAAGAGCGTTAAAAATCCTTCAGTATGCCTTCCTTCGGAGGGGGAGTAAAGCCGGCGGTCCCATGTCATAGATTTTTGGCATGTAAAAAAATCCTTCCACATGCTAAACTTGTGTGAAGCTAAATTGTTAGGTTAAATTTCGTCGGAACACTCTATCAAAGTTCCAACGTTCACCACTAGGTATCATTGATATCTGGTAGCGAAAGTTGGAACTACTTGAAATTGAACGGAACTCGTAGCTCACCCTAAGGGTGTCCGCTGGAAGCAGCTACAGACTCGGCCGAGCCGAACATGTCCTCGGACACTCCCGGCACTAAACGCCATACGATAAATAAATAGATCAATAAAATAACTTCCTTACTTATTGTTACTAATCCCTTACTCTGGTTATCTAAAAGATTATTGAGTTTGAGTCGTGCCCACCAGGAAACGGAAGTTCAAACGCATGGCCGTGGATCCTGTTGAACCTGATAATCCATCAACCTCTCAGGCCGTGGTTCCCATCTCCCTGGCTACCAGCAAAAAGAAGAGGATCATCCGTCACTCCAACTGCGAGAACAGGTGAGCTCCAACTTTAGAAAAGGAAACTGTATTTAATACTAATACCATATATACTCTGCACCTACCATATTTACTGGCATAATCATCGTATATTTTTGGCCTGATATTCATAGAAGAAAAGCAGGATGTGACAGTTATCACAAGAATATTAAAGGTGCATATTTAAAAAATGCTACCACAATTTTTTCTTCTTTAAGCAGAAATAGGAGAGTTGAAGCGTTTGAAATGTGGTGTTACAGGAGAGTGATGATCAGATGGGTAGATAGAGTAACAAATGAAGAGGTATTAAGACGAGTGGGGGAGGATAGATGTTTCTGGTGAGTGCTAATGAAGAGAAGAGATACAGTAGGTTGGTAGGACACATAAGACATCCAGGAATAGCATAGTTAGCTATGGAAGGAAGGGTCGAGGGCAAGGACTGAAGGGGTAGACCAAGGTTAAAATATTATGTTAAACAGATTGCCTCGGATGTAAGGTTGCTAGCGATGTAGTGATGAAACTATTAGCTCAGGACAAGGAGGCATGGAGGGCTGCATCAAAAATTCTGAAGACTCAAAAAACAACATTACCTATACAAAACTCTTAGATGTATGTTTCACAAAACTCAAGCTCCTAAACCAGAGGGAGTTAAAAGGTGCAGTTTGTACCAAATCGCCTCAATATTATAGGAAGAAATTTGCATTTCTTGAAAAGTTAACGGAAATATATTGGTATATTGGCTTTCACGGCCGGTGAATTAAAACTCAGCAATTCTTCTAGGTTTGTGCCGTGTCTTGTGTGTGGTTTCGCCTAGGACACCAAGCTAGGCTCATCGGCGGGCTCTTGGTGTCCCTGCCCGGACCCCCACAGGAGTGACGAACTGCGCGCCACCTCCCTTTATATAAGGTGCAACTGCACCACTTGACTACGAGAACTAAAAGTTCAAGCAGCCTTAACCTCCCTATGAAGGCTTCCAAAAAGATGGTATATTGGCTTTCACGGCCGGTGAATTAAAACTCAGCAATTCTTCTAGGTTTGTGCCGTGTCTTGTGTGGGGTTTCGCCTAGGACACCAAGCTAGGCTCATCGGCGGGCTCTTGGTGTCCCTGCCCGGACCCCCACAGGAGTGACGAACTGCGCGCCACCTCCCTTTATATAAGGTGCAACTGCACCACTTGACTACGAGAACTAAAAGTTCAAGCAGCCTTAACCTCCCTATGAAGGCTTCCAAAAAGATGGTATATTGGCTTTCACGGCCGGTGAATTAAAACTCAGCAATTCTTCTAGGTTTGTGCCGTGTCTTGTGTGGGGTTTCGCCTAGGACACCAAGCTAGGCTCATCGGCGGGCTCTTGGTGTCCCTGCCCGGACCCCCACAGGAGTGACGAACTGCGCGCCACCTCCCTTTATATAAGGTGCAACTGCACCACTTGACTACGAGAACTAAAAGTTCAAGCAGCCTTAACCTCCCTATGAAGGCTTCCAAAAAGATGGTATATTGGCTTTCACGGCCGGTGAATTAAAACTCAGCAATTCTTCTAGGTTTGTGCCGTGTCTTGTGTGGGGTTTCGCCTAGGACACCAAGCTAGGCTCATCGGCGGGCTCTTGGTGTCCCTGCCCGGACCCCCACAGGAGTGACGAACTGCGCGCCACCTCCCTTTATATAAGGTGCAACTGCACCACTTGACTACGAGAACTAAAAGTTCAAGCAGCCTTAACCTCCCTATGAAGGCTTCCAAAACGATGGTATATTGGCTTTCACGGCCGGTGAATTAAAACTCAGCAATTCTTCTAGGTTTGTGCCGTGTCTTGTGTGGGGTTTCGCCTAGGACACCAAGCTAGGCTCATCGGCGGGCTCTTGGTGTCCCTGCCCGGACCCCCACAGGAGTGACGAACTGCGCGCCACCTCCCTTTATATAAGGTGCAACTGCACCACTTGACTACGAGAACTAAAAGTTCAAGCAGCCTTAACCTCCCTATGAAGGCTTCCAAAAAGATGGTATATTGGCTTTCACGGCCGGTGAATTAAAACTCAGCAATTCTTCTAGGTTTGTGCCGTGTCTTGTGTGGGGTTTCGCCTAGGACACCAAGCTAGGCTCATCGGCGGGCTCTTGGTGTCCCTGCCCGGACCCCCACAGGAGTGACGAACTGCGCGCCACCTCCCTTTATATAAGGTGCAACTGCACCACTTGACTACGAGAACTAAAAGTTCAAGCAGCCTTAACCTCCCTATGAAGGCTTCCAAAAAGATGGTATATTGGCTTTCACGGCCGGTGAATTAAAACTCAGCAATTCTTCTAGGTTTGTGCCGTGTCTTGTGTGGGGTTTCGCCTAGGACACCAAGCTAGGCTCATCGGCGGGCTCTTGGTGTCCCTGCCCGGACCCCCACAGGAGTGACGAACTGCGCGCCACCTCCCTTTATATAAGGTGCAACTGCACCACTTGACTACGAGAACTAAAAGTTCAAGCAGCCTTAACCTCCCTATGAAGGCTTCCAAAAAGATGGTATATTGGCTTTCACGGCCGGTGAATTAAAACTCAGCAATTCTTCTAGGTTTGTGCCGTGTCTTGTGTGGGGTTTCGCCTAGGACACCAAGCTAGGCTCATCGGCGGGCTCTTGGTGTCCCTGCCCGGACCCCCACAGGAGTGACGAACTGCGCGCCACCTCCCTTTATATAAGGTGCAACTGCACCACTTGACTACGAGAACTAAAAGTTCAAGCAGCCTTAACCTCCCTATGAAGGCTTCCAAAAAGATGGTATATTGGCTTTCACGGCCGGTGAATTAAAACTCAGCAATTCTTCTAGGTTTGTGCCGTGTCTTGTGTGGGGTTTCGCCTAGGACACCAAGCTAGGCTCATCGGCGGGCTCTTGGTGTCCCTGCCCGGACCCCCACAGGAGTGACGAACTGCGCGCCACCTCCCTTTATATAAGGTGCAACTGCACCACTTGACTACGAGAACTAAAAGTTCAAGCAGCCTTAACCTCCCTATGAAGGCTTCCAAAAAGATGGTATATTGGCTTTCACGGCCGGTGAATTAAAACTCAGCAATTCTTCTAGGTTTGTGCCGTGTCTTGTGTGGGGTTTCGCCTAGGACACCAAGCTAGGCTCATCGGCGGGCTCTTGGTGTCCCTGCCCGGACCCCCACAGGAGTGACGAACTGCGCGCCACCTCCCTTTATATAAGGTGCAACTGCACCACTTGACTACGGAGAACTAAAAGTTCAAGCAGCCTTAACCTCCCTATGAAGGCTTCCAAAAAGATGGTATATTGGCTTTCACGGCCGGTGAATTAAAACTCAGCAATTCTTCTAGGTTTGTGCCGTGTCTTGTGTGGGGTTTCGCCTAGGACACCAAGCTAGGCTCATCGGCGGGCTCTTGGTGTCCCTGCCCGGACCCCCACAGGAGTGACGAACTGCGCGCCACCTCCCTTTATATAAGGTGCAACTGCACCACTTGACTACGAGAACTAAAAGTTCAAGCAGCCTTAACCTCCCTATGAAGGCTTCCAAAAAGATGGTATATTGGCTTTCACGGCCGGTGAATTAAAACTCAGCAATTCTTCTAGGTTTGTGCCGTGTCTTGTGTGGGGTTTCGCCTAGGACACCAAGCTAGGCTCATCGGCGGGCTCTTGGTGTCCCTGCCCGGACCCCCACAGGAGTGACGAACTGCGCGCCACCTCCCTTTATATAAGGTGCAACTGCACCACTTGACTACGAGAACTAAAAGTTCAAGCAGCCTTAACCTCCCTATGAAGGCTTCCAAAAAGATGGTATATTGGCTTTCACGGCCGGTGAATTAAAACTCAGCAATTCTTCTAGGTTTGTGCCGTGTCTTGTGTGGGGTTTCGCCTAGGACACCAAGCTAGGCTCATCGGCGGGCTCTTGGTGTCCCTGCCCGGACCCCCACAGGAGTGACGAACTGCGCGCCACCTCCCTTTATATAAGGTGCAACTGCACCACTTGACTACGAGAACTAAAAGTTCAAGCAGCCTTAACCTCCCTATGAAGGCTTCCAAAAAGATGGTATATTGGCTTTCACGGCCGGTGAATTAAAACTCAGCAATTCTTCTAGGTTTGTGCCGTGTCTTGTGTGGGGTTTCGCCTAGGACACCAAGCTAGGCTCATCGGCGGGCTCTTGGTGTCCCTGCCCGGACCCCCACAGGAGTGACGAACTGCGCGCCACCTCCCTTTATATAAGGTGCAACTGCACCACTTGACTACGAGAACTAAAAGTTCAAGCAGCCTTAACCTCCCTATGAAGGCTTCCAAAAAGATGGTATATTGGCTTTCACGGCCGGTGAATTAAAACTCAGCAATTCTTCTAGGTTTGTGCCGTGTCTTGTGTGGGGTTTCGCCTAGGACACCAAGCTAGGCTCATCGGCGGCTCTTGGTGTCCCTGCCCGGACCCCCACAGGAGTGACGAACTGCTCGCCACCTCCCTTTATATAAGGTGCAACTGCACCACTTGACTACGAGAACTAAAAGTTCAAGCAGCCTTAACCTCCCTATGAAGGCTTCCAAAAAGATGGTATATTGGCTTTCACGGCCGGTGAATTAAAACTCAGCAATTCTTCTAGGTTTGTGCCGTGTCTTGTGTGGGGTTTCGCCTAGGACACCAAGCTAGGCTCATCGGCGGGCTCTTGGTGTCCCTGCCCGGACCCCCACAGGAGTGACGAACTGCGCGCCACCTCCCTTTATATAAGGTGCAACTGCACCACTTGACTACGAGAACTAAAAGTTCAAGCAGCCTTAACCTCCCTATGAAGGCTTCCAAAAAGATGGTATATTGGCTTTCACGGCCGGTGAATTAAAAACTCAGCAATTCTTCTAGGTTTGTGCCGTGTCTTGTGTGGGGTTTCGCCTAGGACACCAAGCTAGGCTCATCGGCGGGCTCTTGGTGTCCCTGCCCGGACCCCCACAGGAGTGACGAACTGCGCGCCACCTCCCTTTATATAAGGTGCAACTGCACCACTTGACTACGAGAACTAAAAGTTCAAGCAGCCTTAACCTCCCTATGAAGGCTTCCAAAAAGATGGTATATTGGCTTTCACGGCCGGTGAATTAAAACTCAGCAATTCTTCTAGGTTTGTGCCGTGTCTTGTGTGGGGTTTCGCCTAGGACACCAAGCTAGGCTCATCGGCGGGCTCTTGGTGTCCCTGCCCGGACCCCCACAGGAGTGACGAACTGCGCGCCACCTCCCTTTATATAAGGTGCAACTGCACCACTTGACTACGAGAACTAAAAGTTCAAGCAGCCTTAACCTCCCTATGAAGGCTTCCAAAAAGATGGTATATTGGCTTTCACGGCCGGTGAATTAAAACTCAGCAATTCTTCTAGGTTTGTGCCGTGTCTTGTGTGGGGTTTCGCCTAGGACACCAAGCTAGGCTCATCGGCGGGCTCTTGGTGTCCCTGCCCGGACCCCCACAGGAGTGACGAACTGCGCGCCACCTCCCTTTATATAAGGTGCAACTGCACCACTTGACTACGAGAACTAAAAGTTCAAGCAGCCTTAACCTCCCTATGAAGGCTTCCAAAAAGATGGTATATTGGCTTTCACGGCCGGTGAATTAAAACTCAGCAATTCTTCTAGGTTTGTGCCGTGTCTTGTGTGGGGTTTCGCCTAGGACACCAAGCTAGGCTCATCGGCGGGCTCTTGGTGTCCCTGCCCGGACCCCCACAGGAGTGACGAACTGCGCGCCACCTCCCTTTATATAAGGTGCAACTGCACCACTTGACTACGAGAACTAAAAGTTCAAGCAGCCTTAACCTCCCTATGAAGGCTTCCAAAAAGATGGTATATTGGCTTTCACGGCCGGTGAATTAAAACTCAGCAATTCTTCTAGGTTTGTGCCGTGTCTTGTGTGGGGTTTAGCCTAGGACACCAAGCTAGGCTCATCGGCGGGCTCTTGGTGTCCCTGCCCGGACCCCCACAGGAGTGACGAACTGCGCGCCACCTCCCTTTATATAAGGTGCAACTGCACCACTTGACTACGAGAACTAAAAGTTCAAGCAGCCTTAACCTCCCTATGAAGGCTTCCAAAAAGATGGTATATTGGCTTTCACGGCCGGTGAATTAAAACTCAGCAATTCTTCTAGGTTTGTGCCGTGTCTTGTGTGGGGTTTCGCCTAGGACACCAAGCTAGGCTCATCGGCGGGCGAAACCCCACACAAGACACGGCACAAACCTAGAAGAATTGCTGAGTTTTAATTCACCGGCCGTGAAAGCCAATATACCATCTTTTTGGAAGCCTTCATAGGGAGGTTAAGGCTGCTTGAACTTTTAGTTCTCGTAGTCAAGTGGTGCAGTTGCACCTTATATAAAGGGAGGTGGCGCGCAGTTCGTCACTCCTGTGGGGGTCCGGGCAGGGACACCAAGAGCCCGCCGATGAGCCTAGCTTGGTGTCCTAGGCGAAACCCCACACAAGACACGGCACAAACCTAGAAGAATTGCTGAGTTTTAATTCACCGGCCGTGAAAGCCAATATACCATCTTTTTGGAAGCCTTCATAGGGAGGTTAAGGCTGCTTGAACTTTTAGTTCTCGTAGTCAAGTGGTGCAGTTGCACCTTATATAAAGGGAGGTGGCGCGCAGTTCGTCACTCCTGTGGGGGTCCGGGCAGGGACACCAAGAGCCCGCCGATGAGCCTAGCTTGGTGTCCTAGGCGAAACCCCACACAAGACACGGCACAAACCTAGAAGAATTGCTGAGTTTTAATTCACCGGCCGTGAAAGCCAATATACCATCTTTTTGGAAGCCTTCATAGGGAGGTTAAGGCTGCTTGAACTTTTAGTTCTCGTAGTCAAGTGGTGCAGTTGCACCTTATATAAAGGGAGGTGGCGCGCAGTTCGTCACTCCTGTGGGGGTCCGGGCAGGGACACCAAGAGCCCGCCGATGAGCCTAGCTTGGTGTCCTAGGCGAAACCCCACACAAGACACGGCACAAACCTAGAAGAATTGCTGAGTTTTAATTCACCGGCCGTGAAAGCCAATATACCATCTTTTTGGAAGCCTTCATAGGGAGGTTAAGGCTGCTTGAACTTTTAGTTCTCGTAGTCAAGTGGTGCAGTTGCACCTTATATAAAGGGAGGTGGCGCGCAGTTCGTCACTCCTGTGGGGGTCCGGGCAGGGACACCAAGAGCCCGCCGATGAGCCTAGCTTGGTGTCCTAGGCGAAACCCCACACAAGACACGGCACAAACCTAGAAGAATTGCTGAGTTTTAATTCACCGGCCGTGAAAGCCAATATACCATCTTTTTGGAAGCCTTCATAGGGAGGTTAAGGCTGCTTGAACTTTTAGTTCTCGTAGTCAAGTGGTGCAGTTGCACCTTATATAAAGGGAGGTGGCGCGCAGTTCGTCACTCCTGTGGGGGTCCGGGCAGGGACACCAAGAGCCCGCCGATGAGCCTAGCTTGGTGTCCTAGGCGAAACCCCACACAAGACACGGCACAAACCTAGAAGAATTGCTGAGTTTTAATTCACCGGCCGTGAAAGCCAATATACCATCTTTTTGGAAGCCTTCATAGGGAGGTTAAGGCTGCTTGAACTTTTAGTTCTCGTAGTCAAGTGGTGCAGTTGCACCTTATATAAAGGGAGGTGGCGCGCAGTTCGTCACTCCTGTGGGGGTCCGGGCAGGGACACCAAGAGCCCGCCGATGAGCCTAGCTTGGTGTCCTAGGCGAAACCCCACACAAGACACGGCACAAACCTAGAAGAATTGCTGAGTTTTAATTCACCGGCCGTGAAAGCCAATATACCATCTTTTTGGAAGCCTTCATAGGGAGGTTAAGGCTGCTTGAACTTTTAGTTCTCGTAGTCAAGTGGTGCAGTTGCACCTTATATAAAGGGAGGTGGCGCGCAGTTCGTCACTCCTGTGGGGGTCCGGGCAGGGACACCAAGAGCCCGCCGATGAGCCTAGCTTGGTGTCCTAGGCGAAACCCCACACAAGACACGGCACAAACCTAGAAGAATTGCTGAGTTTTAATTCACCGGCCGTGAAAGCCAATATACCATCTTTTTGGAAGCCTTCATAGGGAGGTTAAGGCTGCTTGAACTTTTAGTTCTCGTAGTCAAGTGGTGCAGTTGCACCTTATATAAAGGGAGGTGGCGCGCAGTTCGTCACTCCTGTGGGGGTCCGGGCAGGGACACCAAGAGCCCGCCGATGAGCCTAGCTTGGTGTCCTAGGCGAAACCCCACACAAGACACGGCACAAACCTAGAAGAATTGCTGAGTTTTAATTCACCGGCCGTGAAAGCCAATATACCATCTTTTTGGAAGCCTTCATAGGGAGGTTAAGGCTGCTTGAACTTTTAGTTCTCGTAGTCAAGTGGTGCAGTTGCACCTTATATAAAGGGAGGTGGCGCGCAGTTCGTCACTCCTGTGGGGGTCCGGGCAGGGACACCAAGAGCCCGCCGATGAGCCTAGCTTGGTGTCCTAGGCGAAACCCCACACAAGACACGGCACAAACCTAGAAGAATTGCTGAGTTTTAATTCACCGGCCGTGAAAGCCAATATACCATCTTTTTGGAAGCCTTCATAGGGAGGTTAAGGCTACTTGAACTTTTAGTTCTCGTAGTCAAGTGGTGCAGTTGCACCTTATATAAAGGGAGGTGGCGCGCAGTTCGTCACTCCTGTGGGGGTCCGGGCAGGGACACCAAGAGCCCGCCGATGAGCCTAGCTTGGTGTCCTAGGCGAAACCCCACACAAGACACGGCACAAACCTAGAAGAATTGCTGAGTTTTAATTCACCGGCCGTGAAAGCCAATATACCATCTTTTTGGAAGCCTTCATAGGGAGGTTAAGGCTGCTTGAACTTTTAGTTCTCGTAGTCAAGTGGTGCAGTTGCACCTTATATAAAGGGAGGTGGCGCGCAGTTCGTCACTCCTGTGGGGGTCCGGGCAGGGACACCAAGAGCCCGCCGATGAGCCTAGCTTGGTGTCCTAGGCGAAACCCCACACAAGACACGGCACAAACCTAGAAGAATTGCTGAGTTTTAATTCACCGGCCGTGAAAGCCAATATACCATCTTTTTGGAAGCCTTCATAGGGAGGTTAAGGCTGCTTGAACTTTTAGTTCTCGTAGTCAAGTGGTGCAGTTGCACCTTATATAAAGGGAGGTGGCGCGCAGTTCGTCACTCCTGTGGGGGTCCGGGCAGGGACACCAAGAGCCCGCCGATGAGCCTAGCTTGGTGTCCTAGGCGAAACCCCACACAAGACACGGCACAAACCTAGAAGAATTGCTGAGGAAATATATTTGTTTATTAAGTGCGTTTAAACAAATAAGCAAGACAATAGCAATCCAAACCAAATAAAAAATACCTGTGGCTCTACAGCCCATGAAGTGCCTAGACCTACCAAGCCTGCCAATGAAGACAATAGCCCCTGCCATAATTGTGTCACATTGGGCCCACGTAACAGTACAACCGGGTGGGAGGTCTATGCACATGGAACGCTCACAATTGACCAATCGTAACAAATGAGCATTCAAAAAGAACAGAATTACCCGCAGTAGTGACGAATTGCACTCTGGTTTCATAAATATCGTCCGACTGACAAACAAACATACTTGCAGTTAATACGAGTCCTCTTTTTCCATCCCAATCACTTTGAATTACCGCGCGTTTGGCACTCGGCATTGTATGACTAAAGTGTTCAGCTATTTTTTATTTATGTTAGAACAGACTTCAGGTCTTAATAAGTTACGAAAATTGTATCCTAATATCAGATTTCCTTTGGAGTATCTACTCAGGTGTAGCATATTTGTATTATTTCTATGAGTGTGCCTATAACTTGTCCACAGGTTAAACAGCTTCCTGTGTGGAAAGCGCAAGCGCAGCATGAGAGAAAGAAGTGTAGACTGTGAGCCGCAGGCAACAACACACTCCAAGACGTCTCGCATCCTGGCTCTCCATAAGATGAGTCTGGGGAATTCTGAGGAGACGCGCTTGGAAGGAGGTCACTGGTGAGTGGAGTACACTGAAACCTTGAGTCATCCTCAAGATAAAACTATGGGTGCAAGAAAACATTAGGTGAAGAATTATGTTCAAAAAGCTTGATCAATCCCAATTCTAATGCAGTCTTGTTTGAGAGACAACAATAATATACCTTCGGTCAATAAAATTTTTATTATTATTCTAAAGGACCGGTTTTGGCCGCATTATGACCATAAGCAATGTATAATGAAGAAACAAGTATGAAGTTGCAAGTTCGTGAAATAATATGTTAGAGGTAAAACAATTATTTTCTACGTGTTGTCGAGAGAAATGGTACAAGTAATAATTAAAGTAATAAAAGAGGTGACATTCAAGAATATTTCTAAAATATTTTCTGTCTGAAATATTTCTTCTTCTTTATCTTCAGCGTTTGTCTCGCGTGGCTGCGAGGTTCGCTACATGCATCCGTTGTATCCGTTTTACTCTGTCTGAGGCCCCGTGAGGATGGAGATTCACGCTTTTGAGGCCTTTATGTAGCGTCACACCAACGTTGCAGAGGTCGTCCTTTTAGTCTTCTGCCAACGACTCCAAGTGTTTATACCGCCTTGGCAATCGTTTCAACTCCTAACCGTAAAACATGTCCAAACCAACTCAGACCGCCCTCGCGCATTTTGTCTTGGATTGGTGCAACACCAAACCGTTTCCTGACGCCGTCGTTGGAAACACAATCTAACTTCCACCTTAGCATTTGGGTCTCCATAACACTTCAACGGTATTGTGTTTCCGCTATAGTCAGCCAACATTCGGAGCCGTAGAGTGCTACTGGGCGGATGACGGTACGATAGATTTTTGTTTTTATATGATCTTTCATCCTGCGGTCGCACATTATTTCTGTTGTTGTTGGCCATTTCATCCGCGCAGCATTAGTCCTTGAATTGACCTCTTCAATTGGATGGTTCCTGTTTCAAGGACAACTGACGTCATATACGCTGTTTTCTGCACATTAAGGCGCAGTCCGTATTGCGCCAGGCGATCTCTGCATTGTATGAAATATTTAAAAATAATAAAATCAGATCTGTTACAAATTTTGATCAATTAACATGAAAAATGTTTCTCGAAGAGCAGCGCTATGTAGGAATTTCATTCTTCTATAAAGATAAGATTAAAATGAGATAGAGGTTTGTAATATACAGAGTCTGTCCTAAAAGTAGTCGGACTGGATTTTTCCCGCATAGACGGACAGACTGCCCGCGGCTTCTCCACTTGGGGTTGGTGGAGGGGGGTGTAAGGAAGGCTGGGAGCCAGCCACACAGTTGGTTCTCAGCTGTAGTGGAGTGTAAATCGCTCGTCACCATAACCTCTGCAAGTGCTCGTGTCATGCTGCGTCATGATTCGTCTGTTGAAACAGTGCGCTATGCCATCAAATTTTGTGTTAGGCTCGGCAAATCCGGGAAAGAGACTGACGATATGATCAAGACAGCTTATGGTGATAATGCCATGGGCAGATTAAGTGTTTTTGACTGACACAAGCTGTTTCGGGAGGGGGAGAGAGGAAGTTGAAGACGACGCATGTTCAGGACGACCTTAGAGCACCAAAACGGATGAAAATGTGGCAAGAGTGAAGAATTTTTTGGGCAATGACTGCAGAGTAAGGTTTTTACGTGGAGGTCCTTCGGCTGAGAAAACACATCGTCCGTGTCCGGCCAGCGATCGCTAACTCCTGGCGGATCCATCACGACAATGCGCCACGCCACTCAGCCTTCCAGGTGCTGGCGTACCTGGCCCAACACAATATCGCAACCCTGCCTCAGCCACCCTACAGTCCCGACATTGCCCCAGCAGACTTTTTCCTCTTCCCCCACCCTAAAAGAACATCGTCCCGGCTCCGTGAAAGAGTTGCAACTGACCGTGACGAGGGAGTTCTACAGCATTCCGGTTGCCGCCTTCCAGAAAGCGTACGAGGGTAGAAAATCCCGCTGACAGAGGTGTGTGGATGCAGAAGGGTCCTACTTTGAAGAATATTGAGTGTATGTTTCATTTCTGTCAATTGTTTTTTTTTTTAATTGACTCAGTCCGACTACCTTCAGGACGGACCCTGTAAATAGCAGAGAGTAAAATGGAAAATTTGACAGTAAAACTTACATGGAACCAGCGTACTGTGTTAATTTAACAGTTGAAGGTTGGAAAAACGTTTATTTAATTTTTTTAGAACATTAAAAATAATGTTATTGACTGAAGGTATATTTTCTTGCCTGTACGATGTCTTGCTTATTAGTTTTAATATTTTTGTGTAAGGGTATCCATTTATTTATTTATTTTATTTAGTTTTTAATTAGAATATCCATCATCATCTCCAGCTAGCCGGGTGCGGTATATGAGCTCTTGCCACCGCTCTATCCACGTAGATTTCTTCATCCAGGATCCATTGCCAGTCCAATCCTTGGCCTTCCAGATCTTGTTGAACCTTAGTGTTCCACTTCTTCCTTGGGCTACCTCTTGGTCTCTTGCCTTTGATCTCCTCATCCAACCACCTGTTCTCCGATTGTTCATCCTCTTCAGGTGTCCAAACCATCCTAGCCTGGCGTTGGTTACGGATTTACAGAGTGATTGGTCGATGCCTACTTAATTTCAAATCTCTTCATTTCTAATCCTGTCTCTCTTAGTTTTCTGAAACATTGACCTTAAGAACTTCATTTCCATTGCTTGAAGCTACCGGCGTCCTTGCTGGTAGGGATGCATGTTAAAGGATGTAGGGGGTGATCGGCAGGAAGAAACTTTTGTACAGAACTACCTTAGCTGTCAATGAAATTTGTTGATCTCAGAGAAGGGTTCTCACTAGAGGGTAAAATTCTCCACATAGTATAAAACAAAGTTCCCAATTCTTGGATGTAACTGGCAATTTCAGGAACCACTGGATGGATTTTGATGCGGTTTTCACCATTCTTTAAAGGATTTCTCGAGAAAGGTTTCTGTAGAAAAATGTTCCTTTATGACCAAAGGAAGCTGAGCAGTAACTATTTCAGTGAATCTAGTCGAAGAAAAACCTGGCGTCCATGCGCCTTTTAGCGGGCTGCTAGTCTATATATAAAAATCAATATTACGGGATAGTTTGTCTGTCCCCTATGCGTTCATATACCATTCATCTGATTGTGATGAAATTTGGGTGAGTTGTTGTTTGCACTCCAGGGAAGGTTTCTGGCTACAAATTATGTATGTAACACAAAAGGGTGAGGGACTTAATAGGAACCCTTAAATCCCACAGTAGCCCAATTGCACAATCTGTATACTTATCACAACGCAACGCCAGGTGTGAGAAAGGCTTGCTGATTCATCTCGAGGTGATATGAGGAGACTTGTCAGCAGCCCACCGTGTTATCTGGTATCGTTGTCTGTTCCAATACAGTTCACGCCACAGTTTTCGGCCAGGGTTCATTATTATTATCTTCCTTTCCGTCTTTGATTGGCATTGCAACGAATGCCGGGAATAGCTAGTAGATTATAAATTAGATTTAACCTGAACATGTACATACATGGTGTCCACAGGCAGGAAAAGTCAGGAATTTTGGTTTTGGTCAGGAAAAGTCAGGAAAAAGTGTGAAAAAATAGCGTGAGTCAGGAAAATATGGCGAAAAGTATTAGAAAGTCAGGAATTTTTATATTAACCATACAGTATTTTGTGTTTTACAGCCATATTTTGATGTTACTAGTTCAACTAATCTCTGAAGATAAAAAGCAATATCTCACTGGATATTATGGTAAGTTTCCATTTTTACAGTAAATCCTAGAAAAAACCTCTTTAACCTATTTTTTGTACGGTTTTTTTTTTTGGCGTTGGCGTAGGGATGTGGCAACCCCATCACTATAGTTTAGGTTATTAAGTACTTTGATTTACGTATTATTGCATTATAATTTACTTTATTTTGTATTTTAAATGAATAGAGAGGCAAGCGTTGGGCAGCTATGGGGATGGTGGAGGCTGCAAATAAGAGAGGTAATTATATATACTGTATATTTGCTCAATAAACCATTTTTCCGATGTTACGATGACTTCGCGAGTCAGGAATTTTGTTGAAAAATAGTCAGGAAAAGTCAGGAAAATTGACATTGAAAATTCTGTGGACACCATGTGGAATAGATGTTTAAAAATTTGTATCGATAGGCATATTATTATTATTAAGAGTTATAAAATCCATGTGGAAAATATCTTACATTAACTATCATGGTAAATGTTATTGCTTTTAACTTGAGCTTTTGTGTCAAATTTAGATCCTCATAAATATTTACTTAACAGATTACATGCTCTAGTCACATACAATGTGGTGACCCCATAACATGTTCATTTCTGTACCTGATGCACTTTTTGCCGATGGGTATTACATTTAAATAAATATGATACTGTGAATTACCAAATAAAAGATATCTCAATGAAATTGTGTTGTTTTCTTTTACTTCCAGCGAAATGATGAGCAGTAGTAGCCTCAGCAGTTCAGAGAGCGACACGGGGATCTACACCAATGATGAGGGTCGTGAAGGTCAGTATAGTGGATTTCCACATTACTAATATTGTAACTATCAAAGGACTAGAAAGTAATTGTGGGAATCAGAGGGATAGAAAATGAGGTGCTGTGATAAATGCGAAATGTAACTAAGGAAAATTTGGAGTTGTCCTTGGTATGTAAAAAGAAATTGTTCATTTCAACATAGTTGTTTAAACATTTTGCCTTCTATATTCAGTTTTATTATATCACTGCATAGAGGGAAAATATTGGGAATTATGTGGGAAAATATACATTTATAAGAATTGAAAATGAAAATCCACAGCCTGCTTCCAGTCTCCGACCGGGTCAGGAATGGAATGAATGAAGCCCCCATCTAGCGGCGAGGATATGAACTGTGCCGGCTGCCGAGGCCTGATGCACTCCTCTGGGGCAATGATTAAATGAATGACAGATGAAATGAAATGATTGTGGAGAGTGTTGCTGGAATGAAATGTTGACAGGGAAAACCGGAGTACCCGGAGAAAAACCTCTCTGCCTCCGTTTTGTCCAGCACAGATCTCACATGGAGTGACCGTGATTTGAACCACGGACCCAGCGGTGAGAAGCCGGCGTGCTGCCGCCTTAGCCACGGAGGCTCTATTTATAAGAATTAATTAAGAATATTAATATTGGCTTTCACGGCCAAGGAAATAAAACTCTGCAATTTTTCTAGGTTTATGCCGTGTCTTGTGCGGGGTTACAGTGTTCCTAGGAGAGTTTTAAGACTAGTCATCATCATCATCATCATCATCATCTTGCACAGTTTCCAGCCACTGGCCGGGTCTGTTTGGAACACAAGCCTCTCCAACGTCTTCTGTCTTCCCACCATCTCTCAGCATCCACCCTTGTCCAGTCTTCTCCTCTCTTCTTCACGCTTTCTTCCACCCCCTTCAGCCACCTGTCTCTCGGTCTCTTTCCTTCCCACTTCGTCTCGTGTACTCTCCTGGGTATCCTCTTCTCCTCCATTCGCTTTACATGTCCATACCATCTAAGTCTAGATTTCTGTATATCATCCTGTAATGGTTCCTCCTTCATTAATTCTCTGGTCCTCTCATTTCTTATTCTGTCCATCTTTGTAGCTCCAATACTGCTTCTCAAGAACCTCATCTCACTGGCCTGTATTTTGCTTTTCTCCCTTCCTTTCATAACCCAGGTCTCCGAGGCATACGTCAGGATAGGGACATACAGTAAAACTTCACTTATACGATATTCAAGGGACCAAATGAAAAAAACGTATAACCGTGAAAAACGCGTAAATGAAAGTCTCTAAATAAAAACTGCAAAATGTATGTGACATTATGGGTTATACAGGGACTTGGTGTTATATGTAACGCGGACCCTCGCTCGCGCCCGCCGCAAGCCGGTCTCCCTTCAAGCACTTTGCCGTAATGCGCTTCTTGGCGCCACAAGTTTCCCTCCTTTGCAGTGTGCTTTAGCAGTGTGGGGTTCAGTTTAGTCAATTGTTCACGTCTTTAGTGCTCAGTATGATGTTCCAATGCGATTTTCATTACGTGAACGTGTGTAAATATCTTCATCAAGTACAGGAAATCTTTCGCGAAAATGAGCTTAAAGACTATATTACAGTTGAAATACAGTCAATCGGTGGTGAGGAACTTCAGAACGTAAATTACAATTTCATAAAGAGGTGCCAGCGATGTGTAGCGGTTAATGGCGAACATTTTCAGCACCAGCTGTGAACTACAGTATTCTATAGGCCGCGCGAGCTACGCATTACGGCAAAGTGCCTGGCGGGAGACAGGCCCACAGCGCGGGCGAGCGGTGAGCGATGGTCCCCGTTAAGAAGTGAACAACAGGAAATAATAATACGATCGGCAATATGTAACAATACAAACAGCCTTCTGCCCTATGTTGCCTGAACCACTGTAACAAACAATCTTCCAAACATTCGTATTTTCCGCCCTGAATGCAAGATCGCTTTTTTGTAGAAACCCCTGAAACACGTGCGCCTTCTTCAATTTCCGCTGCCTTAGCTACAATTGTGTTTAAGGTGGACGGAGCAATCCCCAATTTCTTAGCGATTTCAGTGCATTTTATGTTGCCACTTTCCTTCACTACATTCAAAATACGTAATTTTTCAGCAATCGTAATGCACTTCGTCTTCCTTTCACCCATGTTCACTGCTATCAAGGTTAACCACAACTGAAGCACCGAACAAGGCAGAACAATGACTGAAGCAAGTTATGTTGTATTTCGCAACACACGCAACTCCGGCTGAACATAGCTTCAAGGTCGCTCTCGCCACAACATAGCGCCGCGCGAGGGATGGTTTCCAAGAAACGTACAGTGCGTGTCATAAGTTTCTGGCTCCAATATTTTTAGAGATTTTAGGTAGGAAAACCGTTGTAAACGTATAAACGACGCATTTTTCTCTCGGGGACGTAAGATATGATCATATAAGCGTGAAAAACGAGTAACAGTAAAACGTATATCGGAAATAAATTAACATGGAAAGCATAGGGATTTTGCCGGGACCAAGAAAAAAATCGTATAAGTGTAGAAAACGTATAAGTGTGAATCGTATAAAAGACGTTTTACTGTAGTACGTCCGATATATGATCTTTTTGCTGTTCTGAGGGACATCCTTGCTCCATAACATGCTTCTCACACTCCTCCGAAATGCTTCTGCCTGCCTCCCCCGGTCATTTATTTCTCTATCGTTTCTTCCATTATCTTGTATCAGGCTTCCCAGATACTTGAAACTCGCCACTTTCTTCAACTGTTCCCCACCAATTGTTATTCCCGTTGTGGTTCTTTCCTTCTTCCTTGTTGTGATCACCATCTCACTCTTATTTATGCTAAATTTCATCCCATATCCTTGTATTATTCCTTCCCACACGTCCAACTGTCCCAGTACCTCCTCCTCCTTGTTTCCCCAAATCATCAAATCATCTGCAAACACCATTGCTTTCATCTTTCCTTCCCCAATTACTTGTGCCACTCGGGACGTTATGTCATCCATCACCACAATGAAAAGTAACGGTGACAGTGCACTTCCTTGTTTCAGGCAGTTTCTCTGTTCCAACCAGTCCGATCTCTCTCCTCCCACTTTCACACAGCTCACGCTTCCCTTGTACATCTTCTTTATCCTCTTTATAGTCCATTTCTCTACTCCTCTATCCTCCAGGGACTTCCATACTTTGTTTCTGCATCCACTGTCATATGCTTTCTCAATGTCCAGGAAGGCCATCAGTAGATCTGTTCCATACTCATAGTGCTGTTCTTGTAACTGCCTTACAGCAAAAATCAAATCCACTGTGGACCTTCCTGCTCTGAAGCTTTGCTGTTCTTCCCTCATCCCTCCTTCTATCCTTGTCCTAATTCTCCTTTCCAAACCTTTCTCAAAGATCTTTGCACAATGGCTCATCAGTGTTATTCCCCGATAGTTTCTGCAATCTGTGTGTGTATTATAGAAAATATACATGTCAGGAAAGGAAATATGAGAGGGCATACTGTACGAAGGACGTATACACAAAATTACAAGAGCGGGGGGGGGGGGGGGGAACATAGGACAAGATTTCCTTCAAAAAAAAAAGGAAAATTATGTCAAGAGAGTTACAGTAGGAGCTAAAAAATCGAGGTGGTTAATAGTTTAAAGTACCTGGGAGAATGGCTTGACTGGAACAACCTTGAAGGGAAAACAATGGAGGCGAGAAGAACCAAAGTGGAACTAGCCTTCCAGAAAAAACAAAAACGCATGCAATAAGAAAACCCTCTCTTGGAACACCAAAATAAGGCATTATAACACAGTAATTAAGCCTGAGGCTCTCTTTGCAGCAGAGACACTACGTCTTGAGGAGAATAGGGGAAATGGAAAAATTGGAAATCAAAGAGGAAAATTTTGAGGAAGACCATAAGTCCTAAATTCCAAAATAACAATCAAGTTTTCTATAGGAACGACACCCTCTATGTAACATTGGAGAGACTTCCATAAGGAAAAGGATTGATTTCTATGGACACACATACCGAATGAATCCTGCCCGAATAACCATGCAAATCTTGGACTTCTTTTCCAAAAATAAGATTGAACCTGATTGATTTACGGAAGTGGAAATGGACGTGCGTGAACTCCAGATTACTGAACTCGTGTTAATGAATGATGCAGCCAAAACAGTGTCCAAAGACAACACTAAGAAGTTCCAAGCGAGATTCGACACCAGAAAACCGATGCAGATAACAGAAGTGGAATGGAAGATGAGATCAGACAGAAAGAGGTAGTATTGGGAGAAAAAGAGAGCACAAGCATCTAAGAAGTGATTGATCTGACTTACCCCAAACTGGGTGATTCGAAAGAGAGAAGAAGAGGAAGTGTAAAAAACAAAACTTCTTCTTCTTCATTTCCCGTTTCCAGTGTTCTGGGTCGGGGTGTGAATCAAGGACCTCCATAATTTTCTGTCTCTCCACCACTCTCTTCCTTCTTCTAGTATATCTTCTACTTTTACCCCTCTCTTCTCTATGCTCTCCCTCACTGTATCCATCCACCTCTTCCTAGGCCTTCCCCGTTGCCTCTTTCCTGGTACTTTTTCTGTAAATACTCGCTTTGGGACTCTGTCTTCACCCATTCGCATCATGTGTCCATACCATTTCAGCTTACTGATCTCTATCTTGTCTTGTAGCTTTGGGAATCCAGTTCTTTCCCTAATTTCTGTGTTCCTGATTTTGTCTCTTCGTGTCTTTCCAATTATTCCTCTAAGAAACTTCATCTCGGCTGCCTGGACTCCGCTTTCATCCCGTTTTGTTGTTGTCCATGTGCCTGCTGCATATGTCAATATAGGTGTGTAATATGTTGAGTACATGACTTTCTTACATTTCTCTGGAACATCCTGGTTCCACACCATACCTCTCACACACTGGTAAAACCCATTTGCTGGCTGGATTCTCTTACTAATTTCCTCACTTTCAGTGATTATACTCCCTAAATATTTAAAACTTTTCACAACTTCTAATGTTTTCCCATTTACTTCAATATTCCCCCTACCATCTCTATTATTTCTCGTCATCACTACTGTCTTACTCTTCTCCACACTTATTTTCATTCCATACTCTTCTATCTCCTGGTTCCATACATCGACTTGTTCCTGTGCTTCTGTTTCATCTTCTCCCCATATTACTATGTCATCATCAAAGAGTAAGGCCTTAGTCTCTTTACTTCCCATTTTCTGTTTCACTCGCTTATGGATTTCATCCATGACAGTGATGAAAAGTATAGGGGACAATACACTCCCTTGTCGGAGTCCTGTTTCTACATTAAACCAGTTTGTTTGCCCAATCCTGGTCTTCACACTACTTATACACTTCCTATACATAGCTTTTATCATTTCCACTTCTGCTCTGTCTACTTTCTTCTTTATCAATGCATCCCAAACCAGTTGTCTTGGTACACTGTCATGCCTTCTCAATGTCTATAAATGTCATCACTAAATCCTTCCTGAATTCCCACCTTTTCTCCATCATGTTTCTTATGGTAAAATTTAGATCAAAAGTTGATCTGTCTTTTCTAAATCCATGTTGTTCTTCCTCCATTTCCTTTTCCACTTTCATCCTCAATCTACCCTCAAGTAACCTTTGAAATATCTTTGCTACATGCGGGATGAGGGTGATTCCTCTGTAGTTGTTACATTCTTTCTTATCTCCTTTCTTGAATACTGGAATTATTAGCCCTTTACCCCAGTCTTCTGGTACTTCCTTGTTCTTCTATATCACTCGAAATAGTCTGTACAACCTCTGCATCCCTACTGGTCCTGCTGCTTTTATCATCTCCCCAGCTACCTCATCCACTCCTGTTGCTTTACCACTCTTCATCTTCTTTATGGCTCTTTCTATTTCTAACATTGTTATATCATCATCATCATCTTGGGTTTCTTCAGTCATTTGTTTACCTTCTTCAACTTCCACTAATTCTTTGAATTTGATGTTCAGTGACTTATCAAAATATACTTCCCATCGCTGGAGTATGTCTTCTCTTTGTGTCAAAATCTGTCCTGTCTCTGTCTTTACAAATTTTGTATCTTCTCTGCTTTTTACTTTGTTTATAACCAATCCATATAACATCTTCATACTTCCTTTAACATCTTCCTGCAGACTTTCTGTAAAATCATCCCAGCACTTCTTTTTCTCTTCCTGTACAATCCTGCGGCATTCTTTCTTTGCTTCTTGATACTTTTGCCTTTTCTGTACATTTTTGCCTACTTTCCACTTCCTCCAGGCTTTTTGTTTTTCTTTCACTGCCTCTTTTACTCTGTTATTCCACCAAGGTGTCTCCTTTTCCTTCTTTATACCCGACACACTACCACATACATCTTCTGCACATTTTACAATTCTTTCTTTGAACTTTGCCCATTCCTCTTCCACACTTCCTACCTACAAAACTATTTTATTTTATTACCAAAACTTTAGCGGTTGAAAAATAAAAGAATAAAACCTCCGTAGATTCAAAGAAATAAGAAAAAGAGTTCCCATGGTTTACATAATGCAAAGGAGACAGCATTCCTGGTGGTTATTTTACATTAGTGTTAATTGAAGATTGCTTGTGCTTAATTGTGGAGGGAATCTTAAGGTTGGTCCAACGAGAGTTGGAGTATGACGTCCTGCGCCCAAAGCCTGGATTAATGCTCAGCTTTGCTGCACACTCTCACTGAAACCACTTTTCCTATTTCCTCACCCGAGTTATCACAATCTACCCCTAATTAAGAATAGTACATGACTTAAATAACTGTCATTATATTCTAACCTCAACAGTTCTACAAAAGGAATATATATAGCACTTACAGGAAAAAAAAAAGCAAAGAAAGGCACACAAATGTGGTAGTAATTATGGCAACCTGTCCCATGTTGCCGTAAAACAGGCCACTCTCGAATTACTGGAAGGGAGTAAGTTTTGTAGTTTTATGTGATGGTTAATATCGCAATTATGAGCCATGGGACCTCCCTTTTTATATGGAATCCAAACCACAGAACGTGGTATTTCACTTAATCTCGCATGAAGTGACCGGGAATCGAGACACAGCTTGACCTCTGCAGCTTGAATAACTGTGGAAAATTATTTTGGGTGGTATCTGGAATTTTAAAACTGATTGTAAGTATCTTTTTGCTGCTGATTCCAAAGTTGATCAGTTCCAATACCTTGGCAGCATTATAACTCGAGATGGTCGTTGCTCAAGGGAAATTACCAATAGGATTCAGAAGGGAGCTCATTTGTACCACCAAGTCGGGAATCTCCTTTGGGACAGTCGAATTCCTTAAATATCAAAAACAACGTTGTATAAGGCCTACTTTGTACCAACAACAACATATGGCCTGGAAATGTGCACAATTAATAGAAGGGATAACAGCAGACTTCAGGCTGGGAAAATGAAATTAAATTTCTGAGGACAATGCTTCAGAAAGTGATAAGATCAGGAATGAAAAGATCCGTGACGACATACTTAAGGAAACTATACAGTAGAACCCCTATTTAACGTTTTGCTAGGGGCCGGTATTTTTTAACCTTAAATTGGGGTTTACCTTAAATCGAGGTTTCAATAGGTTTCATCACTAACTGCAGCACTCTCTCCACATACAGTGCACTCCCGTTAATTCGCGGTAATTAATGCACGAACTTCCGCGAATTATCGAAAACCGTGAATTATCTGCACTCATTTTTGTTAAGCCTAGTAAAAACAAAAATATTCGTTAAAACATTGAAATAGGCTTGAACATGCAAAATAATAATTATAATAACACTTGATTGTAGTGTCCTATAAGATTGCTAGGCTATAGGTAGGCCTATGTGGATTATGCCTACATTAATATTTAAAAAAAAAGTCATCACGTTTTGTTTCTTAGATCGTTTATTCTAATTTTCGATTGCACATTTCAGAAGAAAACATTATATGTTAACGAAAATTTATCTCGTTTTTCTATATAAGAGATAAGTGTGACTAGAGACACTAGCTTGACTGTGGGAAACTTTCGGGAATTCCGTTACATCACTCCCACACTCGATATAAACTGGATCTCCGTTTTCCTCTCCAACAGTAAAATTCCGTGCTATTTCTTATAGCTTTCATGTCATAAATCATAATCGCCTTTATCGACCGTCTAATTTGCACATTCGAAATATCGTCGTTACGGAAGTCGGCAAGCGCTTGCTTTTGTACAAGCGTATTTTTCTCCCATCACTTGTTGACTGCATCAAGAGCATCAAACAAACACGCTCTCGGAGTCGCGCAAGTTTGCGCCATTAGGCAATTATCGCTGTTTACAATATACTGTCCGCGCATCCCCCCTTCACAACTCGCAGATCTGCGACCTTGAAGTGTGGCTGTTGGCGAAGGGAGGGTAGGTTCTGACAGAAAGTGCATTCCTCTTGTATTGTTTGGGCTTCAAAGATAAAGGAAATCTGTGCTATACCACTCGCGCCAACATGCTCGTATGTTTCGAAGATTGCGCAAGTAGGCCTACTGTTACATCGCAGAAAAATGCAGTTAAGTCTTCTCGAATCTCAATGATTTCGTCTTGACGCATTGCGTTGCATGAGAGCTCGGCTGCGTGCGTATTAGCACACGACGCACACTGTAGCCGCGGTCTGCTAAGTTTGAGCACTCTCGTGCATGTAACGAGGAATCGATATGGAAGATTATCGATCGCTAAGCGTCTGCGCTCTAAATTCCTTATCTGCCTTGAATCATCCTTAATGAGCTTATGACGTCTTTTTCATAGGTTCTTAATGTCGCATAACCATAACGAATAGAAATAAATACTTGAGAATTTTGACATTTCCTAATGCTAAATGCGGGTTTTGCCGTAATGCGAATTACGTTAAATCGAATATAAAATTGCATTGCACTTATGGAATAATGGAATAATTTTCTGGACTTGAAATTTCTTCCGTTAAATGCGGGCTTACGCTAAATCGAAGTCACGCAAAATCGGGTTTATACTGTAGCGACATCAAGGTTGTGATTGTTCGGTCACTTAAAGAGGATGGATCTAAAGAGAGTAGCACGGAAATGGTTTGATAAGGACATAAAAGGAAAGCGACCTAGGGGAAGACCATGGACACGATGGATCTCCCAAATAAAAGATGATCTGGAAGACAGAGGAGTGGAATTGTATTTGCATCGACTGAGATGGAGAGCGCTCTTAACATTGCACCCGGGAAACTGTAGACTGTTAAAAAATGATGATGATGATGATTCCAAATCTTCTGCCCATTTTGCTCTAGCAGCTCTAGCTTTCTAGATTTTGTTAATTTTATGATAATTTATCAATTAGGAGCATGGAAGAATGATGAGATATGGACATGTTGGCGGACTATTGTTGGCGCATCCATCGAGAATGCCCAGAAATATCACATCGCAGGAAATCCCAGAAACATTGCTTTAGTGATATGCTCTTTCGGCTGGCATTATACCATTTTTGTGATCTTCTGCTTCAATGCGTATCCTATGGAGTGATTAGCACTGTGACTTGCCTTGTGAGGATCCAGAACAAAAATAATATTGTATGTTGTTTGTGTGTGGTGTTGCAGGAGACGATGAACAGAGCGACTGGTTTGGCGAGTCCGGTAAGAGCTGGTGGGAAGACGACAGCCAGGACAGATCCAGAACTCCCATCCGGCTGCCAGACGACGATACTGACAGGGAGGATTATGAACCTGCATTCCAGGCTATCCTAGCTGCTAGCTTGGAACACATGAGCGAGGAGGCAAAGCAGACCTACAAGGCTCGGGTGCAATGGCTTAGGGAAGGTCTGGTAAGTGCTGTCCTAAAGAAAGCAGTAGTTGTCTGTAATGCCACTTTCTTGCACCTTAATCAGTTAGCTCATTAAGAAAAATATATTTCAGAGTGGAAGAGAAATCAGAGCTGGAAGACGCCGAATCCGGAACGAACATCCCGGTTTTAGCATACTGACTTCTGCCAATGAGAAGTTGTCTCGTTTCCTTCAGGACCCTGGTCAATCAGAACTCAGGTAGGCATTGTATGATACACAATAATGAGGGGCATGTGGCCAAGCTTTTGATATTATTGTGCATGGTATTTTTCTAAAGTTTTGGTTTGTTTTCATGAATGTTGGTACACTTTTAAGGAACGCTCCATGATTGGACGGTAAGATCTGAGGTCTCTACAGAAACGCAGGTTATCAGACAAATTCATCTTACACTCTAGTGCATGACGCTGATGAGCAGGATGTCCTGCAATCTGTGGGCCAAATGGCTGGGCAGCGTTCGCTTGGTAGGCCAAGGCCCTGCCCCAACTATTTGACACCAGAGGCCCGAAAAGAGCTCCGACCCAGAAAGGCAGGTACAGGGCCCATTTCCCCATTCCAAAATCACTGCTACCTGGAAGGGGAGGAAGAGGACTAACGGAATAATCCGGGAAGTGGACGGCTAGGAGGGGAATACAGAGGTCCGATGTGGGACGCTGGGTTTCACCATATCTCGATAAAGAAAAAAATTAAAAATCAGAGGTGATATATTCTAAATGAAAGGGAAATACAAGCCCATGGGCCAAAATTTGGAGGGAAAACAAAACACTTCCTATCTGGAAACAAACCCTGATGGTGGACATTAATGACCGGGAGGAACAGACAATAATTCACAACTTTACAAATATCGGCAGGAGCCGAACACCAATAAATAAATCAAATGAATTAATTTAAGTTATCAAGCGGCTCATCAGAAACCGCCGGACCACAAGGTCAATACATGATATACAAAGGAGAAATTTAAATACGGCGGGCCAAAGCAAAGGACTGTCCACCATTGTTATGACAACTGTTGCCCATCCAACATAGCACAGTATCACATATTATGTTTATTGTTTCAAATTATCTTAAGGATGTTGAAAGGAAAAATAAAAGTTAAGCAATAATAATAATAAATGCCTATAGTTAGGTCGGCGCCAGTTCCTATTCAAATAATTTTGGCTAACTCTGTAGTTAACGAAATATTTCTGAAAGCAATTTAAAAGAGCCCGGCTTGGCTGCTAGGCCATTAGCCACGTTTAGAATTTATAACACACATTAGCCAACGGCTAAAACCATTCTCTTGAAGCCACGACGCCAAAGGCCACAAAGGTAAATAATAAAAACAAATCTTAAAAGGCCCGAGTTTCTACGACAGTTTATCTTAAGTTCCATTTTGATTAAATAAATCGGTCACAGTACCTTATTTTCTCCATTGCCCGAACGGGCACTTAGCCCCGAGGCTCGCTCAGCGCAACGATATGTCTGTTCAGCTAGCTTTCACTCATTCGAATCATGCGGCGTCACCAAGCGTTAGCTTCAGGCAAGCACCGAATTTAGACCAGGATTTTATTGCGGGCGCCGTAAGTTACAGCGGCCAAGTTATGTAGTTTAAAAACAGTTGAAAGTCTATGTGTGCAATTCACTGCCCACTGTATTGTTTCACAGTTTGTAGGTTTTATATGAGGTATAATAATAATAATATCGTATGGCCTCTGTGCCGGGTGCAAGCTTTGTAATTTGACACCCAGAGGGTAGCTTGCATGTCGAATTTCCTTGTTCCTTGAATCACTATGAGGTTATAGTTTGTTTCTTCACTTTTATATGGTGATAGGCTGAGAGTTTGCAAATGAGACTGCGGCCAGCAGCACGCGATATTCTTGTACAGTCATGTACATGAAAAGTTCACTTACAATCAACAATGTCATTAGTTTTGAATTTCATTGTCGGGCTTTCCGACTATGTAGGTCCTGGGTTAGAGATGTGTGCCCCGGGGTTTAAATATGTGTGCCGATCTCCAGATCGGTCTACAGAAACTCAGGTTATCAGGCAAATTCATCACACACTCTAGTGCAGGGCCATCCAGACATCACTCCCCGAGCGCTGGCGCTCCGGCCGCGCTCTAAGCCAGTGCTCGGAGCGCTTTATTGGAAGGTAGTTTCAGAAGTGGTGGGAGAAGCTTGGCTGGCTGAGCGCTCTGAAGTGTGCAGCCGATCCATCAGTCTCTAGTCTAGTCCAATGCGCTTTGTTGACAGCATGTAAGTAAATCAGTTTCGCAGAGGTCATGACTGAACAGCATCCAAAAAGGAGGAGTGGTGAAGCAGCAGTCTTTAAAGCAGAATGGGAAATGGTATTTTTCTGTACAGCTTCTAAAGGGCATGCCAAATGTTCAGTGTGCAACAGAGATATAATGTGTTAAAAAGAACACAATTTGTTATTGACTCTTCCTCTCTAATATGTTCACATTTCAGTTACCGACAGTAGTGGCTACGCTGGCTAAATACCGACAGTAGTGGCTACGCTGGCTAAAGCGCGGCGTTAGGTCATGGGGCCAAGCTCTCTGCTGACTCGCTAGACGCGTGGGTTCGAGCCCCACCGTCGGCTGTCCTTGAAATGGTTTTCCGTGGTTTCCCATTTTCAACACCAGGCAAATGCTGGGACAGTACCTTCTGACAGGCCACGGCCGCTTCCTTCCACATCCTTGCCCACTTTCATCCATTCATCTCATCTCTCATCCCGACGCGCAGGTCGCCCACGGGCGTCGACTAGAAAAACCTGCACTCGGCCTCTCAGGAGGCTACACGGGAAAAAAAAAACATTTCAGTTTGGAATAAATCACAATATTCTTTACTTAACACTTGTGTTTGTTTCCTGCACATTCCATACATCGGAGTACCATTCGATTTGTACATGCATTATATTTTTTATGGCAAAACAGCCCTATTAATATGTCAACAATCCCACAAGAGCCATCTGCCGCACGACTGTACGTAGGTATCTAGTCAGCGTGGTCCGAACATCGTCCATCTCCTCGCTGCCACAATGTAGTGGTGGTAGGGGAAGGAGCACTAGTCTGACCGCCCAGTGATCCCAGAGCGCAGCCACGCTCCCGGAGCGCACTTACTGGATGGCCCTGCTCTAGTGCATGAGGCTGATGAGCAAAATGTCCTGCAATCTGTAGGCCAAGTGGCTGGGCAGCATTCGCTTGGTAGGCCAAGGCCCTTCATGGGATATGGTGCAGCAGGGTCAAACATTATTTCAAGAAACATATCGGGATTTCACTATTTGAGATTAACCTTCAGAGTGCTATTGACGAAATGGTTCGTCACATCAGTTTTACCACATGGTGATGCTATTGACGAAACGCTTCGTCACTATGCCCGTGGCTTTTTAGTTTCACATTCCAGCTGTTTGATGCGTTGTTGTTTGAAAGTAGACTTACTTGCTCTTTTGTCATAGATTCATAGTCCATAGAACCATTTACTTTTCTATCTTAATCTCTATGGTGATTCGAATTACGCTATTCATTTCTTCAAAGAGGTAGCAAAGTTTGTCGTCTGTGCACTGTAATAGCTGACCAGGTAGTACTGCAGTTCGAGTAGTTTACCATACCCAGAGGGGGCATACGGGATATATCCGCGACTAAAAGTCTGATGTGTCACCCGTAGTGAAAGGCCGCTCAGCCAGTCACTAAATATTAGGGGTCGACAGTGCACCGATTTTTCGGTTTCGGTACGGTACAAAGGAAATTACCGACCTCGGTTCGAGACGATAAAAAACTCGGTAAAAAGTTTGGTTCGGTACAAGAGACATAAATACCGTAATTTAAGGAAACCTTTTTTTAGACATCCAAAGTATTGTCCTTTATCATCAATTTTTTACTTCAATAGTTAGTTAAATACAGTAAAACTTCTTGTATACGGTTCACATTTATACGTTTTCTAGACGATTTTTTCCTGGTCCCGGCAAAATGCCTATACTTTCCATGTTAATTTATCTCCGATATACGTTTTACATTTATTAGTTTTTCACGCTTATACGATAATATTTTAAGTCCCTTGCAATATAAAGCATCATTTATACGTTGCGTGTTCTGAGGAAGTACGTATGTTCGAATGCAAACTTTTGTTACCGCCTGTACTTCCGTTCGGAAGGATGCACCGCGTGCTATATTATGTTACGATGGCCTTGAGCGACACCGGTGGTCACGGCGACACTAGCTTGCCAGAGTGTCGTAACAAGGAAGAACAGCTTGCGTAATAGGCAAGCTCTATTATTGTGTTAGCCTTTCAAAATAACAGGAAGCAGCCATAAAACACAGTTAGACAGCATCTGAAGCTTATGTTCAGATGAGCGGAAGTGTTTTACGATCGCTGATATATTAAAAAATATATTATTTCCGCTTTTATAATTTTCATTCGTGTTTTTTAAGACTTCTCGTCAACCCATTAAAAATATGCAATTGATTCTGTGTTCTAATAATCTTGCGTCTTTAGACAAATGAAAATCCATTAATTTAGGCCTACGCTACGGTATTTTATTAATGACGATGAAAAGCCGCAGAATAATACAGTGGATTTTAATGATGCTGTCAATGCTCTATGGACCATCAAACATTTTGTGACGCACCATAACGTTTCTGAGGAAATAATGGCCGAATTATATCGGTTTGAAAATACTGTTCACGCCGTGGCCTCGGCCAACAAAAAACAAGTCAAGATAACAGACTACTTCGTAAAGTGACTCAATTTTCTTTGTTTTGTTATATCTGGGTGCATTTCTCGTGTAGTTGTTTTGTTACATATTGCCGATTATAGTTAAACAATCGTATTATTATTTCTTGTTTTTCACTTCTTAACGGAAACCCTCGCTCGCCCGCCGCCCGCGTTGCTAGCCTGTCTCCCGCCAGGCACTTGCCATAATGCGTAGCTCGCGCGGCACAGTCATTGAGTAGACTATAGCCTATAGTTCACAGCTGATGCTGAAAATGTTCGCCATTCATTGCTACACATCGCTGGCACCTCTTCATGAAGTTGTCATTTACGTTCTGAAGTTCCTCAGCACCGATTGACTCTATTTCAGCTGTAATATACCTTAGTCCAAAGAATATGGACTGTTAAAGCCGTGGCGTCACGAAGCGCATACGACAAAGTGCTTGGCGAGAACCGGCTCGCGGCGCGAGCGAGGGTCCCTGTATAACCCATATTGTCATATACATTTTGCAGTTTTTATTTACCGACTTTCATTTACGCGTTTTTCACATTTATGCGCGTTTCTTTTTTTTTCCTTTGGTTCCCTGGAAATCGTATAAGTGAAGTTCTACTACTAGAGCACAATAACTCTTCGCATTAATAAAATTAACTTATGGACTTAAGTGTTCCAGTGTGAGCCTAATGTCTATTTAATGTGTGCATCAATTGGCTTACTCCACACTAAAAGGGCAAGTTTGAAAGTTAATGGAACATTGTATGAGATTATTAGCTGTACATTTTTTCTGTATTTTAAATAAAAATTGTGCTATTTGGCAAGTATTTGGTTTACTGTATAATCATTAGAACTCGTGTGTTACTTTTTTCTTAATGGTTTACAAATTACTCTAATTTAACATGTTAAAATCAGCCGAACTGTACCGAACCGATTTTGTACCGAGAACCGAAGTACAATTTTTTTTACCGAACCGAACCGTACCGAACCCAAATTTTCAGTACCGAAGACCCCTACTAAATATGGTAGTCTTCACCTACTTCACTCAGATCTGAGTACAAACCTCTTCCTTGTCTAGTGCTAAAAGAGCCAAGTCATCTGCAAATCCTAAGCAGTTTAGTTTTATTGATGGTTTTGTTCCAATTTTGATCTTCGGAGGGTTTCCTTTTGCCAAACCTTCATGATGTAATCAAGAGCCACATTGAAAAGCAGAGGGGATAATTCATCACCTTGCCTGAGACCGGTTTTTACTGTGAAAGCTGTGGATATTTCTCCCCTAAATTTAACCTTAGAATATAATAAAAAAAATGCCTATCGATAGCTACTAAGATCCAACATTATAAAACTGTAACTCTCCCTGAAGCCACTTATGCTTGTGAAACTCTGTTCCAAATTAAAAATGAACAAAGAACTGATCAGCTCCTCAAAACGGAAAGAAGAATCGTTAGAACGAGCATAAATAAAAATTATCAGGTTGAGGGAGTCTGGAGGATTCTCCCAAATGAAACTGTCTATCATGAGATTGATCCAATCACCAGCACAATGAAGAAGAAAAGAATTTCATATTTTTTTCACATCTTACGGTTTCCAGAAAACCGAATTGTATGCCAACTAGTGATGAGAAATCTAGGAAGGAAAACTGGAGGAAAATGGATCCAAGAAATCCAACACGATCTCAAAGCAGTTGGACTCGAGATAACAGATGCCGAGGAGAAAAATAAAATTAACACCATTCTTAAAACTTACAAATTTTTTGCAGAAATGACACATAGAAAGCCTATGGAAATTTCAGATGAGTTGAGAAAATCCTGATCTGAAAGAATTAAAAAGTACTCGAATGAGCGCAAGAACCAAGCAGTACTATCTTCAAAGAAGAAGTGATTGTGGAAAGACTCAAGTGGTCCAATGTGACCAATCAAGATTAATAATAATAATAATTTTGTAAGGATATCCATTTTCTCTTTTATCTTTGTATACTTAGTTTTAAGATTATTTTAATTCAATATAACTTATGCTGGATTTAGACAGCTCCTTAACCCGGTCCATGAGTCAATCCTAATTGGCTACATGGATAATTCTTGCCAGGCGCGTCCACGTCGCGGGGGTGGGCAACGGTACTGTAATATACCATGGAACTACAGTACCGGCTAAGTTCTGGTGAGGACCCAGTCCTATGGGGTATAACATAGGCCCCGTGCACAGGGTTACGTGTGAAGACCTCAACGGAATCTACAGCGGAGAAGATGGACTTCAGAACGGTGGAGATTGCGGAAGAGGCAACCCAGTACTCAGGGAATAGTATGAGTACAGCATCAATCGGCAGCGTCTGTTTCCCATGTTAGGGGCGGCTGCAAGGGCGTCTGTTCTCCATGTTAGGGGCGGCCTGAATAATAGCTGGCAGTAGCTTCATAAAATGCCTTTGGGAGTGGCGACCCCATCGTAATAATAGCCTAAAATGGATATGGCACTTCCAATGATTCGGAAAAGGTTAGGGCGTACCCTGCAGGCGACGCGCAGTTCCTTTGGTACTGGGGGAACTGTGAGAAATGGGCGACCAGTAACCGAAATGAAAGTGGGAATCATGAATGTCATGACCCTGACAGGCAAGGTGGAGGAGGTGGTAGACTTCATGGAGAGGGAGAAGGTTGGAATGATGGGGCTGAGTGAAGTGAAATGGAAAGGTAAAGGAAGGAAGAAATTGAGGAAAGGATATACATTATACTGGAGTGGTGGCCAAGAGGCAAAAAATGGCGTGGGACTGATAACCTCGAAACAACTGGAGGAGTATGTTGAAGTGGTAGAGTGTGTGAGTGACAGAATAATGAAAATTAGAATGAAGATGAAGAATGACGTGATGGACTTCATACAAGTGTATGCACCACAGACTGGAAACAGAGAAGAAGATATTGAAGTATTCCTGGAGGATGTAGAAAGAGTAATCTCAGATGTAGAAGTAGTGATCATGGGAGATATGAATGCACAAGTCGGAATTGAGAGACAAGGAAAGGAAGAAGTCGTTGGACCATATGGATATGGGAAAAAGAACCGGGAAGGAGAGGAACTTGTAAACTTTTGTGAAAGGAATGGACTGATAGTGGGTAATTCATGGTTTCGGAAGAAAAACAGCAGGAAAATTACGAGATATGGGTGGGGTGATAGAAGAACAAAATCAGTAATTGACTACTTCCTGGTGGAAAGGACAAATCGCAGAAAGCTGATGGAAGTGACAGCTTTACCAGGTGAAGCATTTGATGGGGACCATAGAGCTGTGGTGGCAAAATTTAGATGGGGAAAATTGGAAAACCTAAAGGAGATCAGAGAAAGTAAAATAAAAGTATGGAAATTGAAAGACAAAGCTGTACAGGAAGATTTTCAGGAGAGATTGAAGCAACAAATCCCAGTTACTGAAGTGGAAAATATAGAAGAGGAATGGTCCCACTTTAAAAAGGCATTTGCTGGTGCAGCAGAGAGTGCTTGTGGTAGGACGTCAACAAGAGTGAAAGAGAAGGAGACACCGTGGTGGAATGAGGAAGTGAGGAAAGCAGTGAAAGAAAAGAAGTCTGCATGGAAAGAATGGAACCGAGATCAAACAGAAGAAAGCAAAAGGAAGTACCACGACAGCAAACGGAGGTGTAAGAAAGTGGTAGGAGAAGAAAAGAAGAAAAGTTGGGAAGAATTTACACGAAGAATGGAAACAGATGTAAGTGGCAGTAAAAGGATGCTGTATGGGCTTCTAAGAAGTAAGAGGAAAGAAAGAGTTACTACAAAGCTGGTGAAAAAGGAAGATGGAGAGTTGTTAACACACCCAGAAGAGATAAAGGGACGATGGAAGGAGTATTTCGATAAGCTATTGAATGTGAGCAATTGTACTGGTGAGATCGAAGTGACACAGCCTGACGACTCTATAACAGAAGATGATATAATAATGCTGGAAGTGGAATTAGCAGTTCAGAAAATGAAGATGGGAAAAGCAACAGGGGTGGATGAAATCAGTGTAGAGATGATAAAAGCTGCTGGACCTGTTGGTATGCAATGGCTGTATCGACTGCTAAAGTGTGTGTGGAAACGGAAATGTGTACCAGAAGACTGGGAGAAAGGGCTAATAATACCAGTGTTTAAGAAAGGGGACAAGAAAGTGTGTGATAACTATAGAGGGATCACCCTCATATCACAGATAGTAAAAATACTGGAAAGGATATTAGAAAGAAGAATGAGAAGAAAGGTGGAAGGAGAGTTGTAAGAGGAACAGTATGGCTTCAGGAGTGGAAGATCCACAGTGGACGCAATCTTTAGCTTGAGGCAGGTGATGGAAAAGAACTGGGAATATGGAGAGGATTTGATCATGACTTTCATAGATCTAGAAAAGGCATATGATAGTGTCCCCAGAGAGAAGGTATGGGAAACCATGGTTAAGGAGAGACTGGGAAGAGAAATGTTGGAAATGGTGCAAGCAATGTACACCAACTGTGTTAGCAGGGTACTGACCCCAGTTGGAAAGACAGATTGGTTTAGGAACAAGACTGGACTAAGACAGGGGAGTGTGCTGTCACCTCTTTTATTCATAATGGTAATGGATGAAATTGTAAAGGAAGCATATGGACATAAAGAAATGAAGTT
The DNA here is from genome assembly GCA_946902985.2 of Meconema thalassinum. NCBI lineage: Eukaryota > Metazoa > Arthropoda > Insecta > Orthoptera > Tettigoniidae > Meconema > Meconema thalassinum. Next base: position 55,826,772 of record OX336400.1, read on the forward strand.
ACTATTATTTGCAGACGATATTGTGGTCTGGGGAAGGAACACTGAAGAAGTGCAAAAACAACTAGATGCACTGAACGAAAATATTCAGAAGTATGGCCTGAAAATGGGGACCATGGTGATGACAAGAGGGGAAAGACAAGGAAAGGGCACTGTGAAAATTGGAAGTCAGAGTTTGGAAATTGTGGACACGTTCAAATACCTAGGAAGTGAATTGATGCAAACTGGTAGGTTGGACATGGAGATTGACAGGAGGGTACAGCAGAGCAATGCATTCTATCAAAGTGTAAGAAAACTTGTTTGGGATATGGAAGTACCAAGGAAAAGCAAGGAGGTAATGTATAAAATGTACTATGTACCCATATTAACTTATGCAGCTGAGACTTGGACCCTGACGAGCAGGCAAGAGAGTAGAATCCAAGCCAGTGAAATGAAATTCCTAAGAAGTATGATAGGTAAGACAAGGAAAGACAGAGTGAGGAATGAAGATGTTAGGAAGGAAGTTGGGATGGCAAATCTAAATGAGAGAATTGAGAAGAATAAACTAAGGTGGTTTGGACATGTAAAGAGGATGGCGGAAAATAGAATACCAAGACAGGTGCTGGAGGCCAAGTGCATGGGTAAGAGAGCAAGGGGAAGACCTAGAACAAGGTGGATCGATTCAGTGAAGAACAGCGTGAGAAAAAGGAATCTGGACTGGGACAAGATCGTGGAAGAAGAATTGTGGAAGGAAAGAGGAAAGTGGAGAAGTGCCATAAATACCCCGACCCGGCAGGAGCTGGATAAGGGGAAATGATGATGATGATAACTTATGCTGACGAAGGTATCAATGAACACCGAAACATGTATGTTTAAGCAGTGATTAAACCACATTCTTTAGTGTTAGACAAGGCAGTTTTGAATAAGATAGTAAGTTATTTATTTAGCGTATGGCATTACACATGAAACACAAAAAACACAATAATAATAATAACTACATACAAGCACAGATATCGACCTATAACCTTATGTCCAGACTATTGATCCAGTCCAGGCTCGATGGTGTAGCACTGAAAAAGTCGATAGGGTCACCTAGGTATGCTCTTATTTTGCAGTCTTCAACAACGTGCCTGATGGTCTGATCCGATGAACCACAATCACAGCAGGGGTTTGGACGCTTCCCCCATTTGTGCAGGTTGTATGCACAAACTCCATGTCCTGTACGGATGCGGTTAATGGTCTTCCATATATGCAGCGGTTGTTCAAAGCCCTTGATTTTCTTTACAGGATCAATGAGGTCACAAACTTCGGGTGGGGCATTTCTAGTCCATGTTTCACGCCATTTAGCTGCGATGTTGAAATTACTATCAGCAAGTTGTTGAGCCAGTCGCAGGGGTGGATTCCTGGACCTGAGCCGGTTTACTGCCAGAGTGGGAATGTCGTCATGGATTGGAACTGCAGGGTTGTTCATTATTTTAGAATATTCCTTCCTCAGTGAATCTCGTCTTCTTAACACCGGAGGGGCTATGTGGCTGAGTGTTGGGAGCCAGTAGAGTGGAGTAGTTCTTATACACCCGGAGATGGTTCTCATGGCTAAGTTGAGCTGAGTGTCCACATTCTGTACGTGGAGGCTGTTCATTCATACCGGCGCACAATATTCCTTTCGCTGTAGAATATACTAAACTGAGTGCAGAAGTTCGAAGCGTATCTGCTGATGCTCCCCAACTAGTGCTGCAAAGTTTTTGGATGAGGTTATTTCGTGTGCTTACTTTTTGAGATGAAATTTCCAAATGTTCCTTGAAGGATAGAGTCCTATCCAGAGTCACTTCAAGATAAGTTGGACGACTCTGGTATTAAGGTACAACAAACAAAAGAACCCTCGACTAGTTCAGTGCGCGCTGGCTGTCAAGCGGAACCATGTATTATTTTCCCATACAAATACAAGCCAATATAAAATAAGTGAATTTATTTACGTATTTCACAGTTATACAGCATAACCTCTTGATGTATAAGGATTACAACGCAACCAAGAACGCAATTTTCTAACCACCCCAGCCAAGAAAAAATTACCTTACAACAATGATAACAACTTTGTTTCTTGGACACACAAAATTATGAAATTAATAAACCAGTTATAAAACATTCCAATGTATATTGAATTAAAATTTGGATTCGATCTGATGACGGGGTTTTAAGATCTAAATTCTTAAATGTGACGCATGGTTGGAACACGCTTATAAACGGGCACTTTTTGCGTTCCAACTGCGATAAAAATATTAAAATATAAACTAAAAATTCTAAACCTACATGAACTAACGTATAATAGAACAACGAAAATGATGTCATTGGATTGTAGGTAGGCCTATTGGTTACTTCACAACAACACGAAATAATGCATGCAAAACATTCGCTTATTAAAGAAAAGGATTAAGTCATAAGAGGCAGTCTGTCATTCTCGTATCTCATCTGCCATATCACTATAGTCTTCCTGATTAGTGCTGTCATTCTCGGACTCGGATTCAGATTCAGATGAGCTGCCATCACTCACAGAAATGATGAAGCTATAAATGGCGTCATCCATGAGAGCATCCTTGGACCAATATTCATCTTCTATCGTGCGTACGTGCTCGCAACATGTTTTCCATTTGAACTGTGAATATTCCGAAAATTCTTGCTCGCAAAGTCTACTCTTCACTTCTCGAGAGTCTGACACAGATTCACCCACTCTCCCCTTGATGTCTGCCCACACTAATTCAATAGGATTGAGGTCTGCGTGATAGGGTGGCAGACGCAAAACACTGTGCCCGGCATTAGTAAACATTTTATCAATTTTGTAGGTCTTCTCACTAGGGACATTTTTCACTAACATCAACAAATCCGCTTTGGTCATCCTTTCTTCAAATTGTATGTTGTTGTGCGTAAGCCAATGAACTATGTCCTTTTAGAGCGACGATAGTGTTGGCTTCTTATTCTCTTGTATGCTGTTATAACTGGCATTGTCTAATACAATCACACTGTTTGGACTTAAGTTTGGCAGCAGTTGCCTTTCCACCCAGGTAGAAAAATTGGTAAAGTTCATGTCGTCATGGTAGTCTCCTGTTTTTTGCTTTGATTTGAATATCAATAAGGCGTTGTTTACAAAGCCTTCCTCTCCCCCGCAATGCACAACAATAATGCGAGGGCCTTTCCCTATAGCTCGTAATTTTTCCAGCTCTGTATCAGATTGCCAACACGATGGGACAGAGTGAGTAGAATGAACGAATGTCTCATCTAAATACACTATTTTCCGACCATTCTCTCTGTACCGACGAATTTGTTTGAGGTACCTTCCTCTCCATGCCACGATATCAGGGTTTTCTATCAACAACTTTCGAGAACTACGGCACCTAGTCCAACGGAACCCTATCTCTTTTAACAGCCTTCGAAGATACTCTCTGCTACAGTCAAGTATTTCTTCTGATTTTAACACCGTGTTCAGTTTCTTCAGTGTAGGTACAGTTTTTTTCATCACGTAAAATTCACTTATTTTCCGATGTATCTTACCTTTATCAAAGTCATCTAATTCGATCCTTTTCTTATGGACTGTTCTTTTGCCATCAGGTGTAGAAAACTGCAGCCGACCCTTGGCCATAGACGTCTTCCCTTTCGCTATTATACGCTTCACGAATGACTTTGAAACACCCGTTGCTTCACATGTTGAAGCCACAACATTATAATTCAGTTTAGGAACGGTTTTCTCTTCCCGTAGGTGAGCAGTTACGTTATAGACTATTTCTCTAGCTTGTCCCCTTAATGGTCGTCCAGATTTGCTACCAGACTTCGAAGTAGAAGCCATAACGAAAATCAAATTATGGTTTGTTGGTTATTACTAGAATAGCATGGTACACAACACTATAGACTATACATAAACACATTTACCAATAAAATACACGCTACACAACAAGGGATTATAGGACTTCAATAAAGAAAGAAAACTTATATAAACCTGACCAATCAATAAGAGCGTGAAAATGGATATGGTACACAATTGGCAGCGAATTGGCGCGTCTACGCAGTGTGCTCAGTACGGCGGCCATATAGCATGTGACCCCCCTCCACCCCTCCTCTATGACGTCGCAGATCAACTCGGAGTGAATGCGCGGGGAAGTGTGCTTGGCGCAGGCTCTTTCGATCGTTGCAGGTTTATAGGGAAGCCCTGTGTTGTTCATTCGGACTTTCAGTTTATAGTCCGCTGTTCTGTTGTTTAAGTGGAAACTGCTGACTTCGGTTTTGGAAAAATTTGGTACGAGGCTCCACTTAGTGAAATATGCATGTAGTTCATTGAGATCACCTGTTAGAATGTTTTCAGCAGTTTTGAACTCCTTGTGTTGAACAGCCAGAGCCAAATCATCAGCATATCCAAACTTCCTCACACTGGTTTCAGGTACGTTAGAAATATATAGGTTGAAAAGTTCGGGAGATAGTACCGACCCCTGGGGTAGTCCATTATTGAGTTTCCATTGTTTACTTATGTGATTACCCTGTACTACTTGGAAGTGTCTGTCTGAGAGCATGTTATTAAGTAATCTCAGTGTAGTTCGACAGAGGATGACTCTGATCAATTTGTACCGGAGTTCTTCTTTCCAAACTGTATCATAAGCAGCAGTCAAATTGATAAAAGCTATGGATGTCTTAACTTGTTTCTGAAACCTGGCTTCAATGTATGTAGTTAGGCTTAGAACCTGGTCTGTGCAGCTCCTGTTCGGTCTGAAACCTGCTTGTTCCATCGGGATGGTTTCCAAGATTTGTGGGCCTATCCTGTTCAGTAGAAGTATCTCAAGGAGTTTATAGCAGCAGCGGAGAAGTGTTGTTGTTGTTGTTGTTGTTGTTGGAGTCTTCAGTCTTTTGACTGGTTTGATGCAGCACTCCATGCCTCCCTGTCCTGAGCTAATCGTTTCATCTCTACATAGCTACCACACCCTACATCTGAGGCAATCTGTTTAACATACTCTAACCTTGGTCTATCCCTACAGTTCTTGTCCTCGACCCTTCCATAACTAAGCTTGCTATTCCTGGGTGTCTTAGTATGTGTCCTACCAACCTATCTCTTCTCTTCATTAGCAGTCGCCAGAAACATCTCTCCTCTCCCACTCGTCTTAATACCTCTTAGTTTGTAACCCTATCTAACCATCTGATCTTTATCATTCTCCTGTATCACCACATTTCAAACGCTTCAATTCTCCTCTTTTCTGCTGCACCAATAGTCCAAGTTTCACTTCCATAGAGTGCCACGCTCCAGACAAAGGTTTTCAAAAATGGCTTCCTAATACCTAAATCTATATTCGATGTCAGCAGATTCCTTTTCTGTAGAAATGCTTTCCTTGCCTGAGCCAATCTACTTTTTATATCCTCTTTGCTTCTTCCATCACTAGTTATTTTGCTTCCTAAGTAACAGAAGCTGAGAAGTGTTATTGGACGGTAACTTTCTACTTTATCCGAAGGTTTGTTTGGTTTCAGGACAGCTATAACTTTGGTGATTTTGGCAGGCACCCTGATTTAACCCTAGAACTGCTGCAGGTTTATCTGTCAAATGCTGCAGTACATTCCCATAAAATACACACTATGGGAATTTAGTATCTGTAAGCAAACTGTGTTCATGAATATAACTTATACATCAATAGAAAGCTGAAAGACTGTTCTATATTATTTTTATAGAGGCGAATCATTCAGACTCATCAGTTTGAATTAATCATAAAAAGTATTTTACCAAATATAAGAAATAAAATTGACTTTTCTGCTCTAGAAAACCACATTGCCAAGTTAAATGTTTGTCAGACACATCATAAATGAAAAGTTCACAGTTTTTGTTACTATTTCAGGAACCAGTTTTAAATAATTCCTGTTATTTACTAAAAAAGCGCTCAATTTCTGAATCATCTACATAGGCTTGTTGGCTGCCATTTTGCTCAATGCAACTTCAATGTCAACATGAAAGTACTTCCACTTCTGCAGCCAAATAATAGCCTGCTTATTGTCATTTGAAGAGTCCAGGGGAATAAAGATGAGGGTCCAGAAAACAAAGTTTTGAGAAAACAGCGGTTTTAAATTTAAAACGAAATACCTAAATCCTAAACGAAGGAACAAGAGTTATGTTGATGTTACACTGATGAATAACATATCTGGCACATATTTATTATGTAGATAGACTTTTTGCACTTATGCAGTATGATAAAAATAACATTATAATTGATTCATGTCACAAAAATCTAGGGAAAAAGGATGAATGTCCATTGATTTGCAGTGAAATCTGTGAATATATTGTTGGTGTGGTAGCTTTTGTAACACTAAAAACGTTCTGGAGCTGTGCTTTCCTCTGGTAGAGATAAGAGTTTCCTCTTCGGTTTGGTGACATCACCTTCATCATCCATGCCATTGTAAGATCATTCTAGGATGGTGACGGAAGATTTCAACTTCCTCACTGGACGTGTTTTAAAGGGACATTGTTTTACATATAGTGGGGAAAGTAAGGTGGTCCACGATCTGAATATTTCTGGATTGTCGCAAGAAATTACTTTAAATTGTTTTGGTGTGTTTCTCGAGTTTTGGAGAACTTCCTTCCTCTGAGACGGAAGTTCAACCACAGGCTTCTGGTCAACAAAACCCATCTTTTTATCGCCTACATAAGTTTTGAAGCTTCTTTCTGAGTAGTAGTAGACAGACTTAGTTTTGTATGAACAGATTCTGTTTTCACAATAAATTTTTCACAGGTGCTACAGGTGTCACAACTTTGATAGCCAAAGGTCAAATTAAATTTGGTGTTAAATATTTCTCTGTACTATTCCAGTGATATTTTATTGTATGGGAAAGCCTTTGTATAGGGACAAAACATTTTGCACACATTAAGTTCCTCTGGTAGCGTTTTTGAGACTTAGCTAAACCATAGTGCGACTTTCTGCTTTTAAAGGACCGAATGTGTTCAAATACAGAATTTACATCATCAGGAAGCTTGTTAGGCCTGGAGCTGTGCTTTCCTCGCATATCACATGGGGGTAAACCTGTTGTTTTAATACTTGTAAATTTTGCAGTCTTTTAGCTGTAATGCCATGAAGTGATACAAATGATTTGTAACGTACAAGGATTTCAAAAACCTGTTCATTCCTTATTACTCTTACTTTATAAGAATATGGCCAGCCCCGTGGTGTTGGGGTAGCGTACCTGCCTCTCACCCAGAGGCCCAGAGTTCGATTGCCGGCTCCGTCAGGGATTTTAGAGACTGACGTGAGGGCTGGAATGGGGTGCACTCAGCCTCTTGAGGACGATTGAGTAGCTGTCTTGACAGTGAGGCAGCGCCCTGTTCCGAGGAGACCCGATGCGCTGATCACGCGTTACCCCAATATCTGCATGCAAAATGGCTGGGCAGTGGTCGCTTGGTAGACCTAGATTCTTCTCGGACTGTAGTGCCTGGGGTTATTCATTTATAAGAATATGAATATGTGTGAAAATCAGCCTCACATTGTGGTTTCCTATGCCGATGGTGAGTGACAGGAGAGCACTGTATCAATCCACAAAGATATATCGAATGTTTTTCATGTGATTCAATCTGATTAAAATTCGAAATAATATCACTTGGTTCACTTGCACTTATGTTTTTAAAACACTCTAGTCTTAGTCACTTACAGTCTGGTCCTGTTTCAATAGACCAATCAAGGCACAACAACCAATAAACCAACACTGGGGTAACAGTCAACACAACATCAAGCAATCAACAGCTGGGTGAACTAAAAGCAGAGCACTCTACACTGCCAACTAAGTGGACCCTCATCCTTGTAGCTCACATACAATGGACCCTCATCTTTCTTGCCTATGCTACATATTTTTGTTGGCTGTGTATCCGCAGACATTCATCTTTTGTGCCTTCTAGGAGTAGTTTAAAATATTCTTTTGGGGTTACACTATACAAATTCACTGAAAGCTCATTTTTCATAAAAAGTGGACCCTCATCTTTATTCCCCTGGACTCTTCATTTGTTTGCCAAAGAGTAACACAACGAAAGATAAAAGCATCGGGAACCAGCATGACTTGAAATTAGTGCCATCTGATGGCTAACAGTAGTACTATATTTGAATACCGAGACCGTCTTTCAGAGAGACGGTCGCACTTGATTAAACACCACACCGTCTTCCTGGAAGACGGTCCGCAGTTCTAGGGTTAAGGATGGTTGAGAAAAACTTGGTCTGCCATTTTCTAGTCACTTTCCCACATCTAATTAGATGTATACCATCAAAACTAGGTTTCCTTGCCCTGATTTTAGGTCCTTGAGAGGTGTTTCAAGTTCCTCCATCATGAACATCTGAGAGAATCGTGTGTCATCAGGTGTCACTTGTCGAATGTTCCTAGACTCCTTTTCAACTGTTTGTTTGTGATTTTTGTCTCATGGGGCTTTAGATAGTGAGACAATTCTGTTGGGTATTTGATCTGGCGATACTGGCTAATCTACCCGAATTAGCGGACTGCTTCCTCCCAACTTCTTCAATAAGCTCCAGGACTGTCGGCTTGATTTCGCAAAATCCAACTCCGTTGTTGCTTTTATCCATATGTCTCTTCTTGCTTCATTCAAATTCTGCATAAGTTCATGAGCTACATCAGGATTACCATCCGCCACATAAGATTCATAAAGTTCTTCACACTCATTGGTCCATCCTGGAATATATTCTTTGCGGTATCCCCTTGGTATATACTTCTTTGCAGTTGAGATTATGGCACCAACAAATTGGTCATAATTCTCTGGTGAAGCTGGAATCCATCTGATTACTTGATCCATCTCTTTAGAAAACAATTTCCAGTTTGCCTTCAGGAAGTTCCATCTTGGCCTAGGGATGGATCGTATAATCTGGATCTGGCATCCTATTTCATATAAGACTGGGTGATGTTGACTGTTCGGAAAGTCTTCTAGGACTGTTTTGGAGATGTGGTGAGGTTGATTTTGTAAATTTTGTGTTGAGAAGCAAAGATCTGGGCTGTATTCTCTTTCCATGCCGCAGACCTGAATGTACCCTTGCCTTTTGCATCAAAAACCAGACTTAAGCTGCTCTCTTCTGCCCATTCAAAAAGTGCAATACCATTCTGATCATTGATATTATATTTCCACATCGTGTGATGGCTGTTGAAATCACCCACATAGATGGCTGGATGAGGTAGTGGAGACAGAACTTCAGTTGGCCACTGGACTAGAGGGAGCTTGTACACGTTTTTGACTGTGAACTCTTCAACTTTTATGGTGATATTCTGAATCTCATTGTCGGTGTTAACACTTATTAGACAGGCATTTTCTATGTTGCTACGAATATACGTTGCACAGCCGTATATATGATATGTTGCACCGATTACTTCGTATCCAGGTATTTTGCTTCTTGTTCTAAAACCGTCTATACTGTCAATATGAGTTTCTTGGATAACAGCAATATCAATATTCTTTTCTCTCACGATCTTGGAGAGTACTTCACATTTTGATCCTCTGCACCCTCTATATTGAGCTGGCATATTTGAAGGCTATGTCCAATATTCCGCTTCTTGTAGCTCTGAGAAGAGCCCTTGAGAAAATTTGATTCATGTGTATTATAGCCAGGAGATCTTAAGAGGATAAGTCTGGCTACCAGAATACTGTTGCTCGCTTAGCACCACCCAGGGGTCACGTGTAGGGTACTTTATGGTTAAACCTACGGATGTGAGCAAGATAAAAGATAGTAAGTGAATTGATGGAAAATGCAAGATTGGATATGAAGATCTACGAGAGAATACAATTGTAGGAGTGTTTTCTATTATCAGGTTCGGAGTTTAATTTGGGATAAAGAAGGGTAAAGAGGTGATGTACAAAACCTATTACTTAGCAATAATGATTAAAGATACGAGAAAATAGCATTTTGAAATTGATTTTGCAGCACTTTCATTTTGAAAAATAGCATTTTGGAGCATTTTGAAATTTAAAAATTAGCATTTTGTAGCATTTAAAAGTTTGTCACCAGGTACAATAAACAGGTTCAAAATAATATGCACGGAAACTAATTCAAACATGTGCAGGATTGGAAATATGGGCGTTTCTGATAAACGGTATAAGAATTTAATATAAGTCTCCTGTTGTGTGTGTGGTTTTTATTTTTACTAAGGGAGTGTTAGAAGTATTAAAATCCTAATATCAGTATTACAGAAATGTAGAAACTTGACATCATACATTTTTCAGAAATGTGAGATCTCTGAAAATAAAGGCATCAGCCTGGCTAATTGGCAAGATTGAGTTCAAGTGCTGTCGGTTGGGTGTATGACGTGAGACGAGGGTACCTAAGCTATGCTCAAAAGATCCAAAGGTCATGTTCTCATTATGCAATCAACAATATCAGTTGTTGTGCAGCAACTCAAATATTGAGGGCCGGCGGAGAGTTGTATTAGTTCACTGGTACCAAGGTGCCGATTGTTAGAATAAAGCGATCTGTGGTCAGGCAACAATGCATGTCTTACGAAGTTTACTGTGTGGCAGGTGGAATGACTACAATACCAGGCTGTCCTGGACTCGATGGACGAATTGGTTCAAATTCTAAGGATGTCTATGAAATCCTTGTGTGGTTTTCCTACTAACTCCTTGCAAAGTTCCATTCATTTCTTTTAATAACTTCTTATGAGGTAGGATTCAAGAAGTGCCATTTGACCATTAAACCACCGGCAAATAGAAATTCAATGCCCCTCATCCATGGCCCTCATTGAAAAGGAAGTAATAATGTGAATCATACATGGATCATCATCATCATCTTGAGCAGTTTCCAACCGCTGGTCGGGTCTGCTCATGGATAATTAACTAAATAATAAAATGTATGTTTACTCCCTCATTATTTCCTGACCACACTGCGACTCTTGACTGACAATCTGTAAAACAGTATCCGAATTCACGGAGAAATCGCCGGAGGACATGTAACATAACCTATAACTCACACATGGTAGAGAATACTATTATCATATTATACAACATTTCCCAAAGCTAAGAGAACGCCTAACAAAAATTGTCTATTCATATCACGATACGTACTTGAGAGTTTTCATTTTCATTTCAAATACAAGAAATGAGGGCCGGTGCGATATAAACCTATATAAGCATAACCTTATTGCTCTAATTTTTAAAAAGAATCGGCACAAACGATTGGAATATTCCTTTTATTAGCGCAACCAACTGAAACTACGAAATAATTTCTCCAAAATCATCGTTTTACTGGCAAAAAACAGTGGATATTATGCGGCAATAATAACAGCACTATTTTCAAATTAATTTTTACCGTAATCGAATGTTTTCACGACAATAATCGATGTTCGTACTTATTGATTATTACTCGTAAATATCGATTATATAGCCGATATTTTCATTGCTGGGAACTCGCAAATTTCAAAGTTGCGGCGCGAAAATGTAATAAAACATAATATTCAACATTAATCGGTAAATTCGACACTTTTTGCATTTATCGCATTTATGGGAATAATTCGCAAGAACCCTTAGTTATCGCACTTTGTCGCACATTCAGTTTCACAAATTGTGGGTATATATAGTCATATTAGTTACCAGGTAGTTGAAAAAAGGAGAAAAAAGTAAAATTCGCATTTATCGCAATTGCGATTTTCCCGTATCTCTAATAATGATGTATGGAGCAGAAACTTCGCCAATGACTAGGACAGATGAAAGTAGAATACAGGGAGCCGTAATGAAATTCCTGAGGTGTATGGTACAGAAGACGAGTAGAAATAGAGTGAGAAATTAAGACATTCGAAAGGAACTGAATGTACAGAAGCTGAATGATAAGCTGGAGCAGAACAGATTGAGATGATATGGACATGTAAAAAGGATGAATGATGAAATAATGCCAAAACAAGTGCTTGGAAAGAGAGGACGAGGAAGACCTAGAGTACAGTGGATGGATTTGGTGAAGGACAGTGTGAGAGAACGGAACCTGGAGTGGAGTTCAGTGGTTGAGGAAAAATGGTGGACAGACAGAGTAGAGTGAAGGGATGTCATATTTGCTTTGACCCGGTTTAGGCTGGAAAACTGAAATTGATGATGAATAGTAGGAGGAGAAGGGAGAATAACTCGGTGCATGGGTGTTTATTCACCGGGAAATGCAGGGTCATTATCTATGTGTGCCCGAATAAACACGGCATGCTAAGCTGGCTGTGACTGGCGCAGATCGCAGGCGTGCGTACCCGGTTCAGCCAGTGGTTGGCGCGCACTTTCACACTTTTACCAAACATGTTCTATAATGTCTACTTACAGTGCTCATAGGTGATGCTGAAAATGTCCTCCGTCTCTTGTAACACACACCCGACTTCTTCTGATGAAAGAAGGTCTGTCAACTCTTTTATTATTTACGGAGCCTGTTTCCTTGAATCGTTTAGCGAGCCTCCTAATTGTACTGGCATTAGGCACAAGTCTTCCTGGAAACTTGATTCGAAATTTTCGTCTTGTTTCAGAACAAGATTTTCTGCTTTTCATATAGGAATTATGGATATACTCATGTTCACGTAATGCCAATTGGTGTCTAGGCACAGTAATCACAATACTCACTAAACGTGCAACACTAACGTCTAAGCTTTGCAGATACACTCCCATATGAATGACAAAAACACGTGTGTACTAACGATGTGAGTCACCGGTTGAACCGCGTATGCGCGGCCTCGATCTACACCAGTCACAGCCGGCTTAGCTTGCCATGTTTACTCGCGCGCCCATAGATATAACCCTGATCAGTCACCTGCCAGTCACCTGCAGGTTTTCAGTTTAATAACATTGTATTTTCCATTTAAGTGTAGCATATCAGTTTCTTCCAGTCATAAAGTGCAGTGTCAATTACAGGTTACATCCCATGAAGAAACATGAGCGTGAACAGCTGTGCCAGCTTGCTAACTTGTACTCTTTGAACATGACGAGCGACCCAAGCTCTCGAGGTCTCACCTGTCCTGTATTGACCAAGACGAGGTAAGCTTTATTACAGCTTGTGGCTTGGCTAACTCCGCAAACGCATGGATGCTTTCATTGTTGCATGTCCTGCTGCTTCTTCCTCTTGCTTTCCTTTTCTATCCTCTCCTAGCTGCATCGAGAATGGTGGCAGTGGTGACGGCCAGCCATAACTAGATTTTAGCATATAAAAGCCAAATTTTAAGATTTTGAATTGGTAGCCAACATTGAATAACAAATATGCTAAGTGCCAAAATTGAAAAGAAAAACAACTAAAGATTGTTTTCAAGTTCTTATATTAGAAGGTTTTGTGTTGTTTTTTGCTACAATAATCTGTTCACTATTTTGCTCGTAATATTCTACCCGCTGTCCAAGTTTATTAGTCCATATGAGACCAACCCCTGCTTGGCCATTGTTTGATTTAGTGCCAATGATCCTATATTCTCCTGACCAAAAGTCTTGATCTTCCTGCCAGCGCATTTCACTAATCCCAACCAAATCCAACCTCAACCTATCCATTTCCCTTTCTCTAAGTTTTCTAACCTTCCACTGCCTAGCAGACTTTTAACATTCCACGCTCCTATCCGTAGAATGTCAGATTTCCTCTTTGTCACTTCTGTGATGTTAACCCCCTCTCGCGTAGTCCCCACCCAGAGATGCGAACGGGGGAGTAGTTTACCTCCGGATTGAGATTTTACAAGAGAGAAGGCCATCATCACATGTAATTATGCATAGAGAGGAAACTAAGTTATAGAAGGAAGGGTCGAGGATGAGAACAGTAGGGGTAGACCAAGGTTAGAGTAATTATGTTAAACAGATTGCCTCGGATGTAGGGTGTGGTAGCTATGTAGAGATGAAACTATTACTCAGGACTGGGAAGCTTCGAGAGCTTCATCAAACCCGTCGAATGACTGAAGACCCAAACAACAACAACAACATTAGAAGGGTACTTGTATACAAAGATTTATCATCTATGAAAACAGCAGTCTTTCACAATGTCTGAAATATGTAATACTGTAGCATGGTGGCATATGTGACAATCCACAAGATCTTCGTAAGATTGTTGCTTATTTTAGGAGCTGCCACATTGTGTCATATAGCCCTGTGTATTTTTGGGTGTGTGTGGAACTTGTGTGATAACCTGTGTTATTGTGATGGCTGTACTAATGTGTGTATTTGTAAGTTGGGGATAGGATTGGGAAGGAAGTGGCCATGGCCTTGAATTAGGTGCCATCGCAACATTTGCCTGGAGTAGAAGTGGGGGAAACCACTTCCAGGATGGCTGAGGTGGGATTCGAACTCTTCTCAGCCTTGCCTCATGAGGCTGAGTGTACCCCGTTCCAACCCTTGCACCTGAATTATAATTTGTTGATAGAGCCAGGAATCAACCCGGACCTCGGGGCGACAGCCAAGAACTCCTGCCACTACACCACAAGGTGCTGTCTTAACTCCCAGCCAACCAATCACGGTGGTTGAAAGCTCGCTAACGTTCTAACTTGTACCTTGCTGGCATCGATAGAGCTTGGGTTCGAATTCCACCTCGACCGTTCTAAAAATAGTTTTCTTGGTTTCCCATTTTCACGACCAGGCAAATGCCGGGACAATTCCTTTCAATAGGCCCTCGGCTGATTTTCTTTCAAAATCCCTTCCCTGACCCGTTCCTGAAAAGGTAAAATAAATGGCCATTGGCTGCATTAATAAAATAATAAACTCCCAGCCACCAGTTGTGATAGGAGATACCCCCAGTGACCTGACCTGGACCAAATACTTTAAGAAGATTTGATGGTGAAACAATATAGGGTGCGTACAATTGATTGAAGCGGTTTCAAACGATTCCTCTTTGTATAACATTACAAATTTATATAGACAGACAGAAAAACTCGCAACGGTTTTTTTAAGCGCCTACAAGTGCTCGATATGTGCCCCATGAGTGACTCGACACACATCAACTCTATATTCAAGTTCGTCCAATACCCGATGTAGCATGTCGCTGTCAATTTGACCAATGGCGTTGATGATGCGGGCCCACAGTTCTATTAGATTAGCCGGTAATGGTGGCGTAAAAACTGTCTCTTTCACATAACCCCATATGAAGAAGTTGCAATGGGTGAGGTCTGGAGAGCGTGGAGGCCATGACATGAGGGCATGATCTTCATTCCCGATACGACCAATCCATCTTTCTGAAAGTCGTGAACATCACCTTGGAAATGAGGTGGAGCACCATCCTGTTGGTAGATGTTCATGCTATCGGTCTCCAACTGTGGCATGAGCCAATTCTCCAGCATATGCAGGTAGATGTGCCCAGTAATGGATTTTTCAGCGAAGAAGATGGGACCGTAAACTTAAATTTCGAGATGGCACAGAAAACATTGAGCTTGGGAGAGTCATGAACGTGCTGCACACGGGTACGGGGATGTTGCAACTGTTGCGCTATCGCGGGTGTTGAGGGAAGCACAATGCATGGAGGCTATTCAAAAAAAACTTTGAGGAATACTTGCCTTACAACATCATACACCATCATTGCTCTAATAATATGGCTAGAAATTATTGACAAAACCGCTCCAATCATTTGTGCGCACCCTGCATGACTCCTTCGACATTCAAACAGTAGCTGGCCAAATAATTTGTAGCAAGAAATCTTCAAATTTCCAAAGCAGTGTGACAACCATTAATTCCACTGATTTGAGTTGTTACTTTTAAAGAAATACAGTAAAACCTCGATAATTCATAACCAGTTTATTCAAAATTAGACTATTTTGCAGAAATGTTCATTCCCCGAAACTTAAGGTACATCTTTTTGTGTTATTTAATCTCTTTTTTTAATGGCTTCGGTGGCGTAGTTGGTAGCATGCTGAGCTTCTATGCCCAAGGTTGCACGTTCAAACCCGGCCAAAGTTGGCGGATCATTTAAGAGAGTTAAAAATCCCTCGGTATGCCTTCCTTCGGAGGGGAAGTGAAGCCGGCGGTCCCGTGTCAGATTTATGGCATGTAAAAGAACACCTTCCACTACATTATAGGTTAGATTTCACTAACGCTCTTAGGTTCCAACGTTCGTCGCCAGGAGCCGACTGCAGTGGCGTCTAGTAACCAAGATCAGAACTATTCATCGTTGACAGTGGCGTTTGGTAGCAAAAGTAGGAACTACTTGAAAATGTAATGTATGCAGTCCTTACCTGAATTAAAAACAGATAACACACACTAATACAGCCATCACAATTAACACCGGTTATCAGACAGATTCTAAACACACCCAAAGTACACGGGGCTACATGACCACGTTGTCGCAGCCCCTAAACTGAGGAACCATCCAATCTCTTTAATTCGAAATACGGATAAATTGTAATTCGAAGGCGATGCCAATTCCAGTTATAAAATCCGAACATTTGATTTAAAAAATTCGTACAAAATTCATTGGGCCGCACTTTGAAATTCACGTCCTGAAATGTGCAGCTCTTGAGCGATAAAAATATCGACGTGCTGACAAATAATCAATTTATTGTCCACGCAACGATCGTTTAGATGTGTTTTATTTGTGTTTGTTCTTGCATCCATGATTAAAGCCTATAAAACGATGTGTTTGGGGAAACTATTTGATAGTTTCATTTAGTTGCGCTAACAAAAAGGAACGTTCTACGTGGTTGTATTTATTCTTTTTACAGTCTGTGTACCCCTTATTAGTCCCGTTTTCCAACGGGGTTGGGGATGAGATGCGATGAGCCTTGTGGCTGATAGTTTCTACGGCTGGACGCCCTTCCTGATGCCAACCTCACGAGAGGAGTTAATGAGAGATGAAATGAATGGAAGTTCAATTTCAAGTAGTTCTAAGTTTGACTTCCAGACGCCACTGTTACTAACACCTAGCGGCATACCTTGGAACATGAATAGAGCGTTTTCTAACCAGCCAAATATAACCTTCAAATTTTGCTACACACTGCCAATTGCCGTGCTAGGTTCTTTTACATGCCATAAATCTATGACATGGGCCCGCCGGCTTTTCTTCCGCTCCTAAGGAAGGCATACCGAAGGATTTCAACGCTTTTAAAAATCCGACAACTTCAGCCGGGTTTGAACCCACGACCTTGGGCTCAGCAGTTCAGCATGCTCATTCGTTTTACAGTAAGAGTTAATTAATCAAGAACAATAATCCACTTTCAATACAACTTACTTTGTCGAGGGATTATATCCTCATATGGTACATGTTTCCGACTTATTTAGGCCCTTCATCGGCCACCTGCAAACTCCTAGTCAAAGCCACCATTGGATGTATGTCAAAAGAGTTAAGGTTATGTTTGTATTGGTTCATATCGTGTCGGCCAGTAATTTCTTTTCACGTTCATATGTTTTGAAAAGCACTTATCATTATATGAAACATGTAAGGTATAGTTTGCGTTTTACACTGATTTCTTTTCATTTGGTAATTTTTTTTCAATAAGATACGAGTGTTGTAGGTTATTTTTCACATCGTCCAATGATTTTTACTTGTATACGGTACCACTGCATTTGAATACGATTCAGATGCTGTTGGATAGATTATTATTAATCAAGAGTGTTGCTAAAACGTGTATCAGTAATTTCATGTTTCCATTGATCACAATGTTTGGACTTCTGCATGTTTTTGGCGATTGGAGAAGTTGGTTCGGTGAATTCAAAGTCCTCTTTTTATCCTGTCCCGATCACTTCGAATTACGAGGTTTCACTGTATAAATGTTTTCTATCACCTTTGCTCGAGATGGATCTTGAAAATACACTCTGCTTTGGCATTGTGACCTGTATGTAGTGGATGTTGTCAGCTGCCTATGTTCTACGTATGCCCCCCATGAAGTGGGATCATCCCAGAGGCTGTCCCAGAAACACATGGCAACAAACATTCACCAATAACCTCAAGCTTGTTGGCTTATCTTGGAGATATGCTGAAATATTCGCAGTGGGGAGAGAGAGATTGAGAAATATGGACGCTTGTTATGCATTACATCACGAGAGGACCAAGGACTAAGATTATTAAAACATGTAACGTGGATATTTCCAAGAGGGTGAAAATTTCTATGAAAGACAAGAGCATAAAAAATTCAGCTTCTGCATTCTTTCACTCGGCTCCCACCGTTATTCAATTTCAGATGAAAAATTGAAATGTTTAAAAAGCCATTTTGCTATAGCTACCAAAACAACACCCGAAATTCATACAGTGATCTTTGTGGAGAATGCACAGGTGAATGCCAAATGCATGATTAATTGCAGTGTACAGTTTTCAAAAGAATAGTTTAGTGCTTTTCAGTCGGTCAACACGAATGTACCCAAAAGAGCTGGATTATGCCCTAATCCTGAAATAAATTACACGAGATTAATAAATACACCAGGATGACCCGTTTTGATCGTCAAGCGATCATCATCAGATCCATTACACTTCGGCTATAAAATCTATGTGTGAAAATATTTACAATATGTACAATTATTTAGTTGCAGTATTGGTACTGCAACTGTCGGTGTATGCTAAATGCAGTATATATGATGTTAGCTGAAATGCTAAATGGTGATAGATATCCAGAGTTTGTATATTTGGAGTGTTTATATGGTTGTAAAAAATCAGCTATGGTTAAACTGTAATATTACAGGCTACTACTTATCTGGTTGTCTTCCTACTGGAGCTACGTGCAGTTTCGTGTTCACTGTTACTCCAGGTGTGGTCGACTGAGATGGGCAGTTATCTCAACGACACTCGTTTTCCCTTTCTCCCTCCTGTTCATATGTGCTGTGCGGAGTCAGTGCGATGTGTTTATGTGGGGTGTTGCCAACCTAGATAAGATTTACATTATTGAATGAGGTGGGTCTACAACTATTAAAGACCGTGGATCATTCCCCGCCACGCGTGGACCATATGCCATTCAAACTAAGCGCTGCCCGGTCTTTTGAGGACGTCCCGGCACCTTTAATACTGCTGCGAATACGGGCCTTGGTTTATTGCAGAAGAAAAGTACATCGTACTCCTGATCCAGATAACATTTACCCTACAATGTTTTCAAAAGTTTTGTTAGAAAACTTTTTAGTTTTAGTTGTTCCTACAGCAGACCAAACCAGTGATGTATCATAACAAAATAGTGTTTCTTGTGTTGACTAAGAAACACTCTCAATAATGAACACTTTTCATGTTCAGTAGCTTAATTTTATTATTTTGGTCCTTAACATCTTTAAGTATCCATTATACATTTAGCCTTTTGTAACATCTATGCTTACAAAATACAGTATTAATTAATAAATTACACACCAAAGCTATGTTACCTTTATTACTTGTATTCAGTTAAATAAACACGACTAAGAGGGCAAACACTCTACAGCTAATAGAAAGTAATCTGATGAATATAAATCACTCACCATGCAATGATTATCTTTAAGATGAAATAAGAGTCTGGGTGGAGGTCGTTCACAGTGTAGCAAGCACACTCACTCTATCACGACTCTTTACAGTTAATAATAGGTTTTGTGATAATACAAAAGTAATATTAAGGTAAAGGAATATTTAGCACTGAGCACTCAAACAAGCCACATTGTCGAGTTGTAATATTAGAACACTATGACAGGAAACGATAGAAACAGCAAGAAAATATTGCTTATACAAATAACAAAGTAAAATGGAAACCAAAATATTAAAACTTGATGCTAAAATTAGACAATGAAAGGAACTCTGACATAGACGGTTAACAAGAGACTGAATGAATCAACACGCACTGGCAACGTGTTGTGCTAGCTGCAAGGCTTCATAACTTAACATAACGAAAATGGTTGTTTGGGTGGATTATGTAACAAAATGGGTCTTGGTCCCATTATGGTCGTTACGTTTCATACCCGGAAGTCATTTGTATCGCATGGTAACGTTATTGGGCCATATAACGTTATTCTGATATTGGTTATCGTAGAAACGAAATAGTATTTTCCGACAGAAATAACGTTATTTGAATAAGTCTCTCGAAAAATATCCCCTAATACCGTTATTCGGACTAATAACATTCTTCGGATATCGGTTATCGTAGAAACGAAATACTAGTGCCCACCTGAAATAACGTTATCAGAATACATTACTCGAAAAAAATCTCCTAATATCGTTATTTGGACTGATAACGTTATTCGAATATCAGTTAACCAAGGAACGAAATGGTAGTGCCCGCCTGAAATAACGTTATCGGAATACATATCTCGAAAAACATTCCTCCAATACCGTTATTAGGATTAATAACGTTATTCGGATATTGGTTATTTCAGGAACGAAATGGTAGTGCTCACTGGAAATAACGTTATTTGAATAGATCTCTCCAAAAAAATCCCCCAATACCTTTATTCGGACTAATAACGTTATTCGGATATCGGTTATCGCGGGAACGAAATGGTAGTGCTCACTATAAATAACGTTATTTGAATACATCTCTCGAACATTATTCCCCCAATACCGTTATTCGGACTAATAACGTTATTCGGATATCGGTTATTGCAGGAACGAAATGCTAGTGCTCACTAGAAATAACGTTATTTGAATATATCTATCGAAAAATATTCCCTCAATACCGTTATTCGGACTAATAACGTTATTCGCATATCGTTTATATATTACAATCGGCATCATCGATTGAGAATGGCACCATTTAGATACATTTTGCGTTGGAGAACTCCATAGAGCAGAAAGAGTGGAAGTGTCACTTGGCGACCTACGTCGTGTTAGGTTCTGAGTTTAGCCGCGAGGTTAATAAATACTCGGAAGTGCTTACCGTGATAGGGTATTGTATTTTTAGCCTACTTTTCACATTTTGCAAAAATGAGGAAAAAGTAGACTTACGAGATCGATCTGGGCAAATGTCTGTCTGTCTGTCTGTCTGTCTGTCTGTGCATGTCCCCCCCTTATCAACTCCTAAACGGCTGAAGCAATCAAAACCAAATTTGGTATGAGTAAAGATCTATATCTGAATATCTCAAGGCCATGAAAATGAAGTCAGTGCTACCAACTGCTGAAAAACCGCAATTGAAATTTGAGCTCCATGTTGGATATCTTGGAAGGTATGCATGGGAGCTATTCCAAAATTGGCACATAATTACACTGACCGGCAAAAAAGTGGAACAGTAATTTAAAAAGTATAAAATTAGCCATGAAAGAGATGTAATCACATTTTAAAAGCTTTTCACGCATTAGGACACACATCTGAAACATCCGTGAATAGAAATTGACATTTCTTAGGGTGGTTTATTACCACCGATTACCCCCAATCTTCGATGAGTCTCACAAGCTCTCATGGACGCTAAGGGTGGAAACACTCGTTTTTAGTGACCAGTGTTCCGGTGCAGTGCAGTGCAAAAATTAACACTGTTTTGTTTGGCATAAAAAAAACAGCCCAAAGGAACATTAGTAAAAAATAGGAAATTGTTAGATTTGTGAAATAAAACGAAATTTGTGAGTTAAAGCGTGTTGTAAAACATGTTTCAGTATTTTCTGTAGCCAACCATCGAACATTTACATGAATAATGCAAATATTGGAAAACCGATTCATTTTAGTGGAATAAATTAAGAAATTACATAAAAAATTGAAGTGTTCCACTTTTTTTTGCCGGTCAGTGTATATAGACAATAATATTTCAGTTTAATTTCCAGGAGGCCATACATGACAGTGTTGGCAAAATGATTCTAAGCATGCTGATAGGTCAAATTTTTAAATTAATAGAACTTCTACCCTATCAATTGGATTTCAACCAAATTTCGTATGTAGTCTACTATGTGTACATAACCAGATATCACTATGCGTATTCTTAAGAGCAACCAGCTGCTGACAACTGTTGATAATTGCTGTCTCTACTTTTTTTACCCTTATATTAATATATCAGAATGCATGCAAGCCAACAACTCTAAACTTTGCACACGTATAGTACCTGACATTCTAGATTAATTTGGAGTAACTAATATTATGCCAATGCCGCTAACATGATTCTAAGCCTGATGATAGGTTTAATTCTAAAATGCATGTAACTTCTATACATACAAATGGACTTCGTCCAAAATTGGCACAACAATAGATTATTTCTGATCAAGACATTGCTGCCAACATGATTTTACGCGCACTGATAGATCCAATATCTAACTGCATGTAACGTCCACGTTATCCATTGAACTTCAATCAAATTTTGTATTCTGTACCTTAAGAGATGGAACTAATAATATATTAAGTCACCAGGGCTTCCAACTGTAGTGCAGGTATATTTCGAATTAATTAGAAATTTTGATATTACCAACTTAATTTCGTCATTAACTTAGATAGTTCCATATAGATTAAACATTGGCATGAATCTTTAAGTTTAAGAAAAATAGGCTCCTTAGTTTGTCACGGAACTGCTTGTTGAATTTGCGAAAGTGGCGAATGTACGGAAAACACTCTTAAATGCGCTTTTGAAGAAAGGAACAACAGACCGACACCACTTGAAATACATAGGCCTAGGTGGATAGCAAACGACCTGAAGCTTAATAGAGATCAAGTACTAGCGAATCAACTAGACAACGGGGAAAATTCAGTGTACATTAAATTAGTGTACACCTTACTTTATGAAAACATATTATCTCGACATGAAGGTGTGAAATCCTTCCGGCTAGCTAGCGGTAACACCACAAAGATAACTATCACTGCTTCAGACTCTTTAAC
The DNA here is from genome assembly GCA_946902985.2 of Meconema thalassinum. Classification (NCBI taxonomy): domain Eukaryota; kingdom Metazoa; phylum Arthropoda; class Insecta; order Orthoptera; family Tettigoniidae; genus Meconema; species Meconema thalassinum. Next base: position 55,849,377 of record OX336400.1, read on the forward strand.
AAAACGTGTGCGTGTCTGTTTAATCTCCTCCCGAAGTCAACAATGAAAGGCTCTCCCGCGTGCTTTCTACGCATGAAGTTCTCAAGGACATACGGAACGAGTGCTGGAATGAAGTATACGAATTTTCTGCTGTAAGTAATGGCATACGTATTGTAACAATTGAACTTAAATACCCCATTCCATCATATTTGACGGTCAATGATTGTAAAGTTCTGTTAACATATGAAGGACAAGCTAAGTATTGCTTTTATTGTAAAGAAACCTCCCACTGACAAATAGACTGTCCGAACAGAAGGAATCGCCGGTACTTCATGTCAGGCAACAAACCTACAGCACGGTGCTGGGCGAGTCAGATGGGAGTAGTAAGCTAAGCAACACTACCGACATGGAAACTGCAGTACCTTCCCCTGAATATCCAGCCCTATCAGAGGCCTTTCATAACAGGCCCCATTCTACAAACACATATAGCATTGCCGAAGTAACTCAACCATCAGATAACGTAGCTGAAACATCCCTGACTACTTTACATAGCAATGAAGAGGAAACTGTGACGTCACGATCGGACAGCACGGGGAAGGGACACACCAGCAGGCAACACGGCAGTCTGTGCAGCAGCCAGATACTATTAAGACTAAATGTCCCGATTTTTAGTTTGTAATTCTGACACCACGTAGCAGCACCAAAGTGAGGCAATTTCTCTTGAATGGAAGCTCGTATTTGCGATGTCAAAACCACTATGTATACTAGAGTGCAATAGAATTGATATCAATTCAATGCATTTTCCAAAATGTGAAAATCAAAGACGTTACTAGCAGTTTTTTATATTTCTGCTTAAAAAATGAAAAAAAAACTGGTAATACGAAAACGGAGATTTATTTCCTGATTCCAATGCATTTTTCATAAATAAAATCGGGTGAATGGAATCGTCGGCATTAGTTTGGGAATTGTTTTGAAAAGGGTGGTAGGAGTAGCGGCGCGGCTATACAAGATCTCTAGCGCAAGGAAAATGATGAACACGCCGAGTTGACGAATATTGTAGTTCGGCGAGTTACATGTACAAGTGCCTAGGCGTGGAACAATATCTGAGCAATAAAATTATAGTAATGTCACGCTTATGTAACGTTGACACAATACAGATACTTTCTTACTTCCTCAAACATTCTTGTTCTTGTTCTTGTTGATAATAATACATTGTAGGGGCTTGGGAAATCTTGGTCATCAGTCCCATGTAGTTGACTATGTGTGTTACTGTATTAGAGCCAGGGATGGGGCAGGTGCCCTGAGTCTTCAAGTAAGGTACTATCTCGGCATTTACCTGGAGGGAGTGTGGAAAACCCTGCGAAACACAAGACTCAACTGAACTTCAGGTGCAACCACAATGGTAGGTTGATTGACAGGTGAACTAGTCAATGAGAGATGTTGGACTGATGACAGTTTCCTAGGAAAAAAATCATAAAATAAGAAGGAATTTCTGAATGGCAATAAACATCTGCTGTAAGAAACATTGTTTCAGTTCCTTACCTTTTATTTCGTTCAATACGCCAATACACAAGCTCTGCTGGGACTTTCCTTCGTTTTCTGTGAGCGTACAAAGGAAGTGGATATTTATGCAGGACGCTTGCACCTAGAGAACATGCGATTGACTGTCGTCAGTATCTATGGAGACCAATTTTCCATTTTCACAATGGCTACGTCTTACTTTTCCACACAACGCATTGTTTCCGTTTGAATACGAACTCTCTTCTCTGAAAAAAGTTGTCACTGTATAGTTCGTGGTCTTGTACTCTTTCAATTATATATTAGAAGTTCAAAAAAAGACTAAACCCGTGGCGCGACAGCCGTTGAAGGGCCTAGTTCTACCAAGCAACCGCTGTTCAGCCATGTAGCTTGCAGATTGTGGGGTGACGTTTAGTCATCCAACTGGTACAAATAAATTTAAAGTGAAATCAAAACTGCTCAGTACGTTACACATTCTCTAATGCAAGCGTAATTTCAAATATAGACTAGGGAAAAAATCTTATGTAGGCCTATGTGTAGAGGTTTTTCTTAGGGCCTGGCTTCCTTTTCTTGGTACAGTACTTACTGTCGACCAAAATATTATGTGCACTCGAGTTTGAAGGTTGTTTGTGAAGTAACCAATAGACCTATATAAAATCCACTAACATAATCATTTTCGTCGTTCTATTTTACGTTAGTTCATGTAGGTTTGGAATTTATTATTTATATTTTAATTTTTATCGCAGTTGAAACACAAAAGGTGACCGTTTTTAAGCGTGTTTCAACCATGTGTCACATTTAATAATTATTATCTCACAAACCCGTCATCAGATCGAATCCAAATTTTAGCACAATATACATTGGAATGTTGTATAACAGGTTTATTAATTTCAACATTTTGTGTGTTCAAGAACGAATTTTGTTATCTTTTTTGTAAGGTAACTATTTCTAGGCTCGGGGTCTTTGTAAAATGTAGTTCTTGGTTGCGTTGTAATCCTTATACATCAAAAAGTTATGTTGTATGAGTGTGAAATACGTAAATTAATTCACTTATTTTATATCGGTTTGTATTTATACGGGGAACTAAGACATGGTTCACCAGCTAGACGCTCCGGGATATTCTGCACAGCGTTGCTGATATGGAGCCCATTACTTCCGAGCGAAGCGTGCCTTGACGCGTGATGGAGCCCATCTTGGCAACGCTGTACAGCTTTTACAGGAGCGGCCAACTGGTGAACCATGTCTTAATTCCCCATACAAATACAAACCGATATAAAATAAGTGAATTAATTTACGTATTTCACAATCATACAGCATACCTTTTTGATGTATTAGGATTACAACGCGACCAAGAACTACATTTTCAAACCAACCCGAGCCGAGAAAAAGTTACCTTACCAAAATGATAACAACTTTGTTTCTTGGCCATACAAAATTTTAAAATTAATGAACCAGTTATATAACATTCCAATGTATATTGTGTTAAAATTTGGATTCGATCTGTTGACGGGTTTGTGAGATAATAATTCTTAAATGTGACGCATGGTTGAAACACGCTTAAAAACGGGCACTTTTTGTGTTCCAACTGCGATAAGAAATATTAAAATATATTTTAAAAAATCCAAACCAACATGAACTAACGTAAAACAGAACGACGAAAATGATGATGTTATTGGATTTTATGTAGGTCTATTGGTTACTTCACAAACAACCTTCAAACTCGAGTACACATAATATTTTGGTCAATGGTAGTCGCAATTCCCCCTGGGATTTAGTGGTATGCCCTTGAATCAGGGCTGGCATGCGGAACGAAATGTATGACAATGATTGTCGGCGGGAAATTAAATCGAAGCGAAACTTAATTAGAAGCGAAATGACATAGCGAAATCAACGCGAAACTTAATAGCAACGCGAAATTACATTGTACAGTTGAATAAAATTTCACTCACGGCGCGAAAAAAAAATCGTTACAATCTTTTAATTTCACTCCCGGCGCGAAATACAATTCATTACAGACTTTAAATTTCACTCGCGGCGCAAAATAAAATTCGATACAGACTTTTAATTTCGCTTCCGGTGCGAAATAAAATTCGTTGCAGTCATTTAATTTCACTCCCGGCACGAAATACAATTCATTACAGACTTTTAATTTTACTCGCGGTGCAAAATAAAATTCAATACAGACTTTTAATTTCGCTTCCGGTGCGAAATAAAATTCGTTACAGACTTTTAATTTCGCACCCGGCGTGAAATAAAATTCCCAAACGGTATTTAGTTTCGCCCTCCGATGTGAATTTAAAATGAATGGAACATTTCATTTCGTTGTTGAAATTAAAATGTATTCGTTTCGAGAGTGAAATTATGTTCGGAGCGATGTTCAAAGTCCTGACGTTGGCAGCAGTAGCAGTCTTATTACCGATCACCGCCTGCACAATCTGCAGGGCTGCAACAGCAACGTGAGTCATTCAATGGTCATCACTCCAGTAGAGGATTAAGTCAGTGCTATGGCATCAACATCACCATCGTCGTTGACTGCACCTCGGACTCGTGGCTGGCCCTCCCTGACGTTCATAACGCAATGGGGCAACAAGTACCTTTACTTGTTCTATAGCGAACAAGAAGACGAATGTGCTGTGTGGACAGACATTCAAGATAAGTGACGAACTCCAATTACAATACAAATTGTCAGTTGTAACTCTTCTGTCAGTCAACACTAATTTGCCCAATAACTGGGAGGGGTACAATGTATATACAGTAATATGTAAATAACATTATATGTATTAGTTTATGGTCACGATTATAATGCAGCAATTTTAGTGATCTTAAATCTAATACATGTATTTTTTTTCAGGAGTGTTACTTACATCTTATATACGTTGTACCCACCCAGTTATCGGGTAAATTAATGTTGACTGACTGAAGAGTTAAAAATAACAGAAAATCGTCTGTGGTAGTACCGCGGCGTATATGGAGTTCTGTTTCGGAGGCGGGTTACTCGAACAACAGGGTTGAGGGGTCAATCCTCTCATTTCTACATTCTTTATTCTTACACTTCCGGAAATTTCGGGTGGCTTGGCATTCCTTACTACTTCCTTCTTACCCTCAGCGCATTTATACTGACCATGGCACGAAAGCAAACCCCTGTGCCACGTACAGTATTTCGTTTCGCACTGCAATTAGTTTTGCGTCGCCTTTCACTATGTTATTGTGCTTAGAATTACATTTTGCTTCCATTTTAATTTTCGCGCTTACAATCAATATCATTTCGCACCCGAATATCACGCTAATGGCAAAATTAAAATGTTAACGCTTCCACAACCATTTTGTTTCGCATGCCAGACCAGATTTAATTTCAGACATGAAATGATATGTTCCATGCATTTTAAATTCACGCCGGGGGCGAAACTAAATGCTGTTTGGGAATTTTGTGTCATTAAAATAAACCGTGGCACTACATCCCATGAAAGGCCTAGGCCTACCAAGTGACCGCTGCCCAGGCATCTGCAGATATTGGTCAGCGCATCGGGTTCCCTCGGCCGTTAATCTTGGTTTTCGTGACTTTCAGACAGCTACTCTCGAGGCTGAATGCACCCCGTTCCAACCCACACGTCCGTTTCTAAAATCACTAACGGAGCCGGGAATCGAACCCGGGGCCTCCAGGTGAGAAGCAGGCACGCTATCCCCAACACCATGGGGCCAGCAATTTTTGTCATACCAGGAGCAAAATTAACAGTCGTTAAAAATGTTATTTCACGCCGGGAGCAAAATCAAGAGACTGTAGCGGTTTTCATTTCGTGCCAGGAGCGAAATTAAAAGTCTTGTATCGAATTTTATTTCAGGCCCGGAGCAAAATTAAAAGTCTGTAATGAATTTTATTTCGAGCCGGGAGCGAAATTGAAAGTCTGTAACGAATTTTATTTCGTGCCCGGAGTGAAATTGAAAGTCTGTATTTTTTTTATTTCGCGCCGGAAGCGAATTTAAAAGACTAACGGTTTTTATTTTACGCCAAGAGCGAAATGAAAAGTCTTTAATGAATTTTATTTCACGTCAGGAGCAAAGTTAAAAGTCTGTTAAGAATTCTGTTTGGAGCCGGGAGCGAAATTAAAAGTCTGTAACGGATTTTATTTCACGCTGGGAGCGAAATTTAAAGTCTGGTACGAATTTTATTTCGCTCCGGGAGCGAAATTAAAAGTCAGTAATGCATTTTATTTCGCGCCGGAAGCGAAATTAAAAGACTAATTAATTTATTTCGCCTCTGCAGCGAAATTAAAATTCTGTTACCAATTTTATTTTTCGCCAGGAGTGAAATTTTATTCCTTTGAACAATTTAATTTCGCGACGCTAATTTAAATTGATGATACATTTCGTTTTGCATGCCAGTCCTGCCTTGAATCGGTTTTGGTGGTGGCTCCATTTTTCACCTAAAATATAAAACTAACTGCACTTGATGACCGTAATGCTCTCCATCACTCGTACCTGTATGTACATCGTTCATGTATATGATCTACCAGAGATACTGCCCAAAAATAAATTGCCGAAAATAGAACACCTAATGAACACTAAAAATAATGGTGTTGCAGGTAAAATAAACTAAGTTAAAAGTAATTAAAGGGATCGATGAACTAAAAACAGGAAAAGCAACATGGAAAATTAGAAGTCGTAAGTACAAACTGGTAAAATTTCAAAGGATCACTCAGAAATATCCAGAACTGAACAATAATTCAGAACTAGCCATCACAGTCACAGTCAGTCGCAACATCGGACTAGATGCTCAGGAATCCCACACCGTCAGGTAAGGGGTAAGGTCATCACTCTCTCACTTGACTTTCGCTCCCCTTTCCTGCTGCTGCGGTGGCCTTGGTCGAGCTTGTGGCGCGCCGTGGCTGCCTGCTCTAAGCGTGTGTACAATCCTGTATAAAATATTACCTTATAAAAGATGCTGGAAGTGTCGTCCTTCCTGGGTTATACAGGCATTGTATCCGGTAACAACATTTTGGCTCACGCGAATGAGTTCTGCAATTGTAATGTTTCTGATTTTGTATTTTATGTTCTTTATTGAGCACTGAGTCAGTAGGCCTAGTGGAAAACTTATTTACAATTACGTGAATCTGTGCTAGTGAAGGTGACACTTCATCAGGAAATTGCTGAACTTACCCACCGGGCCGACTCGTACTTAAAATAAGTTTTACATCAAAAATACGATGTTGCAATGATAACTGTCTGAACATGTGAGGTTCAGACTGGCGACTGACAACACCTGCACGCTTATTGCAAGGTCAAGTTTGTACTATGCGCGCGCTTTCAATACTACAGCAGGGGGCCGTGGGGCGCCAGAAACTCGGCCAAGCCCGCTGCAGTAGCGAATAACAAAACCGCCGCTCGTCGTTCTCACTTAATATCAAAGACCCTATATGTAGACAATAGAGTTCTGTACTATTAGATGACTATTATTGCGTAGGTTCATTATTCAAACGTTGACTTCTATCGCACGATTGGGACACAAGAAATAAAAAAATAATTTTAAAAATTTTGCACAGCTGCCATCTTGAGTGTATGTAAACAATTTAACAAAATTAGATATCAGTTCATTACAATGTATATAAACAATTGCTGTACCAAATTTCACTGCGTTCGGATGGTTAAATCGCCAGAAAAGTCTATTTAAATGTTCAAATTCACTTGGCCACCATGTTCGTTTTGTAGTTAACAGGTTTATGAAAGTCACTTAAGTGACTTTCATCACCGTACAAAATTTCAGGGTGATATCGGTGACAGTTTCGGAGATATAGAATGCCAGTGAGATATTTCGCACAGCCACAATGTTGAATTGGTGAAACATAGTAAGCTTTGAAGGGCACGATCGGGGTCGGCCAAAATAGTAGGCCTACTATGACCTTACCGAATTTCATTGAAATCGCTCCAGCCGCTTAGATTTTATTAGGTGGGGTGTGGGGGAAGAGGGGGGAGGGGTGGGGATGCACACCAAGGCCCGGCGTAGGTGCGTGACGTCATGTCATGTCATGTCAGTAGGTAATCTGTTTCCTTGACTCTCCCCGCCTGCCGCTAGCTACGTGTGCGAGTGAGCTGTGTATAGTAGGTCGTGGTACCCTGCAAGCCAAGCAAGTGCTTTTAGGGCCATATGACCCAGGCGCACACTGTCTACGCTGGAACTCTCAGTTCAGGGGCGCGTGGCCGGCCTGTCGCGGCTGGATTTCTCGAAGTCGTTCTTCTCTTCTCTTCTTCTTCTTCTTCTTATTATTATTATTATTATTATTATTATTATTAGACTATTATTATTGGCAATAAAATGTTATTGGATACCAATAGACTACGTCTCATACTGTTCCCGAGTACATTGTAGATCAATTCTCTATTATTGAATGGATTCATTTGATAGCAAAATTATGCCATTTACACTTAAGTTAGGCATACCCAAACACGATAAGTTATTAAAAAATGTTGATGTTGTTTCTTTCCCTTATTCGAAACGTACCACAAGCTTTCAATCCTCTTTGGAGCCTATCGTTAGCTCTAAACGACCGTTCTTGTTATGCCGATGGTTACTTCACATCTGATGGTGGGGTCCAGAATAAATCTTGTATCCTTCTTACGGTCAATAACAATTATTATTCTATTGTACTTTTGATTCAAACACGAGGAAGACACGAAAACATGGATCGCGTAACATTTCTGAAATGTTACAGATGCATCTTAGACCTATGTCGGTGATTCCCTTCTTAATTTTGGTATTTGAACGGAGCTAGGTTATCAGACACTCCACAGTGGTTGCAGCATACAGTCTCACACAAGAGCAACCTTTGCCTCCACCTTTTTGTGCTTGACTACTCCCTTTCATGTGTACTTCTGGAAAAGTTGTTCTCCATAAAATATGGTGATTAGAATCTTTCGCAATCAACCAGCAAGTTCATTTTGTTTCTTCCATACATCCGCTTCAGGCCAATTCTCAAGTATTCCTTTGGTTCCTAACTAGTAAATCACCGTCTTCATCGTTACCACCATCTTCATCATCATCACCGTAATGAAAACCTCATTCGTTGTACAAACACAAATTACGAACCATGTCACCTTGCCTTCAAGCAATAATTCTTGCACTCTCTGTATATATGTGGCACGGTGTCCCTACATGATGATTACTATACTTTGGATGTTCATTCACTGAAAATTGCGAAATTAGCTTCGAGGTTTTCCTATGCCCAGAACACAGAATGTTATGAAAATCAAATGTTCTTAAATACGATGTGTGGATTACATATAAATATGCAATTGGATTAACTCACGACTGCTACTTGTAGCATTGGCCTTTGAGAATATTTTACGGAAGCTATTCTAACAACTCTACGAGGTGAGTTTCACTCCGAGTTCCCATATGAATGTTCGAATTGCAGAATAAGAATGTAGAAAAAAATAGGAAAACTTGTGCTCACTGACCTGGTGCAAGTCCTCAAAATGAACACCCCTTTGATGACTTAGGTATCATCGATACCATTTCAGTACCTCAAACCGAAATTAAATTTCTTGCCAGGCCAGGAAATCAAACCCGGACCACCGGGGCGACAGCAAAGAATGTTAGCCGCTACACCACAAGGTGATCTCTTTCATCGTCAGCGCAATCTATTGCACGATGCCATGTAATTTCAGCACGAACTATAATAGTACACCTTTCTTCGTATTTTTTGGCATTACAGTGCCCCTGGTAAGTTAGAGAGATGGTTCGCATACCATAACCAAAGAGCCGAATAGTTCCAAAAACCAACAAACAACCGAAAGAAATACCGACAAGTTGGTAGAAAGACAGACAACAGATTTTGTAATTTTCAGAGCAAAATTGTTTTACAATGAAGAGCACTCTTGGTCTCCATACTGTTGAAATAATGAAAATTGTCCTAAAACTTCAAAAGTTAGAAGGATTTCATGTCAACTTGCTTATTTTGCCGTATATCTTATGTGTAGGTAAATTCCATGAGTTATTGTTTCAGGCGATGTTGAAAATACGAATAAAAGACATAAATTACCTCAGATTGCGACGGAATATTGTTCAGTTTAAAAACCTGATAAATTTACTAACGCACGTTTCTCGAATTCACATATCCCTGAACAGCACCAATCTAATCAGTTGGTGAATTCAGAATCTGGTTATTGAAATACTGTAGACTATAGCTTTATAGTCCTAATGTAGTTTTTTTGTTCTACCCGTAATTATTTAGGTTGCTATGAGGAAGGGGATATGGTGAGACAGTTTCCTTGTGGGAATGATATTACGGATAGATGCCCTTCATGACGTCAATCTAATGAGAGGATTTAATGACAAATGAAATTAATGAGGCAAGGTATGAAATGGTTGTGTGTGGTATTTCGAGTTCGGTGTAGTCTGACCATGCACGTTAGCGTGTGTAGCTACGTCGGCTGGATTGTGACATTATGTCAAAAAATTTAAAAAATATATTTTAACTCTCCTGATTCCATACCGGCCCCTGTTACTGTCACATGCATGATACCAATAAGCTTGATTCCATTTTTAGGATTCTCGCTGCACCTGCTACATCACCCAAAAGGTAGGGGCAGATGACCTCGTAGTTCCGCCCCTTAAAACAACAATAACTAACCCAACGAGTAGTTCCGTGAAGAACTATACAGCCTATTTTCATATATCCTACTTATGTTAATTGCCTCTATCAACATACAAAAGTTCAGTTTGATTGCTGTAATAGATTCGCAGATATTGAGAACCGGCTAAATATTGCACATGGTCGCCATGTTGGATTTGTATATCTGTAGGTCTTAGAGTTATGTACTGTTACGTGAAGTGTATTGTGTACGTGTAGTATTCAAACTTCAATCGCATGATTAGGACACAAGAAGTAAAAAAGAGATTTTAAAATTTCGCACAGCTGCCATCTTGTGGTTATGGAAACAAATGAAAAAATTAGATGCCAGTGGATCAACATTTGTAGAAGGATTTACTGTGCCAAGTGTCACTGCACTCGGATGGTTAAATTGCGAGAAACGACCATGTGAATATGTATACTTCGCGTCGCCGCCATGTTGGATTTGTGATCACCAGGTTATTGAAAGTCCTATAGGTGAACGTATGTTCATAGCCCCAATGATGATTAAAAAAATTAGTTTGATTGCTGTAATAGATTCGTAGATATTGAGATCCATCTAAATATTTCGGATGGTCGCCATGTTGGATTGTTATATGTATAGGCCATAGAGTCACGTACCATTAAAGGAAAATTATTGCAAGGGTTCATTACTCAAACTCTCACTTCGATCGCATGATTACGACACAAGAAATAAAAACTCAATTTTAAAATTCGCACATTCGCCATCTTGAGGTTATGTAAACAATTGAACTAATATAGATACCAGGGCATTACAATGTGTATAAACATTTCCTGTACCAAGTTTCATTGCGTTTGGATAATTAAATCGCGAGAAAGATCTATTTAAAATTTTCAAATTCGCTTGGCTGCCATATTCGTTTTTTAGTTAACCGATTCTTGAAAGTCTTATAGATGAAATTCCAGTAGTGCCCTTTATCTCCGTACAAAATTTCAGGGTGATATCGCTAATAGTTTCAGAGATATAGAATGCCGGTGAAATATTTCGCACAGCCGCCTTCTTGAGGTTATGTAAACAATTAAATGAAGTTAGATGTCGGTACATTACAATGTGTCTAAACATATACTGTACCAAGTTGCATTGCGTTTGATTGGTTAAATCGTGAGAAACGTCTATTTAAAAGTCGCAACTTTGCTTGGCCGCCATGTTGGTTCTGTAGTTATCAGGTTTTCAAAAATCACATTGGTGAACTTCTAGTAGTTCCCTTTATCACCGTGAAATATTCCAGGGTGGTATCGGTAATAGTTTCGTAGATATCGAATGCTGGTGAAATAATTCGCACAGCCGCCATGTTGGATTGGTGGGATGTAACAAAATTTGAAGGGCACGGTCGGGGTAGTGTGGAATAGTGCTATGAACTTACCGAGTATCATTGCAATCGCTCTAGCGGTTTAGAAGTTATTAGGGGGAGGGGCACACACCATATCACACACACGCGCGCTCACACTGACAAAAGGTGATCTCATAAGCTTATTTTTTCATAAATGAAAATAGGCTAAAAAGTATGCAACTTCTTGTATCCTTGTTGCAGATCTGGTTCATGTACGTCCAAATATCATGTTTTATACGTCTTCGGTGTGTTTCTTTAAGGTGTGACTTTCCCACTATGGTATTTTTGTGCTCCCCAGGCACAAAAGAAGTTATGGGCACGGCAGACCACAAGCATATGACAAAATGTTGGCTCCAGTGCGCCTAGTGTCCAGGCTCTGCGCTCAGTACTAAACGTACTGCAGCACCCCGTCAAATGGACAGTGCTTGGGCGACTAAGCGCTGCAGTGCTAGTGTGATGTCGTGCTGCACTGCTCAGAAATAGGCAGAATAGGGCTGCGCTTCACCTGCTAACACTGCTTCACCTTGCCCATTGCACGGCCCTGGTGCACACACACGGACAAAATGTGACCTCATAAGCCTATTTTTTCATAAATGGAAATAGGCTAAATACGAGGTTTTAAAATTTCGCACAGGCGCCATCTTGTGGTTATGAAAACAATTCAGTTTGATTGCTGTCATTGATTAGTTGACATTGAGAATCGTCTAAATATTTCTAAATATGTGTAGACCATTGAGCTATGTACTATTAGATGACGATTATTGCGTACGGTAGGTTCATTGTTCAAACGTTGGCTACGATCGCATGACTAGGACACAAGAAATTAAAACGTAATTTTTAAATTCCACACAGGCACCATCTTGCGGTTATGTAAACAATTGAGTTGAATAAGATATCAGTGCATTACAAGGTGTATAACATTTGCTATACCATTTGACGGCGCTCGAATGGTTTAATCGCGAAAAAAAAAGATCTATTTTAATGTATCAACTTCGCTTGGCCCCCATGTTCGTTTGTTAACAGGAATTTTGAGAGTCCCATCTAGTAGTTCATTTTATCACCGTACAAAATGTCAGGGTGATATCTGTAATAGTTTCGGAGATATGGAATGCCAGTGAAATATTTCGCACAGTCGCCATGTTGGATTGGTGAGCTGTAATAAAATTTGAAGATCACGGTCGGGGTCGGACAAAACAGTACTATGACTTTACCGAGTTTCATTGAAATCGCTCCAGCCGTTTATATTTTATTAGGGGACACACACACATACGCCCACACACAGACTAAATGTGATGTCATAAGCCTATTTTTTCATAAATGAAAATAATAAAGAAAGCTTTTCATTCGGTCGACGCGAATTTCGTGTTGACCGACTGAATAGCTTTCTTCATTAGAAATAACCATCACTGAAAAATGGCTTCTATCACTACTAAATGAAAATAGGATACCAAGTAAACGAAAAGCAAGAACTGGAGGTTTCATTTAGGAAAGAAATAATCTTATTGGTCACAAAGGAGTGAATGTTTGGTGTGTAGGTTATACTCTGCCTTATATGGCAACACTGCGAGAAGGTGAGTTCGATTCCCATCTTAGCTATCTGAGAGTGTTTTTCTGGGGTTTCCCACTTCCACTCCAGGAAAATGCGTGGATAGTTCCTAAGTCAAGGCCATTGCCAACTCCAAAACTAACAAAGTTTATCAGACTTCAACTACATGGGACTGATGAACAATAGGCTATGTTCCAAACCCCTATATGAAGCAACAAGAAATATTTCGAATCAATGGGATCCATCGTATTGATTTTAGGAAACATGTTTATAACGTAGGCTACAATATGACCGCGATCGAAACGAGCCAGGTGCCTTGCCCTGTCTGATGGGGCACGCGCTCAGATTGAAATCATTATGTTGATTATTATTGATATTTCAAGAAGTAATTATCCTATGTTTGAATAAATAATTGGCCTGGAATTACATATGGCCCAGCATCGTCAGTTCACGGTCACCTTCCATGCATGTCCGGGAAGCGGGCAAATAGACACTTCCATAACGTTATTGACGAGATTCTTTTCTGAAATAACGGAATCAATTTCTCCGCTTAGAATAATGTTTCTGATAGCGCATAGCTGGTAAAAATCGCATGTATACCGTTATTAGACTTATAACGTTGTTGGTGGGCTCGTATTTCAAAATAACTGAATTAATTTTTCTGCCCTGAATAACGTTATTGATAGCGTATGGCTGGTAAAATTCGCTCGTATACCGTTACTAGACTTATAACGTTATTGGTGGGTTCGCATTTCTAAATCACAGAATTATTTTTCTGCCATGAATAACGTTATTGACAGCGCAAAGCTCGTAAATATCGCTCGTATACCGTTACAAAGCTTATAACGTTATTGGTGGGTTCACATTTCTAAATAACGGAATTAATTTTTCTGCCCTGAATAACGTTATTGATAGCGTATAACAGGTTAAAATCTCTCGTATACCGTTACTAGGCTTATAACGTTATTAGTAGGTTTGCATTTTGAAATAACCGAATCGATCACTCTGCCTGAATAACGTTATTGATGGCGCGCAGCGGGTCAAAATCGCTGTCATACCGTTACTAGACTTATAACGTTAATAACGGGAGCACATTTTAAAATAACGGAATCTTTTCCTCTGCTGGTTATAACGTTAATAGCACACACCAGGGAAAATTATAACCCCTTATTTCGTTGCCGCACTAAAAACGTTATTCATATACCTTTTGTTTTGGGTACGGAAGCAGTAACGTAACAAAAATTAATTCGTTATTTCTGACAATTCTGTTACGTTATGAAGCCTTGGCTAGCTGTCAAACTCCAACCAATAGGAGCCTGAGGGGGACATTTTATATTGTTCCCGCCAAATGTTCCAGATTCTTTCTTTCGAAATAAAGGGTATAATAATAGGGATTGCGGTGCGGGAGACACTAATTCATGTAATGTCCACTATCTTGCTAATAAGAGTCCATTTTCAGGGGTATTTCTTACAGTATTTTGACAGAGATAGTTAACATATTGATAAGTTCTAAAATATTTTGGTATTTATCTCAAATCTGGGGAGAGGCTTTTTCTTTATAGCTAAGTACTGCTACTTTTGTACCTAACGAATAGCCCTTTGATCTGGAAGAAGTAGCCAATGACGTAGGTTGTGCAGTAATACTCATAACTAAGTACCAGAGTTTTTGAAAATGCATATTTTGTGGGTTTATTGGATTTATTGCATATTCTGAACATAACAGCATATATTAGCATTTACAAATCATAGCTGCTAAAACTGGACTTAAAGTGGCCTTCCATAAAACTAATTTTATCACAAATGTCAAAGATGCCTCAAAATTCATCACGATTGGTCTGCAAAAAATCAAAAAAGTCCGAAAATTTAAATACCTAGGTGAATGGATTACCCCTAATAATTCAGAAATACCTGCCATTGAGAGCAGATGTAACAAATTGGAAGGTGCCTTTCAAACCTGCAAAAACATTTACAAAAGTAAAAGCTTGTCCCGGAATGTCAAACTTTGTCATTATAATACAGTAATTAGGCCGTCAGCACTGTATGCCGCAGAATGCTTACAGATGACAAACAAAGGCCCATTGAGAAAATTAGAACTTAAGGATCGGAAAATTCTAAGGAAAATATTAGGACCTGTTAATGATAATGGTACTTACAGAAGAAGACATAACAATGAATTATTTGAACATATAGAAGATTTGGTGAGTGTGATGAGAAAAAGGAGAATGTCTTTCTTTGGACATTTGGAGCGGATGGAGCATCATCGACTTTCATATCGAATCCACTCATCAATCTCTAAAAAAAATTCCTATTGTAAATGGTCGATGCAAGTTAAAAAGGACCTAACAGAAGCTCGAATCAATCAAGCTCTGGTTTGGGATAGGAACCTGCTCAGAAAGGCGGTTAAATCAACCAGTAATCTACAACCTTTAACATCTGTGATGCCTCGCCCTCACTGCAAGTGGACGGAAGAAAGGAGAGCTGAACATTCGTCAAGAATGAAGATCTACTGGCAGACAAGAAAACAAGCTTTACAGTGATCATATGAGTGAAGAACATCGTGGTCCATTGATGGCCGAAACGACTCAAAAAAAAAAAAAAAAAAGCATTTACATTTGAAGTTAAAGTATTAAAACATCTTGAACAAAATTGGTTTCGCCTGCATGTTGGACATCCCTTGTAAGCAACATTCAGATAACCAGATAACAGTATTTTACGCAAGCATGTTGCCTGGCTATTTCAAAATGGGAATGGGGTGGGGGCATTCCTTTCACCATCTCAGCAGCCAGTAGCCCGGGGTTAGTTTTGTGGGGTGTTTCTTCAGTAAAAGTGTTACTTTAGTCTCCATATCCTTAACTCAAAATGTCCAAAGACAAGAGCAGCAGAAAGTATTTATTAAATCAGTGGGTGTCAGGTAATAGTGATTATGGCGCTGTCGTCTATTGTCAAATATGCTCGAAGAAAGTGAAATGTGAAAAGAAATTTCAACTTGAACGGCGACTGCACATATTACGGCAAAGGAGGGAAAAGACGAGTGAATATGATTGCCTTATTGTTAAGTGAATATTTTTCAATTTTTAATGCACATTTTTAGTGCATAATTGCATGCATATTTTAAACATTTTTAGTGCATGAATGTCCGGTGCCTTCTCATAACATGTGTTATGTGCATGTGATCGTAAGTGGAAAAGTTCATGTTTAGAACCTTGCTCATTAAGGTCTTGTGTAATCTAGTAGGCTATGACAGGGTGGCCACCAATATAAATTTCAAATCCTGGTCCAGGACCTGAAAGAAATATCCATGAAAATCCGAATAGATGACTAATGTATGAAGAAAGAAAAAGACACACCAATACAAACATGAACAGCATCTTAAAAATGGCCAGCGGTCCGCTCGATGTACCCTTGGCTAGAGAACTGTGCGGATAAACAAAACGTTATCCGCCCCGCTTCCACACGACTTTTATCCGCATCCGCACGTTTCTTATCTGAATCCGCTGACATTACAAATTTTAGTTTATATGGTAAAGCATTAAATATTAAAGTAACACATTTAGATACTTGAGGAGAAAGTCGTTCCCCTAGACTATGTCATGTGCTGTGTTTAAATTGAATGTTATACAGCCAGACTTGCAACCCTTTTCAGTTTGAAGTGTTAATTATACTTAATGACATAATTTGAATGAGATGACATTAAATCATAATTTTACATTTGTCATGAAAAATAGAAGAACAGAAAAATACGATGTCATAAGCATCTGGGTCCTAGTTACTTAATGATATTCAACAAGTTCGGATTGTATCCTGAAAACCATCCGCAAATTTTCTCCAAACATTATCTGCAGTTTGTCCGCTATCCGCACAGCCATTCAAACTATATCCGCATGATGAAACATGTTGCGTATATCGTCGGGTTTATCCGCGGATATCCACACAGGGCTTTACCCATGGCCCGTTACCACAGAATAAAGTCAGCGAGAATGGGCTGAGTGCAATGTGGATCACAAGCTCTCCCCTAGCCTGACCCCCAGAGTTGTGACCGCGAGTCTGCTAGTATAGCAGCAATGTTGTCAAACGGACCAAGTATGGCACCGATCAAGTGACAGCGATATTTTCCGAACTCGAACTCCAAACCAAAAGGTCAGCGGGAATCCTGCCAAAGTGGGCAGAGAAAGCTGCAACTGCGAAATACTGCCGCTAATTTTACCCCTAAGTAGGCACACGCCAGGTACTACCTGCAGCTCATGGCTTCCTGTGGCAGAGGAGACATTTCTTGCCCCCTAAGCGGCTGCTTGTATATTCTTCCCGCAGCACATTTTATCTTGTGACAATTAAGCAAACTTTTCGTCAAAGTGTTCACTGCGTCTCTTTTCACATGTTCTATATGTAGATATCTGTCGGATATATAATTAAATACCTAAAGGTGCACTCGGGCAAAACACTAGCACAATTGATTGAGATATGTGGATAAATTTCTTTGAAATTAAATAAAATTTTAAAAATCTGCAAATCCCTCGAACGGAATCCGTGCATCTGTTTATTCAGTGTTTGTCCCTCCTGGTGGCGGGATCCGCTGCATCGATGCGTTGACTCAATTTGGTACTGTCCTGAGTCATGTCAGGATGGAAATTGACGTTCTTCAGATCTTAGTGAAGGGTATCTGTTTTAGATGTCCTTTAGGTTTCCTACCGGCTCCTTCTAACATGTAATTCGTCTTCACGATAGTGTCTGCCTCTGTCCTCGGCAAATTTCCAAACCATCGTAAACAACTCTAGTGGATTATGTCTTGAACTGGTGCGACGCCACATGTCTCCCTGATGGATTCATTGGGGATGCAATCCATTTTAGTGACGCCAGGTGTCCACTTTAGAATCCTAGTCTCCATGACGCCCATGTTTCAACATCCGAAAACCCATTAAAATGGGTGAAAGCTATTAAAATGGCAACCCTCTAGTAGGCTATGATAGTCCATATACGGCGTTAACTTAACACCTGACAACTGATCCATTTTCATATTGATGCACATTGTTAGAAGAGATAAACTGCCAAAAACACACCTTCAAGTTTTTACATTTTTTAGCTCGAAATCCAATTCTGCAATTTGTCTGTTTGACCAAGACCTATAATTTAATTTTTAACCTTTAATTGCAAACTATTGCAATATCTTCCTTTCTGGGTAAAACTAACAATGTACTTAACATTAAGAGAAAGAATGGTAATGATTGATATATGGTACGGTATATTGATTGTGGTGAGATGGAATTAATCCAGTTGTGAAGCATATTACTTTATTGTTGTTACCAATACTCTATTCAGGGTGATTCAGGAGGAATCTTGCTATGTTTTGAAGCCATATTCTTTATTGCTGCCTAGCTAAACCTAAGACCTTTCTCAAGCATAACTGGGATCAATGTGTACCTCGGTAAATTATGAATGTATTCTTATTTTAGTTTCTCAAGTCTTGTTTTAATCGTGTGTCACATGTTCCGAGTTCTAATTTAATAAAACGTTACGTGCAGTTAAGTCACAGAAATGAAGATCATATTCAGTGCGTGAAAAGCTTCAAATTAATGTTTACAGTTGTATTGCATTATATTAATGGGTTTGTCCATCTCTATGTAATTTGTAATTTCCTTAATGCGTGGATTTTTAATCGTTACCGATATTCAGAAGACTATTGTGGGGTTTGAAGCCATTTTTCAGTGTTGCCTTAGTAAACAAAACTTTGGTGCTTTTCAGTCGGTCAACACGAATGTACCCAAAAAAGTTGGGTTATACCATAATCCTGAAAAAAAAATACATGAGATTAATAATGAGTTTTTTTTTGAGGATTAGGGTATAACCCAACTCTTTTGGGTACGTTCGTGTTGACCGACTGAAAAGCACCAAACTTTTGTTCAGACGACCAGACGAGACAAAATTAGAAATGAATCAGTCCGCCTAAAGCTAGGGCTCAAAAGAAGTGTGCTTGGCATTCTTGAGGAGTCGAGATTGAAGTGGTTCGGTCATCCGATGAGGATGCCCTCTACAGAGGTGTGCAAATTGTTAGACTTAAATAAAAAATCTAAGTCAGTCACACATTTATATTCAAAATCATTTTATTTTATTTTTATTACCCTATTTAGTGATGCTTTCTTTCCTATGGAGTTACAACTTATCTCATAGCGGCTTCGGTGGCATAGTTTTAGCATGCTGAACTGCTGTACCCAAGATAGCGGGTTCAAACCCAGCCAGAGTCATCGGATTTTTTAAGAGCGTTAAAAATCCTTCATATGCCTTCCTTTGGAGGAGACGTATAGCCGGCGGTCCCATGTCATAGATTTATGGCATGAAAAAGATCCTTGCACAGACTAAACTTGTGTGGAGCTAAGTTTCTAGGTTAGATTTCGTTGGAATGCTCTATCAAAGTTCCAACCTTCACCACTAGGTATCATTGATATCTGGTAGCGAAAGTTGGAACTAATTGAAATTGAACGGCACGTGTAGCTCACCCTCTGGGTGTCCGCTGGAAGCAGCTACAGACTCAGGTGAGCCGAACATGTCCTCGGACACTCCCGGCACTAAAAGTCATACAATAATTAATAGATAAATAAATACAAATCCAAACCCACATGGTTCATTGAAATTGACAAAGATTTGACAAACGCCAGAGTTCAGACGGACACATTAGCAAACAGATCACTCTTCAGAGAAGCTGTTCGAAAGGCAAAATTTCAAGAAAGGAAGAAACAAACAACTCGCAGAAAGTGGACTCGAGGAGAAAGATCGTCACTCCAGAAGGACGAAAGAAATTGGGGAAACAAAGGAAATTGAATACAATGGACAATAGCTAACGTTGATTCATCGTACCCTCCAAATGGGTTATTCGAAAGAAGAAGAAGAAGATAAATAAATAACTTATCCCATAAGATATTGCATCTGGGAATTTTCAAAATTGGAGATTCTGAGGGAAACTTGAGCTGGGTCCATTTTTTTTTTTTTATTAACTTTGGAATGCACCCACTAAATCACGTGATTTCAATCCATTGCCCACGAATCTTTAAATAGTTCCAAGATTGGAGCATCAGTAACAAAAGACTGAAAATTCCCTTTTAGTGGAAATCATAAAAAATCATTTTATTGAGTTTCTTAAAAGAAATTTTAATTAAGACTATGAATTAAACGATTGAAATCATTTCACCACCTTGAAAACTATTTTACTACATTCGTAAAAAAAATTCAGTGTACAGTGACTCAACGACTTGTTCGTTTTTGAATGATAATTTTTTTTGTATTTCCATAATTTTTGTTTATTTTTTTATAATCATAGTTTTATTTAATTTTTTTTTATCAATTTTCAATATTTTCAAATTTAGGTATCCACCTCTAAATTTTAAATTCCATTCCAAATTTGTATATTTTAATCTGTGTTAAGAGGGGCAGATGACCTCGTAGTTCCGCCCCTTAAAACAACTAACTTAATTCGTAAAAAAAAAAGGAAAAATGAAATGTTGAAAAACTGGCATTCAGTGTAATAATTTGCACACCTCTTTAGTAGAACACCCCAAAGCCTATTTCGAATGGGAGATACGGTAATTGGCAAGAGACCAAGAAGTAGACCTCGAAATGGGTGGATAAAGCAGGTCCGCAGTGCTTTAACTAAGAGGAGCGTAGAATGGAGGCCAGTGGTGGAAGAAAAATGGTGGCAGGACTTAGCTATGGAAGGGGCTTGTTCATTCCCACACTTGACCTGCTGGAGTGGAGAATCGATGATGATGACCGATATAATGCGGGGGTTAAGGATGTCTCCCCAACGAGCATGTTATTACGGGTTTTTACTGTATTGGGAGAATATTCAAATCCATCTTTATTTTCTTTCTATTATAACACTGTATGTTATAACCATTTGGAATAGCACCCATGAAACTTCCTCCTGAATCACCCTGTATGTGTTGCAGAACATGATTATGATAATATGTTGACTTAATTTCAGCAATATTTACAGCCTGTCAATATGATTCTATTGCTGCACACGTTTCATTTTATACTTGGAGCAATGCCGTTACTTCCCAAAAATAACATCGTTACAGTCACAATTGTCAAAGTAACGAATTGTTACTTTTGTTTATAAAACATATTCGATCACCAAGTTCGGAGTTTAATATGGTGTAAGGAAGGCTAAAGAAGTGATGTACAAGACCTATTACTTACCAATAATGATGAATGGAGCAGAAACTTGGCCGATGGCCAGGAGAGATTAAAGTAGAACAGAGGCAGCCGAAATGAAAATCCTGAAGAGTATGGTACAGAAGAATAGGAGAGAGAGAGAAATGAAGACATTCAAAAGGAAGTGAATGTACAGAATCTGAATGATAAGAATGATAAACTGGATAAGATGAATGGTGTAGAGGAATTGCAATAATAGATCCAGATTGCATGTGAAGGTCATGAAAGAAGAAAGAAGACAAAAATTACAAGTGAGGTAGTGAGAAGTCGTTAGATGAATGTACAGGTTTCTTTGTTCTACTTTTAACCAGGAAAGTATGGCTTAAATTGAGACAAGCTCTCTGAAGTTCCTTGTTTTATTCTCCAGTGGCATCTACTAATACATCGCAGTAGTTAAATATAGGGACTATCAAGGTTTGGACGAGTTTATTTTCAAGTTACAGGGTAGAATGGAATGGACCGGTGAAACATGTCTCATGTCTTAAAAATAATTCAGTTCATGAAAAGTAAATAGTATGTAGCTAGAGGGAGACATGGAGATCTGCATCAAACCCGTCAATAGACTGAAGACTCAAACAACATACTATAAATATTTTGTAACCAGAACATTAATAATAATAATAATTTCAAGCTATTGAATTACTGATGTCTTACCTGCATATGCTTCTGTAAGTTCGCAGGCAGAACTCCAAATGCTCTGTATCATTTTTCCACCTATGCACACTTCACATCCAATTTAAAGAAATTAAATATACCGGCGTCTTATTGTCGAAGGCATCATTTTCTCTTCTTTCTGCTACATTAGAATGTAAAAACTCGAAACAAAAACAAGTTTTAACTTGAATCTCGCCAGAGAAGTAGTACATCAAAGATGATTTTAACATTGCATTTGGTGTACATCATCATATATGCTAGAGGTTCGTTACAATTTCTTCCCCTCCGGACCTTTTAACCTTCAGAGTGCTATCGACGAAACGTTTCGCCACCTATTCTGCCACGCGGTGGTGATAATAACTGTCAGCCTGCGACGTAACTTTATGCTGAAGTATGGAACTAGCGATCAATTCCTTCTTGGTACGTGAATTTATTTTTGTCAGTGTAAGAATCATGGTTTGTCTTTTTGTGCATTGTTTCAGACTGTTTCATTATGAATGCACCCAAAAATAGAAATGTTGTCTGTCTGCATGCTTATAATTCAAGAACGGGTGGATAGATCAACATAATTTTTCCATCACAGGCTCGGCTCCAATCATCTTCAAAACATTTCACCATACCACTCCTTAACAGAGTGGAAAACCCTGCAAAATTTAAGGTTTTTTTTAATATCAGATTAAGACCTAATAAAGCTGAATTTTAGTTGCCCATGATAGACAAGAATTAGTGTGAACCAGGTTTTAAGGGTGGATAGTATTTTGACCTTAACTGTCCTCTCATTGTGTCTCAAATGAGCCTACTATGACATTGTTCTTACCTAATGGTTGATGATTGTATTTAGTAGCCCTGAAGATTACCTCGCCCTCTGAAAAAGATAAACAAATGCACATGTGTGTCTGTAACAAAACATGGGTGTCAATCCAAAACAAACACAAGCTACTCGTTCATGTTCAGGATACTGGCATTATACAAGTACAAACAGATATTGGGGGGGGAGACACCGAAGGAGATAGTGTTCTGTGCTTTCGGGAAAAATACAATGATCAATGCTGGAATCTGTTTTTCAGTGCATGAGGTATGTTATTTGGGCATCATCTATCGAGAAGTAGTGGAACTCTTCCAGAAGCTCTGCTTAGGCCGGAGTTACACTATCGAAGAAATTTGTCAAAGAAATTCTATGAAATGTATTATTCAAGTTACATCTTGGGAGGAAAGGACAAAACCTGAGAATTAAATGTTGGGTTTTTGCTGATGACCTTGCCCTCTTAGCTCATAACAAAGATGCTGGACACTTTGCACGAAATAGCTGAGAAAACAGGTCTTAAGGTATCATATGAGAAGACTGAGTACATGGAATACAGACACCGGGAAGAGAGACGTATGCTGGTAGAACATGGAACTGTCAAAAGAACTGATAAGTTCAAATATCTTGAGGAATGGATACAACCTAATGGACTGGATAAAGAGGCAAACAAGGCAAGGGCAAGAAAATTGGATCTGGCCTATAGATTAACTCAGAACAGGTATAACAAACGAGCGATATCATACAAAGCAAAACTCAGACATTACAGTACAGTGGTAAAGCCAGAGGGTCTGTATGCCTCCGAGTGTCTGACCCTAAACAAAAAAATTCCTCTCGGCTCGCCGGAAGGCGGAGGTAGATTTCACCGGGCAAACTAGGGGATGGCCTATAATAGGCAAAATGTGCAGGTTTTCATAGACAATCAGACCTCATTTATTGCGAGAAAGTATTTTACAATTGGAGCTTAATTAACTTCCTTTTCGTCCTTCTATGCATATTTTTAACATTTTATTGTCTTACAGGGACGGTAACCATCTTGTCATTTGGGGTCCATTTTTATACTTGTGGTCACACTGTCCTTATGCAAGGTTTCGACACTGATGTGTAACTATCTAGCAATTTGTTACTTCATCACACAAAATTTTATCTCTCGCAGAGATGTTGGTTAATTCCTTAGTTTAGGGGCTGCGACAACGCGGTCATATAACACAGTGTACTTTGGGTGAGTGTAGGATCTGTCTGATAAACGGTGTTAATTGTGATGGCTGTATTAGTCTGTAATTCAGGTAAGGACTGCAGACGGTCAATTTCGAGTAGTAGTTCGCAATTTTGCTACCAAGTACTACGGTTAACGACACCTAGCTGTGAACTTGGCTACTAGATGCCACCGCAACCAGCAATGTTGGAACTTAGCATCCAAAGGAAAGCAAACTGAGGGATTTTTAGCACTCTAAGAAAATCCGATGACTTCGGCCGGCTTTGATTCCGCGGCCTTGGGCATAGAAGTTCAGCATGCTACCAGTTACATCACCGCAGCCGCTTCCCACAGAGTCGGATGGAAAACTGAATGTGATCTCGTGCAATGTTGTTGTTATGGCAACGTCTGATGGCTCATCCCTTATCAATCTAGAAGCGTTGTCATGGTAACCTCCGAGTGCTCTTGGCATTTTCTTATAATTCCGAAATCATTTTTCTCATCCCTTGGAGTAATGGTGGGTCTTATCAAAAATTCTTTCAAACAAAAGTTTTAGGTAATTATTAGGGGAATATTGTCAATTTTGTACGCTTTTGATATTGTAACTATTAAGAGAGATATGATTAATGTTTCCCGAAAAAAACACTTTTTCTCACCCCTTTGGTCAATGGTTGGTGCTGTCAAAAAAAGTTTCAAACATAAATTTTTAGCACTTATCCGACCCATAGTATGAACTTTGAATGGATTCGATATTTCACGTATTAAGAGAGTTATGGCGATATTTCCCTTTTTTTAAGAAAAAAAAAACCCTATTTTCACCCCCTTCAACCGATTTTGCCCATTAACGAACTCGACAGAGATTCTAAAGGGATATATATTATGTACAAAATTCAAAGTGATTGGTACAAAATTACAGCAGTTATCGTGTCCACAAGAAACTGATATATGTACATACATACATATATATATATATACATAAATTATATATAAACTTTTGAACTGACGGTGGTTTTGGGGTCTGGGGGATGTGAAACGCAAAGATATTTCGAAATTTTCCGTAAGAAACATGGTACCCTTGCAATAGTTAGCTTCCTAATGAAATCTACCTAAAAGGGGAGCTGAAGGAACTTGAGATAAAGGAAAGGAGGATCCTGAGGAAAGATGACGACGGAACATGGAAAAAAAGGAAAAACTAAGATCTGTGTATGCAGACCGATACCATTGTGGTCACAATGCATAAAAGAAGGCTAAAATTTTACGGGTATTTGATGAGAATGGACGGGAATTGGCTGTCTGGCAAAGAAAACCTTTAAATACATCACAGGGTTGATAGCTACTACAAAATGGGTAGAAGAGGTCAAAAGAGACACCTTTGAAGTTGGACTAACTGAACTTGTCATTCACGATAGGAAAACGTTTCGAAGCAGAGTTCAAAGAAAGACCACCACAACACGGGCCAAATTTGATAATAACAGTGGAGCAGAGAAAGATTAGAAGTGAAAGAATGAAGAGGTTCTGGGAAGGAAAGAAGAAAAAATTGACCAGAAAGCCTTAGGTTTCATGCGGTCCACAGTTGGCCAAAGTTGGAAACAAAGAAAGAAACATAAAGCAATCGTCACACCATTACACTACATTTTATCATAGTTCAGCAAAATGGATGAAGGACAGTTCCTTGTTCACTTAACTGTATTACGGTAGTTGACATTCTGTAGTGGCAATACCGGTATGTAAAAGAAACGGAGAGGTAAAAGTATGTATGGGTCGAACCCTGGGTCGCTCAAGTTACGAGAAAGATATTTATACGAGTAAAATCTTGGTGAACGAGCTGCAGTACGACGACATGAAAAATTACATTAATATTTAATTATTAATAATCATGATGAAGAAAGAGCATATGGTTTAACAAAAAATATCGACAACAAGAAGACCACTCCAACGTGGACTGAGGAAGTTAGGAAAGATTTAGAAAAGTTGAACATCGCAGAGTCTCAAATGCTAGAAAGAAGTGAATTTAAGAGTAAAGTGCAAAATCTGGAATACCAAAATAAGGCATTATAACACTGTCATAAAAACTAAATGTCTCTTCGCCAGTGAACGCCTCTCGATGAGCTATAGCCTCGAAAAGGTAGAAGTCCTGGAAAGGAGAATTCTAAGAAAAATCATGTGTGCAGTTCGGACTGAAGATGGATGGAAACTGCGGAGCAACAGACATGTCTACTAGAACATGGAAAGAATCTCAGAGACTATGCGGAAGAGGAGGCACGAAGGAATATTGGAGACAGAGGAAACTCCAGGCAAAGGAAAAGAAAAGGAAATAAAGTTGTTGCGTGATCCTAAGTGGTCAATTTGCATGGAAAAGAAATATGATGAAGACGTTCCAAACAACCACTGCCCAAGTGACGAATACTGAAACATAAGAAGTATAAAAGTATGCATAAGGTGGGTTTCGATCCCTGTTCCTCTCGTACTGGAGTTGAGCGCTCTACTCATTCCACCAGCTACACACTTCCTTGCTACGTTTGGGTACATGTATTACCCAACGATTAAGATAAAGTGCTTATTTACACTCTCTACTAATACCATAAATGAAAGTGGTGAATTGTAATACAATTATTATAAGTCCTGAAGATTAAAAACCTTAAGTCGATATTAATTTGTACTTTTTATTGTACCAGCTTCGGCCACATTGTGGCCTCCCTCGGCGCAAATAATATCAATAGAAAAGCAAGACTGACTGTACATGAAAAATGTTACCATAAAAGAAGGTTGCTCTCAAAAATGTTTCTAATAAATTAATCGTCTTAAAGCTAAAAAACTTCTGGGGTATGCCCCCCAGAAGTATATGAGGTTCAATACAGATCAAGACTGTGAGATCAGAATGCAAGGGAAAACGTTACATAGAGTGGATGAGTTCAAATACCTGGATTCGGTGGTGACTGGAGATGGAAATCTGGATGTGGAAGTGTCACACAGGATTCAGGTAGGATGGATGAACTGGAGGAAAATGTCAGGAGTGCTCTGTGACCGCACGATCAAGCCTAAGGTTAAAGGGAAAATATATAAGTCTGTCGTAAGACCTGCATTGCTGTATGGCTCTGAAACATGGCCTGCACACAAACAGGCTTGACGTCACGGAAATGAAAATGCTCGGGTGGATGAGTGGAGTGACTAACCGTGATAGAGTGGAAAATGTCAAGACAAGAGGAACATTGAAGGTTGTGGAAATATCTAAGAAGATACAAGAAAAGCTACTTCAATGGTACGGGCATGTGAGAAGAAGGGAGTAATCCTACTTGGGGAGGAAGATGCTAGACATGCAAATACCGGGAGTGAGAATGCGAGGCAGACCTAAACGAAGATGGATAGATTGTGTACAGGAGGAACTCGGAGAAAAACAGTTGTCAGTAGAGGATGTGCATGACCGGGTTAAATGGAGAACTCTCAGAAACATCGACCCCACATAGGAGTGGGAATGATGTAAAGAGAGAAAGAAAACTAAAAAACACATACACTAACATTTTAAAAACCAGATCTGTTACAAAAATATGTTAATTCGAAAGAAATGTATCTTGGTAACCCAAACACTCTATATTTCCCTATCTACAGACAGGCTATCTTTCCACAATTTCTTCACATTTGTACTTGATCATAAACATTCTGACAAATTCTATCTTAACCTCGAAATTTTTGTCTACATAACATCCACATCACTGTTTCCTTCTTCAAGCTGGTTTCAAATCAAGATTTATTTCTTTCGAATTGACATATTAAATTACCACGACGATGTCCAAGCCCCTCAAATCAGGCCTGCATTGTTCTGAGGTTGTTTGTTTTCCATTAGAAAAGGCAAAATAGAAGAGCTACAGAAAAAGGAAAGAAGGTTACTTAGAATAATATTGGGACCATTAAAAACAGAAAGTGGAGAGTTCGGATACAGAAAAAAATGACAACCTCTACAAAAGTGAAGAAATTTAAAAAATCTACGATATGATCAGGAAAAGGAGGGTTAATTTCTTTGGACACGTAATGAGGATGAATAACACCAGACTCACAAAATAAATTTTCAGTCATGTATAGCCTACCAAAGCAGAATGGTAATCAATGGGTACAAAGTATAAAAAGAGATATGGAAGTAACAATAATATTATTCAGGTCAGACCACTTTTCAGAAATATAATCAAAAATTTCAAGGGCTTCTAGGAGAAGGAAAAGAAGCGGGTTAACATCTGGACGGAAGAGAATAGAAGACAAAGTGAAGTAATGAAGAAGTACTGGAAGGCAAGAAAGGATAAAGGAAATGAGTCAGTGAATGCAACGGGTTATTTTACGCCAAAATCGAGGAAAGTAGAAGACACTACTCTTCAGCTAAGTCTATGAATAACCTTTAAACAATTCACGGAACACAAATTTGAAATGCTCAATTGATCAAACGCAAATCTCATACCAGAATGATTCATATTGAAATGAAACCGTTTTACGGAGGATCCTGGATGTTTTTACTCTGAATGATGTGCCAGTACATTATGAACTAGCCAGCATCTTGATGAGCTGGGGCGAATCGGTGGCAGACCAGTTTGAACTAGCAGGATCAATTTCTCAAGGGATTTCATTTTCTTTGGAATTTGATGTGCTGCCAGAATGATTCATCAACAATACAGTGCATGCTCTAGCAATACCTTCAGTAAACAGATTAAGTCACACCGCTGGTAACTCGTAATTTATACACAATAATGTGTATTGATAGACGGGAATTCTAGTGTGTATAATTGTAATTGTCAATACGGACCCATGATGGAGTCTAAACTCTTGGAAACTCTTAATTTGTATGGCTACTGCCGGCAAGGATACGACAAACAGGTAATTTTCTTTTATTGTAAGTAAATAATTTTGAAATCAAATTATAATTTTAAAAATTGAAATATACTATGTTCTGTCTAGTGAATACTTTTTTGTGTTTATTTACACACTAGGCCTTGTTTTGAGCCATAATATTATTGAAAATCTGCCCCTTCATCAGCTAGTATAATAAATGGCCAGTCATTGTGACATTAAAATTGATGAAAAATGGATGACTTGTATGAAATGTGATTTAAACATATATGATTGTTGCATTTACATGTTATGAAAAAAAACCTATAGCGATACAAAGATTGCTAAAACACTGTAGGTACACTACTGTAGATACACTCAATTTTCAGCAGCTGTCATGTGTATCAACTGTTAAGTTGGTGGAGAATGCCTGTTTTTATTTATTTACACTGTTTACGCCCACATTGAAGCACCAAAAATCAAACCTTATATACAAAGTCTTCAAATACTAAGTTCAGTTCTTAATTCCTGATAATTTTTTTCTTTCCCAATACTTCTTCATTCTGGAAGATCATGCAGCCCGTTCTTATGCAGATATAACATATTGCTTACGCTGTGAAATTTTGAATGTTAGTCGAGTGTATTTGTTATACAGAAGCCATTTCTCCTCTCGATTTTCAATTTGATGCTTAGTAATTTTCAATTCGTCTAAATCCATTTGTATTTCTTTAAACCATGTGATTTTTGTTTTACTGTTCCAAAAAAGTCAAAAAGTTGTTTCAGGAGTCTAGTATTTGGCAAGCAGGATATGTGTCCAAAAAACTCAATCCTACATTTTCGCATCGTGTCAATGGTAGATTCATTTTCCTTGTAAAATATTAAATTGGGCAAAAGTCTCCACTGGCCCTCAACCTGGTGTTTTTATTGATTATTGTCCGAAGAATCAGTCGATCAACCTTGTGTAGTTTGTCAGTTGTTGAGCGGGTGTTTAGTTTAAATAAAATTTCACTTGCATATGTTGCTTCTGGCTTAACGACGGAGAAATAATGTCCTATTTAATGTGTTAAGATGATCAGAACGAGTGAATTATTCTTTATAACATATGTAGTCTACCTACAGTGTTTTAGCTATCTTTGTATCATTATAGGTTTCTTTTTTTATAACGTGTAAGTGCAACAATCATTATGTTTACATCACATTTCATCTACGTCATCCATTTTTCATTGATTTAAAGTCACTATGACTGACCATTAATTGTACTAGCTGATGAAGGGGAAGATTTTCAATAATATTATGCCTCGAAACATGTCCTAGTACGTAAATACACAAAAAAGTATTGACTAGACCGAACATATTATATTTCAATTCTTTAAACTATCATTCGTCAGTACAGACCAATCATGAACAATGTTAACCCCAAACATAAAATTATAAGCCATTAAAATTGCTCCTTCACAGTGGGAGTGTATTGACAGGCTGTAAGTAAGTTGTTATAATTGAAATGAAGGGATTCACTGTTGTAAAATGCTTTGTTGTGTCCTCTAACTATATTGTACTGTGTGCACTTCCTGCTGTCTTGTCTATCTATTGCTTTGCACTAAGATTGGTATGTTGCTTGAGGGTGCAAGTGTGCCTTGGCTAGCCCTCTCCTGTTCCGCTTGGCAAGATGTTTAACCCTACTTTCATTGTCTCACCATACACCAGGTACATTACTTCCAGGAATACGATGCGGGCAGTCCGTGTCGAACAGCTGGCCCTTGGCCGCTTTCATGCTAGGCACCATCTTGGCGACTTCAAGAGACGCCGCAAAACTCCTCCACAACCCATGGGTAAGATACATTGGGTTCTTTCAAATTATAATGTATTATAACAGGTAGACTTTCACGGTCGACATCACAATTATCGAACCGTTTCCAGATATATTGGCCTTTGGCAGTCAGGTGTGAATTTCACAATGTTTCAACAGATACTGCATACAGTATCTTTAACCCTTACCCCTCAATTAAACTTCTCTCAGCTATCCCTACAGCTCGTATTTAATTTGTGAACTTTTACCTTGTATTACTTGTAATGAGTCCGGGAATGTTCTCCGCAGCGCCTACATGCGTCTGCGAGAGTTAGCTACAGAAGTTACGTTGGTAGCACTGCTGCCGCTTGCATCGTATTACCCTTTCACGAAATGATTGCCGGCGGTCGAGATGGGAACTATTCTTTGTTTACTTGTGTCACACGTCAGCCTGCTTCGTTGACAGGTACAGTTGCGCGAGTAGGATATGACAGCTCAAGTAGCCTCTTGTCATCGTTTAACTGTCCGTGGTGACATGAGCTCCTATGAAGCGCAATGCTGCTTGACTTAAGTGCAGAATACATTCTGTCATCGCTGTGTTCCCTAATAACAAGCAAACAGTATACTTTGTACTCACCACAGCCATTCATAACAGATGCTGGAAGTGCTGATGACACATACGCTCGCTAATTGCAATACACACTGACAGGCTACAGCCCACACGTGTGGGATTCACCCTGTCAAAGACACCAGGCTACCAACTAAACCGATGAGGCAACCCCTCACAGCTGCATGTAACCACTGCGGAGAACATTCCAGGGCGCCCTGTATTTATTTAGCTCTGCTTTAAAACTAACTAGCTCCTAAATTAGACATATACTGTATGTCTACAATCTTCTACTTAAGTCATTATTAAGCAAATAAATGCAGTATGCAAAATAATAAATTAGTTATTGTATAATATTATTGCCGGCCCCGTGGTGTTGGGGTAGCGCGCCTGCCTCTCACCCGGAGGCCCCAGGTTCGATCCCCGGCTCCGTCAGGGATTTTAAAACTGACGTGAGGGTTGGAACGAGGTGCACTCAGCCTCGTGAGGACAATTGAGTAGCTGTTTGACAGTGAGACAGCGCCCTGATCACGAATACCAAGATTAACGGCCGAGGGGACCCGACGCGCTGATCACGCGTCACCCCAATATCTGCAGGCCAAACGGCTGGGCAGCGGTCGCTTGGTCGGCCTTAGCCCGTCATGGGCTGGATAGTGCCAGGGGTTGACTTTTTTGTTGACTTATAATATTATTATTATTAATAATAATAATTATCAATTATTATACTTGTCAAATTCAGCCAAGCTATGTTTACCTAGAAATTTTATCAATGGGAACACTGTCAGTCACCCTCAACATGTACACATGAAGTAGTTTTGGCATAACATGTAGGTCATCCACCCTAAGTGAAAACAACAACGGTCCATTTTTTTCGTCAATATCAGACTCGTTCTGTTCACTGTCACTACTATCACTGTGTGTGTTATCACCTTCCCTGCTTACTACTTCGCATTCATCAAATTGAGACTCGGATTTTGTCATCACTATCATCAAAAACTTGCCGTATTTTATCCTCTGTCAATGTCTGATCGGCCACGTTTGCTTACTATCAGTCTGGCGGTCACCGAGTAACGGCTGACAAGTTGCACGGCCTTCCAAATAGGAGTTTAACGGTTGCCTGCTTTGCAATATCAAGATTTCAGGGCGTTCCTCACGCAACCAACAGATTGCAGCACCAAATTCGAATGTATAATTTGTCAGGGCAGAGACGACAGACGAGCAGTAGAGGACACAATTGAGGCACTGGGTGAGAGAGGGGGCTATGCCGAGATCTTGTCAAAATTGAGTTATTGGTACCATTGTGTAGGGCATACATTCATCTTTCAGTGTGCATAATATCAAAGACATCCGCAGTCTCCTTCCCTTGTTTTGTGAAGAATGTAGTTTCTGTGAGTCACGTTTATGCTGCGAGAGAGCAACCGCAAAACTCCAAATATCTCCTGCCGAGATTTTGTCAAAATTGAGTTATTGGTATCATTATGTAGGGCATACATTCATCTTTCAGTGTGCATAATATCACAGACTTCCGCAGGCTCCTCCCCTTGTTTTGTGAAGATGTAGTTTCTGTGAATCACGTTTATGCTGCGAGACAGCAACCCGCAAAACTCCAAATATCTCAGTTCCATCCAACTCTGGCATAGCCCCCTCTCTCACTCACTGCCTCAACTATGATGTTGGGGCTTGCCCGACACACGACTGGAACGGGAAATTCGTTATGTCGGGACTCGCCCGACTGACGAGGGGTAAGGGTTAAGGTATTCTCAGTCTACGAATTCTGCATTGAAATGGAGCAGGTCCCCTGGGTGGTCAGACATTACCTGCACAGTCCGCCACCTGGTGCTGACTATGCAGGCTTGCCACGGCAGAGTGAATGGTACTGATTGGCCAAGGGGACATATCTGACCTGCCAGTAAATTGCATGTCTTGCTGTGGTGGTGGTGACTTTGTTTCTAGGCATACACTAGTGCTGAACATATTCGAATTGTTTGAATAATTTTGAATAGGAATATTTGTTTCGAATATGCAAATACAGGATCATTATCTATGTGCGCCCTGATAAACACGGCAAGCAAAGCCGGCTGTGACTGGCACAGATTGCGGGCGCGCGTACGCGGTTCAGCCGGTGGTGGCGCGCACTTTTACACTTCTACCAAACATGTTCAATAATGTGTACTTACAGTGCTCATAGGTGATGCTGAAAATGTCCTCCCTCTCTTGTAACACACACCTGACATCTTCTGATAAAAGATACGCCCATTTCTTGTGTTAAACGTTTAAAGATTTTTGAGGGGTATGCTCCAATCTTTCGCCAATATTATTTAATTTTTGTTCTCTAAGAACACAACGTTGTCTGTTAACTTTTTCATTATTTG
The DNA here is from genome assembly GCA_946902985.2 of Meconema thalassinum. Classification (NCBI taxonomy): domain Eukaryota; kingdom Metazoa; phylum Arthropoda; class Insecta; order Orthoptera; family Tettigoniidae; genus Meconema; species Meconema thalassinum. The sequence continues at coordinate 55,882,823 of OX336400.1, forward strand.
CGGAGCCTGTTTCCTTGAATCGTTTAGCAAGCCCACTAATTGTACTGGTATTAGGCACAGGTCTTCCTGGAAACTTGATTCAAAATGTTCGTCTTGTTTCAGAACAAGACTTCCTGCTTTTCATAAAAAGAAACCACCAATTTTAGCTAATATAATGTTAAACAATAGTGCCATTGAACAAGTAACTGAATTTTGCTATTTGGGAAGAGGTACTCAATAGAACTAAAAAAGCCATCTCAGCCTACTATCAGATGAATAATACAATAGTAGGGAAGAATGAGATAAGCATCAAGACCAAAATGCAGATTTACAACACGGTTATCGCCCCGATCGCCCTATATGGCAAAGAGAGTTTAGCACTGCAAGACGAGCATCTCAGTAAGATCACTGCCACTGAAATGAAGTATACAAGGCGAGCAGTGGGGAGGACTAGAAGGGATAGGATCCGGAATGAGAGAATCAGAGAAGAAGCAGGACAAAAGAAGGCGATAAGTATGGTGATTGAGGAACGTCAGTTGAAGTGGTATGGACATGTCAGGAGGGTGGAACAAGAGAGAAAAGCGAAGCAGGTTTTTGAAATGCGAGTGGAAGGGAGAGTAGGAAGAGGAAGACCCCGTACCACTTGGGATGACAGAATTGAGAAAATCGGACAGAAGCGAGGGAAAACAATGCTGGAAATGAAGAGATTGTGTGAAAATAGATCGGAGTGGCAGAGATGGACAGAACGAGGCTACCCCGACGCTTGAAGGCACAAGGGATAAGAAGAAGAAGAAGGGAAGTGTGATTAATTATGACAACAGATGCATCTCAGAAATTAAGAAAAGAATAGTGTTGGCAAAGAAAGACTTTCAAAATAAGAAGTATTTGTTGCTCAATATGCACCTCAGCTTGAAAATAAGGAAGTCATTTCTCAAGACCTTGTTTGGAGTGTGTTGACCGATGGTTTTGAGACATGGACACTTGGGAAAGAGAAGAATCAAAATTTGAGGCAGCTGAAATGCGGTTTTGGAGACTAATTACCCGAACAAGCTGAATGGAAAGAAAGACAAATGGATCGATGCCTGTTGAACACCATGAAGGAAAAGAAAGCTAAATTCAATGGACACACACTCAGACATGACACTCTCCTCCGGGTAATTTTTGAAGGAAAAATTTTGGGGAAGAAACCAAGGGGACGACCAAGACAATCATATCTCAAGAACATTGCCAATGAGATGGAATGTGACTTGTATGCCAATATGAAGAGAACTGCTGAAGACCATAACAAATGGCTGCAACGACAAGGCTTTTAGCAAGAGTTTAGTGCTCTTCAGACGGTCAACACTAGTGTACCCAAAAGAGCTGGGTTATGCCCTAATCCTGAAATAAATTACATTCGATTAATACATACTTGCAAACTAAACTCCTGTTTACTAAGGCAACACTGACAAAATTGCTTCAAACCCCACAAAGGCTTTTAGCCTTTAGAAGCTAATGATACACGAATTATGGATATACACATGTTCGCACAATGTTAATTGGTGTCTAGGCATGACCAACAATCACAATACTCACTAAACGTGCAACACTAATGTCTAAGCTTTGCAGATACACGTCCATATGAATGACAAAACACGTGTGAACTAAAGATATGAGTGAGCAGAGCGATCCAACCCCCGGCTGAACCTCGTACACACGCCCGTGATCTGCGCCAGTCACAACCGGCTTAGCTTGCCGTGTGTATCGGGGCACACATAGATGATAACCCTGTAGTTTGACTCTTCAAATTATTCAAACATTGAAATTGATTGAATTTCCAACGTATAGGAATATTTGAATTCCAAACTATTTGCATTACTGTAGTGAAATAACTTCACTATTCAGTCAATAATCGAATGAGTCAAATCATTCAAATGTTTGAATAATTGTAATACACATAGAAACAAATAGAAAAGAAAGCTTAAAGGAAAAAGAGAGATAAGAAGTGATGCTTTAAGGATCTTGTTAGTTAGTTATTGTTGTTTTAAGGGGCGGAACTACGAGGTCATCTGCCGTTTAAGGATCTACCAGGCTCGATGGTGAAAGGGTTAATTCCATTCGACTCCTTTGATTCGCCTCTGCTTGGAACAACTCATCCACTGGACATATATCTGTATGCAAATTGCTGTAATTTTCGGGTACTTATCATCTTCGAATAATTCAAATATCGAGCTGTTCGATTTCCGGGTTCAAGCTTTGTTATTTGACACCCAGAGGGCAGCTTGCATGTCGTATTTTATCACTCCTTGAGCACTATGAAAGTCAAGGAGGCTAGATATATAAGCACCTTGACACTATAGCGCTTTCTAGTAAAGAAAAAAGGAACTTTTGTGTTGGAGGGAAAATCCCGAGATTAATTTTGCCATCATGAACACGGCCTACTGAATTCAAGTGGGTTCTTTAACATGCCAACATCGTATGACATGCGTATTGTGATTTTTGTCTCCTTTCAAAAATCACTTACCACGGCCAGGAGCGAACCTGCAAGCTTGGGGTTGGTAGCCCTTCACGATAACCACTCACCCACCGTGGCAAGCGATTTTAATAATAGACTATTCAAAAGAAAACTAACTGAAGACGAGGACCAAGAAGTGATTGGCTGAAAGGGTCCAATGAGGCCGTAAAAGCAGAACAAGAAGACTATTCAAAATACTCTAGTAATTCAAATGATTCGGTCAACCAAAATATTTGGACATCCTCATTGTTTGAATACTTTGAATAATTTATTGAAATTTTGAATTGCCGAATATTCAAATGATATGTACAGCCCTAATAATTACTACAATTAAAACTCTGCATTATTTCTAGGTTTATGCCGTGTCTTGTGTGGGGTTTCGCCTAGGAACACCAAGATAGGCTCATCAGGGGGCTCTTGGTGTCCATGCCCGGACCCCACAGGAGAAGAGGGCTACCTCCCTTTTTATGAAGTGCACCTGCACCTCTTTACTGCAAGAGCTAAAATCTCAAGCAGCCTTAAAGGCTTCCAAAAAGATGGTATATTGGCTTTCACGGCCAATGAATAAAAATTCAGCAATTCTTCTAGGTTTATGCTGTGTCTTGTATGGGGTTTCGCCTAGGAACACCAAGATAGGCTCATCAGCGGGCTCTTGGTGTCCATGCCCGGACCCCACAGGAGAAGCAGGCTACCTCCCTTTTTATGAAGCGCACCTGTGCCTCTTTACTGCAAGAGCTAAAAGCTCAAGCAGCCTAAAGGCTTCCAAAAAGATGGTATATTGGCTTTCAAGGCCAATGAATAAAAATTCAGCAATTCTTCTAGGTTTATGCCGTGTCTTGTGTGGGGTTTCGCCTAGGATCACCAATTGGGAACAGCACTCATTCCTGGTTCCGTATTGACCGTGTTTACAATAAGTAAAACCTGAATTTCCCGTTAAATCAATACTTTACTTACAGAAAAACTCTACGGGGTACATGTTTCGTAAACCAGCTTTGTTTCCTACCTCAGCCCTCATTTGGTATTAAAACATCATATAACACTATCGAAATCCTCATCAAACAACATAAAACACAAATCATCAATTACAATACTAAAACATATTAAAAACTACGAGTTTAAGAGATACACTAATTAGAATATCAACAACACTCTTAAATATAGCATGCAATGCTCCACGCATATTCATTCATTTGGTCCTGCGTTTGATTTGTGTCATTAGACACAATAAAATATTGCCTATGAACAAACACTTAACTGAACTGTTAAAAGTGTCTTCAATGTCTAAAATACATATAACCATTCTATGGCGATTCTTGCGTTCAATAATGGAACTTACTGTGTGTAGTATGGGCTTGTTGAAAAATCCAGTATTTGCCTAGTGTCAATAGACACCTATTGTTTGAGAAAGGACAAAAATTATTAGTGTTTCCTTTCTGAACACTTAAAAACATGCTGTCGCGAAACGACTGTTGCTTCGTGGATAACGGTACATTTGATAGCTGGTTAAGAATTGAAGGCAGTCAGATTCAAAGCTTCTTAGTTGATTGTTAACTGACGGTCAGCGGCACCAATTATAGATTATTCATTACTGTTGTATTTGGTAGGAGGAACATTGACAAGTTGACTCCTTGTCAGATTCAATGGGGATTGTTGGATATCTCCAAAATTCGGACTTAAATTACCTTGTCAAAAGCACCCACATAGAGGTCAACTTTAACTGAGCACGCCTGACATACAAATACTGGATTTTTCAACAAGCCCATACTACATACAATGAGGTCCATTATTGAACGCAAGAATCGCCATAGAATGGTTATATGTATTTTAGACGTTAGTTATTGTTGCTTTAAGGGGTGGAACAGCGGGGTCATCTGCCCCTTATTTTTGACTATAGAATTTTGAAATAGAAATGGCCAGTAGAAGATAATGAAATTAGGCTATGTAGTTCTTCACGCTCAGCCTCGTGAGCAAAACTCAGAAGAGGCGAGTTAGATACCTACCTCCGACTTCCTGGAAGTGGTTTTTTATGGTTTCCCCACTTCTACTCCAGGCAAATGCCGGGATGGTATCTAACTTAAGGCCACAGCCACATCCTACCCAAATCCTACAAGTACACACACTAGTACTGACAACACAGTGACACGCGTTATCAGACAACTTCTACACACACACAAGTACACAGGGTTACATGACCACAATGCCACAGTTCCTAAAGAATCAACAACAACAGTTCTTCATGGAACTACAGTACTTCCTGTTATTGTTATCCCTTTAGTCACCTCAAGACCTAAGCGGTCCCTTTGATGTTCTAATCTTTGAAGAGGCTAACGCGCCAGGGAATAGTTCCCACATTTTCTACTTGTTTATGGCATACAAGTTTTACCAGCACATGTTGCTATGTTTCCATTAGCTGGCTAGATTACTTTTCAGAATTTCCTTTGTAAAAATCTATGATAAGTTTTTATTTTCAGGTTAATTGGGAGCTTTACCAACTTTCTTTCCATGCGATGAATTCTGTGTGTGAATTTATATTTTTAATGGTATTTGGAACGATAGGCAGAGTAATTCAGTATGAATTTCATTTTCATTACATTTTCTACCAGAGTGTATGACGTATTGTGTGGAACCGGGATGTCCCAAAGAAGTGTAAAAGGGTTCCATACACAACCTATTATAACCCATACTGACATAATGCAGCTGTGACATGGACGACGACAAAAAGGGAAGAGAGAAGGATACAGGCAGCAGAGATGAGGTTTCTACGAAGCATCGAAGGAAAGACAAGGAAAGATAGAGTAAAGAATGAGGAAATTAGAAAAAGGACAGGAATCTGGAAACTCCAGGATAGGATTGAAACAACTAAACTGAGGTGGTATGGACACAGGTTGAGAATGTGTGAGGAGAGAGTACCACAAAAAATATTTTTGGAAAAGTTAGCAGGAAAGGGACCACGAGGAAGACCCGGAAAAAGATGGATGGATTCAGTGGAGTAGTGTGCAGAGAAAAAGGGAGGAAAACCAGAAGGAAAGGAGTGGTGGAGGGACAAGCAAAGATGGAGGTCTTAACCTTTCCAGTGTCGCTGAATATATTTTGTATTTTGCCTGAGTGATCATTTATTTTAAGGAAAATTCCCCAAAAATGTCAATTTTTTTTACATTTTATTTTTGTGTGAAAATACATTTTAAAAGAGAAAAAAGTTACAAAATACGAAACAGTTCAGGAAAACCATGGTTTTTACACTTGCTAAATTCAGTCTGCAAAACAGTTTTTCTTTCTTGTTGAACAAAATTACACTGCTTGTATTGCTTATAAATTCTCAACAAAAAAAACACACACAACATTATACTATGAAGTGTGAAGCTCACTGTTTTCAATATCAGAGATGTTTCTTTTTGTGATAATCTTCAAAACACCCCGCTGGATGAAGATATGGTAGGTCTACCTTGGAGAACTGCACTTGTATCTGCATCATTATCACTCTCATCTTCATCAACTGCACTTTCAATTGATTCTGAACCGTCGATCTCTTCAACACTCTCTTCAAAGTCACTGTAATCACTATCTGATTCCTCCAAATAACTTGATATTGTAGCCATATTTTTGTTGTACGAGCCGGCCATTTCACTGTTTACATCAGCCTAAAGATGCATCAGCCGATATCGTCAAACTCTAGTATCTATCAAGCGAATACTAAAAAAAAAGTAAAAGAAATTATTCAAGTAGTCATTTCCGGTTCCGGACGAGTTCATATACGTTATTTAATACCATACTGCCACCTGCCGTAATTATCTGTAAACTTGTGACAGCTCGTGGAATATTCCGTAAACGACCCGCTGGAGCGGGAAACATGTTGCGGAATATATCGTAAACGACACGCAACGAAAAAGTGCTGGCACGGAATATTCCGGAAATGACACGGGAAGAGTTAATTCACAACCCGACCCAGGAAGAGACTGGATCCGGGAAATGATGATGATGATATGATGATTTCATTTTGTTGTGTATAAACCTTGTTTGATGCAGCAAAAGAGCACCCGTGTAAATAGATTTTATGGCGAATCAGGCTTAAAAGTTGCTCATCATCTTTCATTTCCCCTTTTCCAGCTGACACTGGGTGGGGGGCAAATATGGTTCCTCTCCACTTTGTTCTGTCGTTCCACCATTCCTCTTCCGACACAGTGTTCCAATCCAGGTTCCGTTTTCTAATGCTATACTTCACCGAGTCCATCCAACGCATTCTTGGTCTTCCTCGTCCTCTCTTCCCTGCATTCCTTCGTTCCAGTGCTCGTCTTGGTAGCCTTTCTTCATTCATCCATTTGACATGTCCAAACTATCTCAATCGGTTTTGTTCCAGTTTCTCATTTAGTTTCTGTACTCCCAGTTCTTTCCGTATATCTTCATTTCTCACTCTATGATTGCTATGATTGCATAAAGTTCAACATGGTTTCCTCAAGTAGACAATATGTTCAAACTGGGGCTGGTCCTTCCAAAATCCATTCCCTGACCCGTCCTGAAAAGAAAAGAAAAAATGGGCATTGCCTGCATTAATAAAAAAAAAATATTAAGTTTTCATCACCAAAAAAATACTTCAAAGGTAGTAAGAGTGGAGAGAAGTTGGTTGCGAAACAGGTGCAAACAAATGATTTTAAATGTATACACAGTAGTAGGTTGAGGGATGATAGTATTGATTCATTGGCTAGCTGACCCAATGCCCAGTAAACTGAGAGCGATCTAGGGAACTACTCGTGTGTGGCGGAGCTCTTTCCGGTCACAGAGGGAGTCCGTCATTTTGTGTAGGCTAAGGATAGGTCGTACAAGATCCACCCACTCGTGCCTGATGAGAAGGGAAGACTTTGTACTTGTGGAGCCGTTTTTAACGTGGCCCACATTTTAACCAAGTGTGTGGATCTTGCTGACTTACGAAGAAACCTTGGTTTGGAGATGACACTCAAACTCATATTAGCCGATGACGTGATGGCTGCTGATCACGTCATGCGCTTTATAAGTGAGAGTGGTGTAGGGCCAGCAATCTAAATTTTCCAGTGTACGTTGACTTAAAGAACTTGTTCGTTTTTGAATGATGAATTTTTGTTTTTCCATAATTTTTGTTTATACAACCTATGACAATAAAGTTCGGTGAATAGTCTTATACTATCAACATAGATGAACAATGCATGACAGTGACCCTATTGCCCTTCGAAATAGTCCCCTCCCATAACTATGCAATGCTGAGATCGGCGATACATGTCCTGGAAACTTTGCAAGAAGGCGTCCTTTGGGATGGTGTTCAAAAGGCTCGTCACGTGACCGAAAAGTTCGGTGAATAGGTATATTACGAACGAATTGTTGGCTTACCTGAAACAGCAGTTACTGTCCTTCGAAGTATTCCCCATGGATGGTTATGCACTTCTGAGAATATCTGTACAAGTCCTGGAAACTCTTTAGGAATAGCTTTCAGTTGGGTCGCCACATTATGTTGGATGTTCGAAATCCTCTGGCCCTTCAGGGCTTTTCGGTGACCCTGTACCTGGACCCCGCCGCTCCATACTTTGACGCTTGACTTCTGGGTCGTACCTCAGACACCAGGTCTCGTCGCCCGTGACGATGGTTTTCAGATGAGCCATTCCATTCCACAGTACATTCACCCTTCTCACTGCCACCCGCTAAACAGGTGTGCATGGTAAGTTGCTTAAATTCATCCTTCTCACTGCAACCCACCGAACAGGTGTGCATGGTAGGTTGCATAAAATCATCCTTCTAAACACGCACTGTGTCAAACAGGTATTACACGTTGTGTTTTGTGTCGTCAATGTAGCAAGGTCGACCGGTCTGACTTTATTCACTGAACGCAACGTGACGAGCCTTTTGAACACCCTCCCAAAGGACGCCTTCTTGCAAAGTTTCCAGGACATGTATCGCCGATCTCAGCATTGCATAGTTACGGGAGGGGACTTTCCAAGGACAATAGGGTCACTGTCATGCATTGTTCATCTATGTTGATAGTATAGGACTATGTTGTTGTTTGAGTCTTCAGTCTTTTGACTGGTTTGATGCAGCTCTCCATGCCTCCCTGTCCTGAGCTAATCGTTTCATCTCTACATAGCTCCGACACCCTACATCCGAGGCAATCTGTTTAACATATTCTAACCTTGGTCTACCCCTACAGTTTTTGTCCTCGACCCTTCAATCCATAACTAAGCTTGCTATTCCTGGGTGTCTTAGTAAGTGTCCTACCAACCTATCTCTTCTCTTCATTAGCAGTCGCCAGAAACATCTCTCCCACTCGTCTTAATACCTCTTTGTTTGTAACCCTATCTACCCATCTGATCTTCATCATTCTCCTGTAACACCACATTTCAAATGCTTCAATTCTCCTCTTTTCTGCTGCACCAATAGTCCAAGTTTCACTTCCATAGAGCCCACGCTCCAGACAAAGGCTTTCAAAAATGACTTTCTAATACCTAAATCTATATTCGATGCCAGCAGATTCCTTTTTTGTAGAAATGCTTTCTTTGCCTGAGCCAACCTACTTTTAATATCCTCTTTGCTTCGTCCATCACTGGTTATTCTGCTTCCTAAGTAACAGAAGTCTCCTACTTCCTTCAGCTTTTCACCTGCCAATTTGATCTCCATAGAGGTTTCTGATTTATTTCGGCTGCATTCCAGTATTTTTGTTTTACATTTATTTATTTTCATTATGAATTCTTTCCGTAAGACGGAGTCCATACCATTCAAAAACTCATTCAAATCCTCAGGCTTGTCGGCCAAGATGACTATGTCATCAGCAAATCTCAGAGTTGAAATTATTTCTCCTTGAATCTTCACTCCCACTTTAAATTTTTCTCTAATTTCCTTCATTGCTTGTTCAATGTAAAGATTGAAAAGTATGGGTGATAAGTTGCAGCCTTGCCTTACACCTTTCTGAATACCAGCTTCTCTCTCATGTCCTTCAACTCGAATGACTGCTGTCTGGTTTCTGTACAGATTGTATATCACCCTCCTATCCCTGTACTTTATTCCAATCGATTTCAAAATGTCATACAAATTAGTCCAATCAACGTTATCAAAAGCCTTTTCTAAGTCTACAAAAGCCATGAACGTTCTCTTATCTTTCCTTATTCTACCTTCCAAAATCAGCCTAGCTTCCCTTGTTCCTACATTTCTCCTGAAACCAAACTGGTCTTCACCCAACTCCGTTTCTATCTGGCTTTCAATCCTCTTGTAAATTATTCTAGACAGGATCTTTGAAGCATGAGTAATCAAGCTGTACGGTAATCTTCACATCTGTCAGCTCCCACTTTCTTTGGTATAGGGATGATTACATTCTTCTTGAAATCAGGGGGTACCTCACCTGTCTCATAAATCCTACACACCAAGTGAAATAACCTGATCAGACCTTCATCTCCTATGCAGCGTAGCAACTCAATCGGTATATCATATATGCCTGGTGCTTTGTTCCTGCTTAAGTCTTCCAAAGCTCTATCAAATTCTGATCTCAATATTAAATCTCCTTTCGCATCCTCATCAATTTCCTCCTCCCTTTCCATTACATGATTCTCAATCTCTTTTCCCTTATACTAACTCTCTATGTAAGCTTTCCATCTCTCAACCTTTTCTTCCCTATCTGTTAGAGGCTTTCCATTTGTTTCCTTAATATTACAGCACTTAGTCTTCTTTTCCCCAAAAGTATTCTTAATCCTTCGATAAGCTGTGTCTACTTTTCCTAATTTCAGACAATTTTCTATACCTGCACATTTCTCTTTCAACCATTCTTCTTTCGCTTCCTTGCACTTCTTGTTAACCTCATTTCTCAGACCTCTGTATTCTGCTTTCCCCTTTTCATCTCTTAGATTCTTGTGTTTCCGCCTTTCATCCATCAATTCTAGTATATCCTGAGTGATCCACGGTTTTCTACCTATTCTTTCTTTCCTACCAATGTTTTCTTCTGCGGATTTTGTTATTTCATTCTTCAAAAGTGCCCATTTGTCTGCATTTGAAGTTTGTTTAGGGTTTTTCATTAGTCCTTCCTTTATACTCTTCTTGAATCTTTCGTTTACATCCTTCTCTTTCAGTCTGTCTATTGCCCACCTTTTTGGCTTTTGACTTTTCTTCAGTTTCTTCAACTTTAATCTGCATTTCATTACCACCAGATTGTGATCAGAGTTTATGTCAGCACCAGGATATGTTTTACAATCCAAAATCTGGTTTCGAAAACTCTGCTTGACCATAATGAAGTCGATTTGGTAACTCCCTGTATCTCCTGGTCTCATCCATGTGTATATTCTTCTATTGTGGTTATTGAGTAAGGTGTTAGCTATGACCAATTCATGCTCGGTGCAGAATTCTACCAGCCTGCTTCCTCGATCATTCCTTTCACCTAATCCGAAATCTCCTACTATTTTCCCTGCTCTCCCTCTATTCACCGAACTTTATTGTCACAGGTTGTATTATAATAATTATTACAGTAGAATGTCGTTTATCCGGACGTCAAACTTCAATTATCCGGACGAGCAAAAAAAAAAAAGACGGAACAGCGCGCTCTCACTACAGTAGTGAGTCGGTCCTCGTTTTCAATTGTTGTCTCTTATGTCACCTTCCGTTTGTTTACTCTATAATGTTTCAATGTGTTTCAGTATGTGAGTGTGTGTATTGTACTTTACAAATATTACGTTGTGAATATGGCTTCTATGAGTGACAATGTGTGTACTGTACAGTACTGTGTTACGTTGTGAAAATGGCTTCTACGAGTGACAGTGTGTGTACTGTACAGTACTGTATTACGTTGTGAAAATGGCTTCTACGAGTGACAAAAAAAAGAAAAACAAAATTGCAATGTTTTATCCATTGAGAAGAAGGTGGAGATCATTAATAAACTGGATAAAGATGAGAGTGTGCAGTGTCTAATGAAAACTTAGTGTTGGAAAATCCACAACTTATGATTTGAAGAAAGGAAAGTTGAAATTTTGAATTATGCATCGAAGTTAGATAGTGAAGAAGGGTCTAAAAGGAGTAGAACCATGAGATCAGCTAGGGATAAAAATTAGAAGAAGTGGTGTACTTATGGTTTATTCAGGCAAGAAGTAAGGGAGATCCCATTTCTGGACCTTTGTTATGTGAGAAAGCGTTGCAGTTAAATGGAAGCTTGGTGGTTATTACCATAATGTACTGTGCATGGTTTTTTCCTATGAAATAAAAGAATGTTTGATTATCCGGAAAAATCGTTATCCGGAGCACTTTTGGTCCCAATTAGTCTCCGGATAAATGACGCTCTACTGTAGTTGGTTTGTTTGTTTGTTTGTGTTATTAACTTTTGGTCTTTTCAAATGTAGGTGACCACCTCTAAATTTTAAATTCCATTCCAGAATTGTTTACTTGAATCTGTGTTAAGACCTCGTAGTAAAACAACAATAACTGAGTTTCCATGCCGGAAACACATGAAGGGACTGAGAGAGGAGATGGGTGTAGTCTAAGGAAGTCTCTTTCCATGCCTGTAGAACTGGTTGGTGGGTCAGCAGGTCCCATACCCGAGACCAACGTGGGGAACCAGATGCTCCGCAACATGGGCTGGGAACCCGGTACAGGGCTCGGCTCTCAGAAGCAAGGCATCCAGGAACCAGTGGCTGCAGCACAACGTCCTAAACTCCAGGGTCTAGGTCACAACCCCAACTACAAGTCTAGTTAGGCAAGGTATGTACTGTACAGTAGTGAAACAGAATAATTCTACTTCTAATTACAGAGGTGTGCAAATTATTAGACTGAAAGCCAGTTTTCCAACATTTCATTTATACTTTTTCATGAATCAATGCATTAAAAAACAAGTAGTTCCGTGAAGAACTATACAGCCTATTTTCATATATCCTACTAATGTTAATTGCCTCTATCAACATACTAAATTTCTGTTTGATTGCTGTAATAGATTCGTAGATATTGAGAACCGTCTAAATATTTTGGATGGTCGCCATGTTGGACTTTTATGTATGTAGGGCTCAGAGTTATGTACTGTTACATGAAGATTATTGTGTACGTATAGTACTCAAACTTCAATCACATGATTAGGACACAAGAAGTAAAAAATGAGTTTTTAAAATTTCGCACAGCTGCCATTTTGTGGTTATGGAAACAATTGAAATAAATTAGATGCCAGTGGATTAACATTTGTATAAGGATTTACTGTACCAAGTTTCACTGCACTTGGATTGTTAAATTGCAAGAAATGACCATGTGAATATGTATACTTCGCGTCGCCGCCATGTTGGATTTGTGATCACCAGGTTATTGAAAGTCCTATAGGTGAACTTATGTTCATATCCTCTATGAACATTTAAAAAAAAACAGTTTGATTGCTGTAGTAGATTCGTAGATATTGAGAACCGTCTAAATATTCCGGATGGTCGCCATGATGGATTGTTATATGTATAGGTCTTAGAGTCGTGTACCTTTAAAGGAAAATTATTGCGTAGGTTCATTATTCAAACTTTCACTTCCATCGCGTGATTACGACACAAGAAACAAAAACTTAATTTTAAAAAATCACACAGCCGCCATCTCGAGGTTATGTAAACAATTGAACGAAATTAAATACCAGTGCATTACAATATAATACAGTAAAGTTATTATTTATTCCGCCCTATTCAATAGCGAAATGACGAGTGCATTACAATGTGTATAAACATTTGCTGTACCTTTTTTCATTGCGTTTGGATCATTAAATCGCGAGGAAAGTCTATTTAAAACTTTCAACTTCGCTTGGCTGCCATGTTCGTTTTGTAGTTAACCGGTTTTTTAAGGTGTCATAGATGAACTTCCAGTAGTGCCCTTTATCTTCGTGCAAAATTCCATGGTGATATCGGTAATAGTTTCGGAGATATTGAATGCTGGTTAAATATTTCGCACAGCCGCCATTTTGGATTGGTGAGACGTAACAAAATTTGAATGGCATGGTCGGGGTCGCCCGGAATAGTGCTTTGAACTCACCAAGTTTCATTGAAATCGCTCGAGCCGTTTAGATTTTATTAGGGGGGGGGGGGGGGGGGACACACGCACACACACGGACAAAAGGTGATCTCATAAGCTTTTTTTTTTTTTATAAATGAAAATGGGCTAAAAATTTTTAAAAAAAGCATATCTAAGAAGCATTAGTAGTTTAGTGTGGAATAAAGGTGTCCCACAAAAAAGCAAGGAAGTGTTATACAGAAGCTACTATATCCCGATACTGACCTATGCTTCAGAAACGTGGACAATGAAGAAAAGAGACATAAGCAGAATACAGGCAAGTGAAATGAAGTTCCTGCAAGTAGGATCGGAGTAACAAGAAGAGACAGGGTGAGGAATGAAGAGGTCAGGGAAATAGTGAAAGAGGAGCCCTTTTAAGGTAGGATTGAGACATCAAGACTGAGGTGGTATGGACACTTAAAGAGAATGGAAGAGAAGAAGATTCCCAAGAGGATACATACGATACAGATGCAGAAGAAACGACCAAGGGGAAGACTAAGAGATAGATGGCCGAAAGGAGTGGAGGAATGTGTCAAGAAGAGAGGCGAGAACTGGACCAGAGTGACAGCGGAGAGGTGGTGGGAAGAAAGGACTAAGTGGCGAGGCTTACTGTATGTTCCAAACAGGCCCAGCCTGGGGCTGGAAACTGTACAAGATGATGATGATAATGATGATGAATGCAGTAAAATTGTTCGCAAGGTGGCGAAATTATTCCAAACGCTTAATTAACAGTCTTAATTACATTTTCTTTTAAGGGGTCAGGTACAGGTTACCATGGTAAAATTTTAGCAATTATCTTTGTCTTTTTCCTTCAAAACCACAACAGTTGCCACAATGAAATTTTGTGTACATGAAACACTGGCACTAGTTATATGAAAAACAGCATTACATTCATGTCAAAACAATAATTTGGGTAATTTTTCAAAATTCAAAATGGTGGTTGCTCATCAAACAAGGCTGCAGTGTTTTAGTCATAACTCCTGTAATGTTCAACATTTTTAGGTTCTGTTAATTTTATTTCATTGCAAAGATATTCCTCTAGAAATGCAAGTATTTTCAGCAACATATCTTAACAAAAAATAGTTTTACATTTGTATTGAAAAGAAAATGTCAAAATTTTACAATATTTTTGCTACTTTTTTTTTTTTTTTTAAGAAACTATCTTAGAGAGAGACATGAATTTACATCATTTTGTAGAAATGGTAAGCAGAAATACACACACAAAAGTTCATTAATGTATGTCAATTAGTTTTTGAGTTATCATTAAAACGGGTGTCAAAAACACAACTCTGGGAAAATGAGCGATAAACATTTGTGCATAAATCTTACGTACCAATAAGGGCTTTGCCTTTTAAATCATAACTCAAAAACTATGGCGCATAAAGACATATGTTTCTAACGGATAGGAGCATAAAATAAAAAATATTTTGAATTTTTTTTTTTTTTTTTTGTACCTGACCGCTGAAGAAAATGACTAAAATGATTTTTTATAATTTCCACTAAAATAGTAGCCTTGCTAATGCAGAATGTCACACGTTTCATTTTGATTACTTTATTCTAGTTTTCGTATGAAATTAGAGCAAAGGAATTTGAAGTCCTTTGTTACTGATGCTCAAATCTTGAAGTATTCAAAGATTCGTGGGGAATGGATTGAAATCACCTGATTTAGATGGTGCATTCCAAAGGAAATGATCATCAACAACTACAGCAGTTTCCAACCGCAGGTTGGGTCTGCTTGGAGCACAAGCCTCTCCATCGTTTTCTGTCCAACCACCATGTCTCTTCTGTCACTGTTGTCCAATTAACTCCTTTTCTCTCGACACTTTTCTTCACCCCCTTGGTCTTCCTCTAGGTCTCTTTTTCTTCCACCCCATTTCCAATATTTTCCGTGGTATTCTCTCTTCTCCCATTCTTTTCATGTGTCCATACCACTGTAGCCTTGATTTTTCAATCCTATCCTGTAGGGGTTCTTCCTTTAATATTTCTCTGACTCGATCATTTCTGATTTTGTCCATTCTCGTTACACCTATTCGACTCCTCTGAAACTTCATTTCCACTGCTTGTATTCTGCTTTTATCTCTCTCCCGCATCACCCAAGTTTCTGATCCATACGTTAGGATTGGCGTAAAGTAGGTCTTGTACATGATCCCTTTACATTTGTGGTACATCCTTGCTCTATATCAGGCCTCTAACACTCTTGAAGAATCCATCAGCACACCTTCCTCTTTCATCTAATTCCAAGGCATTTCCCCCATTTTCTTCAATGACACTTCCCAGATACTTGAAGCTCTGCACTCTCTTCAACTGCTCTCGGCCTAACTTTATCCCAGAGCATACTGTCCTTCTCACGTGGTGCTATCACCACTTCACTCTTTTGCGTCGAAAACTTCATTCCTTAGGATGACACTACTTCCTCCCATGCATTGAGTTGCTGCTTTCAAAACACAAGCAAAGGAAATGATAAAAAGAAAAAATGGACCCAGCTCAGGTGTCCCCCAGAATCTCCAATTTTGAAAATTCCCAAACACAATATCTTATGGGAAAAGTTGGAAGTCCATAGGGAAGAAAGCATCACTAAGTAGGGTACCGTAATAAGAAATAAAAACAATTTTGAATAAAAATGTGTGACTAATTTACATTCTTTATTTAATTCTAATAATTTGCACACTTCTGTATTGCCGAGGAACAACATGCACGTAGTACAGAGCGGCAAGCTACGCGGGGCATGTTAGGTTAGCAGCCCATTCATGTCGCTGTATACGCAAAGTGTCACCGCAGCAGTTGGCATAAGCATGCACTTGTTCCGTGTTGACCTTCAACTGGAGTGATAGGGTGGGGAATATCAGTTCATTATTGCCGACAGTGAGTGCCTGTACGTGTCAGTGTTGACTCTGTAAGTTGTGTTCTTATCAAGTTTTTGTGGGTGGCTTTGGTGGCATAGTTGGTAGCATGCTGAGCTTCTATGCACAAGGTCGCGGATTCAAACACGGCCGAAGTCGTCTGCTTTTTTAAGAGCGTTAAAAATCCCTCAGTATCAAAAGAAAAGAGTTTGATTGTCCGCCTTTTCAATACAAATTTTATTACAATGTTTATTTACAGGTACATGTTTCGGAGGTCAATTCCTCCTTCAGCCTGTCTTTCATTAACATAGAAGAACTTTTCATACAAAACATACTAATTTCCATTGTGTTTGGTCTTTCAGGCAAACAAATTCCATTGGGCGCCACTCAAATACACTTTGAGAATATATTGGAGAGAGCACGACATCTCTCCTCCCGGGTAGCAGGACAATGTGGCTTGCTTATGGCAAAAACACCCTCCCCCTCCCCCTTCTCGTATGAATAATAAATATAAAGAATAAATATGGAAATCACAAAATAACAACTACGGAGTATAATAATAGGAAGGAAAGTTATTATATTTAATGAATCAATATATATCTTACTAAACGGTAAGTGCCGTTGGATACCTAGGCTTACTTGTGGTTGGGGTATAACGTATATTCAGGTGTACTTTATGTTCCACAAACTTGCGACATATCTGCTTTATCTTATAAAGCATCATTTCATGGACACTTCTCCGTTATTTAGAAATACGAATCTTCTCTATTAAAGAATTACAGTCACCAGGACATGTAAAATCTCGTCGAATTTTTAACAACAGCATCCATTCAATACCAAACAATTATCTAAAAAAAAGAACTTTTACCAAAGCTTGTATATAGCCAGTCACCGCCACCTAGATCACTGTCGGTTTCTAATCAATGCGTTAGTTCGACGTTATACCGTGTCGCTCCTTGATGGCCTATACAGCGTAGGAGGTTGTTTTTTTTTTTTTTTTTTCATATAGAACACAAGGCCATCAGACAACAGCCTGGTTACTCATTTCTATTCCTTAGCTGGGCACTTTCCGATTAAATTTACATAAGATACAACAATAAATAATGACGAGGAGTGTCTGTGCAGATCTAAGATCTGTCACTCCATGAAGAAAACATACTGAGAATACATACCGTCAAAGAATAACTATAATACATGCAAGTAGGATTGAATAAATTGGACTAATAGACATTTTATGACCTGTCCCTGGTACATATTACTTATAACAAGATAATATGTACCAGGGACAAATTTATTGAATCCTACTTACATGTACTATAGTTCTTTGTCGGTATGTATTCTAAGTACGGTATGTTTTCTTCATGGAGATTGGTATGTTTTATATGTAAAGTTCTTCTATGTTAATGAAAGACAAGCTGAAGGAGGAGGAATATACCTCCGAAACATGTACCTGTAAATAAATTTCGTTATAAAATTTGTATTGAAAAGGCAGACAATCAAACTCTTTTCTTTTGATGAACTACGTCAATACGGACCATTATGGAGAAGAATAACTCTGCGAATCCCTCAGTATCCCTTCCTTTGGAGGGGAAGTAAAGCCGGCAGGCCCATGTCGTAAGATTTATGGCATGAAGAAGAAACTTCCACTAACTAGACTTGTGTGAAGCCCAAATTTGTAGGTTAGAATTGAGAACACTATTAGTTCCAACGTTCGCCGCCACGTGCTGACTGCGATGCCATCTAGTAGCCAAGTCCGCAAGCTTGGTGTCGTGACAGTAGCATTTGGAAGCAAAAGTAGGAATTACTTGAAATTGTTGTCTGCAGTACTTACTTGAATTAAAACAGATAACACACACTAATACAGTCATCACAATTAACACCGGTTATCAGACAGATTCTACACACACCCAAAGTGCACGGGGCTACATGACCGCGTTGTCGCAGCCCCTAAACTGAGGAACCAACCAATTTATTTTGTAAGCTGAGTCTAGTGGGAATGCTTACTACTGAAGAGCATGTGTTTTTAGTGGAAGAGGTTTTCCGTGCTAGTGGAAACTTTACGGAGCATAGTGTGATAGTGGTAAGTACCGTAGCCTATATACGAGGCACGTCCTGAAAGTAAGTTCCGTTTGGTAATAACATTAAATTGTGTACAGATACAGAAAAGTTATTTATTGCACAAAATTCTACAACCCTTAAACTACTTTTCCACATAATTGCCGAAATGTTGCAGGCATTTGTCGTAGCGTGGCACGAGTTTTTGTATACCTTCTTCATAGACGTGTGCCGCCTGTGTCTTCAACTAGTTGTACGTTCCGCTGCAGCACAATTCCGCATATGCGCGGTAGACGCTCTGTATCAAGGAGAAGAAACGTGCGCCATTTGGAGAGCGCTGTCAGCCACGTACGCGTTGTTGTGCATGTTTACTCGTACAATGTCGGTGTTGATTGAAAATCCCTCCGCTTGTGAAATCAGATCTGTGATTCGTTTTCTGAATGCTAGGAAAGTGAAACCAATTGAAATTTATCGGCAAATTTGCGAAGTGTATGGACAACATGCGATGAGTGATTCAATGGTGAGAAGATGGGTCCGACAGTTCAGTGAAGGACGTAGTGAAGTGCACGATTAAGAACGAAGTGGGCATCCATCTTTGGTTACAGAAGAACTGGTTCACGCGATTGATGACAAGATCCGGGAAAACCACAGGTTTACAATTAGTGCTCTCGCTATGGAATTTCCCCAAATCTCACGATCACTAATTCATGAAATTGTTACCGAAAAACTGAACTTTCGTAAACTTTGCCGACTTTGGATACCAAAGATTCTTACGAAGCAACACAAAACAAAACGAATGGGTAGTGCACTTCAGTTTTTGACCCGTTACAATGAAGGCGGCGAAGAATTTCTGACACAGATAGTCACAGGAGGTGAAACTTGGGTTTCTTATGACACCCCTGAAAGTAAGCGACAATCAATGGAATGGAGGCACACTTCATCCCCAGCAAAGGTTAAGCCGAAACAAATCTCGACACCTCGAAAAATGATGTGCACAGTGTTCTGGGACTGGAAAGGCATCTTACTCATTGATTTCTTACCACGTGGTCAAACTATCAACGCAGATGCTTATTGCGAGACACTTAGGAAATTGCGCCGAGGGTTGCTGTCAAAAGGTGTTGTTTTTCTTCACGACAACGCACGACCACACACTGCAAATGTGACGAAAAACCTCCTACAGGGATTTGGCTGGGACGTGTTTGACCACCCTCCGTACAGCCCTGACCTCGCTCCTAGCGACTTTCATCTGTTCACACATCTCAAGTCTTTCCTCGGCGGACAACACTTCAACAATGATGACGAGCTGAAAGATGTTTCCAACTGGTTGAAGACACATCGGCAAACTTCTATGAAGAAGGTATCCAAAAACTTGTGCCACGCTATGACAAATGCCTGCAACATTTCGGCAGTTATATGGAAAAGTAGTTTAAGGGATGTAGAAATTTGTGCAATAAATATTTTTTCTGTGTCTGTACACAATTTAATGTTATTACCAAACGGAACTTACTTTCTGGACGTGCCTCGTATAATTGCATTACTTAATTTAATACTTAGATGGTATGGACATGTAAAACGAATGGAGGAGAAGAGGATACCCAGGAGAGTACATGAGACGAAGTGGGAAGGAAAGAGACCGAGGGGAAGACCGAGAGACAGGTGGCTGAAGGGGGTGGAAGAAAGCGTGAAGAAGAGAGGAGAAGACTGGACAAGGGTGGAGGCTGAGAGATGGTGGGAAGACAGAAGACGTTGGAGAGGCTTGTGTTCCAAACAGACCCGGCCAGTGGCTGGAAACTGTGCAAGATGATGATGATGAATTTAATGTAATTGTTTTCCTTGTAACAACATAACATGAATGTTATTTTCAAAATTGTTATCTTTGGGATTGTTAACATTTGACATGGTTCCGATTGCATTGCGAATAAAATAATCAGTATTGTCTAGGTGACCACCTCGTGGCGCAGTGGCTAGCATTGTTGGCTGTCACCCCCCGAGGTACCGGATTCGATCCCCGGCTCTGCCAAGAATTTCAAAGTCTTGGAATGGTCTGGTACAGTGTCTCCCAGCCCCGTGATGCAAAATGGGAACCTGCCGGATGCTATGGCAGGAGGAGGAGTGGAAAGGAACTGGTCACCCTACCACACGCAAACTCCGTCTCGGGATGCCTGGTTAGTGATTCCTTGACGAAGTCGAGGGCTCTAATTCAGGTCGCCTACGTCCCTGGAGGGGATATGGCACTCTTAGTAGATTGACTAGGTGGAACCAAAAAGGATAATTCTCTATCTATTATAACATGAATGTACTGCCAACCCAACACGTCCCGCAAGGCGAGACACGCTGCAGAGAGACTGTGGACGCACCGTAGAATGATGCCCCCTTTGGGGTCGTTTTTATAACATGAGTATTTTTCGAGATATTCCCCATTTTCAAGGGTATTTTATTATTTTGATTCTTGGCGATTGCTGCACCATCTTTGAATGAATTACTTAAATCGTACGTCAAATCGATGTACTTTATTCTTGAGTATTAAGAGCAGCTGTAAGAAATGGGAGTTCCCATGGAAGATTGTTGTTAACGCCCCTCCCCAACCCCCAGGGATGTGGTTGGGGAGTCAAGTTTGGTTTCCTTCTAGATGACAAACTTTCATTCATTACTTTTTTTGATCCGATGCATAGTTTTCAAGGTCCATCGAATAAAATGAACCATTCTGTATACAGAGCATTACCGATAATTTGTGTGCGGATAATTCACTTTGCAGTTAATTCGAGAGTCTCTATGAGTATTTTTATGGTAGTAATTCTTATAGCAACTTATCATCCCGCTAAATAAAATAATCTCTCCGTTGTTTAAAAGAATGTTAACGCGATACGATGCATGAAGACAAACTCATTGAGAATTGAGGACACTAACTGCATTTGTTAGCAATGTAAAATTAGGCCTACTTGTGCACTGCTACCAGAATGTTACCATCTTGGAAACATACGAGCATGTCGCCGAGACAGTGCAAAGTGGATTGCACTTTCACTCAGAACCTACCCTCCCTTTCCAACAGCCACACCCCAAGGTCGCTGGCCTATGAGTTGTGAAGGGTAGATGCACGAACAGCATATTATAACAAGTGATTATTGCCCAATGGCGCAAACCTGCGTGACGCCGCACCGAATGCGAGCTTGTTAGATGATCTTCATGCAGTCAACACGCTACTTCACTCGCACAAAAGCAAGCGTTTGTCGGCTTCTATGACGACGATATTTCGGGCAGGTAGGGTGGTCTCACTACAATGACATTAAGGCAAAACCTGGATGAATGTCAAGATCCAGACGAAAGTGACATACTGTAATTGAATAGTTGGACGTCGATAAAGACGATTATGGTTTCAAACATTTTCATGAGGGGGGATGAAGTTACTCACGTCCGCAGCATACCTTAAGCTGTACGTGTCCCCTGGGTGGTGCTAAACGAGTAACAATTTTGGCAAAAACGTTCCAGAATAGAGAAACATGAGCAAACAAATGCAAACAAATAAAACTGCTCTTTTCAGAGCAAAACAACACGAAGTAAGAATATTGCAATGGAATGCAGGTGGTCTATCAACAAAGAAACTTTTGGAAGTAAAGAAAATCATGATAGACAGAGATATAGACATCCTTCTAATCAATGAAGCCAACACTACACCTGAAAACATACAATATTTAAAGATCCAAGGGTATACCATCTACACTCTCTTCAAAACAAGACAAATAGCAAGCGGAATATTTGCAACAGTGAAGAACAACATCATGTCAAAATTCAGAATTGTGAAAGAAATGGACCCAACAGATACATCAGAAATTATCGAATTATCCATATGGATCAACAACAAGAAAATAACAATATTCTGTGTTTACAGTCCTCCAAACAATAAAAATCTGAATCTTCACCTTTTAGAAATCAAAACAGCTACTATTTTTGTAGGAGACTTCAATGCAGCTTCTCCAGTCTGGGGCTACAACTACACAAATTCAGCTGGTAAAACAATAAAAGACCTTATAGAGAGTAGCTCTCTTGAGCTATTATATAGTAACAAAGACCCAGCAACATTCATTCACCACTCTGGTTCTACAACTAACCCAGATCTCATATTAGTCTCAACAGATCTTACAAACCACAGTCATCGATCAGTACTCGAAGATCCAGGCAGTGGACATAGAATGTCCCTTCTTGCTATTACATTATACAGTGAATCTGCGCAAAGTGCAGACCAGAAGATTCGGTGGAACTTTAAAAGGCAGACTGGGAAAATTTCAGAAACAAACTTGAAACAAAAATGTCGGAAATTGATCTTGATGCACCTCCTAACATCATCCTGAATAAATTTACTACAGCCATAAAAGACATAGCCAAACTGTGCATACCCAGAGGTGCCCAAACAAAATATAAACCTTTCTGGTCAGATGAATTGAGCAATCTTAAGTCCGCCAGAGACAAAGCAAGAAGAACAGCTGAACTTACTCAGGATCAAAATGATGTACGGAAATGGCGACAAGCAACAGCAAAATTAAAACAAGCAATAACAATATCAAGAAGAGAATCTTGGAATAAATTTTTAACAACAGTTGACTATAGGACAGACAGCAATAAAGCTCACAAACTTATCAATTCTCTAAACAACAAACACGTAGTCACTCTTTTGAATCCTATTATGATAAATAAGGAAATTACAGACTGTCATAAAATAGCAAACCACTTCAGTAAACATTTCACTTCAATTAGACTATCAAAACAGAAAAAGAAAGAAGACAAGACTCTCAAAAAATAGTCAAAAAATTCATGAATAATAATGCAGATGATATCTTTAACAATAAATTTTCAATGGAAGAGTTAATGTTAGCAATAAAGAACACACAAGTCAGAAAACAACCAGGACCAGATGAGATATTCCCAGAATTCATAAAAAAAATCTAGGTCCATCTGCTCTAAACATACTGCTACACATATTCAACAAATTTTGGACATCAAATGATAACCTACCTAAAGACTGGACTAAAGCAACCATCATTCCAATCTTAAAACCAGGCAAGCCAAAAAACCAAGTCTCCTCGTACCGACCTATAGCACTTACCTCCATTCTGGTAAAAATTCTAGAAAGGATGATTACAAATAGACTCAATTGGTACTTGGAAACAAAATCTCTTCTATCAGAAGAACAAGCAGGGTTTAGACAAAACAGGTCCTCCTCCCACCAAATAATGAGATTTACACAAACTGTTAAAGAAGCCTTGAACAAAAGGGAAAGTGTTCTTGCAGTTTTCATCGATTTTAAAGGAGCCTATGATACTGTATGGCGAAACATGCTGCTAAAGAAACTTATCAACTTCAAAGTGAGTGGATGTATGTTAAACTGGTTTTCAAGATTCCTTTCACAAAGAATGATCAATGTTCGTTACAACAACAAAACTTCAGGTTGCAAGCAATCAAAACTAGGCCTCCCACAAGGAGCTGTATCAAGCACAACTTTATTCAATGTGTACATCAACGATCTTCCAAAAACAATAAAGAAAGTAGGTAATGTGAATATCAGCATGTTTGCAGACGATGTTATCATTTGGACCACAGCACGTAACAGCCCAAATCAGCAAATGCTTCTTGAACACAGAATGAACCAGGCACTTATAAAACTCAAAAACTGGACTGAAAACAATAATATGGAAATCAATACTTCCAAAACAGTATACCAGTTTTTCTCCCTGAGACACCACAATCCAAATTTTAGTCTCAAATTTAGTAATCAAGACCTTCCAAAAAGTGAAAGTACAAAGTACCTAGGTATCATCATGGACAAGAAGCTGAACTGGACCAAACACATAAAACATGTGGAGGATAAGGTAAGCAAACGGATGAAATTACTGAAGAGACTAGCAGGAGCTACTTGGCGGAGCACTCAAGACACACTCAACAAAACCTACAATACTTACATCAAACCTATCATAAAATATGGCAGTGAAGTACTCTTTACAGCACCCCAGTCAAACATTGATCGCCTCGAGAGGTGTCAGAATAATGCCCTACGAATCATAACAGGTGCAATAAAAACCACACCTATAACCGCCTTGCAATTATATACCCACAACTTACCAATAGAAGAAGAGATGAAACATCAAACAGCCAATGCATATCTCAGTATACAAAGACTACCTCAAATGACATGGATCAAAAAACCAGTTTCTAGCCCCAATCTCAAAACACAAAAAGATCCCTTAAGTCTCGCCAAAGAATACATCAATAAGAGCAATCTGCAAATAAAACTTGAACCACTCTGTATGCCAGTCAACCCCATTGAATATATACAAGTGACTACAGATCTTACTTTGTTAGAAGAGGTCTGCAAGAAAGACTCTTCACCACAAGATCTAAAACAACTGGCCCTCTGTACAATAGAAGAAAGATATCCATCTAATCAATGGCTAAAAATATTTACAGATGGCTCACAAGACAAAGAAAATAGAACTGGAGCAGGAATACATTCATCTCTCTTCTCACTCTACTTCCCAGTAGGCCAAAACAAAACAAACTTTGATGCTGAGATAAGAGCAATTTCACATGCACTCCATCAGTTACTAGGCAGAAACATTGATTATCAAAAATGCGTTATCATTACAGATTCAAAAGCAGTCATCCAAGCCATCTCGTCAAATTATAAGCCCCAAAATAAAGAACTGAAAGAAATTTTTTTGTATGATAAAAACCCTTCAAAGACTCCACAAACAGATCTCATTTCAGTGGATCCCTTCTCATGTTGGAATAGCAGGAAATGAAGAGGCAGACAGATTAGCAAAAAAGGTACCACACTACAACAACCTGTCAGTCAGACTGATTATATGTCAGCAAAAAGGATCTTGAAAAATACTATCAAAAACAGGTATGAAGAAATGGCAAAGAAAACAGCAGAAACCAAATTATGGAAAGACATTGATGCTAAATGGGATCAATATAAATTAACACCAAGAAGAGAGGCTGTAGCCTTCTTCAGACTTAACACTGGCCACGACTGCCTTGCAGCTCATCTGAAACGAATCAACATCCTGGGATCTGAAGAATGCACACTTTGTCACGAACCTGGAAGTAAAATGGATAAGGGGCACCTGCTACATTGCAACAAACTTGATGTGACTGCTAGAACTTCTGGAAACCTCACACAACTCTATTGGAACGCAAGAAAGCTGATGGATTGGAATCCGGGCTAGCCATAGGAAACAAGAACATCATCATTTTCATGAGAGGAGGATATTGTATGGAACTTGACTGTCGGTGAGGAAAACAGAGATCTAGTGCGGGAGTGATCCCTCAGAAATCCCAAACGTTTCCCACAGTCAACCTGGTGTGTCTATAGTCACACTTACCTCTTATGTAGAAAATCGAGATGAATATTCGTTCTCATATATTGTTTTCTTCAGAAATATATGATCTAAAATTTGAAAAAATAAGCTATCGAAGAAACAAAAAATGATGAGTCTTTCTTCTTAGATATTAATGTTGGCATAATCCACACACCTCTAGTTTAGTGTCTTTTATTGCCCTTTATCACTGTACAAAATTTCAGGGTGATATCAGTAAGAGTTTTGGAGATATACCTAGTCTTACCATAAATACTGTCACAAAGTTTCCAATAAATTTACACTAAATGGGTTGAGATATTTTAATATCCTAATGATATTAGTTATTCAAAATGACCACCTATGGCACGAACACAGTCCTTAAGTCTTTGTGGCCACTCATCAATTGAATTACACACCAATTCCATAGGAAAATCTGCTGCCTTCAAAAGAGAACAACGTAGACTTTCAATATTTGGATGTCTCTTTTTGCAGGCCATCTCCTGAAGCTTGGACCACAATTTGTAGTCTAGGGGATTTAGGTCCGGACTTGCAGAAGGCCAATCCGAGGTCGAAATAAAGTTCGGAACATTGGCCCCAAGCCACTCCTGAGATGTGCGAGCCTTATGTGTTGGGACCGAATCCTAAAGCACGGACACACACACACGGACAAAAGGTGATCTCATAAGCTTTTTTTTTTTTTTTTTTTTTTTTTTTTTCATAAATGAAAATAGGCTAATGAAGGTCCCGTGGCTCATGATCACGAGATTGGTTGGTTCCTCAGTTTAGGGGCTGCAACAACGCTGTCATGTAGCCCCGTGTACTGTGGGTGTGTGTAGAATCTGTCTGATAACCAGTGTTAATTGTGATGGCTGTATTAGTGTGGGTTATCTGTAATTCAGGTAAGGACTGCAGATGATCAATTTCAAGTAGTTCCTACCTTTCCTACCGAATGCTACCATCAACTACACCTAGCTGTGAGCTTGCCTACTAGATGCCACCGCAACCGGCATCTAGCGGCGAACGGAACTTACTAGAGCGTTAATCAAATTTAACCTACAAATTTAGCTTCACACAATTGTAGTTCGTGGAAGGTTCTTTTGCATGCCATAAATCTATGGCATGGGCCCGCCGGCTTTACTTCCCCTCTTAAGTAAGGCATACTGAGGGATTTCTAACACTCTTAAAATATCCTCAAGGTTGTTTGATTCCATATTGAAAAAGTGTTAAAAAATCCGCTGAGTTTGAACCCGTGATCTTGGGCATAAAGGCTCAGCATGCTACCAACTGCACCAACGAAGCCGTATCACGAGATTATCTGTCATGTAAAACTACAGGTTCCTTCCTTTTTTCATGTGACTGGTATTAATCATCATTTTATCAATTTCTTTGTATCAGTTTAAATGGTAATGTTGGCTGTTTGTTTGTCAGGTGATTGTCGTGAGCTGAATTGACTGCAGTCTCGCCTCCTAGCCAGTCCAAGCAGAATTGTCGCCAGCATATTAAGTTGGGCAAATCGGTGATATGCCCAGGATTATACAATGTTGCTGTATTTTTATTTAATAACTGTTATTTTTTGCTGTTTTTTTTTTCTTTCTTTTATTGTATGTATACAAATGATGAGTCTTGTAACTATCGGGAAAATAGCATGAAATTTTAGCCTGTAAGGTGACTTATTTAACCCATTGCAAATGACTGGGGAAATATAGTCAAGATGATCAGAATTCTTGTAAGTAACTTTTAATATGTTTACATGTCAAGCTCAGATTGATTTGAATACAGTCATGTTCAGTAATTGGAACTTCACTGCTACAGTGACTATATTTTGTACAGTGTGGCCAAGTGCGATCACCTAACTACTCCACCAGCTGATTGTATCACTGCAAGGCTAGGGGTAAAGGAAGCAAAGAAAGTATTGTATGTTTACTAAATTGCCACTCTTTGAGGGGGGGGGGGGGCGGGGGGGGGAATATAATAGCTTGTTTAAGGGAAACAAAAATTAATAATTTTATGAATAATAATAATTTGATTATGTCTGGGTGGGTGCCAGCTCCAAGCTTCATATTTAGATGAAGTCTCTTATTTCCCGTCACATGGGAGAACAAAATTGTATATTCATAGGTCGTCGGCGGCGGCTGCCGATACTCGTATCCGAGTTTACGCTTCTCGCCTGCAGTTCCATAATCTTTAGTCCAGGCGTTGAAGATGGCGCTGATGGCTTATCAGGCCAATTCTTGCATAGAACATGCAACCACATATGTTTCATCCGATGGAGGGTGGAGGACGTGGTAGCGTTTGACGCATCTTCTTCCTCTGGCGAATTTCCTCTTCCTGTCTTCGACGTTCCTGCTCAAACTGTGCAACTGCAGCTGAGATGGTAGAACGCTAGCAAGGGCGATCCAGTGCAAGAGTATGCTAAGTATTTGGGTTTATCTCTACTCTTCTCATGGTCTGCTTGAGTTGGTTTTTATATCGTTTTAAAGGAGCACCACATGGCCTCTTGCCAGTGTTGAGTTCACTATACAGGATTGGCCGAGGTAGTCTGCTGTCACTCATACAATGGATATGGCCTGCCCATCTAAGCCGATGACCAACAATGGAGGCTTCAATACTGTTTATCATTGCTTTCTCAAGGACTGCTATATTAGTTACATGGTCATCCCATTTGATGTTCATGATGGATCTAAGTTTTTGTTGATGAAAGCATTCCAGTTTCTTGATGTCCCGGCGATATAGGGTCCAGGTTTCACATCCGTAGAGTAGCGTAGAAATAACAACAGCTTGGTACACCAATACTTTCGTGCAGATACTTAGATCTTCATAGGTAGAACACAGAGAACTCTCACTCTTGTGCTGTGGAGTGACTTTCGGCACAAACCAGGATTCATTTGTGATGGGGCAGGATTCCTAATATTGAAATCTTAACTACTGTTCCGTTCATTCAAGGAGCGACTCCTGTAGCCATGAGGATGCCAGGAATGCATGCTGGTAATGTTAATTCGGTAGCAATAGTTTACAAAATATTGCTTTGCACACACACTTTATTATATACACTATCTATATACAAATACATATTTAAACTATACGCCGAGATGGCACTGGATTGTTCCGAGTCATGTAATAAGCCATGCCACACCATGCTTGATTGTCTGTCGTCAGCCATGTTGTTCGCGCATGCGTATAGCTATGCTATGCTGGCTAACCAAACTAGTACCGCCAGAGAGCACCGGTGGGGGTCCCCGTGAGGTGCCACATCCTAGCGGCTGTTTCCACAAACAACTACAAAGAAAGATTTAGATAGCATGAATTTAGTTTGTTGCAAAATTTATAAGATGATGTTAAACTTTAAATTAAATGAAAAATGGAAGCTAATTGAAAAAAAGAATCGACTGTGTTAGCTCACCGATGAATTTCATGTTGATTGCTGCAGTTATGACGACCACCTTCCATAGCACAAAACAGGACGATTTTTTCATGAAGTACACATGGATCATCCTTGCCTGAATAATTGGGAGTTAACTGTAAATGTGTTGAAATACAAGCTGAATCTTACTCACGTAAACGAGCATCATACTGAATGCAGGATCGTATTGAAAATTACTTGAGCTGGGCATGTGAACGTAGTATTTGTTGACTGAGCCAAAGGAATTCTGGACATCTCCTCTTGAGCTCTGTTGGAATGCTGATGGTTCAAGTAACCATTTTGATGGTTTCTTTTAATCAAGAAATATACTTCTTGAGAAACGACATGTGGTGCATCTTATGTTTACAAGTATTCATTTGTAATGTTAGTTGTGACTATTATGGGTATTATAATTCCTCCACATTTATCTTTTTTTTTTATTTTTACTGTTATTGTTTCCAGTTCCCCCGTCCCCACACCCTCTACATACAATGTCTGTTCTTAAATATTTGAACCATTCTCATGTGTTATAACCTCATGTCCTTCAGACAGGCAGTGGTTTTAAGAGGACCGATAACTGAAATTCCTACCTTCTTCAATTTTGCAGATATCAACACAAAATTTGGTCATAGAGTAAATATTACATGTCATACAAAGTTTCCAATCAATAGGTTGATTCAAACTCCTCAAATTATATGAAGTTTGATTTGTTTAGTGAACAATACTGGAAAAGTGCCATGCATCACAATTTTTAATTTTTTAGCATCAAATTTTGACAAGTTATTTCTTTTTTAGTATGTACGACAGTAATAATGTTTAAATTTCTGGTTGGCTAGTTTCTGAAGAAAAGTAAATAGTCTCAATCAAATGCGTGGAGGTTTTTTTCCAACAAATAAAATTCATAAGTTTAATTAAGTGTAAATATGAAAGGCAAGTAAAGTTTTCAATGTGCATATACACTGCACTGTATTCTTTTCCAGTGCTATCTTCTGCCATTTATGGACTATTATCTTCTTTCTTTCTTTCTTTCTTCATGCCTTCGTCTTTTTTTTTTTTTTTTTGCTCTTGTTGTAACTAAGGTCATCCTGTTGTTTGCAAACCATATAAGAGTTAAATACCCATATGGCAGCTCATTAAAATGTCCATACAGCCTTTAATAATGGTGGAACCTGAAATGTTCTGCCATTTATGGACAATAGAAAGTTTGAAGTGACTTTTGAACAATAATTTAGAAATACGATTATTTTAAAGAAAATCACGAAATTTGTCATCTGTTCCCCGTAACATGAGCCCAATTATGTGGGGTGGCTAATATCAATATAAAATATGTACTTGTGAAACATGAGACAACTTACACAAAGGAGGATAGAAACATATAAAAAGGACATTTATAATGACAGCAAGTGCAGACAGACCTCTTGGGGTATAACAAGGCAGACAGTACACAGAGCATTGATATCATTGCATACAAAGATGCAGAGAGTTCTGCATTCATTATCGATCTGTAAATCAGGTCCGAGTAACCAACCCAATGAAGTGGACGAGGAGAAGAAACGAGTGTACAATCCAACTATTTCTTACTACCTTCAAAAATATAAGTGTAAGAGGATATACATTATTGGTCTAATAGTTGGTGCTAGGGAAACTACATATATCTCACTTCAAAAGCACCATTCAGAGGTTGCTTACACATAACAGAACCATGAAGAATGTAGCCCTTGCTGACCCTTAAAGGATCTACCGTACATGCTTGCATATAACTCACACTTTTTTTGCCCAAAAATTAGTGTGAACATTTTCGGTGCGAAAAACCTTATTCCCAAAAAGAAAAAAAGATAAAATTTGCATTATTGAAACAAGACAACTGGCATTATCACTGCTGCCAATCTCCAAGCTACTCCTGCGTGCATCATCCTGACTTCCATCCAATGCATTTGTGATGTCAGTCTTCAAGAAACTATTCACAACAACGTCCGTCGACACCATAACCCATACTCGTATAACCCAATCTTGCAAGAGTTCAACTGACAGCCTTCTTTATTTTGCCTTTTGTCGTCAGCTTATTGTAACTAACAATACCAGATCTTGACTTGTTCTAACCTATCAATTACCAACAAAACAGCTAACGATCATACCCCGTATGGCTGCCTCACTGCATTGCCACATTTGAAAACTCCTTAAATGTTTCATTAGTGGTTTCTAGCGCGTCTTTCTGTTTACGCTAGTAGTGAATATTAAATTCAGTCACAATGAATTCTCAATCGGCTGCTCTATTACCATCTGCATATTTTATCACTTTGAGTTTAAACCCAGACGTATAACTTCTACGTTTCTCCTTAACTTAAATATCAACCTCCATAAGAAAATATTCATACTTGACTGAGAATCAACAATGGAAAGTTAAGACAGAATACCAGTGCTTGTCGACAATGCAACATAAGGGGAACAAATAACATACCGCCGCCAAAACTAACAATAACGTTGCGGGCAAGACGTGTGATGCCCAGTGGGTGAGGGTCTATCTTAAAATTACTATGTTTATCTTTATGTCAGCATCAGAAATTAGCTTGAAATGTGCGAGGATTTTCTTTCCTGCAATTTCACATTTTAAAAATGGGGTGCGAGATATACGGTATGCAATTACAGTAGCAGTATATAGCATGTGGCGCATGCATTTGGCTGCTGTCCTCTCCCCCCTCCATCAGGGTGTGGATCTCCCTCCCTGAACTTGTGGAACCAATGCATGGCAGCATGATCATTCACAGCATCATCCTGAAAGGCTTGATACAAGGACTGTTTTTTGAGTAAAGGCCATTTTTTTTAGTTAACCTAACTATTTATTTTGAAACCCCATTTATTTTTAGGTTTTACATACCTTCCTCTATTTTTCTACATAGTTGCATTGTTTATTTAGGCACTTGTCATACCTTAAAACTAAGTTCTAAAATCCCTCTGCATAAAAGTTTGCCACCTGCTCTTGAGGAAAATCCATTGATAGAGTGGTTATCATGAATCTTCGTTTCAATTGCAGTCACCAAGTCATCTGTGATCACAGACCTGAGCGTTCATCGTCATGAACATTTTCACGGCCACTTTTGAACTCGCGTACCCATTTTCGCACTTTATACCTTCCGTCATTGCATTATCACCATACACCTCACAAAGCTGACAATGAATATCTGCAGCCGACATGTTTCTTGCACTCAAAAAACGTATCACAGATCGTACCTCACACGTAGCAGGCGAATCAATAATCTTGAACATTGTAAAGATGCACAGTTCAGCGTACAGGTTAGCTACACAGCTGCAACTGGTGCCTGCTTGTTCGCAAAGGACGCCGGGAGGTAGCGTGCACGCATGTTGCGGCGTGCGCACTAACTACGGGCTTTTTTTTTTTTTAAACGGCCCTTACTTGAAAAACAGCCCTTGGTTATTCGACAGTGTGATGAGGCTGTGGACAAGGTCACGAGAAAGAGCAACTTCGGCATCTCCATTTCACTGTACCACTGCTTGAGCTATTACTGTGGTATGTGCACAAAGTGCCTGTATTGGGCAAGGTTAATGTCTCCACTCCCACCCCAGCTGCAATTCTGGCGCATATTTCATCAGTTCATTTTCTGCTGGAGAGTTCTGGATGAGCAGACACTCTACAAGCCTCAAATTCTGAAGCGTGCACATTGATATGTAAATTGTGAATCGTGTGGAGAACTTGGTCATGTCGCAATTGCTCTGAGTGTTGTACTGATCCAGTTCAGCACTTGTAGTGTGCTACTACTAGACTTTTAGACTTGTTTCAGTGCACAAACTGTGAAGTAAACTCTATTAGTTCACCTCTACTCAACCATTTGTGGTGCAGTGCAGTGTTGTCAAGCAATTCTACATTCACGTCTAAACTTGTCAGAATCTTACAAAAATGTACTAATGACTATGGAGAGGAGCAAAATTTGTTTTGCAATAATTTCATTCCGACAAAGTTTCATGAAACAAGGTTTGTTGTAATAAATGTCCTAGTGTGCATGAGCTTTATCATCACATAAGTATTACATATAATTCCATTATTTATAAAAAAAAATTGATCTCACAGATGTAAGTTTATTTTGTGGCGTCCACATTTAAAAATCTGTCGAGTGCCATATATATGCAAATACTACCCGCCATCAAATGAGCCACACATCGTAATTTTAGGAAGGATTTTTTTTTTTTTTTTAAGTTGATCTGTAGTTTTCAGCAGCCATGGGAGTCGGTATCACTATATTGCGGTGCACACATGGTTTGTTCTGCTGGCCATCATTAGGATGCAGTTTCAACGGGAGTCAGTATCAATATACTACGGTGCACGCATGGCCAGAGATAAGATTAGCGTCGCTCACGTGCCTATGGGGCCATCCGCTACGTAATCACAAAGCAATGGCTAATATTGCTGATATAGTCACGATTTATCCGTTTAAATAAATGAAACAAGAAACAATGTCAGAAACTGAGGGACATAAATTACTGTAAGAAATATATCGCTGCATTTTCCAGAGGAGCTTCAGGGACAAAATAAAACCACAAGAAATGTACTAATAATTGACAAAGTCCTACTTAATTATTCATTAAAAATATTTTTTTTAACTCTTTATGACCTGATTTTGAACAAGGTATGGCTTCTGCTAATTTTATAAGTAAATAAAAAATAACCATCTCATTCAACTTTGAAGGTGAGGCTTCTGTCAGAGTGATTTTGTTATTTGTTAAGTGATTATGTAATAATTTCGTTTAGCCGTCCCCGCATGTCATCAACACAATCGTAAGCTTCAAACACCCACCCTCACCCCTTTTTATGATTACGTAGTACGTGGACAGAGACCTTACATTGATTCTCGCCATCATAGTAATAATGTGCTTTTCACTGGCCATCATTGAGATGCAGTTTCAGCATCCCCAGGAGTTGGTATCATGAAATTACTGTACAGGCGTTCTCGGAAATGTGGTAAGCATCTTTCTATGTATGTCGCGTGTGGCTGGCAAATGGCACCATCAAAATTCAGAAGGGACGAGTACGGTACCATCTTTGACTCAAATAATGCCCATACCTAAAGTATTCACTTCTGATGTTTGTATTTGTGTATATATAGTATATGATGTAGAATACACGCAAGGAAAGCTTGCCACAGAATCGTGCGCTGATCTTCGGCAATGTTCGGGTGGGCTCTGTAGTGGCAGAACACGCTCGTCCCACTTCACTTCAGTAGATTGCTGGCAGCAGTTCTGAACGGACCTTGTGCCCAGCCAGAGGCTTGGCATGGTGTTCAAGTGAGATCTCAGCGAGTATATTTAATGCCTTGCACAGTAGTTATTACCGGAGCCAGGACACGGTGACCTATACCCTAATTAGCCTATATTGTTTGCTGCTTCCTTGCACTCTACGATTGAATTACAGCTGTAGACCGCATCTCGCAGTGAGCCCCGCAGGGTTGATGATTGCAGTGAGCCCGGTAATCGGCATTCGGGGGACACGCAGGAGCCCCGTAATGAGCATTAAACTACGCGGATTGATATTGGTCTCTGCACATCATTGGGTTTTATACAATTTTCAAAAGAAAAGCTGTTCTTGCGGGTACTCTTAACAAAACATTTCCGACTAAAAACCTTCAAAATTTTTAAAATGCACTACCAAAAATTCTCGGGGTAAATACAAGAAATCCGTATATACCCGAATGTAAGACGAGGTTTTTCCCCACTTTTTGTGTTATAAAAATTTGGGGTCGTCTTATATTCAGGGTAATAAATAAAAATTGTTATTATTATTTGCAAAGTAGTATGTGGTGTTGGCATCTTGTAACTCGCAACAAATCAATGCGTTAATGAAGATTAAAATATGGTTTGTTATGTTTAATTACCATGCATATACGAATAGCGTACATTTTGAGGTTAGGATTTACGAATACACGTCATTTTAAGCGGATAAATTATATGTTCGAAAGCATACGGAAATATGTTTTAAAACAATCTTTACAAGAACAACCAGTCAGTTTTACGAGCAGTAATTGAGTGATCAAGGTATCTTAATTTAATAATGTCTCCCATTCTAGAACAAAGAAATTATAG
Source organism: Meconema thalassinum (assembly GCA_946902985.2). Taxonomy (NCBI): domain Eukaryota; kingdom Metazoa; phylum Arthropoda; class Insecta; order Orthoptera; family Tettigoniidae; genus Meconema; species Meconema thalassinum. The sequence goes on from OX336400.1 coordinate 55,918,025, forward strand.
AGTATGTCTTGGAAAAGCGGGCAGAGGGATTTCCGATAACACGAGACGTTATAAAAATGAAAGCACGACCTTGAGGGCATATATTGTGCAAGTTATGAGTTAGCGAGTATTTTTTTTGAAAAAATCTGCAAGAGGCAGGTGATAACTAGGCCTCGTCTTATATTCGGGTATATACGGTACTTGTGAAAAAAAAAATGTTGTTTAAAGGGGCCTAACATCTAGGGTATTGGCCCCAGTGAAAAGGAGAAATTTGTGGATAAGTTTCAAAAAACAATTGTTGGTAAAGTAAATACATGAGTACTAAAGGGTAAATTCTAGTATAAGACTTTTGAGTTGTTGAAGTGTACTTGTACTTTATTCTCATAAAAGATGTACAAGGTTATTTTTGTATTGATTCAAAGAAAACATTTATTTGGTTACCTCAACATTATATTAATAACATGGATAAACATAACAGTGTAAAATGGGTTGGTCAGATGTAGGTTCGTTCTGTGGTTTCTCCAAGTTCATGATGACAATATCCTGAAATAGAAAATCTTGCATTTCACATTGGGTGATGGCAACTAAACTGCCGTAAAAGAATAATACATGGGAGAAAGAGGAAGAGGCGCAAATAGCTGTAAATTTTCATAATTCAATAGAATGGTTTCTTGTTTTCATAACTTCTTTGCAGTGAAATTCTTGGGTACACCAACAAGTTGGCTAAAATGTAAGTCATCCACAAGTAAAATTGATAGGGAAATAATCGCTGAATGATCTAAGAAGTATTTCCTTAATTTTTTTTTTTTTCACGAGTTGTGAATTTTGACAAGTCTTTACTTAACGACAGAAAATAATTATTGAATAAAAAAGAATTTGCTTGTGCCATAAATTGTGGCCTTCTATGCATGACCTGTTCAAATCTCTTCCATCCTATGTGATGCTTTTATCCATCCCGTTCCACCAGTATGGAAATATAATCCAGGCAGATAATGCCGTGTTATAACAGATATATTTTTGGGCACTAAAAGAAAGAGATTACTGGCAAAAATATTTTCTGTGCCTTAGGAAAATCCTAGAGAAGATATGTATTTTCTTTTGAAATCTCCATTGTATTTTCTATGGTGTACTGTATTTGTATAGTGATTCTTTTGAGATTACGTTAATCACTGGTTAGGAGGTGGAAAGGTGTCCATTGCATGGTGAGAAAGCAGGCAAGTAATCACTGGTTTGTTAATTTACATGTGAAATATGCTGTACTAGGTAGCTCTGTGTAGTGTGTTCAAATTACAATGTGTGTTTCTTGGTGTTCTCTGTTGAGCATAGTAGTTGTCTCACTTGATGGTTCTTCCCTTGACAGGGCAAGGAGTCTTCAGCACAAGCGTAAACACAGTGGTTTCACAAGATAGTTACCTGAGGGGCCTGTTCCACGAATGAACTTGGCAACTTTTCATTTTTCAATTTTCATTTTTCAATTCTTGCAAAGTGCAAAGTCTTTCTGTTCCACCATGATCTATGTATTACTTTTCGATTTCTTTGCAAAGTGAAAAGTCTTTGCGTAGGAATGATCCGAACATGTTTATTCCATAACATGCTATATAATACTCCATGATTTAATGCTTTATTTTTTGTGGTGAACTTGAGGACTTAAGTAACAGTTCTGCCAATAGTTGCTTTGATGTCCCATGCATTGCTGCTATACCGTGCTGGGCACCATTTCCTAACCAATGTAAACATATAAGAAGTTGTTCTTTTTCGGAAAGAGATCGACTTCTTTTTGTTGCAGGTTTCAATGAATGGCCAATGATTTGAAGAATATAGTCATCTTGTATTGGGGTAATACGAAAACACTCGTGAAATTCGGTCGAAGTGAGGTTATGTAAATTCATCCTGTCTTTGTACGTCCTAGTGTTGTATTGTTCATCACTATCCTCACTTGATGATAATGTTACGTGCCACCTCCCTAGTGGCACTTTTGTTAACTGGATTACGGTGGGTAGAAAGCACAACACCAATTACTGCTTAAAGAAATAATTAACTTTATTGTGGCCAGAAAGATACACTACTCAACAGCAAATACAAGCAATTATTACCTTACTCCAGTTTCCTCACGTCGAGAATACTTCCCCTTTCACTTGTCAACAGACCACAGTTAATCCTCTCGCTAATGAGTGCGGCCCCGTACGCTGGCTGGAAATAGCTGCACTAGGTCTGTCACTCACTGTTTTGCAACTCGCCACAATGACCTCTCTCGCACTAGGTAAGCACACTCGCTCAAAACACAGGCAGTCCCCTGTAAGCTCCTCACTCCCTTCGCTGTCAAGAGAATCGGCTTCACTAGGGGTTTCGCAAGTCACCACACTTCTGTCGCTCAGGATAAGCGCTCGCACTCGCTCGTAAAACACAACAGCGACCACTGCTTGACAGGTCGCTCTTATATAGCAGTCCGGTGACTCAATAAATGCTTCTAGATCCATCCAGGGTTCACGGCTTCTCGAGGTTTCCATCGCTGGCTCAGTCACGAATATTCTGGACCATCCCTTTGTCCTAATAGCCCTGTTGCATAAGGCGCACGCAATACACGAGGCAGGGCACAGCCCAGCCCTGGGGCAGTTGTGACTCATGCGGCGAGCGATGACACAAACTCACAACCGTAACAATAATAAAAGCTCCCGTCGTAACATATTTATAACACTAAACGAAATTCTGTGCCAAGAAACTTGTAGAGACTTGTTAATTAACAGCTGAAAAGCGAATAGTCCCTTTGCAAAGATTTCTGAAAACTTTTCACTTCACTCCTTTGCACTTTGCATTTCTGCACCAATGGAGGAACATAACAGGCTTCAAAAGTGAAAAGATTCCTAACTTTTCACTTTTCACTTTGCAAGACAAATCTGAAAAGTGATGGTGGAACAAAATCTGAAGTGAAAAGTTGTAAAGTTCATTTGTGGAACAGGCCCCTCGTCCAGGGAATAAGAAGAATTTCTTTTCCTCTCCAAAAGTTCAACGTAATCAATACTAAATTAGCATTTGATTATGTGGAATGTGCGGTACTTGTAGAGCTCCCCTCAGATCTATTCTTAAATTCAAATTCTGTTGCATTAACCAGAATAATAGTGTTTTCGTTATAAGTTTAGACAGTCAGAGATTTTATCATTTTGTGAAGTAGTACTTTTAATGTACAGTAAATATAACTGGACATCCCCGTTTTATGAGTAACAAGAAAGATGCCGATTCCACTCGGCTGTCCATTCCTAAATGTATCTTATCTGCACGAGTCATGCAAGCAGTTGCAGCAGGCCTGGTGAGTGGTCAATACCTGGCTATTTCAGAACTTCTGAAAGGAAAAGGAAAGAGAGGAGCCTGTTTGTGGCATTACGGTATTATAATTATATATTATTGTTATTATATTGGATTTAATGGTGCTCGGGTACTTGGTATGGCATGAGGGTGTTGCTCACATTCTCCAAGAGGTTGGGAATGCCTGTAGGGTCCAATCCACATTTAAAAGGTAATCTTTTCTCTCAGTCATAAATATATAGTTTTGAAAGTTTGGAAGCTAATATTATACGTAACTAGCGGACCTGTGCGAGAACGCTCGCATAATGGGTTGTGTGTGCCCCATGTGTAGACTACCCGGACGGTTCTAGTGCTATGCGACACAGTTCTACCAGGGGCTATCGTCGTGTTGATTTGTTTAAAAGCACTTTATAAACTAATATATTTCCGTTGGCTTTTCAAGAAATGCAAGATTTTTCCTTTACTATTGAGACGATTTGGAAGATTTTGGTACAAACCACACCTTCTAGCTCCCTCGGGTTTAGGAGCTTGAGTTTTGTGAAACATACAACATAGTGTATTATATACAGGGTCTTTTCTTTTTTTTTTTTTTTTTTTAGGTTGCTCTGAGTATCAGGAGAACATGCACGGAAGGCGATAGCCCGGCCGGGTGGCTCATTTGCCGAGAGATATATTCCCGTCATGACGGCTAAGATGATCTAATGCAGTACGGTAGCGATAACATACGGCTAGGGACAGTGTCATTGCGCCAGCTGTGCCGTGCTCTGAGTGGTGCTGCGGAGCGACCTAAAAGAATGACCCTGTATATAGATGATATGAAATTCATCATATTAAGAAGGTTTCCTTATTGAAGTTAAATTCACCTTGGTCAATACACTAAGGTATGAGCTAAAATTATAGTGTGGCTAAAGAAAATTAGATGGAGATATAACCGTATATTCAGGGTCCTTCTTATTAGTCTAACAACAGAACAGTGCAGCAATATATCTCTTGGCAATGCGTCACCGGGTTGCGCATGTAGTTTGCTGGTGTGCTGCTATGTTGGTAGATGGATAAAAATGTTCCTGTATAATATTATTTAATTCTTGTAAAATATTTGTCAATACAGATCTACCAAGGAACATGGATTCATGTCATTATATTATATACTGGTGCAGAGAACCAACCTTCCCGTTTCTCACAGCGGAACTGTTTATGGCTATATTTTGAGCATAGGTAACGTGCTGCTACTACAGTATGAAGGACTAACGGTAACACGGGCCACCACGTCAGACAACCACTGTGGTCTCTTTCCAGTGTAAAAATAAAAGTTGTGGTTCTTCTGTTTACTATACAAACTTGACTTCGCTCAACTCTCGATTGTCTGTGTTGTAGCTTAACCAGATCATTGTCAAACGACTGTTGATGTTAACTACTGCATGTTGTATATTTTTTTTTTTGTTTGTTTGTAATTTTAGTTAACATTGTTCATCAATCCTAAGAAAGATAAAGACAAACTGTTAGTTATTTCACTTGATTTATTCCTGTACCAAGCTTCACCTTATATGCATTAGGCAAGAGGAGTCTTGCATAGCATGGCACTATCAGTACAGTCAGCTGAGGAGAACAACTGAAGCACTAAACATCTTGTACACAAGTCCACAAGGAAATTCATTACATTATACTATTCTTGTAAATATTTGTTGGTTGCAGAATTTTCATAGTCTTGACATTATTTACAGATTCAAAAGCAGTCATCCAAGCCATCTCGTCAAATTATAAGCCCCAAAATAAAGAACTGAAAGATTTTTTTTAATGATAAAAACCCTTCAAAGACTCCACCAACAGATCTCATTTCAGTGGATCCCTTCTCATGTTGGAATAGCAGGAAATGAAGAGGCAGACAGATTAGCAAAAAAGGTACCACACTACAACAACCTGTCAGACTGATTTTACGTCCGCAAAATGGATCTTGAAAAATACCATCAAAAACAGGTATGAAGAAATGGCAAAGAAAACAGCAGAAACCAAATTATGGAAGGACATTGATGCTAAATGGGATCAATATAAATTAACACCAAGAAGAGCTGCTGTAGCCTTCTTCAGACTTAACACTGGCCACGACTGCCTTGCAGCTCATCTGAAACGAATCAACATCCTGAGATCTGAAGAATGCACACTTTGTCACGAACCTGGAAGTAAAATGTATAAGGGGCACCTGCTACATTGCAACAAACTTGATGTGACTGCTATAACTGCAGGAAACCTCACAAAACTCTATTGGAATGCAAGAAAGCTGATGGATTGGAATCTGGGCTAGCCATAGGAAACAACAACAACAACATTATTCAAACTTTTTTTTTTTTTACTCAAAAATATTCCTGTTATTAATATACTGCGACCACCTTACTACTCTCTTGGAGTGTGTGGTCCTGGCCGATCTGCGAAGAATTCTGAAACTGCCAAACTACCTCTCCCTCGTTCTACGTGATGACCTCGTCATCCGGTTCATGAGGGAGAGTGGCTACTTTTAAAATTTTTAATGTAGTTTAAGACTTTAAGTATAGCTTTAGTCTGTTTTTATTGTGTTCATATCTATTTTTATTGTTCAAAATGCCGTATTTGTTTTATTGTTTTTATCTTCCCCTTTTTGACTCCTTTTATCCAATAAGGCATAATTGTTGGGGCTCACTGTCTGTTTTATACAAACCAAATTTCGTTTTCATCCCTGGCATTGGGCCGTTTTATCTTCATTTCATAACATTTCATTTCGGGCCAATGATCTAGATGTTAGGCCCCTTAAAACAAGAATTATCATCATCAAATTGTCCATTATAATCTTATTTGCAGTTGCCCTTTTTTAAGAAGTGACTTGATTTTGCTTTTGCTACTTAATTCCTTTCGTTTTCTTGCTATAGCCGGTACAGGCAATAGCATGTTCAGTAGCATTTGTATCATATCTTCTCTTCATCGCAAAACTTAATAACACACAGAGCTTGTTCTTGAATAACTTGGTTTCTTTACGCTCTATCACTAGCACATTAAACGCTAGTTGATCCAGCTGTTAACTGAACTGAACCAGACTGTACAGTATTTCTGTACAGTGCGCTTACATCACCTCGCTAACTTGCGTTCTTTCCACAAATCTTGGTTGGGTAATATGTATTCTTTGTCAGACAGATAACCCACATCATCATCATCAATTTCCGTTTTACAGCCTAAGCCGGGTCTGAGCAAATTTGACACCCCTCCACTTGACCCACATATGACAATGTAATAAATAACTGGCAGGTTGTCAAAATATGAAACAAAAACAAAAAAGATATCAAACATGGAAGATACAATAATTATTAATAATAAATTTTATTTCAGCCAATGGCCATAATAATAGGAATACCATACTAGCTCATTCGGTACAAAATTTTGTAAGAGACATCTGACGTTCCCTGCATGTTAATACATGATATCTCTCACATAATCTCTTACATAAAATACACACGCAGTTTAAGTTTGACTGGTGATACTTCTTTTCTGTGCAAACTTTATAGTGAAAACCGTGCACTGCCATTCGTGTGATCATATGACGGAGTTCATAATTTGAGTTCATCCACTCACAAGTCGTCATGGCATCTGTACAGTAGAAGTCACTCCAAATATATTTCCTCTTGTCACGAAGTTCACTCAGTAATGCATCATATTATGCTCCAGTGGCGGGCAGCATCCATTGATTTCTTAAATCTTCGATATAAAATTGCTCTTTGGCCAATACGTATACAAGGCGAGAGATTGTGTATTTCGAAACATTGAGTAACTTTCTTAAGTATACTGCTTTCACTCTTTCCATTTTCATCAGGTCATTCTTTGTCAGGTGTCCATATATTTTCCAATGCATATGCAACTATGGGAGTAATTTTGAGCTTAAATAACGCCATACAATCAACATCCATAAGGATCCTGTAACGAATATTACTTCTAGAATTCAATCCAAACAGTTCAAGAAATGTTAAGAAATTTATTTACAGAAAATAAGAACTACCCAAATAGAAAACTAAACGCACAAAAATATATTTGCAAAACACATAAATGGAAAGAAAAGAGACATCCAAGACATCCTACGGTTGTACAAAATAGAAAATAAAAACTTTCAAAATACATTCAAGGCACCCATGAGAGTGACGAAAATGAAGAGCAACGTGGAGGCAGCTATGACAACATTGGAAATAATAATGCAGTGTTGAGAGAAGTATTAGTAGTAAATGACACTAGGTTCGAGCCCTGCCCGCTGTATCTCGAAAGTCCAGGTCCTAAGAATGCACCACCGTCTAATGAACCAAAACTGCTAATTGGAAATAACACACTGAGCTTGGTCATGAATAACTTTGTTTCTTTAAGCTCAAACTAAAAACCATGACAAATGTAAAAAACGCTGTATAGAAATATTTGTCTAAACCAGTGTTTTTGAATGTTCCAGTCATGGTCATTGATATATATATACATACAAACTGTTCTTCTGTATGAAACAAATCTTTCTTCCCTTTTTTTTCCCAAGAAATAAATACCAATACATTTTTGTCAATATTTTGTATTAGACACTTTTTATATATATATATATATTTTGAGTAAGTGAAAAAATGAAAATCCACAGCCTGCTTCCAGTCTCCAGGAGAAAAATATTGTTGCATTTGGTAAATTTTAGAAGAGAGAGAAACTCATCCCTGCTTCTATATTACCAAACAGAATAGATAATCCTCCTGAAAAGTAGTAGTCTAGTAATCTTCTGTCTGCAGAAAGAGTTGAGTTTTTTAAAAAGCTTCTGAATTAACTGTTATTTTGAATACAATGGATAATCGAGAGTTGACCGTATACTAGGTGTATATTTAGATTTTTAATAACTCGTATCACTGCCATCAAATTGATAATGATTGTAATAATAAAATGAATTGTGGATGTTGTTGCTCATCATGTTTTTGAAACATATTGTTAATATATTGGGTGTAATTTAAATAATGTTCCTCCATTCAACTGGTGATAGAAGACACCATTCTGAAAAATTATCTGTGGTAATATCTTGAGACAATCGGGAGCTGGAGTTATGTTTATTGTGACTGTTTAGGGAATAACGACAACTTAAATAAGGAATAGAAGTGAATACATACAAAATCAAATATATGGAAGTTATGTCATGTCGCAGAAAAGAAACTTTCAGAACTGAAATGCATTATTGAAGAACTGAAGTGTAATGACACCAAAGAAGATAAAAAAGATGTTTCAGTGCTCTTCTGATTTATTTAATTGATCGTGTCAGAAATCATATAGGCTACTATACTAGGGCCCAGCAACATGTCTATTGCAATTTACTGGTCTTTGCCCAATCAAATTAGATGGAGTAATTATTCTCCCTTTATCAGTGAAGGTGTGTTTTATATATAGTTACCCCGCCTAATCTAATCGGGCAAAAGCGCGACCAACTGAAAGGCATAAATTGATAGTATCTACTGGTAGATCGCCAGCATAGATTAAGTAGATCACAAACTTGATTTACTGAAACAGTAATAGAGTTATTCATGAATTGTATCTGAATCGCCTGTGCCGCCAAATTCTGATAATCAACCCCTGGCACTATCCAGCCCATGACGGGCTAAGGCCGACCAAGCGACCGCTGCCCAGCCATTTGGCCTGCAGATATTGGGGTGACGCGTGATCAGCGCGTCGGGTCCCCTCGGCCGTTAATCTTGGTATTCGTGATCGGGGCGCTGTCTCACTGTCAAACAGCTACTCAATTGTCCTGATAATGGGGAAATTATATTTCACATTTTGACAGACGAGCAGTGGTGTAACGGGTTTGCTAGTGGAAGGGGGGATGAGGTTTCGGACATAATGACATATAATCAATGAATGCAAATGTACGATCCTCAAGTTTCAAAACCTCCTATCTATATTTTTTTCGTGTTTGATTTCATATGAAAATATAAACTTTTCCAATTTTTCTGCCTATTCAACACCTTTATTCCTATCACTTTTATGGGTACATGCTTCGGAATCCAACCGACTCCTCCTTCAGCCCACACTACTTTTGATTAGGACACATCATGAATATATAAACATCATATTCCTCATCAAATACCAAAAATAAAAAACACTTGATAAAATTAAATTCACTTAAAAACTGTTTAAAAACATGCATGCAAGGTTTTCAAGTTATTCCGGCACTTCATTAAACAAACTTCTGCCCTCTTCGAATGAATGTCCATTGGCATTCATAGTACTGTTGGTTGCACAATATTGAGTAACATTTAAATTTAAAATAAAAAAATGTTGTTGATGATAACCGCATACATGCAAAGCACTTCAATTACACGAGTACTTGCTTGTACAAGTTTCTGTCCTGTTGTGACATGCATGCATGTTGTTGTTTTAAAATTTGTAAACAGTTTTTAAGTGAATTTATTGTATCAAGTGTTTTTTTTTTTGTATTTGATGAGGAATATGATGTTTATATATTCATGATGTGTCCTAATCATAAGAAGTGTGGGCTGAAGAAGGAGTCGGTTGGATTCCGAAACATGTACCCATAAAAGCGATAGGAATAAAGGTGTTGAATAGGCGGAAAAATTGGAAAAGTTTAGATTTTCATATCAACTGTCAACACGGAACCTAAAATGAATACTTCCTTTGATTTCATAAGCGTTTGATATGTTGTATCAGCGGCTTTTAGTCCGGGCGTCACACTGTTCTTGAGCCAAGCATGTCAAGGATGGGTTTTGCTTGCAGACCCCTGTATATAATATATATATTAATTAATTAGTTCCAAACTTAAGTTTAACTTAAAACAGCTAAAGAACTTGACACGATCCACAACACTCTGATACTAACCGAGTGGCAACTGACAAGTGGTGTATTTTTCTAAAGGAATGAGGAAAGATGGAGCCACACCCAACTCACTGTCACCCCTCTGGTTAACTGAACAACTGACCATTTTGCTCATTCAGTAAGTGTTAAGTTAGGCCAATGCTAAAGGGGCAGATGACCTTGTAGTTCTGTCCCTTTAAACAATGACTAACTAGGGTAATGCTAAAAAATTTACAGAAGTGAAAATAAATACTTGCAAATTATTAAGTATAAGCTTACATAATCCAATCATTCGTCAACAATCCGATTGGTTTTATTAAAAATTAGAACAGCAAATTTCATATTTTTATTTACATGTAGCTTAGAAACCTGTACCCAATCCAAGAGAAATACCAGCAAACTACAGGCGGTGGAGATGAAGTTTTTAAGATCTATGATTCAAAAGACGAGGAGGGACAAAATAAAAATAATGAGAAACTCCATCTTGTTCAAGTAGAACAATCTCTTAATGAGATCTGTGTTGAAGCCAGGCTGAAATGGTTCGGTCATCTCAAAAGAATAGACGCACAAAGAACAGCGAGTGTGGTTTGAGAAAGAACTGAAAGACAAGAGGTCGACCGAGGAAAAGATGGATCGACCAGGTTAGAAATGATCTTGCAGGGAGAGGTCTGGATGTGGAGCGGATCATAGAGGAAGAAATATTCTTAGAGAGAATGAAATGGAGAGCGCTCATTCACCGCACCCGGGAAACTGGAGCCGGTTCATGGTGATGATGATTATTCGGCTCTGGGGGGGATTGATCACCCCCCCTATAGTTACGCCACTGTAGTGAAGCCTCGCTCTGATACTTACAGGTAAACATTCCATTCAGAATATCAGGTGTACAGTCTGTATCATTTCCAGCTAAGAACACATACATGTGAGAACTTAGAAGCAGGAACCAGAAAATGGTAGCGTATAAATGAGAGAACTAATGAAAATCCACAGCCTGCTTCCAGTCTCCGACCGGGTCAGGAATGGAATGAATGAAGCCCCCATCTAGCGGCGAGGATATGAACTGTGCCGGCTGCCGAGGCCTGACGCACTCCTCTGGGGCAATGATTAAATGAATGACAAATGAAATGATAGTGGAGAGTGTTGCTGGAATGAAATTTTGACAGGGAAACCCGGAGAAAAACCTGTCTGCCTCCGTTTTGTCCAGCACAGATCTCACATGGAGTGACCGGGATTTGAACCACGGACCCAGCGGTGAGAGGCCGGCGTGCTGCCGCCTAAGCCACGGAGGCTGCCAAATGAGAGAACTAATAACTAAGTTAAATTATTATGGAGAGTGCTTGGTGCCATGAAAATACGACATAAGTGTGGACAACTTATAAGTTAGATCCAACTGTATTATTATTTTGTAAGATTCATATCCCAAAGTCGGACAACCGCAAAATTTGCCCCCTTTGGGCCTATCTGCTTCTTCTGTGACCCATGTCGCATTGGGAGGAAACGTGGTGCGCCAGCCCTCTGCCCAACAGAGAGCCATCAAGGAGACAAAGGTGAGGAAGTCTTCCTTCCGATCTCGGCGGTGTGATAGTCTGTCGACTTCGAATCAGCCCTGGGATTGCTACGCACTCCTGCCTGCTAAAGAGAGAAGCCACCACGTGTACTTGCGGCACCCACACACAGAGTGTGTGGACCTGGCCGATCTGCAAAGGACACTCAAACTGCCAGACACCCGCTCCCTTGTTCTACGTCAGCAGACCTCGTCATCCGGTTCATGAGGGAAAGTGGTTACTTTTTCAAGTTTTAATGTACCGGTAGTTTAAGACTTTCAGTTTTAGTCTGTTTTATGTATTTATTGTGATCATATTTTTTATTGTTCAATATGCCTTGTTATATTGTTTTTATCATCCCCGTCTTAACTCCTTTTATCCAAATAAGGCATACTAGTTGGGGCAAACCATTTTAGTTTTCATCTCGGGCAGTGGGCTGTTTTTATCTTCATTTCATTAGGGGCTGATAACCTAGATGTTAGGCCCCTTTAAACAAGAATTATCATCTTCTGTGACCAGTTGAATGGAAGTACTCTATTTCATGTAAATGTAGTCGAAATGGAGAGGTGTGCATGTAGTTCACTACTATGTGGAATGTTATATTAATTTGTTTAAAAAATCAGAATTGTAAAGTGATAATACATTGGGGTTGTACTTCATTCTTTAAAATAGATGTAATTATTGAAGCTACTGTGTTACCGTATTTTTTCTTGTTTCAACCCTTGCAAGTCAAATTCCTAATCCTCTCCCATATATGGGAGAACCAGCAGTTCAGCATGTTACCAACTACACCACCGAAGCCACTATCTGGGAGGTAAGCACGAAGATACTTAGGTAGGCCTATTGTTTCAATATTTATCTAACACTGCCAACTTCATTTAGCTGCATTAGCTTGGATCTAACACTTTTCAGAAACAACCAATATTCTTGATGGGGAAAACATGTACAGCATAAGTACAGACAGTGGTTTAGTTGGACCGGAACGGGCCGGAACACCGTTCCGGAAAATATCTTCCCGCTTTAGAATGATGTAACAATTTTACATTCAGTAAGAAAATCGTTTATAATCTATACATAGCGCCGAAACGTCACGGGTGTACTCTAGCGGACTAATATCGAACCTTACGGTTTTATGTTCATAAAATACGGTCGCTTTTACACTCCTGGGTGTTTTTATGGTTCTCTAAGGTTGGCTACACTGCTATTTGATACGGAGAGCGGGAAGTGAGCACAACTTTCTTCCGCTCATTATGTTTGTGTGAATCCAAGTTTTATTTTATGTTTTGCTCGATGTGTTGCTGTGAAGCAGATATTACGGAATCTCTCTGCAGTTAATGAACATCAGTAGCCCCGTAGTACCTTTCAAGTTTTCCAGTGACTGTGAAAGTGAGTTGTGAGTCACAACTTGTGACAATGAGTTTACTTAAGTGGCTGGGTTCAAAAAAACGTGCTGGGGATGAAGATGAAGAATCAAAGAATACTAAAAAGGTGTGTGATGGCTCAAGTAAAAACGAAACTGAATGGAGTTCCGAGAACATTAGTTTCATTAAAGAAGTGAGTATAGAGATAGACCCTGGGTTAAATGTTGCTGAAACGTGTGATGCAGATTCAAAGGAGAATCTAGGTTATGGTTCTACACCTTCTACCATCGACTGTGAAATTCAAGGACCCACCTACCGAAAACAAGATTTTCCAGACTGTTGGAACGAGTCTCAGTACCATTATTTTTTGTCAGAGAACGAGTGGTTATTTGCAGGAAATAAAAATTTAGGCTGCAATATATGTAAAGAGGAAAGTCAATTAGGATTAGGAGTTTCTAAAGGGGCTGGACTTAAGCTAATGAAAGTATGGGTTGAATGCAAGGTTCATCCCAATGGAAATAATATTAATCAACAACAAACAAGCCTTAGGAAAAAAATATTTGAGCACAAAAATTCAGAATCTCACTAAAAAGCTATTTTACAAAAATCAGAATCCAATAAAAAGATATTTGAAAGTTGCTTCGACACTATGAATGTCAAACACCTAGAAACCACCGTTCGAGTATTTCGAACAGCATACTCAATTGCGAAAAGAAATAGACCCTTCGTAGACCTACAGGCTTATGTTGAACTTCAACAATTAAATGGTTTAGATGTGGGACAAGTTCTTCATACAAATTTTAGTTGTGCTAATATTATTGAACACATTTCACAGGAAATGAGAAATAAAATAGCAAAATCTATAACAGAAAATCAGAGGAAAATCAGTATTATGATTGACGAATCAACAAGAGTTAGTGTAAAATCTGTGTTAGTATTATGTTTGAGATGTGCTCTTTCAGATAACTCTGAAGTTGTTTCCTTTTTCTGGGACTTGATAGAACTTGAATCAACTACAGCAGATGTTATTACTCGAGAGATATTGAAGAATCTTTCTTCATGTGGGATGAATGAAAACTTTCTGGAAGAACATTTAGTTGGTCTAGCATGTGATGGGGCATCACATGCTAGACCAACTAAATGTTGGGTAATGTTAGGTAGAAAAAATGGAGTTGGAGCACAGTTTTTAAAGTTATTTCCAGATATAGTAATCTGGCACTGTTTAAACCATCGCTTGGAATTGGCCGTTTCTGATACAAGGAATGAAGTTACGGGTGTTAACCATTTCCATTCTTTCTTTGACAAATTGTATTCTTTATACAGCATGTCTCCCAAAAATCAAAGGGAACTCAACATTTGTGCTGCTTCACTGGAACAAAGAGTTCAGAAGATTGGGAAAATATTTACAATAAGATGGGTAGTTTCAAGCCAGAGAACTGTAAAAGCTGTCTGGGAAAACTACAGTGCTCTAGTAAAACATTTTAGTGAGGCCAAAAATGACCACCTGAGAGACTCCAAAGAAAGGGAAAAATTCCAAGGTCTAGAAAATATGTTAACTTGTGTAGAATTTCTAGAAAATATTGCAATTATGTATGATGCTCTTGTTGAGTTAGCTGATTTGTCATTAGAGTTGCAGAAAAGAGAGACAAGTCTGACAGAAGCTCAAAATGCAATCAAGCGCACTATAAAAGTGTTTGAATCTATGTGTAACTCAGCTTCTGGAGAATACTACAGAACAGTTCTTAAAGCAGCAGAAAACAAAAAGTTTAGAAACATAGGATTACATGATTCTAAAAAAGTTGTAAAAATTGACAGAAAGCAGTCTTGTGAACAATTTAAATAACAGGCTTATGGAAAATGTGTCCACATCATCTCATCTTGGTTCCAGCTCTAGTCAGCAGAGACATGAGAGAATGACAAAAGTTATCAGTGATTCAAAGGTACTATACAAAAATAATTGGCCCTCCACTTCTACTTTGGATATCTGCTATGGTGATGAGTGTGTCGGCAACCCTCGTGACTTTTTCCACATGTCAGACAAGAGGAGGTACATTAATGCTTTTAGAAAGTATGTCGAGACCAAGGAAATTCCAATGGAGCTGATGCCTTTAATCAAGACTGTACAGACCATTCCCATCTCTTCAGCAGAAGCTGAAAGAGCTTTCAGTACCATGAATGAGATCCACACCGAAAAGAGAAATAGGCTGCTGGTTGAAAGATCAAGCGGACTTGTTTTCATAAGCAGCATAGGACCTCCTGTGCATTTATTTAACCCACAACCATATGTCAAGTCATGGCTACGAAAGGGGAGACGTTCAGCTGATGAAAGAACTTGTCGGAAACACGAAGCCGCTGATTTTGACACCCAATACGAGTCCATTTAGAAATTGCTGAATTAATAAGGTGAGTTCCTGTAAATATTTTTTTTCCAACTAAATCACTGAGTACAGATAGGGAAAAACTTACATGATCCCTCCCAAATAATCATTTAATAATTAATGTTCCTCATGATACTGGTAGTATACTAAACAAAACAACACCAATATTAGAAAAGGTAAGAAAATCATATATTATCATTCACCGCTAACTTAAGTTACAATCAGGTTCCTGTCTCATAGCTGCTTCAGTGGCATAATTGGTAAGTTAGCATGCTGAACTGCTGTTCCCAAGATAGCGGATTCAAACCCGGCCGAAGTCGTCGGATTTTTAAGAGCGTTAAAATTCTTCGGAGGGAAAGTAAAGCCGGCGGTCCCATGTCATAGATTTATGGCATGTAAAAGATCCTTCAACAGACTAAACTTGTGAGAAGCTTAATTTCTAGGTTAGATTTTGTTGGAACCACTGCCGGCTGGATCGCAACACTCCTCATACAGTTAAATATCCGACAATCAGAAGTCTTAAAATACGGCATATGCTGTAGTCCAGGAGGTTTAAGAAATACGCCTCCTGGTTGCTTTAAACTGCCTGCCCATTCGACACTCACAGGCGTACAAGATATATGCATTAATTCGCCGCTAGATGCAGCACCAAGGCACTGAGATTGCCGCGGCTTTTTAAAGGGGAAGATACATGAAACGAAGTATTGTTATGTTTGGAGGCTTAATATCGAGATTGACGGACGTGAAAACATACGCTAAGTTAGTTCATTTGTTATTCTAACATCTAAAGGTATTCAGACACATACTTACGGGCAAATTTTCAGTATAAAGGAAAGCAAAAATACATGTGGTGGAGGCGATTGTTTTTAAGGGGCGAAATATCTAGCTCATTTTCCCGTAATTATGCAGACGATAATATAACTACTTCTAACTGACTTAAATCTAACTTACATACTTGGCGAGATGAAAAGAAAAGAATAAGGACAATAAAAGACAGGGAAAAGAAATGCCTCCGGCCCCCGAAAAATGGGATGATGATTTATTTAGGGGCTTTGCGACATCTTGGTCATGTAGCCCCATGTACTTGGGTGTGAGGTGAATTTGTCTGATATCCCGTCTTATTGTGATGGCTGTATTATACATTTTTACAGATTTTTTGGACAGAATGTTTATTTTTTTACTTATTTATTTACTTACAAATTTATTTATTTATTTTCTTATTTCTTTATTTATTTATTTACGTATTTATTTACTTATTTGTTTATTTACTTACATGTTTATTTATTTAATTATGTATTTTCTTATTTATTTAATTATGTATTTTCTTATTTATTTGCTTATTTATTTACTTACTTATTTGTTTATTTACTTACATATTTATGTATTTAATTATTTATTGTCTTATTTATTTGTTTACTTATTTATTTATTCACGTATATATGTATTTACTCATTTACTTACATATGTATTTATTTAATTATTTATTTACTTATTTTTTATTTACTTCTTCATTTACTTACGTATTTATCTATTTAATTATTTATTAACTTATTTATTTTCTTATCTATTGATTTACTTATTTATTTACTTATTTATTTACTTATTTATTTGCTTTTTTATTTACTTACATATTTATTTACTTATTTACTTACACATTTATTTATTTAATTATTTATTTTCTTATTTATTTTTTACTTATTTATTTAATTATTTATTTTCTAATTTATTTCTTTAATTATTTGCTTACTTATTTATTTGCTTATTTATTTTCTTATTTATTTGTTTAATTATTTATTTACTTATTTATTTGCTTATTTATTCACTTATTTATTTACATATTTACTTACACATTTATTTATTTAATTATTTATTTTATTATTTATTTGTTTACTTATTTATTTAATTATTTATTTTCTTATTTATTTGTTTACTTATTTATTTACTTATTTACTTGCTTATTTAATCACGTATTTATTTAATTATTTACTTACACATTTATTTATTTAATTATTTATTTTCTTATTTATTTGTTTACTTATTTATTGCTTATTTATTCACTTATTTATATACTTACATATTTCTTAAATTACATATTTACCTACTTACATATTTATTTACTTACATCTTTATTGTCTCACGTATCATTCATTCAAGTACCGGTATGTATTTATTTATTTATTTGTTTATTTGCTTCCCCTTCGTCACCTTCTCTGGAAATTGCACGTAACCACATCCCACTCAGTGAATTGTCCGATGGTATCTCATGAAATGAGATTCCCCGGTATTCTAACTTGCCCTGTTCTGATTTACAAAAGGGCACGCAGCAGTACAGCATTATAAAATCATTCAGAATACATTCCAAACACAACTGCTCATTAACATCAATACAAAACTTATGTCTGCCACAGTGCCTTGGTGCTGCTTCCTAGCGTCTTTATTTGGAAACGAGGTTGTACGCTCAAACCAATGCTGTAATCGTCGAATGGGCAGGCAGTTTAAAGCAACCAGGAGTGTTGCGATCCAGCCGGCAGTGGTTGGAACGCTCTATCAAAGTTCCAACATTCGCCACTAGGCAACATTGACATCTGGTAGCGTAGTGAAAGTTAGAACTAATTGAATGGAACTTGTAGTTCACCCTATGGGTGTCCGATAGAAGCAGCTACAGCCTCTGGCGAGCCGAACATGTCCTCGGACACTCCCGGCACTAAAAGCCATACGAAAAACAAATTCTGTCCCATGCACTGGTAATGTCACAAGCACACAATTTGTTAGCCTACTGCTCAAAATGTCAGAGTTATTATTGGATTAGAAATGACAGTCTAGGGAAACAGTAAAAATAAATAAAAGAGCAAATTCCTGTGAGAAGCTTTATTTGATATCTAAACAAGAAGTTCCGTGAAGAACTATACAGCCTACTTTTCATGCCAATGATTATTCTACAGTATATGAACCTATCTAGAATAATGGCAAAATTAAGTTGGTAATATCGAAATATCAAATTAGTTCAAAATATACCTGGTATAATGTAGCCTAATAGAGCACTACAGTTGGCAGCCCTGGTGACTGAATATATTCTTAGTTCCATCTCTTAAGGTACAGAATACAAAATTAGGTTGAAGTCCAATGGACGTTACATGCAGTTAGCCACTGGATCTATCAGCACGCGTAAAAGCATGTTGCCAACAATACCATGCGTGTGCTGGTCAGAAATAATCTGAAATATTATGATATCTTGTGCCAATTTTGGATGAAATCCATTTGTTAGTACAGAAGTTACATGTATTTTAAAATTGGACATATCAGCAGGCATAGAATCATGTTGGCAGCACTGCCTTGTATTATTACTCCAAATTAATCTACAATGTCAGGTGCTATACGTGTGCAAAGTATAGAGCTGTTGGCTTGCATACTTTCTGATATATTGATATTATGGTAAAAAAATATAGACAGCATTTATTAATAGTTGGCAGCCCTGATTGATCTTAACAATACTTACAGTCATTCTGTTATGGTACACATAGCACATACGAAATTTGGTTGTAATCCAACTGATAGTATAGAAGTTACATGTATTTAAAAATTGGTACTATCAGCAGGCTTATAATCATGTTGGTAGAACTGACGTATTGACTAGGCGGAACCATAAAAACTTTGTTTATTATTACATTCTGTCAATACGGAAAAATGTGCGACTTTAAAAGTCAAAAAGTATATAAGTTACTCCAAATTAAACTAAAATGTCAGAATATACGTGTGCATAGTTTAAAGCTGTTGGCTTGCATACTTTCCGATATATTGGTATTTGGATTTAAAAAAATAGAGAGAGCAATTATTAACAGTTGGCAGCCCTGGTGGCTCTTAAGAATACGCTCAATCATATCTGTTTATGTGCATATATTACATACAAAATTTGGTTGAAATCCAATTGATAGTGTAGAAGTTATATGCATTTAAACATTGGACCTATCAGAAGGCTTAAAATTATTTTGGCAACACTGTCATTATTGGCCTCCTGGAAATTAAACTGAAATAGTATTATCTGCATGTGTACCAATTTTGGAATAGCTCCCATGCATACCTTGCGAGATATCCAAACATGGAGCTCAAATATCTAGTGCGTTTTTTCAGCAGTTGGTAGCACTGACATCATTTTCAAATATGGTCGTGAGATATTCCGGTGCACATCTTTACTTATACTAAATTTGGTTTTGATTGCTGCAGCCGTTTAGGAGTTGATAGGGGGGACACACACACAGCCAGTCAGACACACAGACACACATTTTCCCGGATCGATCTCATAAGTCTACTTTTTCCTCATTTTTGCAAATTGTGAAAAGTAGGCTAAAAATCGGTACTGACCAACAAGGCATAAGGTTATGTTCAGCTTTACTAATCCATAATTTGGAAGGGGAAAAAAGCCGAATATCTCCACAGGCTTTTTACCGTGGATGCATAATTTAACTTGTCACAATAGAGTATGTAAGTTGGTAATCTTGTTTGTTAGCCAACGACACAATGCAACAAAAAATGTCAATTGTATATACAGTATTTGACTATATTGACTTATGTTATGACTGCATAATTTTGAAATTTTTTAAGCACCTAATTTGGCTAATCTCTGTCTTCACATTGGCAGGTGAGGAGTGCAATATAGAATTTGTCAAGGAAATTATTTTTTTACGAGAGGGTTTCCTTTCACCACAGGACATGAAATACACAGAACAATAAAAGGCAAAACTATTGGCCTGGATAAAGATTATTGATGCGTGACTTCCCCCACTGTGCGTGACAAAAACCAGGGGTGTTATCTATTAGCTAATGCGGCCCGCAGGGCCGCGCTATCAATCCACCATTGGTCTAGGCAAAACCATTGTGAAACCCTCTTGTGAAGTGTTACCGCTTATAATAAGCCCCATTATATTCTCAACTCCTGCTCTCGTGTAGTGTCCGTTGCCCGTTTCAAAAGTGCGTTATTTTTCTTAGTAGCGCTCTGAAAATGGTTTGTACTTACTGTGCCACGTTATTAAAGCCAACTGCCATTAGCAAACACCACATTCACACTTTCAAAATAAGGAAATTGTCAACATTAACTTTCAAGTAATAAACTTATCAAAAATCACGTCGCCATGTTTGCTGCCAACTTCACTTCCTCGGCGACTCTCTGAACGAAATTATTGGTGAAAATTACTGAGGCAAAACCATTGGCCTGGATAAAGATAATTGATGCTGAGGACAGGGGCTGACACGATAGCAAAGATGGGTTACATGTTGGAAGTCGCCGGTAATAGACCAAAAGGACGACCAAAACAGCGATGTGCGTCAATCTCCAGCATGACATGGCCCAGGAAAGAACTAAATGGAGACATCGAATCCAGTGGACCCTGCCACCAGGCGGGACAAACGCTGAAGAAAAAAGAAGATGCGTGTCTACCCCCACTGTGTGTGACAAAAACCAGGGGTGTTTATATTAGCCTAATGCGGCCCGCGCTACCTAAACTTTATTGGTCTAGGCGAAAACCATTGGGCTGGATGAAAATATTGGTCTAGAAGCAATAATGTTGGCACCCTGAAAAAATTCAGGAACACCCTCTAGCGATAAAATATTCAACTCCTGTATATTTGTAACATTGGCCATTTCAATTGAAAATTTTTCGGATTTCAATGGCGGCGGGCAACTGACACTACACGAGTTCCTCAACTCCTTGACAACATTTACGTTCTCTCCCCTCCATCCAGCAACCCTGTCGATGCCATCTGCCTCCAGGACAGGATCTACACCAAGACTGAAGAAATGGGAGACCTCCCTTGTAGAATTGCTGCAATATGCATAGGAAGAAAAAAAAAGTGTAATATGAAGAGTCAATAAAATAGAGAAATAAAATCTAATTTCAAAATCATATCTGTACAGTTTACATTAATTTAATGTGTTCCTACCTTTTATTCCTGAAAGTATGTATAAACAGTAAAAATTGCAACATTATAGACTTGACTCCATGTGGTACATCACAATTTTGTATAATATGCCTGTCTGTTTTCATACAACAGGATGAGCAAGATATTGTTCCAGTGCTACTGCATGATTTAGGCGCATGGCGGAGAGGTAATGTTTTCGCCTGCTGTTCTCAAGGTTGCAGGATTGAATCCTGGCTCAGTCAGTTGGTAATTGAGGGTGCATAAATGAGAGGGAGTCATATCACAGATTTACTGGCATGTTAAAGATACCCTTTTGGGTGGAAATTCTGGCACCTGGCGTCTGGTAGGTTTTTGCTGAGGATTAACACTACCTAAGGGATGATGATATGAAAAAAAAAGGGATGAGTTTTTGCGTGGAGACAAGTATTGGTAGATAGGATGAGAATCCAGCACATACAGAGAAATTTCGCAGTGCTACAACTGGGAGGAACCTAACTTTAGTCGGGGACTGTTTAAGGCAAGCGGAGAGCGTTGTGTGAGTTGAGGTTGCCTGCAAGCTCTCGGCGATTGCACTTTCCCTCCCGAGCCGGCACTATGGGAACGGGTGGCACTCTGGCAAGGCAAAGTAAGCAGAAAGGAAAGGGCGTACTAACTTTCACTTCAGAAGGGTTAGTTTTTATGATGCATTCAAGAATGCTGGAAGGATTTGAATTTGGTATAATAATTGTATTTCTGAGCACTGTTGGATCTCTGGCAAACCGACCGAATGCTCCCAGGGAGTGAAAAGAAAAAGTGTTTCTAAGGATTTTAGCGATGTTGTTATTGCTTTTTTTTTGTGAAAATCTTATACGAATGCCAATTGTTGCACTTTGAAAAACTAAGCTTTTACCCAGCAAGATGCCGAATAAAAGTTTAGAAAAGAGGAAGACCTCAAACCTAACTCAAACAAAACTTAAATTTTGAGAACAAACCATAAGGCAGAGAGAAAATCTCTACAAGTAGGAAGCTTGCGGAGCTAGCTATACTCGCCTCAATAGCTTGCTAGATTTGGCTATGAAAACCAAGAGAAACTTTGAAAATGTTGTTACTTGAAGTTTCAGTTTAAGTGCAAGTAGTAAAGAATTTACTGATTTAGAAGAATCAGGGAAGAGAAGGTCCTGCCTAATCGTGATTCTGGCGAGAAAAATAAAGCGAAAAATAGAAACAATTTATTTAACAAATAAATATAAAAGTTTGAAAACTAACAATACTTAGGTTGGGATTTAATTTGTGTAAAGAGTAACAATTTTTCATAAAATGCCAAGGTCTCAGACCTAACAATAAGAGATTTACAATGAACAATATTAAATATAATACAAGTTTCGAACCTGATAAAGCACTAAAATCTTACAAAGGTTTTTTTAAAGAAGTGTGCTTACGATTAGGAAATTTGAAGTTTGTAACGATACTTATAAAGCAATTGTAACTTTGAAAGTTTAATGGGTATGATTCAAGCACTTTTAGAATGCTCTTATGGCAATCGAAAAGGCTATAAAAATGTATTAGATTCCTGATTGTAACAGAACAATTAGAACAAATCACAAGAGGAAATTACCGCTACTTTTAAATAGAAATTACCAGAGATAATATACAAACAAATTGCACAGGTCGTATTAACGAAACCTAGATTACAATTAGTTAACTCCTTTATGATTAGAAAAAGTACGATTCCCTAAATTTAGAAGGGAAAGATACAAATTAAAATGTGGACTAGCCACAGTTTATGCAGAATGAAGGTATTGTAAATCCAACAAATAGAGAGGGAGCCTCTATGGGCTAAGCCTCGTAGAAAAAGAGAAAAAAACAGTAGTAACTCTAATTTAGTTAGTAAAGGTACTTGGAAAAAGGAAATAGGGACTTTAGGAAAAAGTCTTGGCCAGATTTATTGCTCTAACCAACGCGGCGCGGTTGATAGTTGAACGGGCACTGATTTGCACTAAAGTCTATTGATGGATTGGAAAAGTTCACTATTGCAGGACAGAAAGTTTATGAAGCGAAAAGTTATTGCAGTTGTGGAGATCACTTAGTTGAATTTTGACATGTCCATTGCGTTGTACAAGTTTGAAGATGCACATAATAGTTCCAGAATTGTAGCAACAGTTAATTGATGCAATAGAAGTCCCTCGGCGAGGTAGCGTATTCCCTTATTTGTTGTAGGAAATGCTAGGTTTCTTGACTATTAGAAAGATCAGCTGGTGTGAGAGGAACTGCACTTCACTGGTTTGTAGATTACCTTAAAGACAGGGAACAATTTGTTAGTTGCATGAATGCTGAGAGTAGTTGCCAAGCTATTACTATTGGGGTGCCACAGGGATCTGTTTTAGGCCCAATATTATTTTTAATATTTATCAACGACATTGGTAGACTAAATTTAAACGGTAAAATATCCCTATTTGCTGATGATACCAATGTATTCTATGTTGGAAAGTCTGTCCATGAACTCGAACAGAAAATGCAGGAAGATGCACATCTGATTCTATCATGGATGCATGAAAACCGTCTAACAGTTAACTTAAGTAAAACTAACTATATCGTCTTTCACAAGCCTTCCTACAACCTACCTTTGGACATGCAATTATTCTTCCACGACCAATGTCTACCCCGAGTTAAATCTACCAAATTTTTGGGATTAGTCATTGATGAGCTACTCTCATGGGATGATCATGTCAAAGCTATTGGTGGAAAAATAATTCCAGCTATAGGAGTTCTAAGCCGAGTAAAATACAAAGTTTCTCGAGCACTACTGAAGTCTATATATCACGCACTTATTGAAAGTCACATTGCATACATGATTCACATTTGGGCCTGTTGCAGCAAAGGATTATTCAATAAAATTAATATATTACATAAAAGGGCTTTGAAAATACTTTTCAATCTTCCCATGTTAACACCTACAATTCAATTATACCAACAGTGTAATGTCCTATCACTAAATTGTCTCCGTCAAAGAGCCTCAGTAATAATGATATATAAAATTAAACATAAAATAACCAATTCAAATATCATACTCACAACCAATTCAGATACTCACTCACACATCACCAGAAATGCAAGCAATATCCACTATAATGTAATAAATACCAGCAGGTTTGGAAATAATTCACTATGGCATTACTCATCATCTATATATAATAGACTGCCTGATGGCCTGAAAAATATCTCCTCACTGAGAACTTTCAGGAAAGAACTGTTTAAATTCTTAATGGATTCAACAATGTAACTTACATGTAATTTCTAAAATACCATTGTTACCTTGATGTACTGCACTATCACGAGCCTCGGCTCAGGTGCCCCTTATGAGATAATAAATATAAAAAAAAGATCGGTTTACGTAGAAAGTTCTGGAGTTATGATGACGGTTGAATAGGGCAAGAGAGGTCCTGTGGAGGAAAGCTAAGTTTTATAGACAGTGGTTAGTTTAAAAGGAATTCCACGGTGTGGGAAGGTATTTCCATTTAATTTGTACAAGAAGTACTAAATTTTCATGTTTTAAAGTCAGCTTAGATAGCTAGAGCATGACAAGCAAAATCCCTCGAAGACGGTTATTGCACAACAGTGAGCAATACCACGCTGTCTATGAATTTAAATTAAAAAAGCATTTAGCTCTTTAAAAACCATTAAAATATGTCTAAAAACATTGAAGTTTTGTACTTAGCTTTCTTTTCATGTAGAACAGGCGATGGTTCCCGGTGACGGTTGGTTTAAAAAGTAGACATGGCGTCTAGTTTAAAATGTCTCATTAAAACAGGAGACTGGCCCTGAGAGGGCTATGCACTGTACACAAGACGGCCGAACACGGAGTGAAAGAGCAGAATGGAGCACCGAGGCGACCAAGGAGACGAGGTAGAGGAGGTAAGAGACAAGAGAATATACATCAGAATGACCAACATACGAAAAATAACATCTTTGTACAAGTGTAAATTTTCTTCATGGAGCAGTCTTCAAGGAGATGTTAGCTGGCGACAATGACGATGCCTGATGGGTTGGATTGGTAAGGAAGTCCTCTTGAGATCAGAGAAATTGAAGAACTTTGGCAGTTAGCTGCTAGATGCCGCTAGGGTTTCCATAGAAGATACATATCTAGAACAGACTTATACAAAACATAAGCAAGTGCACGGAGAAAAATAGAATAAGGAAAAGCTAGCATGGCACTTGGACAACACACCAGAGTGACTTAGCTGCCTTTGTGAGTGTATGTTTGTCATGTCTAATAATTAAGTTATTCACTAGATGTGAAAATACTCTCTATATAAATCAGGCTTAACGTGGGCACAGTGTTCACTGGTTCAGTGATACTCTTAGAAAAATAGCAGAAAGATGGCAAAAATACAATAAAAGTACTAATTTTAAAAATGTTCTTTTTTACGAGCTAGTACTTTCATTTCTTGCCATTACTTGTGTGCGTAAAGGAATTCGTGGCTTCTGTAGTGTAGTACCACACTTCACGTAGTCAATACGATGCAGGCGTTATACCACACGTCCTATTTACCTTGTTTCGACGAGCTGGGAAACATTTATCGCAGGTAAGAATACAAACTCTTAAAACTATGAAATGTGTGGAATTGTCCAAAAGTTGTTATTGCAGGTTTGTTAAACTAATTATTAAACTAAGAGTAACACATACCATAGACTATGCTCTTGGTTTGGAAGCTGTACCATAACATGGAGGTAGGTAATTATTCTCAAGCTAGTAGTTTTAACGTGACCTTAAATGTTATGATTGGTCAGGTATGTGGTGCAGCCTATATGGCCCCATGTCTACAACATGCAAGTTGCGAGATTGGATCCCGGCATGTGCAATTATAGAAAACCTTAAACCAATGCTATCAAATTTCATAATTTTGAGCCACAGGATCTCCTTTTTATGTCGACCATGCATTAATCGGGACTTGAACCTGGTTTGCCTTGGTGAGTAACAAGCAGCTCCCCTCCCACTAAAATTAGACATCTTATCGATTATACTAAATTACGTAACAGATTCTATAGTAAAGCCATCATTACTTCCGACTTGATGTTTCAGTACTAGGCTAGAGTTTTGTTCCCTAAATCACGTCATCGCGAACGAAACTCGATTTGTCGTGGTATATTGATTTGAATGACTGCCAGTGACTGCCTAGTTAAAGTGTTTTCCTTCTGACCGCTACATAACTCTGGGGTAAAACTGAAACGTCAAGTTGTAAATAATGATGGCTTTAGGCCTACTATAGGCAGGTGGCTAAAATATTTTTGACAGCTATTTTTCAGTGAGCATTATTGCGCTTCAAGGGTTTTTTTTACTCTCGTTTTATGATGAACTGTTGTCTCTGGTGTCGTTTCTGAAGATTTAAAATTTCTCTAACAGTATCCTTGCTTATTTTCAAAAGTAAAAGCAGGAATTCTCTCGAATGCTTAGGGGCATCATTTTATCACAAAGGGAAAAGGAGGTCAGGTTGCAGAATGTTGATATTAAAATCAATGTTAGTTAAGTTAGT
Source organism: Meconema thalassinum (assembly GCA_946902985.2). Lineage (NCBI taxonomy): Eukaryota > Metazoa > Arthropoda > Insecta > Orthoptera > Tettigoniidae > Meconema > Meconema thalassinum. Next base: position 55,944,835 of record OX336400.1, read on the forward strand.
TATTGTTGTTTTAAGGGGCGGAACTATGAGGTAATCTGCCCCTCTTAACACTGATTAAATTATAAAAATTTGGAATGGAATTTAAAATTTAGACGTAGATACCTAAATTTGAAAGGACCGAAAATTATTAAAACAAAAAATTAAATAAAACTAATAATTATACAAAAATTTAAAAAATTACGGAAAAGCAAACAATTCATCACTCAAAAACGAACGAGTCGTTGAATCAATGTTCACTGGAAAATTTAGATTGCTGACCGTAACCCACTCTCACTTATAAAGCTGATGACGAGATCAGCAGCCACCGCATCATCGGCTAATATGAGTTTGAGTGTCATCTGCAAACCAAGGTTTCTTCGTAAATCAGCAAGATCCACACACTCGGTTAAAATGTGGGCCACGGTGAAAACGGCTCCACAGGTACAAAGTGGGGGTCTTCCCTTCTCATTAGGTACGAGTGGGTGGATCTTGTATGACCTATCCTTAGCCTACACAAAATGACGGACTCCCTCTGTGACCAGAAAGAGCTCCGACACACGCAAGTAGTTCCGTTTATCGCTCTCAGTTTACTGGATATTGAGTCAGCTACCCACTGACTCGCCCAAAATGCCAGTACTTGTGGGCGTAACTGAGAGCGAATATCTCTAGCGGGTACCTCGATTGGTCGAGGTGGTAGTGCAGCTTGATCCGCTTACTCATTTCCCGCAATTCCCATGTGGCTTGGAAGCCACAGATAGGTGATTCGAGTGTTAGCGCGGCACAACCTGGCTAGCAGGTCGTGGATTCGCTGCACTAGGGGGTGTTGCGGGAAACATGTAGCAATTGACTGCAACGAACTCAGAGTCGGTACACATGAGAAAGTGGATTCATGCATCTTTTAGTGAAAATTGCAGAGCTTCATAGATGGCAATGAACTCCGCAGTAAACACAATACAGGCCTCAGGCAAAGAGATCTTGGTATTTGCACCAGCAATAACGAAAGCACAACCCGCCTTCGAACCATTCGTGTAGAGAATACCAGCGTCCGGAAATTGGTGAACTATGCTGTGGAACTGCCTCCGATAAAAGGAGGTATCCGTGTTCACTTTTGGAACTCGGTTTAGATCTAACCGAATTTCCGGACGTGGGACTTGCCACGGAGGCACCTCGCTAGGTGTCCAGATCATACAGGGAACTACAGCCACTCCTATTTCAGTACACGAGCTGTCGAGACGAATACCTGTTGGCTGTTAGTTTTAATGTAAATCTTTATTTATCAAGTGAGAAATAAAATACAAAATACAAATCATCTTTTGAGATGCTTGTCACATGTCACGCGAACACGCACAGACTTTGCACTGACTCGTCTTTTGTTTTCTTCTTTATTGTACATGTCTATTTCGCCAGGTGGCCCTACTGTGCTATTTTTCTTTCAAATATTAACACTTCCTCCAAAGAAAAATCAAATACAAATGAAAAAATAAACAAGATGAACTATTGAACACTTTTCAGCCTCTAAGATGTCACCTTCTGCACGCCAATCCTCTCACGCAGCATCTCGAATCTGACCCTCTCCAGAAGTTTAGTTAGAAGATCAGCTAATTAATTGGTCCCGTCGATGTGCTCCAGCTCAAGGTCTCCGTCCAAAAATATTTCCCTCACATAGAAATGACGTACCTCAATATGCTTGGATTTTCGATGGTACTCCGGATTTTTAGCCAATTTAACTGCACCAGCATTGTCGATGTAAAGCGTAGGAGGTTTGTCAGCAGTTCCCAGTAATTCAGAAAACAGTCTTTTCAGCCAAATCAACTCCTTTGCTCCTTCACTTGCAGACACAATTTCAGCTTCAGTTATCGATGTTGACACAGACTTCTGTAACTGACTTCTCCACGATACAGCTCCATGATTGTAGGTCGAAACGACACCCGTCGTTGAACGTCTCGTCCTCTTGTCACCGGCGTAGTCAGCATCACTGTAGACCTTCAAAACGTCCTCTTTCCTAAAGACGATTCCATGGTTCACTGTGCTCTTTAAATATCGAAATATCCGTTTCACTTGACTCCAGTCTTGAACTGTAGGATTCTCGATGGCTCGAGCAGCTTTGTTGACCGCGAATGCGATATCTGGACGTGTAGCTGTAGTCAGGTACATCAAGGATCCCACCGCCTCACGATAAGGAACCCTGGCCGAAACCTTTTCTCCGTCTTCACTTTCTTCGCGTCCAACTGGGATAGACACTCCATTTGACTCGGCCATCCCAATTTTTTCTAGGATTTTCCTCGTATAATCCTCTTGACTGATTGCAATTGATCCATCATGGTTTTGTTGTATCTTCATGCCCAGGAAATTGTTGAGAGATCCTCTGTTCGTGTGAAATTCCTGCTGAAGTTTTTCCATGAGCTGCTCGATGTCTTCTTCGTTGCCAATTACCAGACCATCATCCACAAAGATTACAACAGCCAACCACTTTCCATTTTTGTTGCTGTAAAAGAGACAAGGATCAGCTTTGCTGTTTTTGAATCCAGCTTTCTCCATGAATTTCTTGAAACGCTTGTTCCAGCAGCGTGGAGCCTGTTTTAAACCATATAAGCTTCTTTTTAGATGGCACACTCGGCCAGTACCGTCCTGATGACCTTCTGGCTGTTCCATGAACACATCTTCTTCAAACTCGCCGTTCAAGAAGGTCGTCTTGACATCAAATTGACCAAGTTTCATCTCCTTTTCAACAGCTACTGCCAACAGAGCTCGAATGGTATCATACCGTGCAACAGGGCTGAATGTTTCTTCATAATCGATTCCTTGCTGTTGCACATAGCCTTTGGCTACCAATCGTGCCTTGAAGCGAACTTCTCCACTGTCCGTTGTCTTCTGTCGTAGAACCCACCGATTTTTCAGGACCCGTGCACTATTTGGACGCTCAACCAATTTCCAGGTATCATTTTCCTTTTAGGACTCCAGTTCTTCATTAATTGCTTTCAGCCACTGATTTTTATCACTTGACTGCAACGATTCAGAGTATGAGTCAGGATTCTTTTCAACGATAGATGGTCCATCCATGTACATGTAATTTCCACTGATCATCCACGATGGCTTCTTACTTTCACGTTTGCTTTTCCTTCTTTATTCCGTCACTCCTTCTTCCTCATCTTCGCTTCCTCCGGAACTGGACGCCGAAGCAAAATCTTCAATTTCGCTTAAGTTCTCATCTGACTCTGACCTCCTCTGTAGGCCTACATCAGACGATGAATTAGACTGATTCCTCTCCACACGTTCTTCAAGCGTGACTTCAACCTTTCCGGCATTGGCGCGCAGATTGCAGACAACTTCAGGTTTGAATTTCCCATCATGGCTTAGAACAACCTTTCCCTGAGTTGGAATCCAGACTCTAAATCCATCCCTGTCGTTCACGTACCCAACCAGATGCCCAAAAACAGCTTTGTCGTCGAACTTTGAGCGAAAATTCTTGTCGATATGCACGTAGCATTCTGTTCCGAAGATCTTCAGATGACTGAGACTTCCCACTGATCCGTCCATACCACAATTCATATGGAGATTTGTTTTCAATGGATGACATCCCAGTGCGATTCAGGAGGTACACCGCAGTGTTGCAGGCTTCAGCCCAAAGTTGTTTGGTTAACTTGCTGGGATTCAGCATAGATTTTGCGCATTCCACAATCGTCCGATTTTCACGTTCCGCAACTCCGTTTTTTTGTGGTGTGTACGGCGTAGTAATGCTGTGTTCTATGCCTCTGCTTGCGAGTAGTTCAGAAACCTTCGTGTTATCAAATTCTTTTCCTCCATCACACCTGAACAGCTTCACGACGTGTCCATTTGTTTTGGCTTCATTCAGGAACTGTTCCAGAACGGTGTACACTTCACTTTTGTGGTTTAAAAAGAAAACTCGTCGAAACTTGCTGAAATCATCCTTGAAACATACGTAGTAGCGTGCCTTTCCAAGAGATACAGTAGACATTGGTCCATTCACATCGGCGTGGATTTGTTCACCGGTGGCTGTTGGTCGATTCATTCGTGTCTTGAATGACAGTCGATGCATTTTTCCCAGTGCACATCCATCGCAGAAATCCTCTTTACACATGTCTACATTGATGTTCATCTGCTTCAGTACATTCTTGACATGCGCTTTGTGTTGATGACCAAATCGTTCATGGTAGATCTGCAGTTTGCCCAACGATGTAGCTAAATTCACTTGAATGGGTTGCGCCGGTTTCACGACGCGCATGTCAAGTACATACAGACCATGACTCACACGTCCAGCCATCATCGCCTTTCCAGTAACCTTGTCTTCAATTCTAACAGTTTGATGGTCAAGTCTTGCACAAAAATCTTTCCTTGCAGCAGCTTTCACAGAAAACAGATGAGCCATTGCATCGGGAACATACAAAACTTCAGTCATCTCAGCACTCAACCAAGCGTTGTTCAGCCGCACTTGAATGTTTACAGTTCCTTTGCCGTGAGCTAGCATGCTCACACCTCGTTATCCTAGCAAAATCTTCTCTGGAGCAGCAAACTTAACGTATGTTGTAAAATACTGTTTGTTCGCGGTGATGTGATTTGTGGCGCCAATGTCGCAGTACCACTCGTCGGCTTGAACAAAGTCGCCGTCTAACGCACTCATGGCATGTGTCAGAAACGAAGCATTGTTCTCCTTATTTTTATTTCTAGTGTCACCCTCTTTCTTCTTCACTGGACATTCACTTGCCCAATGGCCCAATTCCTTACATTTGAAACATGGAAACTTCTGCTTTACTCGTTGAACATTTTTCTTCGACTTGTCATCAGCGCTGGCTTTGCCACTGCCATACTGGGAATGCTTCTTGGGAGCACTACGTACCACAAACGCAGTCGATTCCACGTTTCCTTTGTCACGCAGTTCAATCGTGCACAATTTTTCAATCAACAAGTTCACAGTTTGATTTTCCGTCGGAATCGTGTCCCTCACATCCTTGAAATTATCATATTCTTTTCCCAGCGTGGATAAAATTCGACCGTTCAAAATCCTTTCAGATAACGTGTTTTCGTTGTGCTTTTGGAGTTCATCGTTCAGATCCTGATAAAGCTTCTGTAACTTCGTGACATGGGTGCTGATGTCCTCCTTGTCGTCACGTGTCACTCGGAAGAATGACTCGATCAACATGTTCAGTCGCTGCGTACTGCTTCGTTCGAACCGTGTGCTCAATTTTGTCCAAATTTCACTGGCATTGGTGCACGTCAACACGAGCTCGGCAACAGATTTTCCTAGCGCACCTGCTAGCAAACTGGCCGCTTTTGCGTCTTCTTTCAACCGCTGCTAATATGCCGCTTTTTGTTGCGCAGTTGTATCTGCCGGCAACACAGGACACTTTTTCGAACCATCAACAATATTTTCCAGTTCATACGACCGCAAATCCATCAACACATGCCATTTCCACTTTGCCCAGTCTTCAGGTCCTTCAAGTTTATCCACTTGAACTTTGTAGTCACTGCCGATTGCCATTTTGAGGTTATCCTTAACTCACAAAAAACACAGCACGTGTTCCACAAGCGCTCAGCTTCGGATCCACTCACGAGATAATACCATTTACACGTGGCCTGGGCCCATAACCTGTTAGTTTTAATGTAAATCTTTATTTATCAAGTGAGAAATAAAATACAAAATACAAATCATCTTTTGAGATGCTTGTCACATGTCACGCGAACACGCACAGACTTTGCACTGACTCGTCTTTTGTTTTCTTCTTTATTATACATGTCTATTTCGCCAGGTGCGCTAGGCTATTTTTGCTATAGGTGCTATTTTTCTTTCAAATATTAACAATACCAACCGGCCGAATGGCACGAGGCTGGTTGGCGTACCGCTGGTGGTATTGGGTACTGAAGAGAGCTTGTATGTTGCGGCATTTGACGCACATTGGCAGCATATGCTACAAGCATATGTTGGTGTTTATAATTTAGAGGTGTAACGCACGATTCGGTGAGTAGGCTGGGTATCGGGTTGGTCCGGAAGGCAACGGTTGCCAGCCCAACGCCACTATGGTGGATACTGTCCAGCATTTTCGAGGTTGTCGGCCTTGCTCAACCGTATGCCGCAGAACCATAGTCTAGCCGGGACTAGACGAGGGCGTGGTAGAACCGTTGCAGCACCGCACGGTCAGCTCCCAACAATTGAATGTAAGGTATTTTTAGGTGGGCAGTCACAGGAGTCGCAAAGGAGACCATTCTTCGAGACAGAAAAAACAAAACGGTCTGCACTTGAAAAATAGTGTCATCGATTATCACAAGCATGACATTGTGAGATGGTACAATTGGGATGTTTGTGTACATATCTTTCCGAGCCTCCGTGGCTTAGGCGGCAGCACGCCGGTCTCTCACCGCTGGGTCCGTGGTTCAAATCCCGGTCACTCCATGTGAGATCTGTGCTGGACAAAACGGAGGCAAACAGGTTTTTCTCCGGACACTCTAGTTTTCCCTGTCAAAATTTAATTCCAGCAACACTCTCCACTTTAATTTCATTTCATCTGTCATTCATTTAATTACTGCCCAAGAGGAGTGCGACAGGCTTCGGCAGCCGGCACAGTTCATATCCTCGCCGCTAGATGGGGGCTTCATTCATTCCATTCCTGACCCGGTCGGAGACTGGAAGCAGGCTGTGGATTTTCATTTGTGTACATCTTTCACGTCCACGCTGTGCATAGAGTGTTTGTTCGTCAAGGTCAGCTTCATAGTTTATTCGCAGAAATATAGAGTGTTTTTAAGGTATTTATTGCTTTTTTATATTTAGTCAATTTACCCTCTAGGTTGGTGGTTCCCCCGGACTCAGCGAGGGAACTCACCACTACCGCCTCTATGGGCAGTGTCCTGGAGCCTGGAAGATCTGGTCATGAGGGATACAACTGGGGAGATGTGATCAGCACTTCGGCCAGGTGGCCTCACCTGCAAAGCGAACAGGGGCCTCATGAGGGATGGGAAGGGATGGAAGATTGGGATGGATAGGCGAGGAAGAGGGGAGGAGACGGCCGTGGCCCTACAGTAGGTACTGTCCCCGATAATCCGGATAGTAGGCTGTCAGAAATCCACCCCCTCAATCGGATTGCCAATAATCGATTGCACCGGCACAGCTACATCAATGACAATGGCACTGACAGATACCACCGAGATTAGAGCACAGTAGTTAACATGAAATTATTGTGGAACACACCAAAATATACGGGGGTTCATACTTACCTTTTACTTACCTATTCAATTTAATCTCGGGTCTGGGTTTTCAACTGGATCACTTAATAGTATGCCCTCACAATAACCTCCACCACGATATTTAAAATGAACCAAGTCGAAGACCAGAAAATTTAAACTGCACAATAATTTATTTCACATAAAGAAAAAAAAATATTGTAACAAAATTTAACAACAAAATAGTTATGGCTGTCTGAAGCCATTGTCAATGCAACCATGTCCTCCTGTAGGACTGTAGACTTCACATAAAAAAATTCAGCTTTCTCTAGCTCAAAAGAACGTAATAATAACAATGCACATTGGAATGGATAAGGGAGCTGGGACGAGATATATAGCATTTGTTTCCTTGTTCATGAACTTCATAATTTAGTTCATTGACACACATTTATTAATAACCGCAAGGCCGCTAAGTAGATGACCTTGACCTCCACCATTCAGTTATCTGGCCACCTGCAATACACCCTAAGCAGTGTTACATGCTTGCTTCGTCAAATGGACGCAGCTGTCTAACCAGTGTCACCATATGCTGGCCAACGCAGAGTCTAGCTCTCATTCAAAACAATTTAAATGCTCACATCTCAACTCAAATATTATCACGCAAAATTTATACAAGTTCCGTTCACATTGCAATGGATGCCCAACGGTACTTGTAGCTCACCCATTGGGTGTCCGTCTCGAAGCAGCTACAAAAACTGGCGAGCCGAACATGTCCTCGGACACTCCCGGCACTAAAAGCCATACGCTAAAAAAAAAAAAAAAAAAAAAAAACTCTGTTAATCTCAAATATTATTTAAATGTTTATTCCAATTATCGAACTAGCGTTGTTTAAATGTTAATAGCAAAACGCATAATGTCATATCATAGTGTTCAATAATTATTTATAACATTAAGATTGTTCATAACTTAATCAAACGACAATTGAAAAATTTTTACACGCCTCTATTAACCCCGTTTGTTTCAAATTATTATTATAGATATTTACATATTTATATACATTATTCATATTTTATTTATATTTGAAATACATTAACCACACGTTTATCCGGTTGATATTTTCTTAAATCGTGGTAATATAATCGACCGATGAAGGTTACTTATATTAAAATTTTAGATTCAGGTTTAATAAGATTTAATAATTATAATTTGTGACGGTAACCTCCATTCAAAATCTATAATTCAATTAATTTATCACTCTTGTTAATTTTAACAGTAACTTCACATGAATAATTTTCAATGGACCTGAACAATACAACTCAGCGGAAACATACCTCGCACAAACGCACAAAATTGGCCCATAATTCATCATATATCTCATTATATATGGCATCAAAATCTTCCACAATACACACAAAAACCTCCACTTATAAATTCATCATCATCATCAATATTATTGTGGGAACCTCCTTCACTTATTAAAGGGCATTATTCATCAGCGACTTTTACACGTCCACTGAACTAATGATTATACATCCATAGTTCCTCTTTAAAAATTCTTATATTCATCAATTGTATCGAAAACTGTTATTATATTTAACCTTCGTGGGTTTCATTCATGAAGCGATATGAAGTAAAAATTTGCCAGTCCCAAATAAATTTAATAGCAAATACGATTAGACACGCCTCCCTGGTCTATCAAAATGAATTAATCTCATCATAATTATCACAGTATAAAAATACTATATTCAAGCAAAATTCATTTAACTGCAGAAATAGTCGAATAGAACGCAAATAGACCAGAAAATGCAAACATTATTGTTTCAAACTAGAATTGAGAAAATCTCCTATCAAATGTTCATTACTATAGTGTACTGAATAAATCGTATTCAAAGTTCATATTTCATAAAATTGTCTATAATGCAATGGTATTTCAGAATTGACTAAAATTGTCTGTGTTTCAATCATGTTCATAAAAACGACTAGTATTTCCAAGATCGTCGATAAAGTAGTAGATTTTAACGCTCTAAAATCTTCTAATCATTCTTCTTTCTTGAGGATGACAGAAAATTGGTCAAAGTAATTTACTGGAAAGAATTACTTTAATAAAACGACACGCTGTCTGAATTCAAACTTGCCATAGAAAATCGTTAACTTTACAGTCAAATCGTGACTACAAGAAAAATTCAAATTCTCGAAAGAATATTTAACTTCAATATAAACTGATCCAAAATGTTTAAATATGCAAATGACATAATAATGTCTCAATAAATCGAAGAAAATGGCATAAAGCTGCAAAGTGTACAGAGTACAGAAACATCTAGCAAAAGAATATGGGGCAATCAAATATATGACAGAAAATATGGGAAAGATAGTTGCTCAGATCTCACTAAAATGGCTCAAATAAATCAAGAAACGTTCACGGCTACCTTATCTGTTGGATTGAAGTTCTAGAAGAAAATTTCAAAGAAGACTGCTGCTGGTTCCAATTCACCACAGGATAGATGTGCACCGACCTCGAACCTGGAACCTGCGCCCTCGGAGAATAGAACAGCTTCCTCCTCCGGAAATCGCACTGCTCCGTGTAGACGATAGACATCCTTCTGGCAAAACTCTTCTTTGTGTGCTGGGAAAAACCCTTGCCCCTCTTGAAAGTTCCCTGAAGTTCTTGTAGAAATCAGCCATGAAGTTCATTGCAAATATTTCCGCAGAAATGTTCATAATTGTGGAGTATGAATTTATTTCCACTGCCATTTGATGTAATTCAGCGATGGATTACGATGCATGAGTGTAGCTGAATGTTCACTACATGCTCGTCTTTGTAGAATGACGATTATCGAAGCTCCATGTTGCTACTTCACACTACTGATGTATGTCCCAATTGCATTAAAGTTTTAGTCTTCCATCTCCACTTCCATTATAATGTTAGTCGAAAGTACTGCCAGATTGTATAGTTCCATTGTAGAATGTAGCGTTGTATCACCAAATGTAATCTTCAGTATCACGGTTGCAATACACGTGTCTGCCATAGCGTAGAATGTGGTATTAAAAGTGCTTCTCAGGATTCGAGAAAAACACTTTTCTCTGCAGTCTTTAAATGCGAATATCTTCTGAAGTATTATAATGAAAATGTTCAACTTTCGCACACGCCTCAATATTGTAATGCACTATTGAATTAGTATAAATGCAGTAGCTAATTCTTGATAGATAAACTTGTAGAATCGTTTATATGTGCGCTCCAACTTCGCCTAGTTTTAGTAACAGTAAAATTGCACTGCTGGATACCCAATACTGTTCGATGCGGTGGGCTCTGCCACGCTTGCTTATGACGATATCTTGTTCTATCAGAACACGAAGTCAGACTAACAAGTCAGAATAAAAACACGAAGTGAGAGCCCCCTCTCTGCTGTGCAAGGCCTTTTATCAACTTTCAAGGGGCGTATCCATCCCTACCATAGCTTCTTCTTCCATCATCACTCGAAGTTCCAACTATGGCTATTCTTGACGGATTTTCAGATTTCAAAAGCATATAATTAATTTCTTCAAAATTCCAAATCAATGCCATAACTGAAAATAGTTTTCCACAATTCTGCATGCCAAAAGTTATTAAATATGGTAGTTTCAGTAATCTCCGCCTCCCTTCAAGCTATCATTCATGGTCCGAGCCTCTCCTCCAATAGCGTAACTTCTTCCTCAGCACGTTTACTTGCTTCCATGCGACTGCGTCGTAAATCTAAGATCCTTCTCGAACAAAATCGTGACGTCAGCAGGAATCTAAGCTCAGCCAGCCTACTTGCTCGAGCGTTGCGTCATCCACGCCTACGTCATGAATATACACGTCACAACTATGGCGGCCATAACTTTATTCACATATGCCAATACAGCCACCGTGGTCTCAGTATAATTCAATTTACGGGGGCATTCTCCCTTCACCACGTTTTAAAAACAGTTGCAAATTGTTTTTAAACTCTGTTACAAATATCTGAATTCACTTGAACACGAAATTGAATTATTATTGGCTTACTCTTGGATAATATTTCTTCAAGTTTCCAGCATTGAACTTGCCATATACGACATCATTCTCATCATCATAGAGTTCATAACAGTTGTTTCCATAAGCATTCGTAATTCTGAACGGACCCATAAATACTATTCCAAACTTGGGATAGATTTTCTTCCTCACGTCAGCCTTGACAGGTCTGCGTAGTAATACCAAATTTCCAATTTCTAAGGGAGTACAAAAACGTTTTCCAGCTACTCTTTTCAGTCGTTTTTGTGCTGCTCTCTGGAGTTGTTCTTTCGCTCTGTCAATTCTCTGCTGCCTTCCTAGGTCGGGATCTCTAGGAACGTGGTTGAAAAGATTGTCCCACGGCCTTTCTGGGTTTCTTCCTAGATGAAGTCTCATTGGCACCTCTCCTGTGCTCTCCTGCACTGTAGAAGGACCAGGATCGATCACTAAATTCTGTCTTTTCTTCTGGTTTTCATCTTCCTTCTCTCGTAATTCCTTCAAATACTGCTGACTTTCTTTCTCTCTCTCTTGATACTTGTCCGGTGTCATAACCTGACCTTGAGAATTTTGATTCCGATTCTAGTACTGGTTATTTCTGTTGTAGTTCCTATTGTACCCATTGTTATTATAATATCTACCTCTTCCGTTATTATAGTTCCCTATATTGTTATTCCAGCCTCGTTTTTGCTGATATGGACGGTGACCTTGTGATCTGTTGTTGCGAAAATAATTGTTCCTGTGAGGACCTACATTTTCAGTTTTCTCTTCAGCAGGCGTATCAGTTTGCTGAACTTGATCCATGTAGAGTGTATTAATGTCTTTGAATTCGTGCCTCTGACCTTTTTGAACCAAATTTGGCACCGGACTCGTGTAATCAAGCCTTCTCAATAGTTCGTCCATACTGGTCAAATCCCTTATATTTGACGATATAATAAGTCGTCTTACCTCAACAGGTAGCATACGTGAAATGGCATCTATTAACTGCTCTGTAGACAATGGGGGTTGTAAAAATCTTAAGCGCGATAACTGGCTCGTGAAGAAATCAGCGTACCGTGTTGGAAGAGTACCCGAATACTTCCTCGAGTATACCTCAGCTCTTAATGAATTTTGTGCTTCTATTGACCAGAATCGTTTTATCAGTGTCTCTGCAAATTCATCGAAATTACTAAAAGTGTACCGAAATGCTCTGAACCACTCAAGAGGTCCTCCAGCTAGAAATCTTTCTACGATTCTCATTTCTCTTTCTCTAGGAATATGGGCTTCAATAAAATAGTCTTTCAGGTTTCTGATATACTCTATCGGTGTTAGACTATCTGTATTACTAAATTTCTGAGGCTTGTTCTCAAAGTTTCGGATGACTGTGACATTTCTTGGATATGAATCCATGTAATTCTTCCCACTATCACGATATTTCCATTCAGGCTCAATATTCCTATCCTCTTCTTCTTCCCGGAATCTGAATATACGTTCCTCAGGACTAATATCTCTCTCTTCAGTAGCGAGGTTGCATCTTCTCACGTAATTCCTATTATCTTCAAAAGTCAACCCTTCTGGATCCTTATCTGTGATTTCCGTGATGACTTTCCTAATCAACTCTTCTTTATACGTTTCCAACATGCTAGCTTCTCCTAGGTTTAAATTCTGAAGTTTGCTCGTAGTTTCATTGACATCAGAGACAACCTTATGAATTTGTTCCTCTAACGCGGTTTTTAATGCTTGCACGTCCTGGCCCATTTGAGTTCCATCCTCTACCTGCTTTTCGGATAGCGAATCCATCCTTATACTCAAATCTTTTCTAATTTGAACTACCTCATTATTTATATCTACTTGTGTACCGGCTAGTTTTCGTTCAATTCGCTCCTGAATCTGATTGACATGTTCCCCACTTGACTTGTTCCATTCACCTTTCCAAACCGTTACATTTGTAGTTAACATTTCAGCAATATCTACTTCAATGTCTTCCTTAAGTAAACGATTATGATCTAAGACTTGGGTCCTCATGACCTCTACATCATGTTTTAATCCAGCTAGTGAAGCTGTTGTCCTAACAGACTCGTCAACCAATCTAGTTGTTAAAGCACTAATGTTACGAGTACAAAGCGTTTTTGAAGTTTCAATTTCTTCTCTAACCTTATTAACATCAGTTTGAACTTTGGCAATGTCTACAAAAACTGTATTAACTTCTATTTGCACCTTATTGATATCGCTTTGCATATCATTAATATCAGACTGAATATTATTTATGTCTACTTGAACGTTTGACACGTCGGTTCGAACATTTCTAATCTCTCTTTGAACTTCTTCTACCTTGTCTTGTACAGTAGCAACATCATTCCTAACAACGATTACTTCTGCTCTAGCACATGAAATATCACCCCGGACATTAGCAACATCAAGATTTAACAAAGTAAGGTCTTTCTGGACTGAATCAACTTTTCCCTGTACATTGGAAACATCAATTTTTTCATCTGAAACATCTTTATGGACATTGGATAAATCTACTTTAACATCTGAGACATCCTTGTGAATGTCTGTCACGGCATTCTGGACCTCCTGTGTACTGGTCTGTAAACGCGACATGTTATTTTCCAAAATTGCAGAAATGGTCTGGAGATCCTTCAAATTCTCCTTCATCATCTCCTGCATTCGACTAGCATTCCTAGCTTCCATCTCCCTCACACTTTTATTCATGCTAGCTTTCAAACTGTTGGACATCTCCTCCAACATCTTTCTCATACACTCATCTGCCATCCCAATAATATTTCAATAATAGACTGCGTTAGGGACATACATCAAATAGAGCAAGATAACAACATCTGAGCAACGCCTTTCACCATATATATAAAGTTTGAGCAATTTTCTGTCTTAAATCTAACTTATAATTAGCTTATCACTAACTTCATAAACACCCTATGTTGAAATAAACTCAAGCACATGTTCAAATTTCTTTGGTTTATTTTAAATATCCTAACATAAATAATTTACATTTACAATCCAAATAATTTAATTTTATCTTTAATATGACTAAACATGTCATAAGCCGGTCAAATAAAATAAGACTCCAGATCATAGGCGATTTTTCTAAGTTTCCAGCCTATTTAACCTCTCTCAGGTTGTATAAGATCTGATCTTTTCTGAGTGTAATTTGCCAAATACAACACAACATTTAATCCCTACATAATCACACTATCAAATTCTACAATTGGCCAAGACATCTAACAAAGAATCAACCTCTTTATTTGAGTCTTCACAATCTCATTGACATCGATAACTTGGTAATCCAATGTTATTCGATCCCCACGTTGGGCGCCAATCCTACTGTCCCCGATAATCCGGATAGTAGGCTGTCAGAAATCCGCCCCCTCAATCGGATTGCCAATAATCGATTGCACCGGCACAGCTACATCAATGACAATGGCACTGACAGATACCACCGAGATTAGAGCACAGTAGTTAACATGAAATTATTGTGGAACACACCAAAATATACGGGGGTTCATACTTACCTTTTACTTACCTATTCAATTTAATCTCGGGTCTGGGTTTTCAACTGGATCACTTAATAGTATGCCCTCACAATAACCTCCACCACGATATTTAAAATGAACCAAGTCGAAGACCAGAAAATTTAAACTGCACAATAATTTATTTCACATAAAGAAAAAAAAATATTGTAACAAAATTTAACAACAAAATAGTTATGGCTGTCTGAAGCCATTGTCAATGCAACCATGTCCTCCTGTAGGACTGTGGACTTCACATACAAAAATTCAGCTTTCTCTAGCTCAAAAGAACGTAATAATAACAATGCACATTGGAATGGATAAGGGAGCTGGGACGAGACATATAGCATTTGTTTCCTTGTTCATGAACTTCATAATTTAGTTCATTGACACACATTTATTAATAACCGCAAGGCCGCTAAGTAGATGACCTTGACCTCCACCATTCAGTTATCTGGCCACCTGCAATACACCCTAAGCAGTGTTGCATGCTTGCTTCGTCAAATGGACGCAGCTGCCTAACCAGTGTCACCATATGCTGGCCAACGCAGAGTCTAGCTCTCATTCAAAACAATTTAAATGCTCACATCTCAACTCAAATATTATCACGCAAAATTTATACAAGTTCCGTTCACATTGCAATGGATTACTCTGTTAATCTCAAATATTATTTAAATGTTTATTCCAATTATCGAACTAGCGTTGTTTAAATGTTAATAGCAAAACGCATAATGTCATATCATAGTGTTCAATAATTATTTATAACATTAAGATTGTTCATAACTTAATCAAACGACAATTGAAAATTTTTTACACGCCTCTATTAATCCCGTTTGTTTCAAATTATTATTATAGATATTTACATATTTATATACATTATTCATATTTTATTTATATTTGAAATACATTAACCACACGTTTATCCGGTTGATATTTTCTTAAATCGTGGTAATATAATCGACCGATGAAGGTTACTTATATTAAAATTTTAGATTCAGGTTTAATAAGATTTAATAATTATAATTTGTGACGGTAACCTCCATTCAAAATCTATAATTCAATTAATTTATCACTCTTGTTAATTTTAACAGTAACTTCACATGAATAATTTTCAATGGACCTGAACAATACAACTCAGCGGAAACATACCTCGCACAAACGCACAAAATTGGCCCATAATTCATCATATATCTCATTATATATGGCATCAAAATCTTCCACAATACACACAAAAACCTCCACTTATAAATTCATCATCATCATCAATATTATTGTGGGAACCTCCTTCACTTATTAAAGGGCATTATTCATCAGCGACTTTTACACGTCCACTGAACTAATGATTATACATCCATAGTTCCTCTTTAAAAATTCTTATATTCATCAATTGTATCGAAAACTGTTATTATATTTAACCTTCGTGGGTTTCATTCATGAAGCGATATGAAGTAAAATTTGCCAGTCCCAAATAAATTTAATAGCAAATACGATTAGACACGCCTCCCTGGTCTATCAAAATGAATTAATCTCATCATAATTATCGCAGTATAAAATACTATATTCAAGCAAAATTCATTTAACTGCAGAAATAGTCGAATAGAACGCAAATAGACCAGAAAATGCAAACATTATTGTTTCAAACTAGAATTGAGAAAATCTCCTATCAAATGTTCATTACTATAGTGTACTGAATAAATCGTATTCAAAGTTCATATTTCATAAAATTGTCTATAATGCAATGGTATTTCAGAATTGACTAAAAATATCTGTGTTTCAATCATGTTCATAAAAACGACTAGTATTTCCAAGATCGTCGATAAAGTAGTAGATTTTAACGCTCTAAAATCTTCTAATCATTCTTCTTTCTTGAGGATGACAGAAAATTGGTCAAAGTAATTTACTGGAAAGAATTACTTTAATAAAACGACACGCTGTCTGAATTCAAACTTGCCATAGAAAATCGTTAACTTTACAGTCAAATCGTGACTACAAGAAAAATTCAAATTCTCGAAAGAATATTTAACTTCAATATAAACTGATCCAAAATGTTTAAATATGCAAATGACATAATAATGTCTCAATAAATCGAAGAAAATGGCATAAAGCTGCAAAGTGTACAGAGTACAGAAACATCTAGCAAAAGAATATGGGGCAATCAAATATATGACAGAAAATATGGGAAAGATAGTTGCTCAGATCTCACTAAAATGGCTCAAATAAATCAAGAAACGTTCACGGCTACCTTATCTGTTGGATTGAAGTTCTAGAAGAAAATTTCAAAGAAGACTGCTGCTGGTTCCAATTCACCACAGGATAGATGTGCACCGACCTCGAACCTGGAACCTGCGCCCTCGGAGAATAGAACAGCTTCCTCCTCCGGAAATCGCACTGCTCCGTGTAGACGATAGACATCCTTCTGGCAAAACTCTTCTTTGTGTGCTGGGAAAAACCCTTGCCCCTCTTGAAAGTTCCCTGAAGTTCTTGTAGAAATCAGCCATGAAGTTCATTGCAAATATTTCCGCAGAAATGTTCATAATTGTGGAGTATGAATTTATTTCCACTGCCATTTGATGTAATTCAGCGATGGATTACGATGCATGAGTGTAGCTGAATGTTCACTACATGCTCGTCTTTGTAGAATGACGATTATCGAAGCTCCATGTTGCTACTTCACACTACTGATGTATGTCCCAATTGCATTAAAGTTTTAGTCTTCCATCTCCACTTCCATTATAATGTTAGTCGAAAGTACTGCCAGATTGTATAGTTCCATTGTAGAATGTAGCGTTGTATCACCAAATGTAATCTTCAGTATCACGGTTGCAATACACGTGTCTGCCGTAGCGTAGAATGTGGTATTAAAAGTGCTTCTCAGGATTCGAGAAAAACACTTTTCTCTGCAGTCTTTAAATGCGAATATCTTCTGAAGTATTATAATGAAAATGTTCAACTTTCGCACACGCCTCAATATTGTAATGCACTATTGAATTAGTATAAATGCAGTAGCTAATTCTTGATAGATAAACTTGTAGAATCGTTTATGTGTGCGCTCCAACTTCGCCTAGTTTTAGTAACAGTAAAATTGCACTGCTGGATACCCAATGCTGTTCGATGCGGTGGGCTCTGCCACGCTTGCTTATGACGATATCTTGTTCTATCAGAACACGAAGTCAGACTAACAAGTCAGAATAAAAACACGAAGTGAGAGCCTCCTCTCTGCTGTGCAAGGCCTTTTATCAACTTTGAAGGGGCGTATCCATCCCTACCATAGCTTCTTCTTCCATCATTACTCGAAGTTCCAACTATGGCTATTCTTGACGGATTTTCAGATTTCAAAAACATATAATTAATTTCTTCAAAATTCCAAATCAATGCCATAACTGAAAATAGTTTTCCACAATTCTGCATGCCAAAAGTTATTAAATATGGTAGTTTCAGTAATCCTCGTCTCCCTTCAAGCTATCATTCATGGTTCGAGCCTCTCCTCCAATAGCGTAACTTCTTCCTCAGCACGTTTACTTGCTTCCCTGCGACTGCGTCGTAAATCTAAGATCCTTCTCGAACAAAATCGTGACGTCAGCAGGAATCTAAGCTCAGCCAGCCTACTTGCTCGAGCGTTGCGTCATCCACGCCTACGTCATGAATATACACGTCACAACTATGACGGCCATAACTTTATTCACATATGCCAATACAGCCACCGTGGTCTCAGTATAATTCAATTTACGGGGGCAGTACCATCCCGGCATTTGCCCGAAGACGAAGTGGGAAACCACGGAAAACCACTTCGAGGATGGCTGAGGTGGGAATCGAACCCCTCTACTCATTTGGACCACCCGAGGCTGAGTAGACCCCGTTCCAGTCCTCATACCACTTTTCAAATTTCGTGGCAGAGCCGGGAATCGAACCCAGGACCTCCGGGACGGCAGCTAACCATGCTGACCGCTACGCTACGGAGGCGACGCTAAGGTATTTATTCGCTTTGAAAATGTCATGTTTTTCAAGGAAGGGACTGTTTCTGAAGATAATAACTGGTCTTATTGGAGTTCCCTCTTTATGAAATTTGGGCAGGGTTCTCAAAGTTGGTAGTCCTGTGTTCATATTGGTTAATTTGCTAGTTTGTTTTTCGTTGAATATAAACATGGAGTTTTTTATAATATTTTTCAATTTTCTCTGGATGGATTGGGTGGGGTCTTTTTTAACTTCTTCAAAGCTTGAGCAGCTGAGGAAATTGTGGGGGTTGTTGACATATACTTCCTTATCCAGCAGTACGACAGTGTTACCCTTGTCCACTTTGGTAACAATTATATCATTATTATTCATTTTCTTTTTTAGTTTATTTAGATTCGCATTCATGTTGCGTTTATATTAGCATTAACAATTTTTTGGACTTCTTTATTAGTCGCGAACCTCACTTCCTTTAGTTTGTCGAAAGGAAGGAAGCGTATAGCCGTTTCCGCTTCAGCAACTAAAGCTCACTGGGGTATACTGACGGTTGTTGACTTGTTCATTTGTATCTCTGACTTTTTTAAATTTAGTTTGCAAATTTCTAAATTTGTTATCTAGAGACTGTACTTTCGTATTAATTTTTGTGAACAAGATTTGGTTTACAGTGAAAGAATACCTATCCCAGTCCTTCTTATTAGATAGGTTGGATGCCTCTAAATGGGCATGATAAAGTTTGTTATTTAAATTGTTTTTCTTGATATATAAAAATTTAATTTCTCTTTGAAAAACTCTACTATTAACTATTCTCTGTGTTCTGGTCTCATATTTGTTTAATGGGCCCTTTCTTGGTAAGATTTAAAATGTGAAGGAATTAAGTTATGTGTTCTACATTGCTTAAAAAAAGCGATATCCTTAACAGTGCTGGCCAATTTAATTTTCAGATCTTTATACTTATATCGCGCTTTTTAACGCAGTTAGCTTGGCCTGCTTCATTATCTTTTGACTGTGAGAGTCGCACATTATTCCGTATCGACTGTAAATTACTATAAATCAAAGGTTACTTAGTTCTGCCCTGTTAATACTATTTATAAGAATGCGTGATTAAATCACTTGTCATCTAACACAGGCACGGTACATGCTTCGATGCCTTAACAATATTGGCATCTTCATCAGCCAAATTGAACTGTGCAGCACTTAGTAAATTACACTTTCAGAAATAGGTAGTTAAAACATAAATATACATGAAAGCATACATAGACCACAATACATGCATTTAAAAACATTGAAAAGTTTTAAAAATATTTTGTTAAAAACTCGTTGAAAGAACTCTCATCGGACATAACAGTCTTTCTTAAAAAATTCAGAGCCCGTTCTTGTTGAGTTCAAATGCCCAGGAAAGGGGTATCCATTCCCAACTGGAAAGAGAACGGAAGCTAAGTGTAAGTGAAAAACTAAGATGAATTACAATTAATAGTTACGCGTAAACACTTATGTAAAAAAAAAGAAAAACGGTTTGTTGGCGAATTTCTTGATGTGGCTTATATTTCGTTCTGTAATTAATTACAGTTTCATAGAGTACGTTATTATTCTCGAAATTGATCTCATTGAGATTAGTTAGGGGGTCTGTGCTTTAGACAAAATTGATTTCAATTTCTTCTAAAATGGTATCTGTAGTTCCCTTGTTTGCGTGATATAAAACTTTCATATCATTGTTGATGTCTGTGAAACCATGTTTAGTATCCTTCATATGATTTGCCATGGCGGAAAATTTGTTGTATTTAATGGCATTAAAATGTTCACCATATCTTGTTGTAAATGTCCTACCTGTTTGTCCACAATAATTAGCGTCGCATTTAGTACATTTCAGCATATATATATACCAGATTTACTGAATTAATTCGTAGGGTTTAATTTGTTAGCATTGAACAAAGTGTTATTGTAAGTGTTGGAAGTTCTGTAGGCTATTCTTAATCCGCAATTTTTGAAAATGTTTGAAATGCGATATGTTTTGGGGATGAAATAAGTAAAAGTCGCATATTTAGGCTGTTCTTTTTGTTCCGGCGTTAGGCGGGGGACCGTTTTGTTTTTAAGTTTGTTTATGATATTGTTGACAAACACTGGTGCGAATCCATTTGCCTTGGCAATTTGTTTAACAGTATTAATTTCTCTATTTAGATCGGTTTAGCCTAACCATAAAGGAAGGGAGAAAGTCCCGTTAATCATACGGTTAAAGGCAGCTTTCTTTTGATTGACCGGGTGGTTAGAGTCTTTTCTTATTGTAGTGTGGGTCTAAGGTGGCTTTCTGAAAACTTTGTAGGTTAACCAATTACTTTTCAAACAAACTGTAGCATCAAGGAAATTGAATTCATTGTTGACGGCTGATTCAGAAGTGAACTGTATGCTTTTATCCAGCCCGTTAAGTTTTAGTAGGAGTCCTTCTATGTTCGAAATAGTGTCATCGATTATCACAAACACGTCATCCACATATTTTCCCCAGTACTGTATACCGTCAATTTTGCCAACAATTTCCTCGTGCTCCAGATGATCAAGATACATATTAGCTACTATACCAGATAGCGGTGATCGAAACATGCACCGTACCTGTGTTAGATTACAAGTGATTTAATCACGCATTCTTATAAACTGCTGCCCAGGTCAGCCAGGCTGATGAAGATGCCAATATTGTTAAGGCATCGAAACATGTACCGTTCCTGTGTTAGATGGCAAGTGATTTATTCACGCATCCTTATAAATAGTATTGACAGGGCGGAACTAAGTAATCTTTTATTTATAGTTAGCCTCCAATGGCCCAAATTCCTAAAAGCCGCAAAAATACTATTTCAATTCAGGAATTTTTGAAAATAATGTTGCCGTTTGGAGATATAAATCTTCTGTAAGACATATCGCATGTGTAAGTCATGTGAAAAAACTCCAGGGTACCCCTTGACCCCCTTAAGTGCTTTGATGAATTTTACAGTTTTAGTTGGTTCCGTAATGAGCCCGCCTAGGCTCATGTATCAAATATTTCTTAGAGAGCATACTTACTTCACATGCTCATTTCGACAGAACGCACCCTGAAGCTTCCTCATGAACTATCCGCTATTTTGACTTCGGAGAGGACAGCTTATTTTCTTCCTAGAGTTATATTACTTACTATTTTAATGCCACATATTTCAGGATCATATAATAATTAATTCTGTATAATTTAACATCTTCTATGCCTTTTGGAAATGGTAAATCACTTTATGGTAAAGGTATTTTTCACCGCAGACACGCGGAGGACAATGTAAATAGTCGCTAATCGACTCAACTACTTCCTTCAAACCAGGAAGCCGTTCTACGCACAGACACACCGTTTTGATAGTCCGCTGAGGCAGGACGTATTGTGTCGATTGTCCGTCATTAAGACGAAGGCCATTTTTGGCAAGTGCATACCCCATAATTGAGAGGACTACAATCTACAGCCATCGAGCTGCGTATTACTAGTTCAGCGCATGAAAAGTATTATTTCGGCCATGTAAGGCCAGTGCTACGTTATTGTGAAAGTAGAAATTTAATTGAGTGAATTCGACATATTTTTTTCACCAACCACGAGGACCGTCTGAAAGGCAGACGTGAAATATTAAGGCAAACGTGAAATAGTTAGGCTACAGCTACGTCTTATAGCCCAGTGTGTGCTACTACGAAAATCAACTATGATAAAGCTACGCATCGCACGCATGCGACAGTGATTGTTCAGATTTACAGCGATTTGACATCGTGTAAAATCTGTGAACAATACCACGTGTATGGTATTACTAGAGTCTGTGACAGGCAAAAGCAGAGTATTTGATCACCTGCAATTATTAAAGCCAGTGTGCATTTATATAATCATATTTCAATAGAATCTGTGTATTTAATAACCACGATGCCTACGTTAATGCACCACGTGTTGGTGATTTTTCGACTTTACTTTGAGAGCGTCGTGATGGAATAATTCCTAATGTGAAGGAAACACCGATAAAATAAACCGCCACCATGGAATTGTCCAACCAACACCACCAGGTACAAGCCATGTACAAGACGAGAACCAAGGACCACAAGGACAGGCCGAAACCCATAGCCTTAACCAGGAATATGCTTGGAGCCCTGGAAGCGTATTACCCTTTCCAATGGGAGTTCTGGAAGGTGATCTACCTATGAAGTAATCGTGAGTCCTGTATTGTCTATGTACGAGGTTTGTCCAGGTTGATGTAGACTTTGAATGTATTTTTAGCCGAAACGACTCGATAATTTGACCACTTAGGTAGGAATGTACATATTTTCTTCTTGGCACTGGGACAATCTTTCAGTTAGTCACCACAGTCCGTGTCCTATACGGCAGGTGCACATTAACATGTATTTTTCAGTGTATTTATAAGCCAGCAAGGAGCTGTGGTTTTATGTGATGTAAACGACATCTTAAGAACAGAAGGGGTAGGCTTCTGATAGTTTAGGGGACACCCTGTAGTTAGGTCATTTATTTTAAGTTGAAAGAGCTTTATTTTCGTATCATTTCTCAGCCGAAAGTCGCTGAAACATTTTGTACTCTTTATTTGACATTTTTCGTGAGTACTATTTACTACGTGAAGTTCCAGAGGAACGAACCCATACACAGTAAGATTGGTGGGTAAACCTACATCGTATCATTCCAAACATTACAGCAGAGGTTAGATGTTTTATTTTTGTTGTGGAAAGTGCCAAGCCACGCATATAAAAGCCCACGTGTACAAAGAGTGAGTGACATATCTTCGAATGTCAGTGCAGTTAGTTGCACGAGTGTGTCATCTTTATATTAGTATTCTTTGAAATTATTACTACATTATATATTATTGAAGGGTAAAATATCCCAATAAACACTGTTAGGGAAGTGATGATGCATTTTTATACAATCTGCAGAGCACTTGAGGACTGTATTTCGTGCTACTGCATGATTAAAATGATCAATTTTGAAGCACAATCTTTGCAATGCTAAAGCTGTACGCGATGCAGTGTAAAAGTTGTTTGAGCCGACGCCAGATGATAACCGGTTGCTACCCGAGATGCAACGGGAGACGACAATATTGACTTTTTTGTATGCTAATTTACGTCACAAGTCCTAGGAATTTTGAAGGTTACTGTTATTAATATAACCTTGCTTTGGAGAACAGCTATGTAAGCTGTCAACATCTGTTATTTCTTTCACCACTTTTAAAGAGTGAGGGAATGCTCGCAGTACGCGAATTCCTTTAATGTTTTGAGCCGATGACATTCATTCATCTGGCGCGTTATAGAATGGTTTAAACAATAATGTTAATTGACTCAGCTTCTGTATAAATTAGGCTAGCAAGAGTAATTGTTGTGTCCGTAAACACATTATTTGGTAATTAGGCAGGACGGATGAATGTCCGCCTTATAGTTGGTTTATTCCGGCGTTCTTTGAGCTGCGGCCAAGACGACCGATGGTACTTGCTGCAATGGGAGTAAGACGTGCCAACCTGTGTTATTGTTGACTTGTAGAAGTCATGTTCTTTGAGTGAATCTCAAGCGAGATCACATGCTGCTGCCTATGACTGGTGTCATAAACTGAACTAACTCAACAGTATTTAAACCTTCTGATAAATCAAAAGTATAATTATCCTAAACCAACGGATTAATTAATTGATTATAAATCATTACAGCCATAACTTTGCGACCATTTGCTTGTTGATTAATTGACACCGTGACTTCAATTCATTTCCAAGCGGGAGATGACGTTTAAATGAGCTGACACTACTGTTTTTCGACGATATGGATCTTCTGGACCAGAAATCAGTAACTTGTAGCCCGCGTGATTCAAAGCTTGTAAGTCGCAGTGATGATTGCGCTTTGCCAACCTAATTCACATACATGAGATGACGACTGGGTACAAACAGTACGTCAGTTCGCGGAGGCAGGCTAGTATTAGAGTGTTTATTTATTCATTCCCGAGTGGATTTACCCTATTGTTCCTGTTAGACATAACAGTGTTATTTGATTGTTTTTTTTATAGTCAGTGGTCAAACTATTATTAGATTTGGTAATAAGCATTTGTTTACGACGCGTCCCGTCGTAATACTTTCGTTCACATAGGCATTAGACAGAATTTTAATGTAATATTAAATGTGGACATGGTACCATCCTAACCTAGGGATTGGTTTGCTAGCTGTTAAATGTAAATTATACCGAGTCATTTATTTGTAAATTTGCTACGCGTTAATTCTTCTTGTACCACGCACCCAGTTAGTTTTGCTGTTGTTTTATGTAACTAGGACTTCGCGAGGGTACTTAACATCAAACTAGGGAACGACTCATTATTGTAATTAGAGTAGCGGATTAGCCGATTTCGACCCTCGGAAGTAGTTTAGGGGTCTTACTTGAATAAATCATGCACGAATCTAACTTAAGACTGGATCTCTTTTTATTGCTAGCTTTGTATTTTCGGATGTATTTCTTTGGGCGTCTATAACTGTTTCCGTGCTAAATGACCCAGATCCCCTGGATCAAGCCCCTCGTGCTGAGCAAGCCTACAAAGAAATGCACCCGATCCTCTGAGGTGTTGGGTTCGAAGGACGGGGTCTTTCGAAGTACCATTTCATTCGGCGGTTGGTACTGCACCCGTATCCACGTGGTCTTACCTGTTGAAATCCGATGGAACTGCTGGATCGTAGAATCTGGAAGCGCCCGGCTGAAATGCCCCTAAAATTCTACCAACTAGGATCAACCAGGGATAAGGATACCTCTCTTACAAAGAATGCGATAGGAAGATGCCAGTGGTCGATAAAATGAAAACGAAAAATAACTCAAAGTGAACTAACGAGACTCTAAAAATTACTAAATTAATCTCGAGCGTGGCGCTAGGCATCCTAAAAACTGACCCACTGGTCCTCGTAGCGCATCCTATTTCTAGTATAAATGACCAAGACATCCGAAGTATTTAAAATTGACCAACAGTTTATTAATCTAAAGACTGTTGCATGGTGGACTATCTCTCCACTAAACAAAATAATTCACCTCTACTGAAGCGTAGATATATCTCATAATAACATTAGCATCGAAACATATTCAAAAATGCTATCAAAATACAGCATCCTAATCGCATGTAAAAACAGTTTAAAAAATATTTAAACATTATTATATACACTCGTTACATATTTAAATGATCCTCAAAGTTTATGATAGTATTTACATTTATACATTATTGTACACGTTCATCAGTAATAAATTCGATTCCATCAATAAGCATTCCATAGTATTAGTTAAAGTCAAATTAGGGCATGTTCGACGAATGGTTAAGTTTATCGAACGCATTATCATAGCATAAAAATGTTAACAACATTTAAAATCACATAGTTATTCATGGTATTATTATTATCTCTAAAGCTTTTTGTGGTTATTATTACAGGATTATATCAATATTATTACTCGTCTTTCCAATTAACCTTTCTCCAAAAACAAATTTTATTAATTTGAACAATCCATTCTAGAACAATTATCGCAATGCTGTTTCACTTAAATGTTGGATGCATTAACCTCATACTAGCCTTCTAGTATTAATATTCGTGACTATACTGCACGTTCAAAATATACACATAATTGTATTCAGACATAGCTCAATAGCTAATTTATACTGGACAGAAAAATTACATAGATCATCCATTGATGTCTAATATCTCATTATAACAATCAAATTCGCAAATACACGTTGCTTCATTCATAGATAAGCTCTCCATAGCTTGTAAACAATTTTCCAAACATCATTAAGTTCTAATAAGCTTTAATATAAAAGTCATGAAATATCGTGCATCAAATTAACATAAGTTAAAGTATCATGGACAATTTTTATCAGAACTAAGGCAAATATAATATAATCAGCTGTTTAAATAACAGTGCTTGAGAATTTTTGACATTATCATTTCGCTTTGTAATGAAAATATTTTATATAATCATTTTACAATAGTAATTTATTTCTCATTATAATCTCATGTTCATAACTATATCTTTCAAGAAATTGTGGATAGATCACTGTAAAAAGAACGATTCAGCTCCACTAGACAAAAACTCGACTGGAGATCCTCACCCAAAGAAACACGAAAGATTCTACACCATAGTAATCAGCCTGTCTTAAGAAGATACACGAAAACTATTAGAATCCAACGCTTAACCAGGATGGACTTCAACAAAAGAATCATAAACAAAAAGAAACTGAACGATCTAATAGTGTCTAAGACCACTCCGAAAAGAAAAATCTCAAGAGCTGTAGATTACCAAAGTTAATCCAAAAATCGTAAATATCTGCTCTATAAATCATTATGTTTCCATATGTATACTGCACTTGATGAAAAATAGACCCGCACGTCTATTAGAGAAACTCGCATGAAATGTTCAAGTTCAAGTTCGAAATTCGTAGAAATGTCTATTCAAATAATCTTCAAGTATACTGTACGTAGCGTATTGGTCATCTGTTTGCTAACTACTATTCTTATATAAAGTTATTGTAGTCTTCTCTCTACTCTTCATATTAATCTTCTCAACAAGTTATATAATTCCATTAAATGCTCAGATTTAGAAAGAAAAAGAAGTGCATTAACGCATTAAAAATTAGCATAATAAAATATTAATGTTAACTACAAAAATAAAATACACTACAAAACAGAAGCGATAGAGAATCGGGTTTAGCCTTGGAATGCACTTTCTAACTACTAAGAAAAATTGGTGAAAAGGAACACTCTAGAATATGTCTAATACGTACTGTCTACTATGAAAATGGGAGGTCAGCTACCTTGTACGTTGCCATCTGGTTGAAATATGAGTATGCGAGAAACACACTGTCCTCATTCTGGAACTGAACCTTCGTTCATTAGGTCGCGTAGTCCTCGATACGACTGGATCTTATAGAGAACCGAACCCGAGTCCGAACGTTTGAAAAGGAAAAACAGCTGTTTGCGAAACAAGTTAATCGCTCTCACACGTTCCCAAGATATAGCTGGAGCTTATTCGTAGTATGCCATTGTATTTCATGCAGTTACAGTATGAATGTATAATAAACATCTCCAAGACGTCTTCCACCTCTTCTTAAAGAGTTTTCTGCTGTTATAATAATCCATGTTTGGTGCTGGTGATCATCCTAAGTAGTCAATTCCACTATTGCATCGCATTCCTGCCTTCCATTTTAGCCCATACGTGACATAGTCATGTCTTGGTGAAGTCTCCATTCAATCAACTTCTGTTCTGAAGTCATAATGATAATATGCTTGTATACTGTAAACTGGACTGTTGTAGAATAAAGTCTTGTACTGGCATATACAATATCACACAAGTCCTGGTGAATACAAAGTTGACTGCTCCTGATGATGAAGTTTAACACAGTCTTCAGCTATAATAAGCTGAGACATAAAAATTTGCGGTACGAACTGTCTAACTTTAAGTAAATACACGTCCGCGTTGCTCGCGCACGATATGAGTGTCGTACTCTCAGCGAAGTATATTGCAATGTCGTGTCTCTGCCTGGACAGATATTTACTTACTGCTCTGCGAAACCCATAGTGTTGTTCGTTCAGGAACGATATTGACTATCGATATCGACACTAGATCATGTTCGATAATATTCTGATATTTTGTTATCTGCATTTATTTATGTGTGAAATACACCCAAGTTTCCTCTTCTTTAAACATAATGCATTTGTCAATTACTATTCTGTTTCATGGCTACTATATCAAAGTATATCATGTTGCATCAGATTGACGTTACTGCTGCCTCCATTTTGTAGAGCTCCCTTGTACTAAAACAAAGCACGTGCTCCAGGCTGTATGGCGTGCTGCCTAGTTGCTCCTAACCTCGCCACGGAGTATCCATGCGCTGTGTGCCGTGCAAATAGCGCCTCAGGAATGCACCTAAGTACACACCTGTCCAACATAGATCCAACTCAATACAAAATACGGTCTCATCTCCCTCCCAACTCAAGAAATAAAAGTGTGACAATACTTTTATTTTATCATTCTTGATATTCACTTCATGAGCAGTATTTTGTTATTGTTCAATCTTTTCATAATATCTTTTGAGGTTCTTCGCATTGAATCTCCCTATTTCCTCGCCAGTAAGGATGTCCAAAATCTGATAGCTTCTTAAATATCTTGAATTGCTGTATCGAATGGAGACGAATTTAACTCTGATTCTATGAAGAATTTACTTTATCTGTTTCCTTGGGACGTCTCTCCTGCCTCTCAGCTCGTTGTCTGGTCCCAGTTCCTGGATCACTGTCTGTGTCCCTACGTCTATTATTCCTTTCTTCTCTTTTGTCTCTGTCCTTTCTGGACTGATTTCTTTCTTCCTCAGTTTGTTAGTCCTTATCACGGTAATTTTTGTACCTAGAATATCCTCGTTGGTTATTCTCCTGTCTCTGGAAATAACCTTGCCGTTCCCCTTTTTCTAAGTTTCTATTGTCGGTGTTCTGATTTTGATACCGATTATTTCTTGGCTCATTTCTTTCTCTATCTTGATATCTGTTATCAAATCTGTCGTTTCTATCCCTATTTTGATACGGTCTGTATCTCCCTTGATCTCTATTGTCAAATCCATCATTCCTATACCTGTCTTGATATGGTCTATATCTATCTTCTTCTCTATTCGATTGATACGACCTATCCTGTCCTTGATAATACCGAGACTGGTAACTACGGAATGGTGCTTGATTATCCCTATGATCGCGTGGTTGTTCATTATACCTGTTGTTTCGAATGGGTCCTACCCATCTTGACTCATTCTGACTGGGTTTTTCAGTTTGTTGGGTCCTATCTACGACTACGGTGTTCACGCTTTTGACTTCCGTACTTCCGCCTTTTGATATCGTGGGAGGAATGGACGTATGATCAAGTCTTCGGAGTAAATCGTCCATCTGAGCCAAATCTGTCACCCCTGACGAAATTATATTATGCCTAACTTCAACTGGCCACTGTCCTGAAATAGCTTCTAATATTTCCTCCTGAGTAAATGGAGGTTGAAGAAAACGTAGGCGGGCTAATTGTGAAGTGTAGAATTAGGAGTAACTAGTAGGTCCAGTACTACTGTACTTCCTAGAGTATATTTCTACCTGGGTAGATTATAGGCTAGGGAATAACCCACCCACCAAGGGAAGATGATTAAGAGAAGGAAGTAGATTTGGGATTTGGAAAAGAAGGATAGAAAAATAGGAGGAGAGTCCCACAAAATTAATAAGTTGAGATTTAAATACACTTAGAAGCAGTTGCCAATGGAAATTAACTCTCGGATACCTAAAGTAGGTACGAGCTTGGTCGAGGCTAACGGGAACCGCAGCTAGGACTTGGGCGGTTTGCAAGAGAGAGGCTTTAGTACATTTCCTCCCGAGCATGTATAAAAGTACTATAGGGAAGGGTGATGATCTGGCCAGACAGATAGTAAAAGCTTTATTAAGTGTTAACGAGGGCATAAACCTAGGAAGAGCCAGGAAAGCCAGGATCCTGCCTAACTGTAGTATCAGAGAAATGATGAATCCAAAAACAAATATTTAATGTATTTAACAATGCAGGAAGTTTGAGGAAATTAACAATTATGCAATATAAATTTAATAAACATAGTTCATTTGAACTTTTTAACAAATGGGGTCGCAGACCTCTAAACATTAAACAGTTGCTCCAGGCAATTGACAATTTACAAGGTTTCAAACCTTACATGTTTCTAAAATCTTTATAAGATTTAAACAAATGAGAAATGAAATAATTAAAGCTTGAACGTGAATTGGAGTACAAAAAGTGCACCTGAAGAAATTCAAGAGAGAATGTTCTAGAGAAAGTGACAACTTTGAAAATAACAATAATAACAACGTGAAAAATAAGATAGAAGTTCCTACAACTTCTTATATTTATACAGAATTAATATATGAGAATTATACAAAGAGGGCAGGTCACTTACTGTGAAACCTGAAGAAAGTGAAAAGGAAGTTTCTAGACTTCCTATGTTTAATTAGGAATCACGAGAAAAATGGGGCAGTTTCCATTTCGTGAAACCTGAACATGACTCGCTCAAGAGTTTAGAGAATTGTTTTCCCCGATTTTGAAGGGAGGAACAATGTAAGTTTGAAACGTGTGCTAGACACGTATCACAAAGATTATACAGAGATACTTAATGATAAACCAACAAAAATGGAAGGGCACTTCTTGGAATGACACCTTATTGGAACAGACCTAGATTAAAAGTTTATTGCAGATTGTTAGTGAGAGGTTTAGGAAAGAGAAATGGGAATTAAGGAAAATGTTCATGGCCTTATTTGAATATAAGCGGACGATCGCGACGCGGTAGAAAAGTTAAGCAAGCACTGGTTTTCACTATAGTTCATTGAAACATATGAAATGTTCACTGTGGAGACACAAAGTTTATGGAAAAGAAAGTTATTGCAATTATAGGAAGAACTGATTGCACTATATAGGTGAGAGTCTATTTCTTGAAACAGTTGTGATTTACAATTAAATGCGCCATAGAATGTTCCAGCGGTGGACGAAAATTCACTATTGTAGTAATTTAGAAGTGAGATTCTTCAATTTTAAATAGCATTCTCACAAGTAAGGGAGAAATACATGACGGCAGGACTTGCAGATAAAGTACAAGATCTGGAAGGTTCCAGAACGATCTTAGTAGAAAAATGGGGCCAAAGTAAATCCAACGGAGGAACTTGCTTTGTAAATTATAGACAGTGGGTATTAGATAATATCCCACGTAGTGAGAAGATTTCTCATTTGGCAAGCATAAGAAATGCTGCTTTTCACTAAGATTAGCTTGATTAAACAAAAGCTCAACATGGAAAGTCCCGCGGAGGAGGATTTTGCCCCAAAATAAGTAATTTCACACTGCCTATAAAAGATAGTTAAAAGCATGTGGTAGGTAAAATCATGAAGATGAGGTTAAAACTTGAAGCAGGTACTTATCTTTGTTGCATGGCGACGGTGAAGTTCCATTAACCGATACTTAATGCGCCAACATGGCGTAGAACGTAGAGAGTGTCTCTTGGTTTGAGGAGACCGGCTCTAGTTGAGCCCTGACTGATCAAGTCAACTGCCGACTGAGAAGTGAGTGCTGCACAACGGAGCACGGAGGGTCCAAGAAAAAGGGGAAAGAGAGGGGGGTAGGAGACAAAAGGAGAACATATAAGCATTGCCAACTTAAATACAACAAATTGATTTCTTGCTGAGCTGGTCTTCAAGGAGTTAACAGATGATACTAGCGCAGCATGGTGAGTAAAGAAGTAGACGTAGTCCTCTTGCTCAAGGAGAAAATAGCTGACGATAGTAACGAGATCTGGTGGCCAGATGGATATGTACGTCCTCTTGCAAGATGAGGCATTGAGTAGCTTCAGAGGTTCGCTACTAGATGACGCTAGGTGGGTCACAGAAGTTATATATCTGAAACATACTTACGAAGACATAAGAGATATGCCCAACAAGGAGAAAACAGATGATCACTGTTGGTGTTTGACAAAGAGTAAGGAAGAAATGAACATGCAAAGAGCAGTAAAAGTTATATCTCAGGTACTGTGTATTCAAAGAATACACCATACTGGGGGGAAAACACACAACAGAGGGCAAATAAACAGTCACACATTTATTGGAAGAGGAGCAATCAAAGACAGTGGTCTTGTGATTGGTCCATTAGTGGTCAAGATTCTGGCCACCCTGACTCTCCCATCTCTTCCAGGGTAACACTTAGTCACTTTTCCAAAAGGCCCGACTAGGGGGGGTGGAACATCCCTAACCAAGACCAAGTCCCCCACTTTAATGTCGGGACTGGAAAGAAACCACTTCTGCCTCCGTTGCAAGGAAGTTAAATGTTCCAAGTTCCACCTCTTCCAAAAGGAATTACGGAGGGCTTCAAGTTTACACCAAACAATAGGTAAATCAGAATCCCTGAAAGAATTAGGAAGGGGAGGATGGGCAGAGAGAGAAGTGCGTGTAAAGAAGCGACCAGGTGTAAGTGGAAGGAGGTTATCAGGGTCATTAGAAAGCGGAGTTGAAAGGCGAGAATTATCAACACTTTCAATCACAAAATAGCTGGAAGCTGAGGGAAATAAAGCACTAGTAAAGATTACGATGCAATGCAAAAGGAGAATTAACAAGTTTAAACAAAGCGTATAGAAATAAGTACATCTATTCAAGACAAGAATATACCAAATAAACAAAGGAACTATGCGAGTAGAAAGCAAGAACGCCATAGGTAACAAACGAGTAGCCATAAACAATGACCTCAAGTTATAATGAGTATCAAAGGGGTTACTCAGAAAAATACTTAAGTCAGCGAAAAACGTGACAGGACAAGTATGAATACAAAAACACATCGAATGTGACGACGAGAAAAAACCAGTTTGTTCATCAATGAACATTAAGATCGCAAAATATGTAAGCAAATTGCAATACATAAGCGCGTGAGAAATACGCAACGAAGCTTTGGAACAAGGATCGAAGCAGTTATGGAATACGAGCATGAGTAAGTGAGGGACGTAAACAAGCACGGCCTTGACACACATAGTACAACGAGATAAGACATATAAATAGCTGACAGAGTCCTTAAGCGGAACAAGTTTATTTTGGGAAGTAGGTAAACAGCTTCTGTACTTGTAGTAGCAACTCGCCAGACAATGCTTGGCAATCAGCCAAAGTTGAGATAAGAGAAACTTGTTTTGACCTTTGGCAATCATACAGGAAATAAACAACAACTTGGCGTTATTCAGGCTTGTAAACAAACAGGTTTGAAAATCAAGCAGTTCGGTGTACACACACACTAGCTGAATCAGCTGTAACTTAAAGCGGAACGAGTAACACGACATGCAGTCAATCGTAACTTGGACGTGAAAAAGCAATTTAAAGCTATATGAAATAAAGTAGGAAATCAATTTCGCATAATTGAGAGGATCACGAAATCGGACAATTTTCAACAAAAAGAAGCTTAATTCTTCCGAGCAAAGAAGACAAGCTGGGACATTGAGAAGAAGGTTATGCATAAGAATAGTTATTCTAGATGCTATAGAATTCCGAGTTTCAAGCGGTTTCAAAAGCGACTTCCAATTGTGAGGAAGGAGGGAGGAGCCGGCCGTGGCCATCCTTCTACATAACGAAAGAAGTGAAACATAGCGTACAGCAAAGTGATGGTGACTGATAGCCATGGTTTTACACAAGGGGAAGATAGTTTTCGAGGAATAGTTTAAGCAATTAACTGCTATAAAAAATGACATAAGAAGATAGACGAAATAACACAAAGCAAGGCGAACTTGAATGGCCATCTTGTGCGGGAAGAAAGAAAAGCTATTTAAACAACTTACAGGGTTAGCGCAGTTGTTCACGATAAGACATCGTTTCGACAAGTGGTTTTCAAAAATATTGAAATCTGAAACATGAGCGTTCTCTTTTTCAGAAATGGGATTTATGTCAGCTGTGACGAAATGACATTGAGCTTTGGTTTGAACACTGGTATGTTTGATTTCACCAGTAATAACCCAACCAAAATCGGTGTCTCTAGCGACCACGGTTGAAGATAACTTGCGTGTTTGTTTGCGAATGCAATTCCAAAAAACATTGGCACTGAAAAGCACATCAATGGGACCTTGAACATTAAACTGAGGATCGGCTAACCTTAAGTGCGAAGGAATGTTTAAACCGGAAGTATTAATGGAGTGACTTGGAGTGTCTTTACCAATACTGGTAAGAATGAGACAGTTTAAATTAAGATTGGTGTTTCTTTGACAAACGTCTCTGATTTTCAATTTTGAAGACTGCAAAACTTGAGTTTTCAAATTGTCAATGCCGGTCACATTGATAGAAGTAGGCGATGACGAAAGACCTAGTTTTTTAATCAACGATTGCGAAACAAAGTTGTGCGTTGAAGCGGAATCGAGAAGACCACGGGTTTTGAACCAATTTCCAAATCTATCTTGGATTTCAAATTGTACAGTGGTCAACAGGGTTTGCGCACTGTGAAAAGTGTCGGCGTTGGAAATGCAGGAAGAAGCATTAGTTTGTTCGGAGCGGCTCTGCAAGGAGCTTAAAGAGGCAGGTGCTGATGACCTCGATTTATCGTGAACGTGCAATAAAGAATGATGCGGTTTTTTGCAATGAAAACAGAGATTTGATGACGTACAGTTCGAAGAAGAATGCTTAGGTGATAAGCAATTGAAACAATGCTTGCTGTTTAAGACAACCTTTCTTCGATCTTCGACAGACAATTCTTTAAAGGATTTGCACAAATACAAGGTGTGAAGCTTTTTACAGAGCGTGCATTTTAACGATTTGTTAAGCGGCCTGATATCTTCTCTTGAATGATTGAAAGAAGAACGGGTTTGTTTGTTTTCGACAAATGGGGGCTGATGTCCCTTTGAAGAAGCAAGTTTATTTTCAAAAATTTGACACTGAGGATTCGTTTCGACTTTTTCGCAATGAAATGCGAGTGCTGTAAGGAATTGACATCGACTGTTGAGAAACGAGATGAGGTGTTCGAACGAATGTTCCTTGTTGCAGGCGAGTTTGATCTCCCAGGCCTTCAGTGTCGAAAAATCGAATCTTGATGTAGCTAGGTGAATAAGTATGGTATCCCATGTTTGGACAGGCTGTTTTAGTTGGTATAACGCTCTGACATTTAACTGCATAGAATCTAAGAGGTCTCTTAAAGATGTGACGTCATTAGGTTTGACGGCAGGTAAGTTGAAGAGACAACGGACGTGTCGAGCGACACTCAAACGTAAATTGCCATATCTCTCTTTAAGGAGATTAAAGGCGATGTGGTAGTTGTCTGCGCTTAAAGGCAGTGACTCCACCAAGGTCAAGGCCTCAGATTCCAAAGAAGTGCGGAGATAGTAAAATTTATGTATGTCTGGGATCTCGATATTTTCATGAATTAGGGAGCAGTAAAGTTCATAAAAAGAATACCATTCACCTTCCTTGCCTGAGAAGTGCGGTAGGCTTATCTTGGGAAGTAACGGTTTCGGTTTGTTCTTGCGAACTGAAGCGGGTGCTAACTGGGCCGGATTGATGACCCTAGTGTCCGGTTCTGAGATATTGCGGATCAGTTGGTGGGCCTTTGCAATTCCTTCAAAGTACAAGGGTTCGACCTCGTCCCGATCCGATTGCAGGTCTGGACAAGCGGATTCAATCTCGGTTTGAATTTGGTCATAATAATCATAAGACCGTTCGTACAACTTAGGACGATGTGTTAAGATATCTAAATCACACTCGGCGGGATTTAATTTGCTGATGAAATTTCGGAATCTATTGAGTTGCCCTTTATAAGAAGAACGTCTAGCAATGAGAGTTTCATCTTTTTCAGTAGGAGCCATGACAAAAAGAATAAATTGAAATACAACTCACGAAACTGTAGAACCTTGGAGATGCTGTCAGGTTGGCAACAGCGAGAGAGTAGAAAGAACAGGACACCCCAAAGGAGACAGGAGCGGCCTCTTTCCCGTTCACAGGCTTTGCATGACGTAGATATAGCTGAAAGATCCAAAGGAGATATTAAAAATTTGCAAAGTATTGTCAAATGACACTTGACAAACAATGGACATAAAAAATGGACTCTCCCGGGTTTCTGGTACCAAATTTTGGGTAGATTATAGGCTAGGGAATAACCCACCCACCAAGGGAAGATGATTAAGAGAAGGAAGTAGATTTGGGATTTGGAAAAGAAGGATAGAAAAATAGGAGGAGAGTCCCACAAAATTAATAAGTTGAGATTTAAATACACTTAGAAGCAGTTGCCAATGGAAATTAACTCTCGGATACCTAAAGTAGGTACGAGCTTGGTCGAGGCTAACGGGAACCGCAGCTAGGACTTGGGCGGTTTGCAAGAGAGAGGCTTTAGTACATTTCCTCCCGAGCATGTATAAAAGTACTATAGGGAAGGGTGATGATCTGGCCAGACAGATAGTAAAAGCTTTATTAAGTGTTAACGAGGGCATAAACCTAGGAAGAGCCAGGAAAGCCAGGATCCTGCCTAACTGTAGTATCAGAGAAATGATGAATCCAAAAACAAATATTTAATGTATTTAACAATGCAGGAAGTTTGAGGAAATTAACAATTATGCAATATAAATTTAATAAACATAGTTCATTTGAACTTTTTAACAAATGGGGTCGCAGACCTCTAAACATTAA
Source organism: Meconema thalassinum (assembly GCA_946902985.2). Taxonomy (NCBI): domain Eukaryota; kingdom Metazoa; phylum Arthropoda; class Insecta; order Orthoptera; family Tettigoniidae; genus Meconema; species Meconema thalassinum. The sequence goes on from OX336400.1 coordinate 55,981,603, forward strand.
ACAGTTGCTCCAGGCAATTGACAATTTACAAGGTTTCAAACCTTACATGTTTCTAAAATCTTTATAAGATTTAAACAAATGAGAAATGAAATAATTAAAGCTTGAACGTGAATTGGAGTACAAAAAGTGCACCTGAAGAAATTCAAGAGAGAATGTTCTAGAGAAAGTGACAACTTTGAAAATAACAATAATAACAACGTGAAAAATAAGATAGAAGTTCCTACAACTTCTTATATTTATACAGAATTAATATATGAGAATTATACAAAGAGGGCAGGTCACTTACTGTGAAACCTGAAGAAAGTGAAAAGGAAGTTTCTAGACTTCCTATGTTTAATTAGGAATCACGAGAAAAATGGGGCAGTTTCCATTTCGTGAAACCTGAACATGACTCGCTCAAGAGTTTAGAGAATTGTTTTCCCCGATTTTGAAGGGAGGAACAATGTAAGTTTGAAACGTGTGCTAGACACGTATCACAAAGATTATACAGAGATACTTAATGATAAACCAACAAAAATGGAAGGGCACTTCTTGGAATGACACCTTATTGGAACAGACCTAGATTAAAAGTTTATTGCAGATTGTTAGTGAGAGGTTTAGGAAAGAGAAATGGGAATTAAGGAAAATGTTCATGGCCTTATTTGAATATAAGCGGACGATCGCGACGCGGTAGAAAAGTTAAGCAAGCACTGGTTTTCACTATAGTTCATTGAAACATATGAAATGTTCACTGTGGAGACACAAAGTTTATGGAAAAGAAAGTTATTGCAATTATAGGAAGAACTGATTGCACTATATAGGTGAGAGTCTATTTCTTGAAACAGTTGTGATTTACAATTAAATGCGCCATAGAATGTTCCAGCGGTGGACGAAAATTCACTATTGTAGTCATTTAGAAGTGAGATTCTTCAATTTTAAATAGCATTCTCACAAGTAAGGGAGAAATACATGACGGCAGGACTTGCAGATAAAGTACAAGATCTGGAAGGTTCCAGAACGATCTTAGTAGAAAAATGGGGCTAAAGTAAATCCAACGGAGGAACTTGCTTTGTAAATTATAGACAGTGGGTATTAGATAATATCCCACGTAGTGAGAAGATTTCTCATTTGGCAAGCATAAGAAATGCTGCTTTTCACTAAGATTAGCTTGATTAAACAAAAGCTCAACATGGAAAGTCCCGCGGAGGAGGATTTTGCCCCAAAATAAGTAATTTCACACTGCCTATAAAAGATAGTTAAAAGCATGTGGTAGGTAAAATCATGAAGATGAGGTTAAAACTTGAAGCAGGTACTTATCTTTGTTGCATGGCGACGGTGAAGTTCCATTAACCGATACTTAATGCGCCAACATGGCGTAGAACGTAGAGAGTGTCTCTTGGTTTGAGGAGACCGGCTCTAGTTGAGCCCTGACTGATCAAGTCAACTGCCGACTGAGAAGTGAGTGCTGCACAACGGAGCACGGAGGGTCCAAGAAAAAGGGGAAAGAGAGGGGGGGTAGGAGACAAAAGGAGAACATATAAGCATTGCCAACTTAAATACAACAAATTGATTTCTTGCTGAGCTGGTCTTCAAGGAGTTAACAGATGATACTAGCGCAGCATGGTGAGTAAAGAAGTAGACGTAGTCCTCTTGCTCAAGGAGAAAATAGCTGACGATTGTAACGAGATCTGGTGGCCAGATGGATATGTACGTCCTCTTGCAAGATGAGGCATTGAGTAGCTTCAGAGGTTCGCTACTAGATGACGCTAGGTGGGTCACAGAAGTTATATATCTGAAACATACTTACGAAGACATAAGAGATATGCCCAACAAGGAGAAAACAGATGATCACTGTTGGTGTTTGACAAAGAGGAAGAAAGAAATGAACATGCAAAGAGCAGTAAAAGTTATATCTCAGGTACCGTGTATTCAAAGAATACACCACTACCCTTACTGCATGTTGGACTTCAATAGACCAAAATCTCTTAATGAATGCTTCAGAGAATTGCTCAAAGTTGTCAAAAGTATAGCGGAAAGCTCGAAACCAATTTAAAGGACCTTCCAGAAGATGTCTCTCTACAATTCGGAGTTCCCTGTCTCTACTAACGTGATGTTCTATGAAATAATCTTGAATATTTCTAATAAATTCAATCGGAGTTAAACTCTCGGTGTTGGAATTTTTTTTTATATTTTCTTCATAATTTCTCACAATCGTTACATTTGACCTGTCGTTGGGAGTAGATGTCCTGAAATCCCTAGGAACATATTTAAGATTAGTGGTACTTGGGACTTATGACCGTTGTCTGGGCTTTTCGCCTCCTACTGCCCCATTAGAACGTTCACTAAAATTCCTAGCTGGGGATGTCACATCTAAGCTTTGCCTAACATGAGGGACTGTGCCTTCCCTGTTGGAACTCACATTGATTTTTAGTGCTTCAATTTGCTTATTAAATTTGCTTCTTAAAGCATCTACATTAACGTGATCAGCTAAGTTAAATTTGTTCAACTCCTCCCTAATCGCGTTTAATTCAGACGTTTTCTTTTCACGTTCTGAATTGACGTCTAATCTCACCTGCTCTAACCTTGATGTTACAGTGTTAACTCGTGATTACAAATCTTCCCTAAGACTATTGATATTATCTATTTCACTAGTCTGGACTGAATCTATTCTTTTGTCAGTGTCTAATTTAACATTTGATATATCTTTGTTCAACTTGATTTCGGTTCGAGAAATTTTTAATTCCAAATTAGAGGTAACATTTTAAATTATCTCCTCGTTAACTTTGGTTATTTCACCCCGAATAATGGTTATATGATCTTTAACAATAGCTTTAAGATCAATTTCTATATCTTTTCTCAGAGCCTTATTGTGGTCCTCTACTTTCTCTTTTAAGAGAACCATGTCATTTTCTAATTTTGACAAAGTCTCTTGTGTTTGTAGCTATAGAGGAATTACGTTAATTAATTTGGGATACAAAGTATTCTCCAACTTTCTATTTGACCGTCCTCTCCCAATTATTCAGCGAGAGACTGGGTCATATCAGTGTGGATTTACCCCAGGAAAGTCCACTATAGATCAGATCTTCACCTTAAGGCAAATTTTAGAGAAGACAATCGAATATGGGATTGGCACGCATCACCTCTTCATTGATTACAAAGGAGCATATGACAGTATTGACAGAGAGCAATTGTACCATGCTATGATTGAATTGGGAATTCCTGGAAAATTGGTAAGGTTGGTGAGAATGACATTGAGTGGGACACGAAGTAGTATAAGAACGGGAGGAATGATGTCTGAGTCATTAAATATTCAGAACGGGGTACGGCAGGGTGACACGCTGGCATGTCTCCTGTTTAATGTTGCCTTGGAGAAGGTGATGAGAGATGCAAAACTCCTGAATAGGGGAACAATTTTCTATAAATCAGTGCAGATACTTGCGTATGCCGATGATATAGATCTAGTGGCAAGAACTCGAAAGACAATGGAAGAGACATTCATCGCCCTTTTACAGGCCAGTAGGAAAATGGGACTGATCATCAACCAGCTGAAAACTAAATATATGGCTGCTGGGAAAGCTCGTAAGGAGAACATGCCACCCTCAATAACCGTGGGCAATTACACCTTTGAGAGAGTTGAACAGTTTAAATATCTGGTATCAACAGTCTCCTACTCAAATGATACCTCTTATGAAATTATGAATTTTTGTATGATCGTATTTTTTTGGACTAAAAGAGGATTTTTTTAAACAATTCTGTTGTAATTTCAAGTTACACAACTATGCAAAATTTGATTCGTTTTGGTAAGATAGAAATATTCAAAATTGTTGTTGCAAGATTTGATTTGCCACAAGTGAAGTTAAATAAAAGCGTTTATAATTATAATTTATAATACTGTAATTTAAACAAATGAAACGAATACGATTGACAAAAATTCCGAAAAAAGCAAACTGATCAAAACAATTATCTAAAAATTTGATTTTATTCTTGTCAAAATTCTAAAGTTTTGGTTGCGTTTTAATATACTTTATGTTTGACCCTGACTATTACATGTCAGAAAACTGTATCATAATGATGGTCATTACAACACTATTTTTCATAATGAAACAGTTTCTCCCACCAATCACAGCTCAAGAAACAGTTGTTTGACCAATTAAATAAGGATAGCATCGCACCTGCGCTGAGTTCCAATGCCATCTAATTTAAATTTCACTGCGTTGCCTAGTGTCATAGTGGGGTAATCGAGGAGGCCATGGACAAATACAAGGCATCTCTGCGTCCCATGTGCTCTGTTCAGTACATAAAACCGGCGAAATCTCGAAAGCTATTTATGAATATTTATGTTCGAACATAAAATAGTTATAATAATTATCGTCGAACATAAACAGTCGTATGCAACTCGCCTATAATGGTAATTAATTAATTATGCTTGCCACGGTGGGTGAGTGGTTATAGTGTCGGACTACCAACCCCAAGATTGCAGGTTCGCCCCTGACCGTGGTGAGTGATTTTTGAAAGGCGACAAAAATCACGACGCTCATGTCATACGTTGTTGGCATGTTAAAGAACCCATTTGAATTCAGTAGGCCGTGTTCAATGGCAAAATTATTCTCGGGATTTTCCGCCAACACTAAGTTCCTCCATTCTCTACTTGACAGCGCTGTAGTGTCAAGGAGTTTAGATATCTAACCTCCTTGACTTTCATAGCGTTCAAAGGAACGACGAAATTCGACATGCAAGCTACCCTCTGGGTGTCAATTAACAAAGCTTGCACCAGGCACCCGAGGCCATACGATATTATTATTATTATTATGGTAATTAAGACACTCGTATGGAAATTATAAAACTCGCATACGCTCGTTTTATAAACATACTTGTGTCTTAATTATTGTCATTATAGGCTCGTTGCATAATGTACTATTGCGTGATACCCTCGTTGCTGATAATTTGGACCAAGCTACCAGAAGTGAATATGGTGCTCAAAAATACCGCGTTGTTAGACATATTATTGAAGTCTGGAAACGAATAAAATTGAACTAAAATTCCAAAAACAGAAAAATAATAATAAAAATATAATTTACAGTCATATTTTATAAAAATAGCCTAACATTTCAAAAACTGTCAATGTATCATAAATACATGAAGGGCTCAATATTGTTAGTGAAAGCTTACCTTTCGCAGGTGAATAAATGAGTCAAACTCGTTTTGTATTCTCTCCATTCGGTTTCTTTCCAAGGAATAAATTTTGGGAGTAATATCTTGACGTTGATTGCTTATCATATCGGCGCTTGGACGATTCAAACGGTCCAGTCAAATTTTGACAATTTGACGGACCATGTGTCACTGAAAACTGTATGTCTTCACTGGTTAATTTTCCCCAATGTCCTGGATCAGGGAAACGGTTCAAATTTTCGGCACCTGGTTGTCCAGCTTCATTTTCATCCTCGGAAGAAGAATTGGATGTCTGAGACCTTGAAATGACCGGATCATTATCCGGGTCTTCTGCGTGACCAGTGGTCGTATTGTTTTGCTCCTTTTATCCATCGCTAGTGGCAGAGCAAACTACCTCACTCCTCTTCTTGCCTAGAACGCCTCAAAATAGCGCTGCCTTGGGTTTTTGTGGGTACCTACTCACATAACGTAACGGCGGTACTTTTTGAGGATCCAACCAGCCTTCGGGCTGACTACCTAACAGACAGTGGCAGAGCCTTGATTTTCCGATGAATTTGAAGAGGTTTCATTCTGAAGGAAAAATTTAGTCAGTTTTAGCACATTCTCCAACACCACACTTTCTCGGTACCGTAATTTTTGTCTTTGGCAAGTTTTCTTTTTTGGGCACCACTCAAATATGTACGTGAAGACATTTTTGAGTTGGGGTTTTAATTCAACCCGATACGCAGATAAAACTGTTCATTGAACACTAACGAATTAAAATTGTCGATCACAAAACCGTCGATTTGAAGTCTGAACTCAACAGGGAGCACGTTACTTGTTTCTGAAATTACTCTACAGACCAGAATGCCAGAATTTGGAAAAGCTCTTTCCGAGCTTATCTATGGCTAATAAAGTGCAGGAGATGGCGAGGGGGGGGGGGGACTTATCAGTTAATTCAAATACTCATGGCATTTTGGGAATTTTGGGACCCGACCGTGTGAGTATCAGTTAATTGCTTCCAATCCTTAAACAATAGAGGGAACAGAAAGTTGAAATTTCGATTGACTTGGAATAGTTAAGTTATTTATGAAGATAAATTGTATGTGAAAAACCCGGGCAGAGAGAATTTACGAACAGTTCTTACTGGCCAGTTAGAATTAGCTATCAAAGCTAAGAGAGGCTTTAATAAGTTTGTGACTAAGAGAAATTAAACTGTAAAATTAGAACTGTCAATCTAAGTTTCACATTTTTTGTTTGATTTTTCAGTACCGGTACCTAATTTATTTGACTTTTTTCCAAAGAACAATTTTCCATTTCTTTTCCATTTTTGGGTGTTTATTTTTTTCATTTTTTGGGGGGCCCTTTGAGCCGGGGGCCCCAGGCAATTGCTTATTGTGCCTTATGGTTAATCCAGCACTGGTCGTATATCTCTCTTCTTCTCTGTGTCTCTTAGATCTTGGAGAAGTTTGTTGAAGGCATGACTTGATGGCAGAAGCAGCGTTGATCGCTGATCTTCTATAAGAAACGTCTCCCTGGTGAGTTCATACACCAGTCTCGATCTCGTACTCTTTGAAACTCCAACCGCCCTCTTGAGGTACCTGGCTTTTACTCTTTCAATCTCCACTAACTGTTTGTATGTGAGATGTTCCCATACCAGTTCGATTCCATACACAAGGACGGGCAATATCTTCAGTCTGAATAGTTCCATAGCTGCGCTGATTGATAGCAGTCTGATGCTCCTGATTTCGTTCATGGTGGGTAGGTTTTTGCTAAGAATTAACCTTACCCACAAGGGAAGATGAAGAGAGAAGTAAAGGGAAGTGGGTTTCGGACAGAGGAACAAGTGTGGATAATAGGACGAAAGTCCAACATCAAATACAAATAATTTTTAGAGAAGACTGTCACCGCAAAGCCCGTGAAATCACTAAAGTGAGTGGGGACCTGAACACAGCTAACAGGAAACGCAGCTAGAGCTTGGGTTATTTGTGGGCGAAATGAGGTGGTACCTTCCCTTCCAAGCCAATATTCGTCTACTATGGGGAAGGGTGGTGGTCTGGCAACGAAAGAAATGATGAGTTTTCTATGTATTTCTTTAAAGTAGTTTGTTTTAAACAAATATTTTGAAGAATACAAATAGTTTGAATTGGCCGTGATGTTTTGATTCTTATAATGTGGAATTTCTAAAAAGCGACCGAATGTTTCCAAGAAGGGTAGGGATGAAGCAATTATACCCCTGGGAATAAATTTGGTAAGAGCACCAATAGTTGCATTCAGGAATGGCTAAGCTTTTACCCAGCAAAGCGCCGACTAAAAGTTTAGACAATGAGAAAAACTCAAATTTTGAAAACCAACCATAAGTTATAGAGAAAATCTCAACAAGCAGGAAGCTGGCGGAGCGAACTATGCTTGCCTTACTGGCCAGTTAGAATTAGCTATCAAAGCTAAGAGAGGCTTTAATAAGTTTGTGACTAAGAGTTCCTGCTCAAATGCAACAAAAAGTGGAACCGTTATTAATTTTATTTGTGAGGTTTTTAAATGTAGGCCCATAGGAAGAGTAGGGGAAGACAGGATCTTGCCTAATCGTTATTTTATAGAAAATGATAAAACAAAAAATAAATTTGGATTTATTTAACAATGCAAAGTGTAATCAATTTGACACATATGTAATTTGATTTTAAAAACAATTGGGGTCGCAAACCTCCTAAATCATTTAAAGCTTGCACCAGGCAATTGACAATTTTTTGGTTTAGAACCTTATATAAGCACTAAAATCTTCGTAACATTTTGAAATGGTGCTAAGATTAATAAATAGAAGATAATTAACGTAATTAAAGTTAAATAATAAATCAAGTACAAGATGTGTGCTTTAAGGATTTCTAGATGGGTATCTTAGAAATATGAACAAATAACAACTTCGAAAGTAACAACAACAAAACAGGGAGAAATGAAATAGAAGTTTCTATGACTTCTTATATTGATACAGAATTACTTTTAGAGGTTATACAAACAGGGCAGGTCACTTATTGTGAAACCTGAAGAGAAAAATTAAAAGGAAGTTTCTAGAACTTCTATATTTAAACAGGATCACGAGGAAAAAATGGGGCCAGTTACCCTTTCGTGAAACCCGGATTAAAGAGATTAATGAAAGGTTTGGTAGACAATAACCAATTCTTGTGCTAGCAAGAAAAGAAATAGATTAATAGATTAACCAACAAGAAGAGTCTTCGATTAACCACGAGGGCCCATGCCAGTACAACTGAGATGCTAGTAATTGAGAAGTTAAACATCCACGAGAAATGAGGTCGGCGGGGTTGTCAGCGCTGGGCACACGTTTCCATTGACATCCCGAAGTAAGAGTTTGAATTTTGGAAACCCTGTTTGCAACAAAAGCTTGCCAATGAACGGGGTTTTTGGCGATCCAAGAAAGAGTGATCATGGAATCGCTCCACAGATAGGTTTGCGAAAATTCGTCCTTTAAGACTTCCCGTAATTTCTTAACAAGTTCTGCGGCCATGAGTGCAGCACACAATTCAAGCCTAGGTAAAATAATAGTTTTAAGAGGAGCAACCTTCGATTTGGCACAAACCAGGTTGGAAACTGAAGATTCATATAACGAACCGCGATAAACCAAATATGCACAGCAACCGTAAGCTTTTTCGGAACTGTCTGCAAACACATGAAGGAAAAAAGATGTATTAGGATGATCGTTAATTAAATTCCTAGGAATTTCAATAAGAGAAAGATCAAGCAAATTGCTACGAAAAGAGAGCCATCTGTTAAGAAAAGAAAGGGGAACAGTTTCGACCCATTCACATTTGAGAGACCATAGCTCTTGTATGAAAAGCTTGGCTATAACAATAACCGGAGCAAGAAATTGAAGCGGATCAAAAATTTTTGCAATTTCAGAGAGAATTTGCCTTTTGTGTTAGGGAGCTCTTCGGCGAGCGAAACTTTATAGATGAGAGTACCAGTTCTAGTGCACCTATGAACTCCAAGAGTTTTTATGGATTCGGAATTTCCACAAATTTCAACGGAGGAGGGGTCAACATCTTCAATAGGAAACTGGGCGAGAAATTTCACTGAATTGGAATTCCATTTATGAAGTGGAAATCCTCCATTCTTTAGCAATGCCTGAAGTTCTAGTGACACGAAAGAAGCTTCCTCCAGAGTGGGGAAGGACTGCAAGTAATCGTCAACATAGAATGATGTAGTTAGTGCTTCGGAAGCTTTAGAATCAAATAAATGACCATCTTGAGAGGCTAACAAATGTAGGGATCGGATAGCAAGGAAAGCGGAAGGTTTTAAGCCATAAGTGACCGTCCTTAAGCGAAATATCTTAAGGGGCTTGCTGATTTCGTCGCGCCACAAGATTCTTTGGAGATCTTGTTGTTCAGGTTGAATTAAAATCTGACGGTACATCTGTTTGATGTCCGCTATAACCGCTATGGGAAATAATCGAAAGAGTATAGCAGATAAATCTGACTGAATAGCGGGACCAGAGTAAAGTGTATCGTTAAGACTGTTGCCATTAATGTCAGGGGATGAACCATTGAAAACGACTAGGATTTCATCCTTTACAAGAAGGTTTTTCCACACGGGATGAAGGTTTAAGAAAACCGTTTCGCTTGGGGGGGGGGTGCAATTCGTCATCAAATTTGCTGACAACTTCCAAATGATCTAAGCTTTCATACTCATCCATGAAATCAGTGTACTGTTGTTTAACAAGAGGTTCTTTCTTGAATTTGCTCTTGATAGCAAAGAGAGCTTTTCGAGCTTTAGGTTGAGAATTAATAAGTTTGGGGGGATTGAGTAATCTTGGCATCTGAACAATGAACCGGCCTTCAGGAGAACGAGTGGTAGTGTTCAAGAAATGTTGCTCACAGAATTCGTTTTCTGAAGAGGTTACGTTAGGAGAATCAACGCTTTCGGGCCTCCAGAATTGTTCCAAATCAGTATTAGCAAAATAACATTGAGATACGGGTTGGGGAGAATATTGAGGAAGGTGGCCAGTAACGATCCATCCAAAATTAGTGTCTCTGGCAACCACGTTTGAGGATAACTTACGAACCTGTTTACGAAGGCAATTCCAGAAAACATTGGCACTAAAGAGTATGTCAATGGGGCCTTGTACATTGAACAGAGAATCGGCTAACCTTAAATGCGAGGGAATGTTTCAACCTGAAATATCGACAGAGTGACTTGGAGTGTCTTCTCCTATGCTATTGAGAATGAGACAATTCAGTTTGAGAAAGTTATTTCTGTGACAAGTGTCTCTAATGGTTAGCTTTGAAAACTGTAAAGCTTGCGATTTTAAGCTATTAATGCCTGATACATTGATAGAAGTGGGGTTTACAAGTAGGCCTAATTTTCTAATCAAAGAATGGGACACAAAATCATGAGTTGCCGCTGAATCAAGAAGACCGCGAGCACTGACCCAGTTGCCGAATTTGTCCTGGACTTCAATTTTGACAGTGGACAATAGTACTTGAGCACTACGTGTTCGCTTTTGCGAATGTTTTTTTTTTGTAGGCTATGTTTCCCGCACGGTTTGAAACACTCGTTCAATTTCTGCCCCATTATTTTTTCCGTTATAATTGCAGTATGAACGCGGTGTTCTGATTATTTACTTAACTTACGTTTCATTTGAATTGTTGTTCTTTATTATTCTTGTCAACTCACCTTTTTCTGAAGTGTCTTTCTAGACGCACCATACTGTCACACTTTTTCATGAGGTACTGTGCTCATCTCAGCGGCAACCTTCGCAATGTGCTTGGGGCTGTGCGCTGATTGGCTGTTTGACGCCCCTCCTTCATTCTGGATTGTTCGGCGCGCTGTCGTCATTTCCACTATAAATTCTCCGCTTCGCCGTCCTGCGGCCCTGTCTACATCTACCTGCTTGAACCAGTCTGACCACGGCTGCCTGCCGTTCCACAACAAGGCCCTTCTTGGGAAGGCCCTGTTAGTAAACATTGTGTGGCTGGAACCTTGCCAGGCGGCATGCTTCATCGCTCGGACTCTGTCATGCTAGGCGAGGCATGAGTCAACGACCTTCACCTCAGCAACTAAGTCAGCCCGCTAGCTCACTACAACTCGGCGATGAGAAACTATAACTGCTTGTAATCCGCCAGACAGATCATTACCAAGAGGTCTGTTCCTGCGGGGTGCAATTCGCCAATGGAGCCACCATCCATCTTTCTCGGAAGGCATGCCGAGGCATCTTAGAGGAAGCCTTTGTTTGGATCACAACCCGCTTCCTGCGGGCCAAATACTAAGTATAAAAGTATCGAATTATTGGTAACGTGAACTTCCTTCACTTGGTTTATACATTCTTCAAGGCTAAGCCTTTTTTCTTGCTTCTTGCTTGTTTTTAGATATTTTTCTTGAAAATACTTTTTTAATCGCCTTTTATATGGCCTTTTTATGCATTTTTATTGTAATTCCTATTTATTCTGAGTTTCCTGGAGAAACATTGCATTTTTTATTATCTTCTTGTAATTATTCTTCTAAATGAAAATGTTTGTTATTGCTTCACAAATCAAATAAATGTATCGAACCTTGGTTATCAATATTTGGTCTCTTCCTCATCGCTCTATTTAAATTTCACTGTGTGCCAGAATCCTAATCCCCCTTTTCCCAGTTGGGGTGCTAACCACTCACCCCTTTCCATGGTACCTCAACCCCGGATCGAACCCAAAACCTTTATTCTGAGACCACAAATTCTATTCCAAAAAAAAAAACTTGTGTATCTAATATTTGTCTTATACATTTCAGTATATCGTGGCTAGCGCAGGAGATCTGCGGGAAAGCGGAAACAATCCCAGCTTATTACACAACTGGTTTCTTTTTGGAAAGCAGGTCTGTCTGGTGCCGCAAGCAGCTTTGGTAAGTGAGTTATTCCAACTTCCCAGCCATGCCAGTAATAATAGATGACAAACTGTTAAACTCTCGGGCGGCCTATAAAGGTCAACTCACCCGGTTTCAAAAATACTTAGCTACTCTACCGAAAGAGGAACAAAACCTTGATATTATATCTCAGCGTTTAAAAGCTTTTGAACAGGCGTACGAGAAATATGATCTCGTGCAACTTGAAATTGAAATCAAAAGTCCAGAACATCAATCAGATAGGGAAGAAGTAGAGAGTAATTACTTTGACACACACGCTCAGGCTGTGGCATTAGTTAGAACTTTGACCCTGGCGTTGAAGGTAGAGGAAACTCAAGGAAGAATTAGCGACCATGGGAATGGTATCAAACCATTGCTACCTAAAATTGAAATTCCGCATTTTTCAGGAAAGGAAGAGATGTGGCAATCATTCTTTGAATTGTTCAGTTCATTAGTACATAATAATGCCACGCTTCCAGAAATTCAGAAATTTCATTACTTAAAATCCATTTTGCAGGGGCCACCCCTTCAACTTATAAGAGAACTTCCCTTAACAGGAGAAAACTATAACATTGCTATCGAGCTTCTTAAAGGCCGTTATGGCAATGAAAAATTATGTTTACAAAGGCATATTCAAGCCTTATTTAACCTGCCCGCATTGCGAGCTGACAGCTTGTCAACACTGCGAGCCTTAAGTGACACGGTCCAACTACACGTCAGAGCATTGGCACGGTTGAATCAACCGGTCGAGCATTGGGATCTATTCTTAGTTCACTTGGTTACTTCTAAATTTGATTCATCAACCTTAAAGGCATGGGAGAGGGAACTAACAAATGACACTTCATATACTTATGGCTCATTGCTTACGTTTATGAATAATAGATGTCAGGTTTTGTCAGCTGTAGCCTGTCATATGTCAGGAAGTGCAGATAACAAATCTAATGTTGTGAAACCAGTCGGTGCAAAAATAAACAAATCTGCTGTCTTTACTGTTCAGCATAACTCAACGGATTGTATTCTCTGTAAAGCACCTCACAGGTTATATTCCTGCGTTGCCTTTAAAGCCCTTTCTACCGATGAAAGACGCAAATTAATAGCTCAAAAAAGATATTGCTATAACTGTTTGTCAACTAGGCATATGGTGCCTGATTGCTTATCTAAAAATACTTGCTCCCATTGCAAGGCTCAACATCATACCTTGCTTCATAGGTTTGAAAAGCCACGTCAGGCTCCTTCCCCTGGAGGTTCTAAAGATGCATCCCCAGGAGCTAATGCGCAATCTTATACTCAGAGCTCTAGCTCAATTCGTAGTTCCCAGGTGCTACTATCCACCGTGTTATTAAAAATTCAAGACTCTTCTGGTAGATGGCTTGAAGCACGTGCCCTATTGGATAATGCCGCCACCCATGACTTCATAAGTGAGCGTCTCATTAAGAAACTTGGTCTTCCCAAGCAACCTACATTAATTCAGGTTACCGGTATTAACAATAGCAATGTTAAATCTTTGCATTTTGTTCGTGTTCACATCAAAGATGCTGTTAATTCTAACACAACATTTCAGTTGAATTGCCTTGCCATTGATACTATTGGCAGTAATACCCCTAGTACTTCTTTTGAAATTAGAAAGTGGCAATTTCCTCATAACATCCAGTTGGCGGATCCAACATTTAATACGAGCGCTCCGGTAGACATACTTCTCAGTGCCCAAGTATTTTGGCAATGTCTCCTTAGCTCTAAGGTTAAAATATCACCAGGAGTGTTTGTTCATCATACCAAGCTAGGTTGGTTAGTAACGGGTCAGATCCCTCGTGAGTCATTTCAAAATTTCTCTCAATGTCATTTTGTCAATACAAGTCTCGATTATAACTTAGAAAGATTTTGGAAAATCGAAACTATAGATTCAGTTTCACCTTCCTCGGTTGAAAATGAAATGTGTGAAAAACTGTTTCGCGAAACAACCAAACGCAATTCAGAGGGTAGATTTGTCGTAACAATGCCCCGAGTGGATAATCCACCTCTTTTATTTGAAACACACCCTAGGGCTCTTAGAGCACTCTATGCTGTGGAAAGCAAATTTAAACGTGACCCTGTTGTTAAAACTCAATACTCCACGTTTATGGAGGAATATGAGGCACTTGATCACATGGAGGTTGTTACCAAGAAAGATGATGCTTCTTATACCCCATCTGAAGTCATTTACCTCAATCATCACCCAGTTTGGAAGAATGAGATTTTAAAGGAAAACATAAGAGTGGTCTTTAATGGCTCTGCATTGGATGCCAATGGTACTTCTCTGAATGACACATTATTATCAGGCCCTCCTATTCAATCTGACATTTCTTCTGTCTTGATGAATTTTCGCTTGTTCCCTATCGCAGTGATATCTGATATCAAGCAGATGTATAGACAGATTTTGGTCGATCAACAACAGCGCGACCTTCAGAGAATTCTTTGGCGCGACGAGCCTACTAAACCTGTCAAGATTTTTCGGCTAAAAACCTTAACCTATGGACTAAAGCCTTCTGCTTTTTTAGCCATACGTACGTTGAAATTACTTGCTGAACAGGATGGCCCGTTGTATTCTCCTAAGGCTTCTGAAGTGTTAAAATCATCATTCTACGTTGACGATTTTCTTCATTCATTTGAGTCAGTGTCTGAACCACTGCAAGTCTCTAAGGATTTGACAGCTTTGCTTTTGGGAGGCGGATTTTCCTTGTGCAAGTGGAACTCTAATTCGGAAGAATTTCTTTCTAAATTTCCATTAACTTCAGTCTATAACGACTCAGTAGAGCTTCTTCATGAAAATAATTCTATCAAAACTCTAGGCATCTATTGGAGTCCTCAAAAGGATTTTTTCTTTTTCAAAATTAATCTCAGGGACATCAAACCGCAAACTAAGCGGCAAATTTTGTCTGAGATTGCAAAGATATTTGATCCTCTCCAATTTTTGGCGCCAATTATCGTCACAGCAAAGCTTTTCATGCAAGACCTTTGGTCCTTGAAAACTGGTTGGGATGAACCAGTTCCTTCAGAGTTGCAAAAAAATTGGATTTCTTATAGAAATAGCTTGGAAGATCTCTCCAATGTCATTATCCCGCGAGTGATTATTCCCTTTCCCTCCTGTGGAGGATATGAACTTCACATCTTTGCCGATAGCTCATTGAAAGCTTATGGATGTTGTGCGTATATTGTTTGCCGCAATTTTGACCAGTCATATTTCTTTTCCAATTTAATTTGCGCTAAGTCAAAGGTGGCTCCTCTTAAATCCTTATCCTTGCCACGACTGGAACTTTGTGCTGCTCTTCTGGCGGTTGAATTATCGGTCAAAATCCGCCAATCTTTGAAAATCCGATTTAGCAAAACTTACTTTTGGAGTGACTCAGCCATCACGTTGGCATGGATTGCCAAACCCTCCTCGCATTGGCAGGTGTTTGTAGCTAATAGAGTGTCCAAAATTCAACAATTGTCTAACTTTGAACAATGGCATCATGTATCTGGCAAGGAGAATCCTGCAGATGTCATTTCTCGGGGATGTTCCCCTCTTATGTTGGCTAACCTGACATTATACTGGCACGGTCCCCCTTGGCTTCTGCAAGAACCTTCCGCTTGGCCAAATTTTCCTCTTCCGGAGTTATCAGAATTGCCGGATGTTGGTAAGATTACTGGATCTTCTCTTCTCGTTTCTGACTCTCCCCTTCTCTTGCAGCGATATTCCTCTTTCTATAAATTGGTGAGGGTTATGGCTTATCTCCTTCGATGGAAATATTTTGTGGTAGAACAACCTCTTTTTCCTAAGCCATATTTAACCCTTTCTGAAATAGGTTTAGCCACTACAAAAATCTTATGGCTTACTCAACAAGAAATATTCTCTGAAGAATGCCAGGTGTTGTCCCAAGGTCAATCCCTTAAGAAATCGAGTAGGCTTTCCTCACTCGCCCCCTTTTTGGATACTGATGGTTTATTAAGAGTGGGAGGACGTTTATCTTTGGCTGATCTTTCTGAGGATAAAAAACACCCAATTATTCTTCCTTCAAAGCATCATGTCACTTCTCTAATCATTCGTCAGTATCATTACCCGCATCTTCATGCTGGAACTCGTACATTACTTTCTATCATTCGTGAAATGTATTGGCCCATAAACGGAGTCCATGAAGTTACCTCTGTTATCCGAAAGTGCATTCCATGTTTTAAATCCAACCCTAAAATTACCACTCAGCTCATGGGTGATCTTCCCAACTTTAGATCTGCGCCTGCTAGACCTTTTGCCTTTACGGGGGTGGATTATTCCGGGCCTTTTGTTTACAGAAAAAATTCTCCTGAGGCCAAAAAATGTATTTTTGGAAAACTCTATATTTCGCTGTTTGTATGTATGGTCACCGGAGCAGTTCACTTAGAACTAGTTACCAACGCCTCTACTGCTTATTTTTTGGCAGCTTTTGCCAGATTTTCTGCTCGCCGAGGGCTTCCTTCAGAAGTATTCTCCGACAATGCTAAAAATTTTATCGGAGCTTCTGAGCAAATTAAGAGAGCTCTTACTCAAAATGCAGCACTGGAAAGGATTACTGATTATGCTCACCAGAGAAATTTCAAGTGGCACTTCATCCCCCCTTATGCACCCCATCAAGGTGGACGGTGGGAGTCTTGTGTGAAACTCACCAAGAAGCACCTTAGACGTGTTTGTGGCCACACCCCCCTTTCTCATGAAGAGTTTAATTCCTTAATTATTTTTATTGAGGGCATAATTAATTCTCGTCCTTTATCACCCTTATCTAATGACCCTTCAGATCTTCTACCATTAACGCCGGGACATTTTCTTATCGGTGGTCCATTGACTGCCTCCCCACCTTTATTATATTCTAATTCTCAATCTTCTTTAGCCATTTCTTGGCGCAAAATTGAAAGTTTGCGCAACAATTTTTGGCGTCGCTGGAGGTTGGAATACCTCGGTTTGCTTCAGCAGCGTGGTAAATGGCGTGTTTCCTGCTCTAACCTTCAGATTGGGGACTTGGTCCTTTTGAAAGACCCTAGTCCCCCTCTTGTCTGGAATTTGGGTAGGGTTGTTGAGTGCTTTCCTGGCAGAGATGGTAGGATTCGCGTGGTAAAACTGCAGACTTCTGCTGGCCATTTTCTCAGGCCAATCACTATGATTGCTCCTTTGCCACGCGAGGCCTAACTTCTGCGCTTTCTTACTGCAATTTTTTCTCGCCCCTCCCAGCATGTTCGCTTTTGCGAATGTTTTTTTTTGTAGGCTATGTTTCCCGCACGGTTTGAAACACTCGTTAATTTCTGCCCCATTATTTTTTCCGTTATAATTGCAGTATGAACGCGGTGTTCTGATTATTTACTTAACTTACGTTTCATTTGAATTGTTGTTCTTTATTATTCTTGTCAACTCACCTTTTTCTGAAGTGTCTTTCTAGACGCACCATACTGTCACACTTTTTCATGAGGTACTGTGCTCATCTCAGCGGCAACCTTCGCAATGTGCTTGGGGCTGTGCGCTGATTGGCTGTTTGACGCCCCTCCTTCATTCTGGATTGTTCGGCGCGCTGTCGTCATTTCCACTATAAATTCTCCGCTTCGCCGTCCTGCGGCCCTGTCTACATCTACCTGCTTGAACCAGTCTGACCACGGCTGCCTGCCGTTCCACAACAAGGCCCTTCTTGGGAAGGCCCTGTTAGTAAACATTGTGTGGCTGGAACCTTGCCAGGCGGCATGCTTCATCGCTCGGACTCTGTCATGCTAGGCGAGGCATGAGTCAACGACCTTCACCTCAGCAACTAAGTCAGCCCGCTAGCTCACTACAACTCGGCGATGAGAAACTATAACTGCTTGTAATCCGCCAGACAGATCATTACCAAGAGGTCTGTTCCTGCGGGGTGCAATTCGCCAATGGAGCCACCATCCATCTTTCTCGGAAGGCATGCCGAGGCATCTTAGAGGAAGCCTTTGTTTGGATCACAACCCGCTTCCTGCGGGCCAAATACTAAGTATAAAAGTATCGAATTATTGGTAACGTGAACTTCCTTCACTTGGTTTATACATTCTTCAAGGCTAAGCCTTTTTTCTTGCTTCTTGCTTGTTTTTAGATATTTTTCTTGAAAATACTTTTTAATCGCCTTTTATATGGCCTTTTTATGCATTTTTATTGTAATTCCTATTTATTCTGAGTTTCCTGGAGAAACATTGCATTTTTTATTATCTTCTTGTAATTATTCTTCTAAATGAAAATGTTTGTTATTGCTTCACAAATCAAATAAATGTATCGAACCTTGGTTATCAATATTTGGTCTCTTCCTCATCGCTCTATTTAAATTTCACTGTGTGCCAGAATCCTAATCCCCCTTTTCCCAGTTGGGGTGCTAACCACTCACCCCTTTCCACTACGCAAAGTCTTAGCGTTTTGAATGTAAGAAGACGCACTAGGATTGCTGGTATTAGCATTCTTCTGAGAAGTAGATGCTGCTGATGACCTCAATTGATGATGACGATGCAGTAAAGTGTGGTGCGGTTTTTCACAGTGGTAACAAAGCCTTGAAGACTTATAATTAGAAGCAGAATGCTTGGGTGCTAGGCAGTTAAAGCAATGTTTATTCTGGGAAACTAATTTTCTTCTGTCGTCGACTGACAGTTCTTTAAAAGATGTTCGCAGATACAAGACGTGGGAATCCTTGCAAAGTATGCACTTTAATGGTTCATTTAAACTTTTACGGGGTTCGCTTTGGGTGTTTAAGGCGAGAGAACTGGCAATACGGCGTTCACTAGACCTAGTTGGGTAACCACTGGCGTTTGACTTTAGTTTAGACGAGCTGGACCCGGGTTTTTGGGTACTAGACGCTACGTGTTCGGTTTTAGATTTAAGAGACAGTAATTCAAGTTTAGAGCTAGGAGAAGAGGGTTCACTTTGATTAGCTGAGGCAGTTAAGAGTTGGCTTCTAGCATTTATGAAAGTGACTAAATGCTCATACGAGTAATTGTCATCTTTGGAAAGTTCCATTTCCCAAGTTTTGAGGGTAGCAACATCGACTTTAGAAACCACTAAATGTATTATGAAAGTGTCCCAGTGATCAGTGGGTTGATCTAATTGGGATTGAGCTTTAACGTGAAGTTTTGTTGTATCAATGAGGGTACGCAGACTAGTGACGTCATTGTGCTGTGACGCAGGCAAATTGAATAGAGCCTTCCTGTGGCTTTGTATACGAAGCTGTAAATTACCGTATCTTTCCTTCAACAAGTTAAAGGCAATGGGGTAGTTTTCAGCACTTAATGGGAGTGCTTCAGCTAACTGGAGGGCTTGACCTTGTAGAATAGATCACAAATAATGAAACTTGTAAATGGTTTGAATATCTTCATTTTCATGAACTAGAGAACAAAATAGTTCGTAAAAAGAATCCCAAGTAGATTCGTCTCCTGAGAAGTGGGGTAAATTAATCTTAGTTAGAATTGGTTTGGGCTTGTGAGGGCCCTCGCGAGAAGAGATTTGTTGTTCGTGAAGGGAACCAAGAACGGAACCATCCCTTTCTGCTCCTCCTCAAGTTGGCGAATTATTTTAAAGGCGGAGGCTATACCGTCGTAGTATTAATTTTCTACCTCTACTCGATCATCAGTTTGATTGAGCATGCAGGTTTCGATTTCGGTTTGAATAGTACAATAGTTTTCATAAGAACGTTCATGGTCCTTTACACGATGTTTTAACAAATCTAAATGAGCTTCTGAGGGATCTAATTCCTTGATGTATTTTCGGAATCGGTTAAGTTGCCCTTTATAAGAAGCTCGTTTGTAAGTAAGTTTTTCATCCTTGCCGTCCTTATCTTTATCCGTGGAAGGCATGGCGAAATAGGCAAATTGAGGTATAACTTACGCAACTGA
Organism: Meconema thalassinum; assembly: GCA_946902985.2. NCBI lineage: Eukaryota > Metazoa > Arthropoda > Insecta > Orthoptera > Tettigoniidae > Meconema > Meconema thalassinum. The sequence continues at coordinate 56,001,484 of OX336400.1, forward strand.
GGAACCTTCGAAAAGCTGACTGGCAGCAACAAACTAGTTGAACGGGAGAAATGCGCCAAAGGAGACAGAAGCAATCCCTTTCCACCTCACCAGCTTTGCACTGCGAAGTTATATCTGAAAAATTCAAAGTAAATATTAATGACTTGCAAAATATTGACAAATGGACTTTCCCGGGTTTCGGCACCAAATTTTGGGCAGGTTTTTGCTAAGAATTAACCTTACCCACAGGGGAAGATGAAGAGAGAAGTAAAAGGAAGTGGGTTTCGGACAGAGGAACAAGTGTGGATAATAGAACGAAAGTCCAACATCAAACACGAATAATTTTTAGAGAAGAGTGTCACCGCAAAGCCCGTGAAATCACTAAAGTGAGTGGGGACCTGAACACAGCTAGCAGGAAACGCAGCTAGAGCTTGGGCTATTTGCGGGCGAAATGAGGTGGTACCTTCCCTTCCAAGCCAAGATTCGGCTACTATGGGAAGGGTGGTGGTCGGGCAAAGAAAGAAATGATGAGTTTCCTATGTATCTCTCTAAAGTAGTTTGTTTTAAAGAAATATTTTGAAGAATACAAATAGTTTAAATTGGCCGTGATATTTTGATTCTTAAAATTGTAGAATTTCTAAAAAGCGACCGAATGTTTCCAAGAAGGGTAGGGATGAAGCAATTATACCCTTGGGAATAATTTTGGTAAGAGCACCAATAGTTGCATTTAGGAATGGCTAAGCTTTTACCCAGCAAAGCGCCGACTAAAAGTTTAGACAATGAGAAAAGCTTAAATTTTGAAAACCAACCATAAGTTATAGAGAAAACCTCAACAAGCAGGAAGCTGGCGAAGCGAGCAATGCTTGCCTTACTGGCCAGATAGAATTAGCTATCAAAGCTAAGAGAGGCTTTAATAAGTTTGTGGCTAAGAGTTCCTGCTCAAATGCAACAAAAAGGGGAACCGTTATTAATTTTATTTGTGAGGTTTTTAAATTTAGGCCCATAGGAAGAGTAGGGGAAGACAGGATCTTGCCTAATCGTTATTTTATAGAAAATGATAAAACAAAAAATAAATTTGGATTTATTTAACAATGCAAAGTGTAATCAATTTGAAACATATGTAATTTGATTTTATAAACAATTGGGGTCGCAGAATTCCTAAATCATTTAAAGCTTGCATCAGGCAATTGACAATTTTTTGGTTTGGAACCTTATATAAGCACTAAAATCTTCGTAAGATTTTGAAATGGTGCTAAGATTAATAAATAGAAGATAATTAACGTAATTAAAGTTACATAATAAATCAAGTACAAGATGTGTACTTTAAGGATTTCTAGATGGGTATCTTAGAAATATGAACAAATAACAACTTCGAAAGCAACAACAACAAAAACAGGGAGAAATGAAATAGAAGTTTCTATAACTTCTTATATTGATACAGAATTACTTTCAGAGGTTATACAAACAGGGCAGGTCACTTATTGTGAAACCTGAAGAGAAAAATTAAAAGGAAGTTTCAAGAACTTCTATATTTAAACAGGATCACGAGGGGAAGATGGGGCAAATTACCCTTTCTTGAAACCTGGATTAAAGAGATTAATGAAAGGTTTGGTAGACAATAACCAATCCTTATGCTAGCAAGAAAAGAAATAGATTAATAAGCAGTTTCTAACTGCTGATATTTATACAGAGTGAATAAGTGGTAAGTGGAGAAATTTGGGAGGGCCCCTATGCTTTGGCGAGGTCTTGTTGCAAAATACATAAATTTAAAGATTAACCTAATTTGTTAGTAAAGAGGGGTTGAGGAAGAGGAAATAGGAACTTTGTAGAGAAAGTTCTTGGCCTATTTTATTTATTTCGGACGAGCGCGACGCGGATGAGAAATCGAACGAGCACTGTTTCACTATAGTCTATTGACGTGGTTGAAAAGTTCGCTATTGTAGCACAGAAAGTTTATAGTAAGGAAAGTTATTGCAACGGTGAAAAATAACTGGTTGCACTAGATTTGCGAGAATCTATTGCATTGAGAAACGTGTAGGTTATAGTTAAATGCAGCAGACAAATTCCAACGGAGGAAGAAAAATTAAGTGTTGATTAGCTGTTCATAAGGAAGATTCATTGGTTAGAAAAAGTATTCCCATATGTGAGTGGAAAATACTAGAAGGTTTAACTTATAGATGAATTGTTTGGCATGGAAAATTCCAGAACAATCATAACAGTTTAAATTGGCAGAGAAAAGTCCAGCGGTGGAACGAGCTAAGTTTTCTGCAGACTGTGGGTAATTTAACGATGTCCCACGTTGTGAGAAATTATCTCAGTTAATATGCATAAGAAATGCTGCTTCATGTTAAAGTTAGCTTAGATAGACAAAGCCCCACATCGAAAATCCCACGAAGATGGTTATTGCCCCACATTTAGCAATTTCACACTGTCTGTAAAATGATGGTTAAAAAGCATGTAGCTATTTAAAAGCAATTAAAATGAGTTGAAGAACGTTGAAGTAGTACTTAGCTCATTTCTGATGAACGGCGATTCCTTGTTGACCGTTAGTTACGATCTGGACATGGCGTCCAATTTAAAAGTTTGTCTCTCGAGGAGAGGAGACGAACTCTAGGTAAGCTTCAACTGGAAGTCTTGACGACTGTAGCACAAGTGAGGCCAGCTCAACGAAGCGCGGAGAGACCAGGGAAGGGAAAAGAGTGGGGGTAGGAGACAAAGGAATATACATAAGAATAACCAACATTGTAAAAATTAATTCTCTTGATGAAATGGTCTTCAAAGAGTTGATAGCAGGCGTCACTAGCGAAGCCTGGTGGATGAAAACGTAGACGAAGTCCTCTTGTTCACAGAGAAGATATCTGGCGATAGCGACGAGATCTGGTGGCTAGATTGGTAAGGAAGTCCTCTTGTACATGGAAAAATTGAGGAACTTCAGAGATTCGCTGCTAGATGACGCTAGGTGGGTCATGGAAGATATATATCTAGAACAGACTCACAGGTAGTATAGGCAAAGTATACCAACAAAACGAAACCAGGAGATCACTGTTGGTGTTTGCAAAAAAAAAAAAAAAAAAAAAAGGAAGTAATGAAATAAAGCAAAGAGAAGCAAACGCTTACTCTGTCTTACCGTGTATTCCAAAGAATACACCACATGGCTCTGACTGCAACCACTGTCCTTGTTCTGATGTGGAGTCTAAAGCTCTTCCCTGTTGTCTGCATTGTGAAATTGAGATATTTGAAGTAGCTTGATCTTTTGAGTGGTTTCCCGTTGCATTTCACATTTTCTGCCTCGGTGAGCCTGCCCCCTTTCCTAAATACTACAATTTCAGTCTTCTCTTCGTTTATTTTTATATCGTTTCTTTCTGCCCATTAGCTTAATGTGTCAACTGCTGTCTGTAGAGCTCCTATATCCGTCGTTGCGATGGCCATATCATCGGCGTAGATATATGTGTTGGCTCCTATTATTTCTTTCGCGGCGTCGTATGTGAGAACATTGAACAATATAGGGCTTGCATATTAAGGCTTTCACGGCCCGGATTATTATATAAATAATTCATGCTTTTGGGCTAATGCCGTGTGTATTATAAATTTATACCATACGTTTCGGAGAAACCTTGCCTCCTTTTTCAATGGAAATAAACAATGTGGCCAAAGAAAGTATTTCAATGAGATTACAAAAAGATATAGATAAATTCCTCTGTTCGTCACCAGAGAGCAGCTGCCAGAAATTACTGTATGGACCATGGTGGAACGGCGGACAGAGAAGTTAGTAACGAGAAGGTAAAGGGGGCGGTGTGGAAATATAGAAACTCCTCGAAGAATGAGGAGGGGGGGGGGGGAGGGAGGGTTAGATGGATATAAGGACACATAAATAAAAGGGAAGTGTATCTGAACGATACCTAACGTCATACAGTCAACGGCGAAAAAACAGATGGAAACTCCTCCAGTGACGAACAAAGGAGATCAAATCCAGGCTCTGAGCCCTAGAGGGAAAATGTACAATTTTAAATATGTGAAGAACAGAGAGACTGAGAGGAACTATCTCCCTAGATCCTTAATAACTGGTAGCCAAGTGTCACTTAGCTGATATCCAGTGTCTCTGTTAAAATTATTGGGATTTTTACGAATTTCAACTGCCTCCCTTATAATTCTAGACCAGTTGTGCTTAACAAGGGCAAGCGCATGAACATCCTTGAAACATACATCGTGCCCTGAAGACAGGGCATGTTCAGCTATAGCTGATTTGTCAGGTTGGTTTAGACGGAGGTTCCTTTGATGCTCTTTGATGCGAGTTGCAATAGACCGTCTTGTTTGTCCAATGTAGACTTTTCCGCAAGTACATGGGACTTCATACACCCCAGGTTGTAGTATTGGGGACAATTTATCTTTGTTTAATGCTAAACGTTGACCAATTTTCGTCATAGTTCCGAAAACTGTTTTTATCTTGTGCTTGCGGAGAATCTTAGCAACGCGGTCAGTGGTGTTGTGAATATAAGGGAGGTAAGCAGTTCCTCTCATTCGGAGCTCTGAGAAGGTTGTCTATCCCTCCTTCTGGGATGTAGGGACCTATATATAGTGGATTCATTATAGCCATTACCCTTAAACATGGTTTGTAAGGCATGTAACTCTTCCTGAAGAGTTGATGCCTCACAAATACGTTCCGCTCTTTTGGCTAGAGTTGTTATAATTCCTTGTTTTTGTGCTGGGTGGTGGTGGGAGTCCGCATGTGTCCTTATATCCATCTAACCCTCCCTCCCCCCCCCCCCTCCTCATTCTTCGAGGAGTTTCTATATTTTCACACCGCCCCCTTTACCTTCTCGTTACTAACTTCTCTGTCCGCCGTTCCACCATGGTCCATACAGTAATTTCTGGCAGCTGCTCTCTGGTGACGAACAGAGGAATTTATCTATATCTTTTTGTAATCTCATTGAAATACTTTCTTTGGCCACATTGTTTATTTCCATTGAAAAAGGAGGCAAGGTTTCTCCGAAACGTATGGTATAAATTTAAAATACACACGGCATTAGCCCAAAAGCATGAATTATTTATATAATATAGGGCTTAGTGGATCGCCTTGAAGTTAGCCATTCTTTTGGGATATCCACTCCGATCTTCCTATTCCGTCGTCTATTTGAAGATAGTTCTTAGCTAATATATTTGATTGTTGATGAGCAACTTATCAAACTTACAAAAACACTAAAACCACACATTTCCCAAATTACACAATGCGCCACGACACTTATGTATGTATCTCTGATAATTGTATTTGAATTAACACTCCTGAATCTAGCACACATATTCTTTTTTTTTAGTCGGATTAGAGGCCAATCTCTGCCAGTGCAAGTGTTGAAGTTATGCACTTCATAAGCTTTATATTGTCAAGATATAATCACAGTGCAGTGACTTCATTGGTTTTATTATTTTTATATTTCTACATTCTTCTTCTTCTTCTTCTTGTCATCCCGTAGGAACGGGGTCCGCTTTTTGGATCAATACACGCCATTTCTTGCGATCTAATGCTTCGCGCGATTTCAAGTTTCTTGATCGTAAATCTGCCACCGCAATTTTGGTCTCCCGCGCTGTCTCTGGCCGTCGACCGTTAGATGGTAGGCCGAGCCGATGACTGAACTTTGTGGTGCACGGACAACGTGCCCATACCAACGGAGTCTCCATTCCTGCATTTTCTCAATGATTGGAGCCACGCCAATTGTATGTCGAAGCGTTGTGTTGGGGATATGGTCGAGCAGAGAAATGTCTAAAGATCTTCGCAGCATCCGCATTTCCATGGCATGAATTGAGTGCTCAGCAGTTCTAGGTGCTGGTCAACACTCGGTACCATATAATGCAACTGGTCTCACCATTGTGCGGTATATCTTTGATTTTAGGCGGATAGGCATCTTCTTATCACAAAGAACACCGGTGACATCTCTGAATCGCATTGATTGGAGCTCGCACATCTTCATTCAAAGAGCTGTCGCCATTCATTCGTGAGCCTAGGTATCGGAATGTATTTACCTTGGTAAGAGGAGCTCCATTAATACCTATAGTTCCAGGGGATGGAATCGTTTCGAGGTATTCAGTCTTGTGGATGTTCAAACGAAGACCAAATTCTTGCAGACGATCATGCCATTTCTGCACATCATCACATCATCAGCGTATGGCAATGTCCATGGGACACACTTCTGCAGGTCTACATTGCTGGTGAAGTATTGAGGTATAAAGTGTTCATACACACCCAAGATGGCGACAAGTGACAAATCAACCAAATGCGGTCAGTGTGAAAAATGTGTAACTGATAACGAAGACTACAATATTTGTGATGGGGAATGTGGTAAATCATACCACAGAACCTGTGTAAACATAAAAAAGAAAGTTTTAACCGGATTTTGTCCGACAAAGCCAAGCAATGGTATTGTGTCGAGTGCAGTGTAGTAAGTAGGTCAACTACGGAAAAGGTTTCGCCAGACGAGAATGTAAGTAAACCAGATTTAGAAGATCTTGTTGCTGAAATCAACCTCCGACTGATAAAACTCGAAAACATTGAAAAGACTCAGAATGACATGCTTAAGTCCGTGACATACTTTTCTGATAGTTTCGATAGTATGAAAAGTGACATTTCAACTGCCGCACAAACTCTGAAGCAAGCCTTGTCAGAAATTACAAAGCTCAGTCAAAGAGTTTGTGAGTTAGAGAATGATAAGGATATCGCTTGGAGTGAGGTTAAAATGTTAAAGCAAGAGAATCTCGAGCTTCAACAGTACGTTCGGCGAAACAATCTAGAGCTTCATGACGTGCCGCACACTTCAAACGAAAACACCGTTCAGATTGTCATGACTATCGCTGACCAATTGGGTGTCACAGTTGTTGTGTCCGATATTGACGCCTGCCATCGGCTACCACAAAGCAGAGAAGGTCTTCCACCTCCTTTACTAGTCAAATTTTGCAGCCAGCTAAAAAAAGGCAATTTTAAAAGGCAAAAGGTCCAAACCCAACCTGAACTCAAGTGATGCTGGAATCAATGCCAGAGCTAGGCCTATCTACATAAACGAGCATTTGACGCCAGCTAATAAAGTACTCCACAAACAGGCAAGAGACCTCCGTAAATTAGGTTTTAAATACGTCTGGACCCGGTACTGCAAAATATTCGTCCGTAAATCAGATAGTGACAAGGCTGTCAGGATCAGCTCACCAGAAGACATTGAAAGGCTAGTAAGAGACTCTTCCATCAACAAGGCTCAGCCATCCCATTCACAGAAATAATAATGAATGAAGACATGGACTTACTAGTTGATGTTGACTTACACACATCAATTGATGAGCGTAAATATGACTGTATCCACGACTACGTAGCAGACACTAAAAATGAGGTTAGCCAAATCAAGTGTCTTTACCTAAATAGCAGAAGCATAAAAAATAAACTAGAAGATATCGAGATACTAATACATATTGTTGAAAATCTAGATGTCATAGTGGTAACCGAGACTTGGGTAAAAAGTAATGAACCTAAATACTTCAACCTAAACAACTATTCTGTTGCTTTTGTACACAGAGACAATCAGGACGGTGGAGGTGTGGGAGTTTATGTCCACGAAAATGGAATATCGAAGTTCTTAACCTAGTTGAGAGTAACCATAGCTTGATCCAGTTAGAACTTATAAGAAGTGATACTGTTCGTTTCAATAACCTGCATACTATTAATATAATTGCAGTATATAATCCTAACATAAATAACGCAACAAATTTCATGCAATCTCTAGAGCACGTTCTCTCGAAAAATAATGCCAATCTTTGCTTATGCATTGGTGATACTAATATTAACTTACTAAACAAAAATAATGTAACCAAATCATACCTCAATCTACTATCAAGCTATGGTTTCACACGAGGCAATACTCGGTATCCAACAAGAATATGTGAATCAACAAGTACACTCCTTGATCAGGTAGCCACTAATAACTGTAAATATGCCTATAGAATAAGCAATATAAATAGTGATATTAGTGATCATAATATTCTTGTAACTGAGATTTTCTGGTCAAATTACTATCCAGGCAAAAGCCAAATCTCGAACATGACATTTAAACACCCCACCAACAAGCAAAGGTCTAGATCAAAAAACGTAAAGAAAAATTACCGATATGTGAACAAAAACATATTCTCCAATGATCTCAATCAAATAGACTGTTTAGATGATGTAAATGAAACTTACATCGCCATGAAACACAAAATCTTGACACAGACACCCAACAAAGAAATCACTGACTCACCTCTGAAGGAAATACACCAGAACCACAATAACCCATGGATAACAACAGAATTAATTCAGCTAATAAAACAAAGGGACCTACTACATGCTAAACTTAAAACTGACATTCACAGAAACAACAACCTCTTAAAGGAAGAGCACATAATATGTAGGAACAAAGTGACAGCTTTAAAACGGAAACTGAAATCCTCATACTATGAACATAAATTAACATTGAACGCCAATAGCATAAAAATACTTGGAAAGTAATCAATGAAATGATCTACAACTGCACAACTGAAAACAAAGATGGTCCCAGTGAGATAATAATTGACGGTAAATCTTTCACAGGAAAAGAAAATATTTGCAATGCTCTAAACACTCACTTTATAAGCATAGCACACAAGTTAGCCAAAAACATCCTCCCAGGGAAGAAAGTTAATGAAATTAATGTCAACACAGATTCCATATTTATGACCCCGACTAATGAGATGGAAGTTCGCAATATTATATTAAGCCTTAAAATGAAAAGTAGCCAAGACAAAGATGGTATGTCAGTAAAATTGTTAAAAAACTCCATTGACATGCTAAGTAGCCCACTAACTACTTTAATAAATTTATCGTTAGAGACGGGTCTGGTGCCTGATGATCTAAAAATAGCACGAGTCATACCAGTCTATAAAGGAGGTGACAAAAGCAATCCAGACAATTACAGACCCATTTCCATCCTCCCACCCATATCCAAGGTACTCGAAACAGTAGTAAAAACAGAATTGTTAATTTTTAAAATAAAAATGATTACTTCTACAAAGGGCAGTATGGATTCCGTGAAAACTCGAGCACAGAAATAGCCACAATTGATATAATCTCTAACTTGCAGGATGTCATAGACAATTAGTTGACAGCGAGTGGCCTTTTCATAGACCTGAGAAAGGCGTTTGATACTGTTGACCATGAAATTCTTTTAGGGAAACTTGATAAAGCAGGTATCCGAGGAGTAGCTTGGACATGGTTTAAAAATTACCTATCTAATCGTAACCAGTATGTTGAAATAAATGGCTACAGAAGTGAGGAAGTAAATATTACCCACGGTGTGCCCCAAGGATCAATACTGGGTCCTTCCCTCTTCTTAGTATATATTAATGACATAGCAACACTCAGTTTTCATGGTAATATAACGTTGTTTGCAGATGACTTAAGCATCTTTTACAATGCGTACACCACCAACACCCTGATTACACAAATACAGGAGGACATGAATACAATACTTGGCTGGACCCAGTCAAATAAATTAACAATAAATGAAGATAAAACAAATTATTTAATAATATCTAAGCGTAGAACAAAGTTAGACATCACTCAGAATATAATGCTGAATGGAAAGGCAGTTAAAAGGGTCTCATCTGTCAAATACCTAGGCCTAATAATAGATGAAAATATCTCCTGGCAAAAGCACATTGATGCATTAGTTAAAAAATATCACCTGCTGCTGGGATGTTAAAAAAATTGAGCTACTATATCCCAAAATATCTACTCAGGAAAGTGTATTTTTCCTTAATCCATAGCCACTTACAATATTTGAATACAATTTGGATAAAATGATCAAATTACCTAAAAAAGGAAATTGAGGTAATTCAGAATAGAGCCATAAGAAATATTTATAACTACCCTTTTTTAACACCAACCAAACACCTTTATATCACGAGTAAAATTCAACCAGTAGCCCTAAATGCAGAAATCAAATCAAATGTCCTGATGTACCAAATCCTACACAAAGGTATCCACACAAATTTAAACTTCACTAAACAATCTGATTTACACGCTTACAAAACTAGACATGCAGGTGACATATCACTTTTCCATATCAATTCCAAACAATATGGCAGTAATAGCATTAAGTATAGTGCCTTTGTAAAGTTCAATGGACTACCAGAAAATATAAAAATTGCACCTAGCCTATCAATCTTTAAAAGGAGGCTAAAACAGTTTATGTGGAATGATTATAAAATGTCAGTTTGAAGAAATTCCAAAATCTGAGAAGACAAAAGAAGACTACATTGTATACAAAAACTTATGAAAGCTACAAAATGTTGTATGTATTTTCATACTGAAAACTTTGTAAACTAAACATTGAATTGTAATTTGTCGCCAACATGATAAAACTGTACGATTCCTTTGTATATGAGTCCCTGACTCGTTAAGGGATTATTAAAATTTATTATTATTATTATTATTATTATTATTATTATTATTATTATTATTATTATTATTATTATTATTACTGCTGATTCCAACATGTTTTCATTGTGTTCTCAACTGTTGCTGCCGTACTGATCCGGTACATTTGTGTTTTATTAGCATCTACAGACCACAGTGAGGCGTGTGTTGAAAGTGTTCATAGTTCATAAGACTTTTGACATCACATATATTACTTTAGGCGTTAAAAATTATTCCATCTCTCTTTATGGTGCACCATACAAGTTTCAATTTTAAGGGAATTTCTAGTGTTACGATAAACAATTATCTTGATTTATGGCATGTTAAAGATCTTTCCACTAATTACACCTGTGTGAAACTAAATTGGATAGGTTAAGAATGTAAACAACGCTCTTAGGTTGCTACGTTCGTTGCCAAGAGCCGACTGCGGTGGCGTCTAGTAGCTAGTTCTGAACTAGGCCTAGTAGTCGTTGACGGTGGCGTTTGGCGGCAAAAGTAGGAACTATTTGAAAATTCAAAGTTGCAGTCTCTACTTGAATTAAAAAACAGATACACACACTAATACAGTCATCACAATTAACACCGGTTATCAGACAGATTCTACACACACCCAAAGTACACGGGGCTACATGACCGCGTTGTCGCAGCCCCTAAACTAAGGAACCAACCAACCAACCAACAATTATCTTGTATCGTTTTCTGTCTTATCGGCTGAAGAAGGGGCCAAAACTATTAATTAGGCCTCGAAACATGTCCCACTAATGGCCACACAGTGATCACATTTAATAAAAGTATTGATCGGGTGGAACCTTTAACCTGTTTATACTAATCTTTTCAAGTTTCAGCATTTTAGCATGCAAGCGCTATTTTGTTTCCTGGCGAACCAATTATTAATTAAATTCATTTTGTTTAAATATTATATTTGAATTACAAGTGACGCTTTTCTCATTGATTATCTATTATAAAATAAAACTTAATTATTGGTTTCTTCCATATTTCCCTTTATGACACCTATTTGTGCCCGAAACCTCTATTCTTTTCCGAATACCCTAATGGTAAACCCCCAAAGACACTTGTGTCCCTGACTGAGAAGAAGTTTGATAGTCTCGCCGTGCAGGAGACCCGCAAGAAGTACCAAACCACAGGCGTGTTGTCTCAAAACTCACGAGTCTTAAAACTCACGAGTCTCAAAATTCACGAATTTCAAGATGACGGTTACTAAAAGTAGGTTCTAACCGGTTTCTGTACCAGGGCCTGTCTCAAAATTCACGAACCAAGCCATAGCCACCTATAAGTTTATAGATAGCCATGGCCAAGCCAGTTCATTGGGAAAAGGTCCATTGTTAGAGCCAGCCACAACTGCTTGCCCTCTTGTAATTGGCACCTCTCTCACCAAGATGTTGTTGTTGATTCTTTCAGGGGCTTTGCGACATCGTGGTCATGTACATGGGTGGGCATAGCATTTATCTGATAACCTGCGTCACTGTGACATCTCTCTCTATATAAAATGAAAGTTTGTCTGTTTTTTCTGAATTTCCACGGAAATTTGCGATATTTGCGCGTTTCAGGCTGTTTTATGACGGATGCGCGCAAAAATAAAATTTTTGTCTGTCTGTCTGTGTGTCTGTGGACAACTTCTACGAGTCCTTATAACTTGAGAACGGCTGGGTGGATCAACGTAAAATTTGATACAGATATCCATCAGAGGCACCACACTAATCATTGATGTAACTCTTCTCCGTACCTCTCATAAAAGGGGTCCTACCCCCTTAAAATACATGCTGAAATAGGAGTAGAAGGGTGAAACAAAGCTCATTTTCAGCCCCTCAATGTGAGAAACGAAACTCGGTGGCCCTAAAGGGCCCCCGAAAACCACATTTTAAGGCCCTAAAACCAACAGTTTTTGAGATATTCCCAGAAAACTAATTTCACTTAATAAATTAATGAAAGAATGCATGCCGGTAACCATGGCAACTGTATCTCAGAGGTAAGACGCAATGCAATTCCATTTATTTCATTACTGTGAAGGTTTGCAAACGGCTATAAGGTTATAATGGATCCAAATTAAGCTGAAATATTCATTAATACATGCAATGCGCTTAAGGGGTCAAGGGGTACTCTAGAATTTTTTCACGCGATTTACACGTGCGGGTGTGGTACGGAAGGTCTATTATATCCCTTCTCTATTATATAAAAATGAATGTTTGTCTATTTTTTCGGCTTTTCTACGAAAATTTGACATATTTGCCCGTTTCAGACTGTTTTGTGACGGATGCACGCAAAAATATATTTTTGTCTGTCTGTGGACAATTTTTTGTGTCCTTATAACTCGAGAACGGCTGGGTGGATTAACGTAAAATTTGATACAGATATCCATCAGAGGCACCACACTAATCATTGATGTAACTCTTCTCCGTACCTCTCATAACAGTGGGTCTACCCCTTTAAAATACATGCTGAAATAAGCGTGAGACAAAGCTCATTTTCAGCCCTTCAATGTGAGAAACGAAACTCGGGGGCCCTAAAAGGACCCCGAAAACCACATTTTAAGGCCCTAAAACCAACAGTTTTTGAGATATTCCCAAAAAACTAATTTCACTCAATAACTTAATGAAGGTATGCATGCCGGTAACAATGGCAACAGAATCTCAGAGGTCCATCTATTTCTGTAAGACGCAATACAATTCCATTTATTAAATTACTGTGAAGGTTTGCAAACGGCAATAAGGTTATAACGGATCCAAATTAAGCTGAAATATTCATCAATACATATAATGCGCTTAAGGGGTCAAGGGGTAATCTAGAATTTTTTAACGCGATTTACACGTGCGGGTGTGGTCCGGAAGGTCTATTATATCCCTATCCCTATTTTGTTATATTATTATTATTATTAGTATTGTTCTTTTAATTATTATCATTATTATGGCGTACAACGAAGAGACAAAGCTCATTTTCAAACCCTTGGGGTCAGAAACAAAACTCGGGGCCCCTCAAGAGCCGTAAAGGGTCCCCGAAAACTATATTTTAAGGCTCTAAACCCAACAGTTTCTTAGATATTCCCAGAAAACTAATTTCATTTAATAAACTAAAGAAGTTATGCAAGCCACTAACCACGACAACAGTATCTCAAGAGGTGGCATCCAACTTTCCATCTATTTCTGGAATAAGTAATGCCACTCCATTTATTACATTTCTGTGAAAGGTTGCAAATGGAGTACCCTAGATTTTTTCACACGACTTACACGTGCGATATGTCGTACAGAAGGTCTATTATATCTCCAAACATCAACATTATTTTCAAAAATTCCTGAAAAGAAATAGTAGACTGTTTTTTGCTGATTTTAGGAATTTGGGCCATTGGAGGCTAAAAACACTGAATTTTCATGCACCACAAGCCTTTATAATTTATAAAAGGGGTCTTCCTGTAGTTGGGCACTTGACACAACGGTTAGGGTCAGTTCGTATGTGACGTGTATTGCGATTCTTCTACGAAGTTTTCAATTTTATTTTCACGCCAGGAAGAACACGTTAGGTAAATTTAGTTCGAGAGCACATTTTAACTAATAATTTTTCTTTGCCAACAAACAGGTTCCAAGCCCCTAAACATTGCAACAGTAGCTCAATTGATAACATCTGGTTATTAATACCGAAGACCGTTCGAAGAATGGGTACTTCTGCTAGTCTGTACAATACGAACGAAATCCCATTCTAAAACTGGGTGAACAAACATGTGTTGAAGGGCAGTGAGCTCTCCGGAATCGTGAGTTTTGAGACTGTTATTAGCATGTTCATTCAGCTACTAGTTTATTGTCGTGAGGTTTGATACTATTTGTTACTATTTTTAGCTCGTGAGTTTTGAGACTCGTGAGTTTTGAGACGTAACCACCACAGGGTAACGTAACAGTCGCTGTAACAATGCTTGGTGCATGCCAACAATTATACTGTACTTCCAAAAAGAAACGTAACTATGGCGATAATTTATTGACTAATGTGAAAAGAAATCTGCTAAGTATGTGTTGGAGAATGTCTTGGAGATTAAGGCGTTTGGTGAGAAGAGGGAGAAAGGTAAGATATTTACACAGAATCACTATTCGCTAACGCGCTACCTCGTGCCTCGCTGGCATCGGGAGAGCGGGGTTCAAATCCCACCTCGGCCGTCCTGAAAATGGTTTTCGTGGTTTCCTATTTTCACCACCAGGCAAATGCTGGGACGGTTCCTTTCAATAGGTCCACGGCCCATTTCCTTCCAATATCCCTTCCCTGACCCGTCCTGAAAAGAAAAGTACATGGCCATTGGCTGCATTAATTAAATTATTATTTATTATATACACTGCCGGAAAAAAAATGGCCACCCTTTTAGAGGTCATTAATTCACTGAAGATTTATTGTGGCAACAGTGCATATGGAGTACATGAAATTATTAAATACTAGCAGTAGTGCCCGGCTTCACCCGGTGGTTTTATTTGTTTTGTGGATGATGGATGACAATTGTTTTTTAAGCTTTTTATATGGATCATCAAGTGTATTCAATGATCATTAATGTTTTTCTAGCGTGTGTGCATATTGGCTTCAGGATTGATGATGTAATTTTGGAGTGTTTTAATCAATTTGTGGACTGTACTGCGATGTCTTGGATAGCTGCGATGTTGTTTGTGAAGCGTTGATTGAATTATTTTGCTTTTGTAGTTCCTTGCTTCAACAGGGTCATGCCTTGATATTCTAAAACCGCATAATAACGTCGTTGATGAAGAGCACTCAGGCCTACACCGCTTTCTATGTAATGCCCATGACAACCGTCACGTTAATGTGAGGTGTACGGTCTTTGCACTTGTCAATCAATCAAATACCATTTTAGGTTATTTAAACACCCTTTCTCCGCGAAGTAGCTGGTGATTCCTACTTTCTGTATTTTCTTTTGTATTGACTCCCGGGATATGGAGTCCACCTCTTTCTAGCCAACGGCTTCCTTTGTGAGGGCGGATGAGCCGATAGAGTTCAGGGCACTCCCATTGTCCTTGGAATGAGAAATTGTTCCTAAAAGTAGTTGATCACCTTAAAGGATATCAATATTGGGCCTGGACCCCAGGTTGGGGGTAAGGGTCGATAGGACTCTTTGAGCTGCAGTGAAGGCAACCTATCTAGAAGAAGGATACTTCAAAGTCAAACCAGGCAGCCCTGATGCCTTTTAGGTGGAAGCCCCACCACTTGGATCGAGCTCAGCAGGCTAATAACCTGATAGGTTTGAATTACAGGTAGGCCTATTAACGAATATGATAACAGGATTTGCAGGACTGATATAACTGTTGACAACAATGGCTTGATTAATGGCCTGATTGGTTTGCGAATTGGAACTTGGAACATAAGGTCGATTATGACAGGAGGGATGAAACAACTGGAAACTGTGTTGGGGACCTACAAATGTACATTTGTAGCCCTGAAAAAAGCATGACTGCCACAAGGTAACATGAAAATAGGGGACAATTACATACTCTTTAATAGCAATGAGTCCAGACCAGAATGGACATCGGGAGTAGGATTTGCTGTTCACAATAGGGTGCTATCTGCTGTCAGTAAATGGATGCCAATAAGTGATCGCTTATGTGCGCTGGTTGTAACATTTACACGCAGGTTTATATGATAATCAATAACAGCTAATAACATATTAGCCTAGTGCCAACATTTATTATTGTATTATATTTAGATAACAAAGACTGACATCATTGCACAACGCATTACAGGGATGTATGTTTCGATTATCGAAATTCGGACCCTAAGGTTATCGTTACATCTCTCTTCTCAAAATAAAATTAATATTTCTCTACGCTGATTAGATTTACACATTCAACTTAACTACTGGTTTTACAGTTCTGCCATGTCTTGTAGTAGGCCTATATTTGAATGATTCCAATGAGGATGCTTATGATGCTTCTTCCCTCTCTACGTTCGGTTCAACTGGAGATGTTCCTTTGTTGGGAACATCTGGATGTATGGGTAGACGTGATCTTCCATGGATGTCTGTTAGTGGATCTTGAATTGACGATTGCATTCTCTCGTTTGTACTTTGATTTGATTCAAAATTTAAATCGGACTGAATTGGTTCTTTTGTTATTGTGCCTTCAATATTCAATGGTCTGATGAAACTGGTATTTTTCGCAAAATTGTCCCATCATCTTTCTGAATCACATATGAGCGATCAGTTACTGTATGTAAAATTCTTCCCGTGTACCAGTTGTTGTTTGGATCTCTGATCAAGATTTTCTCGTCATTTTGGTACTGTCGTGATTCCTTGGTTCCGCGATCAGCATATTTATTCTGTTTTGGTCGCCTTTCCTTAAGTTTTAGTGGTACATCGGTTTGTAGTTTGGGTAGCAGATTGTTATTAGAAAATGAAATTGGAGTTCTCGAATTCCTTCCAAGCAATCTCGCGGTTGGTGTGCCTAGTTCTGGGTCTCGTGGTGTATTTCTCGTCATTAGTACGGCCAGTTGTACATCTTCTCCGCTGATGTCACATTTCTTCACGAGTCGCTTTGCAATGTCCACGTACTTCTCAGCTAATCCGTTCGACCTTGCGAAGCGAGGACTCGATGTAACTAATTTGAAGTTCCATTCCTTTGAAAATTTCACAAATTCTCTGGACGAATATGTTGCGTTGTCAGCGTGAAATTCTTGTAAAACTCCGTGTGTAGCAAACCAAATTTTATGTTGAGTAATCATTTCTGCTGCTGTTGTTTTATTAATCTTTCGTACTTCGTAGTATCTACTGTATCTGTCTGCCATAACAAGATAGCTGTCGCCTTTGTAGAAAAAAAAAACATCTGAAGATACTATTTCGAATAGTGGGTCACCGTTCTCTCGACCAAATACCAACTGACGGGTTGTCCCGGGCCGCGCATCCCTTTATAGATCCGGGATGGACGCGTGTACTTCGGAGAGCAGTGTCCGGGAGGGCCCGTCAGCCGGATTCTCAGCAGAGGCAACGGATCGCCATGCGAGGCCAATGCCCCGCTCTGCTGCCACTTTTATTAGATTAACATACATACCGTTAGGCATTAAGTACAGGATTCTATACAATAAAGGCCCTCGCCCAGTGGCGAGGGTATAACGAGCAACACTGGAATCCGTGTACACTATCACATTCTTGACTGCCGGTATCGTGTAGTCTTCGAGCGCCCACGTGGCCGCCTTCAGTGCTGCAGCCAGTTCTGCCTCGTTGATGGTGGCCGGGGGAAAGAAGCCCTGTGCCCAGGCTGCATTCTCGGAGGGCATGACTACTACGATACTCCACGAAGTGGCGTCTGAGTATACCTCGAGTATCCTGGTGCGGGTCCGGTATCCCGTGGTGTGGTCAGGAAGGCGTCGATTAACAATTTCCGTGGCCAGTATGGCTTATGGGACAAGATGTGCTTAGGGAGGAAGAGCGGCCACCCCATGACCCATGTGGTCCAGTTAATGTATCCTACCGCCTGCTGAAGTTGAAGTTCATTATAGAACGGCATGTCATTATGATGGTTTCCTTGACAGGTTTACGCTGCGTATGTTGACAGATTTTGCAGGATTCAACCACTTTGGTCACGTCTTTGGTAGAGTTTACCAAAACACTGTCTTGATCTTCTCAGTGTTGATTGTATACCCGGATGCCCTTTATGATTCACTTGCAGAACTCGAGGTCTTTCGCTTTTTGGGACAAAAACGCGATCTCCTTTGAAAATGAGTCCATCACAATGTGATAATTCATCTCAAAAAAGCGGCTTCGGTGGCGTAGTCGGTAGCATGCTGAGCTTCTATGCCCAAGATAGCGGGTTCAAACCCGGCCGAAGCCGTCGGATTTTTTAAGAGCGTTAAAAATCCCTCAGTATTCCTTCCATCGGAGGGGAAGTAAAGCCGGCGGTCCCATGTCATAGATTTATGGCATGTTAAAGAACCTTCCACTAATTGCACCTGTGTGAAGCTAAATTGGATAGGTTATTGTAAACAACGCTCTTAGGTTTCTAAGTTCGTTGCCAAGAGCCGACTGCGGTGGCGTCTAGCAGCTGAGTTGTGAACTTAGCCTAGTAGTCGTTGACGGTGGCGCTTGGCGGCAAAAGTGGGAACTATTTGAAAAATTCTAAGTTGCAGTACTTAAATAAAAAAATAACAGATAACACACACTAATACAGTCATCACAATTAACACCGGTTATCAGACAGATTCTACACACACCCAAAGTACACGGGGCTACATGACCGCGTTGTCGCAGCCCCTAAACTTAAGAACCAACCAACCAACCATCTCAAAAAGTGAAAAAACACCTCAATATCTGCGGCACTTGAAAGATATCGGTAGGCCAACCATTGTTCATCATCTTGATTAAAGCCTGGAAAGTTGGGTCTTGGAGGGTTGATCTTTTGAAGTCTTCAGTAGTGCTTTCAGACATTGATAACACCATTAGAACTTCGAGTTCTTCTTCATCCTTTTCGTAAGAATCTTCACAATCTCTACTAAGTGTATCCGCAGTTCACTTCCTTTATGTTATACGATGATAGGTTTGTACTACTTGAGATCTAATAATATTCTTCTTAGTCTCGGTGGTGCATTCACAAGCGGCTTTTTCCAGATTGACTCTAAGGGTTTGTGATCCGACTCGACTGATAATTTCTTACCCCAAATGTAGTCATGAAATTTCTTACAGCCGTAGCGAATCGCAAGTGCCTCTTTAACAATCTGCGGGTAATTTTGCTCGGTGCTGCTTAATGATTTAGTAGCATACGCTACTGGTTGTCCTCTTTGCATTAGAACTGCTCCTAATGCCCTCGATGATGCATCTACTGATAATGTTACGTCTTCATTTACGTCGTAGTACCTCAGAAAGGGGGTGCTGGACAGTGTACAACCAAACTAATGGCCGATGGTGTGTCGCTACCAGGGCCCACAGAAGCACCAGCCGTGTTTCGAAGACCAAGCCAGCTCCATTGATGGATGAAGTTATTGCTGATCTAGTGCACGCAAAAATATTAGTGAAGTGCAAACAGGTTTTCGCCTTTTCGATGTCCTTGGTGCCCAAAACTAATCAGAGTGCGCGGGTGATTTATGATTTGTCTCCTTGGACTGAATTTATCGTGAAACCAAAGTTCTCCTTGCAATCAGCCGCCCAGGCACTTCAATCTATACCCAGTGATCACACGGCAATAAAACTTAATTTAAAAAGTGGCTTTTATCACATACCAGTGCAGCGGGACATACTTAATTATGGTGTATACTACAAAAAGAAATACTATTGTAGGCAAAGACTTCCAATGGGTCATAGCTTGGCCCCAAGTGTTATGCAACGATGGGCGGTGGCAGTCGGGGAGCTAGTGACACAACAGTTCCCCGGCACCACCATGATCGCTTACTTAGATGATTGGTTGGTACACGCCAAAGACTTGAACTTAGAAGAGATACTGCTTTTCTGGGATGTGGTGGTAGGGGTCACCCTGAATGAAGCCAAGTGTGTACTCAGACCATCAGTGATTATCCAGTACCTCGGGTGACAATAAACATTCCGGTGCAGTGCCTCCTGTTATCCCACGGGGATAACGCTATGCGCGAGGCTCTCACTCCCGACGGACTCGGGGAAAGACAGTCAAGGGAAGTCCGATGCGAAGGTTCCTGAACGACCCTGCCACACGGTCCTCTAACCGGGACTCCGAGTGACTAGAACTATACCTCACCAGTGTTGGAGTGCAGAAACTTTCAAGTGATACATTTTGTTTGTGAGGGTGAAATGTTATTTCTATGTTTTCTTTTGTATAGCATGTTTTGTATACTTTGTTTGTAAGGGTTGGTAGGTGGAGGAAGGATGTATTTTAGAGCAATAAAGCTTCGGCTTTGGGCCAGCTCCTCCGCTCGACCCAAACTGCGTCCGTGCTTCCCAGGGTGCACGCCTCTTGCGAAAGACTATAAAAGGCTGTTCCCTTGTTGGCTCGGGAGTAGTTTGTGTCGAGAGGGGGAGCACCCCGTTCATTAAACGCCTGTTCCTGTTCCGGACCCCAAATCCATGCAACATCATTCTTCAATAGTACACGCAATGGAGCTGTCAATTTTGACTGACAGGGAATAAATTTTCTCAAGTAATTTATCATATCCAACAATCTCTGTAGCTCTTCTTTGCTCTTCGATACTTTGAGTTTCTTTATCGCATCGACTTTTGTCTCATGAATTTCAAGTCCCTTGTCTGATAAAACGTGTCCTAAAAACGAACTCTTTGTACGTTAGATATGCACTTTACTTTATTGAGTTTAAAGCCGTTTTCATGCAGTCTTCGAAGTACTATTTCAGTGGTATCTCGAAATTTCTGGTCTGTACTGGCATGAATTAATATGTCGTCTATGGCGCATCCTACATTTGGAATGTCGTGAAGTATCTCTGTCATAATTTTCTGAAATACTTCTGGAGCTGAAGAGAGTCCAAACGGAAGACGTTTACAGGAATAACGTCCCCAAGGTGTTGCAAATGTTAAATATTCTTGTGTCCTCTCAGAGACTTTTATTTGCCAATCTAGGCATGTGAAGTACTTACTACCATTGATTCTTGCGGCAATGGCTTCAATCGTGTTTAATGGAAAATGCCTTCTCTTGATATTTTTATTTACATATGTAGGGTCGTTACACAAACGAAGTTTGTACCTTTTTTACGATATCAAGAGGAGATACTACTACAGTGGGTTTCGTGACTCGTTTGATGACGTCCATTTTAACAATTTTATCAAGTTCATGCTTAACTGTTTCCTTTATGGCCAATGGAATCGTTCTAGCTGAGCTAATCTCGTACTTTGGATTTTCTATAAGATCTATGTCGTATTCGTAACCCTTGAAACATCCCAATTCATTAAACATCTGTTCGTTATTTAACATCGGGTTGCTGATCTTGACGCTGTGCACTCTAATAATCAGATTTTCTTCTTCGCAAGTCTTTTTTACCGATTATTGGTTGAACGTTTTCCTTCACAGTCAAGAATTTTAGTTCTGTTGGACGATTCTTGATCTTACATTTCAATTTCAGTTCTCCGACAAATTTGAGCCTGTGTTCACTGAATGTTAACAACTTCATTACTTTGGATGGTGTTATTGTTATATCGTGGGAGATACAAGATAAATAACACACACTTGTTAGTATAAAACAACGGTTTATTTAACACTAGTTGATACACAATGATACACATGGCGGACGTAACGTGAGCGTTCTAGTTCGGAACTAGCGCGGAACTGACGTCTACTGTCTGCGGCTGCATATATATAGTATATGGAAGGTTCCAGATTGGAATGTTCCAGATTAGAATGTTCTAGGCATAGCAACTAGATTGTTGATGTTATCTCAAGTAAATACACAACACTTTCTAGAATGTTCGTGTTAACTCGAGTTAATACACAACATTTCCTCCCTCTTTTAAATGGATCATTTAGGAAACTTAATCAGGAGAGAATCTCAACGGTGGTCGGCGCTGGCGAGTACTCCTGTGGGGAATAAAGGGGTTTGCGAAATGGGCGGAGCTCTGTCTACAGGTGTAGCTGGTATGGCTGGTGGTGTTTGGGCTGTTGCTGGTGTCTCGGAGAGGCGAACTCGTCTCAGGCTCGGTTGCTCGATGGCTGGTTCTTGATTGTTGGTTGACTCTCGATCGTAGGTTGATTCTTGATCATTGTCCAAGATGGTTTTGCCTTTGTTGGTGACATAAAACGATCTGATCTGATCAATGTGGCGCTTGAATCGTTTTCCCTGGTAGTTGATCTCGTAGTGAAGGTCACCAGTGCGTTTCACAATTGTTCCTGGGAGCCACTTGTCCAGCTTGATATTGCCAGACAGGAAGTAGACTTTCTGTCCAGGTTCCAGAGTGCGGAATGTTGAGCTCATTTCAGCTCGTTGTTTTTCTGTAACCTTCGTATGGACGTCATCAGATCTGGTCAAGTTGAGTCTCATGTGGAGATCTCGTCCCAAGAAAAGCTGGGCTGGAGATTGGCCAGTGGTGGAGTATGGAGCCTTGCGAAATTGACAGAGGAACTCGTTCAGGTTGGCGCGGAGCGTTCCCTTAGTTATCTTCGTCACATAGAGGGCGTCCTTCGCCGTTTGAACATAACGTTCGGCTTGGCCATTGGTTGAGGAATGGAATGGCGCTGACAACTTGTGATATTTCACACCAATGCTTCTTAGGAAGGTCTTGAACTCGTCTGAGACGAATTGTCGACCGTTGTCCGCGACGACAGTGACTGACACGCTATAGGCCGTGAACAGGTCATCCATGATGGAAATGGTTGCGGCTAATGTTGTTGATGTTATGGTTTTGAACTCGAGCCACTTGCTGTATGCGTCAACAACAATCATCAGCATGGTGTCAGCCACTGGGCCCGCGTAGTCAATGTGGATCTGTTCCCATGGTGCCTTCGGGTATTCCCAGTGGTGATCTCGGAACTTGGGTGGCGCATGCGCATGAGCTGCACACACGGCGCAAGCCTTGGCGAGAGACTCAATGTCATTGTCGATTCCAGGACACAACACAAAGGAACGTGCCATACCTTTCATCTTGACTATCCTCAGGTGAGCTGCGTGCAGGTCGTTGAGGATAGCGTCTCGCAGTGAAGGAGGGACAACAACTCGATGCTCGAACATCAGACAGTTTGCGGCGAGGGTGTACTTCTCTTCTGGTGCCTTGTAATGCTGGCGGGCGAGGTCTTGCCCTGCTTCGATGATCTGAACAATTTTGCCCAGATGTGGAACTTTCCTGGTCTCGCGTGCGATTGCTTCTGCCCTAACTTGTAGCTGTTGGATCTGATGGACTGCAAAAAGTCAAAATCATCAAAACTGTCCGTCTCATCCTCCTGTGGAGAAAAGAAGTTTCTGATGAGGTTAACTGTCGTTGGTAGGTTAGCTCGGGAGCAGTAGTCAGCGTTGGCGTTGGCTTTGGATGTTTGAAGATGACGTCGTTGTCGAAGTGGGCTAGGTAGTCGGCATAATTGGCAATGCGACTGATGCACAGGACCGGTAAAGACTTCTCGGGATGCAGAATCTGTGTGAGAGGCTTATGATCGGTGATGAGAGTAAAGTGGCGAGCATCCAGATAATTTAAAAACTTCTGTACAGCCCACACAATGGCCAGTGCTTCCTTATCGATCTGAGGGTACCTTTGTTCCGTTGCTGTCATCGTTCGACTGGTGTAAGCGATTGTACGGTCTTGCCCGTTGCTAAGCTGGTGTGACATTACTGCGCCCAGGCCGGTCTTGCTGGCATCCGTGGCCAACAGGAGTGGTGACGCTGGGTCATACTGCATGAGTACCTGGGGCGAGGTTAGGGCGTTCTAGATGTCTTCGTATGCCCTGTCGCCTTCTGGTGTCCAGATGAGTGGGTCCTTGAGCAGCATGTCCCTAAGTGGTCGGTCTCTGGTGGACAAATCAGGGATGAACGAGCTGTAGTAGGTTGCTTTACCAAGAAACAGTTGGAGTTCTTCTGGTGTAGTCGGTTTCGGTGCATCAAGTACAGCTCGGATATGTGCATCAGACTTGTGGATGCCTGACGCATCGATTTTGTGACCAAGGGCTTCCAGGGATGTTGGAGCGAAAACGCATTTGGCTCGGTTGAGTTTGAGGTTGTGTTGCCGAAACCGTTCCAGAGTGGTGCTGAGGGCCTGCATCAGATTTTCAAAGCTATCAGCAAAAACTATACTGTCTTCGAAAAAACTTACGACGTTTGGGAGACCTTGCAGGACTGTGTCCATTCGCTGCTGCCAGATAGCGGGGATGCTAGCTGCTCCATATACTGCTCGCGTTAGGCGGATCAGACCATGAGTTGGGGTGTTAAGCGTGAGAGCATGGCTGAACTCATCGTCGACCTCAAGGTGAATGTATGCATCGGTAATATCCAGGTGGCAGAAGAGAGTGGCGCTACGCATTCGGTTGAACAGATGTTCCACCTTGGGAATTGGATGTTCATCGATGATGATCCGCGGGTTGAGAGTAGGCTTGTAGTTGCCTGTGATCCTCAGTTTGCCGTTCTTCTTGGCGACGACGTGCGTTGTCGATGCCCACTCAGAGTAGTCCACTCTTTTGTGGAAGCCAGATGCAATTTTCTTGTCGATTTCCATGGCGTAGGCATTGCGAGGGCAACTGGTACGTCTCGAGCTCGGGCGAAACAGGTGTGGGTCCAGCCTTCAGGTGCATTTTCGCTGGGGGACCTTAGACCTTCCCGGGGGTGTCGCTGAACACATCCTGGTAGCGAGACAGAATGTTGTCGAGCTGCTTCTGTTGTTCCAAGGTCAGAGCCTGCTTGTCTGAGAGCTTGTGGATTGGGTCGGATTTTCTGAAGAGGGGACCAAAATCGATCTCCCGTACAAACTCCCAAATCCACTCTCGGCTAAAGAGCGATTCGACTTCATCGTCAACCACGTAGAGATTCAGGTTCCTGGTTGTGGTTCCGATGGTGGTGCACACTGACGTTTTGCCAATACATTTGATCGGATGACCGGTGTAACTGACGAAGTTACGATCATTTTTCTGCAACACAAAACCTGGTTTGATCGTACTTAGCTTAGATTTGCTCATGGTTGAGCAGGAGGCGCCGGTGTTGAGTTCCATTTTGACGGTGGTTCCCACTATGCTGACGTCAACCAGTGGCTTAGGTGCTGCATTGACCGATCCGATGACCTTGATTTTGCTGAGGTACTCCACGACGTCGAGGTTCTCTGCTGGAAGCTCTTCTTCGGTCACATGGTTTGTTGTTCGATGTTTCCTCGATATTTATCGGCAACATTTTCCGATATGACCTTTCTTGACACACTTCAGGCACTCGGCGTTCAGGAACCTGCACTGACTGCGTGGGTGGGCTTCACCGCACCCTGCACATGTTGATTGGTTGTCCTGGGATGCATTCTGGTTTGCCTGGTGTGGCCATTGGTGCTGTCTGGTTAGGTTGTAAGACCCCTGATTTTGATGAGCTGACTTACTGCGTGGCGATTGCTGGTTGCTGTTCTTCCTGGACAGAGGCTTCTCGTATCCAATCCGATTGGTTGATTCAGACTTAGCGGCAGCTGTTTTGATCTCGTCGGTGGTGATGCGAGTAGCTTCAAGTGCGTGCGCAATTTCATATGCTGCGGTGAAGTTCTCTGGTTGTTTTGCAATAATCTCGTCGCACATTTCTCGGGATTCCAACCCTGCGAGCATTTGTTCAATTAGCATGCGATCAAGGAATGCCCCATACTCACAAAACGTTGCAGCCTGCCGCAGTCTTAAGGTGAAGCTAGCGATGGTTTCTCCATGCTTCTGCATTACACTCCGAAATGTCATGCTATCAGCAAACTTGTTGCGTGTGGCGTCGAAGTGGCCTTTCAGCTTAGATTGAATCTCATTGTATGACAGAGTTTCCGGATCATTAGGACTCACCAGAATCTTCAGGGCATCATTGAGTTCAGATCCCATGTAAACACGTGCAAAGTGTGCATGCTGATCCGTGAGTACCTTGCTCAGGTTGAGCACCCAGGTAAAGCGAGTGAAACAGTCGGCTACAGTCGTCCCGTCGGTAGCACGATACAGTTGTATTGTGAATTGTGGCGGTCGAGGCTGTGATGATGACGTTGTTGAACTTGTTGTCTGTCGGATAGCGTCAGCGATCATTGCCGAGAATTGTTGGAGTTGCTCAGAGGTTATGTCCGGCATGGTGAAGATGATTGTAGAACAGTACTTCCAACACGCACTGCGATGAACGTCGTTCGGTGCAACACTTGCGTTGAGGTTCGAAAGTCACTCGGTTTCACGACGTTACTTATCTTATCCCACTTCTGACACCACTGTTATATCGTGGGAGATACAAGATAATAACACACATTTGTTAATAGAAAACAACGGTTGATTTAACACTAGTTGATACACAACGATACACAAGGTGGACGTAACGTGAGCGGTCTAAATCGGATTAGAATGTTCTGGGCATAGCAACTAGAATGTTCATGTTATCTCAAGTAAATGCACAGCACTTTCTAGAATGTTCATGTTAACTCGAGTAAATTCACAACAGTTATCTTAGCAGTGACTCCCAGTTCCTCGATTATGTGAGTCGGAAGAACGTTACATTGAGCACCGCTGTCTAGTTTATTTCCTGCTTTTATTAATTCTATCCAATCTTCTTGTCTTGATGGTTGTGTAACACTGCCAATGTACATCATATCACTATCACGTGACGATTGAGAGTTTGCAACGTCGTCTTTAGAGCCGTGTACTGCATGAATCTCCTTTTTGGACCTGCAACAGACTTAAAATTATCCTAACTTCCCACACAAATTACATTTTTGCTTATACGCCGGACAAGATCGCTTTCCATGTGTAATACCACATATGTTGCAATTAAACTGATCACTATTTTTGTATGTTAATTCCTTGTCCTTTCATTTTCTTGAGCACGGCGACTGACATCTGTGATTCGCTATTCTTACTCATATCGTTGGCTTGTTTGTGTGCCAGCTCGATTGCTTGACACATGTCTACCGCTTTGTCATAGACTAGGTCTGTTGCACCCAACAATCGTTCACGTAACATATCATTATTTATGTTCGACGAAGTCGAAATATAAATATTATATCTCAGAAAACTGTATCATAATGAGGGTCATTATAACACTATTTTTCATAATGAAACAGTTTCTCCCACCAATCAGAGCTCAAGAAACAGTTCTTTGACCAATTATTTAAGGATTGCATCGCACCTGCGCTGAGTTCCAAGCCCTTTTAATTTAAATTTCACTGCATGGCCTAGTGTCATAGTGGGGTAATCGAGGAGGCCATGGTCGAATACAAGGCATTCTCTGCGCCCCATGCACTCTGTTCAGTACATAAAACTGACGAAATCTCGACAGATATTTATGAATATTTATGTTCAAACATAAAATAGTTATAACAATTATCGTCGAACATAAACAGTCGTATGCAACTCGCCTATGATGGCATTTAAGATACTCGTATGAAATTATAAAACTCGCATACGCTCGTTTTTAAACATACTCGTGTCTTAATTATTGCCATTATAGGCTTGTTGCA
The DNA here is from genome assembly GCA_946902985.2 of Meconema thalassinum. NCBI lineage: Eukaryota > Metazoa > Arthropoda > Insecta > Orthoptera > Tettigoniidae > Meconema > Meconema thalassinum. The sequence goes on from OX336400.1 coordinate 56,028,951, forward strand.
TACTATTATGCCACAAAAATTTTATCTTTCAGCATTCGTTTTTCTAATTGACCGAAACTACATTTTCTTGCTTGAGTTGTTATGCGAATCAAAAACTGTTCAAAATTTTCGTCTGATTCTTGTAACATTTTATGAAAAACGTATGTGTTGTGAATGTGTTTCTGTAATTAAATTTGATTTTTGTAAGTTGGCACCCTTGGGGCATTGATGAGCTAGATGGAACAGGTCTTGAGTAACTGAATGTAATGGCTGGATAGTGATGCTCTTTGGGTACAAATAAAGCGATTGTTCTTGAATTGTAGACATGAGTTGAAGAAATGATTTGTAACATTTTGGCGACCATTGACAGGATTGTATTGAAAAAGTTGATTTGGTAAACAATTTCCCTGTTTTGTTTTGAATTTGTTGCCTTGCAATGGCCACGATTGAAAAATTGAAAAAGAAGAGAAGTGCGTAGCGAGCAAGTGCGACGAAAGCTATTGGAGCGGTCGGAGTTGAAGCTGATTTCCAAAATTACGTGTGAAAATAAATACTCTCCGAACAATTGCGGATACCTTAAAAGAATTGGACGAAAGCATCTTGAACGAGTTGTTGAATGTTGACGGAAACGAGGATGCCTGTATCGAAGAAACAATGCACTGTGTTACCGTTCAAGAAGACCTTTTGCAAGCACGTCTTGAAGCCGAGGATAAAGTGGAAGGATTAAAACCTAGTGTTGCCAGTTGTGTTGATGAGGGAGATAATTTCAGCGTACAGAGCAACGTGGCTTCCGCGTCATCATCCATGTCGTCAGAGAGGTTAAGGCTACCGAAAATCACGCTTGAGGTATTCGACTTGGGTCCAGGTAACTGGATACATTTTTGGACACAATTTCAACGGATTCATGAGGATTCTAACATTACGAATGTTGATAAGTTTCGTTACTTGAAAATGTCAGTGAAGGGACAGGCTAAGAAGTTAGTTGACAGTTATCCACACACAAGTGAGAATCATGTTAAAGTCTTGGAACATTTAAAGAATCGTTTTTGGTATAGATGAGTTGGTTATAAATTGTATGTATGAAGATTTGTTGCAATTGGTTCGCTCAGATTTATCTGTGACTGACCTGTATGATAATATAAGTACTAAGTTGAGATTCCTCGAAACATTAGGCATGAATTCTGATAGGGCAGCAATCTTAGTTCCACTCATTGAAGAATGTCTCCCCATTGACGTTTTGAAAATATGGGAAAGAAGAGCAGCAGATGAGGACGATGATGGTGGTAATAAAATTGATACACTTTTGTGTTTTCTGGGTAAAGAAGCCGAGAGTGAACAAAGACTGCGTAATCGTGCTAAGGTGAATGAGGTTGATAAATTCACTGGGCCCAGAACAGAGCCAACAGCAGCAGCTCTCGTTTCTTTCACTCCTACTGTCAGGCAGAATCGGGTAAGTTATCAGCAAACAGGACGACCACACAAAGTAACCCTAACCTGTTTGTTTTGTAATGAGAACCATCCCTCTTACAAGTGTTCTAAAGAAATGTCGGTTGAGGACCGTCGTAAAACTGTAAAAGAAAAACGAGCTTGTTTTGCATGCTTGCAGGGAGGTCACTCGAGACAGCAATGTAGGAAAAGAATAGATTGTGGTAAATGTAAAGGGAGGCACTATGATATCATGTGTGTTGGTGAACCCAGCAGAACAGCATCGTTATTTGCAGGGCCTAGTGGAACTGTCATTTTAAAAACATTAGTAGCACAATTGCGTGGTGTCACTGTTCGAATATTACTTGATACTGCTTCACACCACAGTAATATTTCGGAAGATATCTGTGAAAAATTGGGTTTGATCGAATGTGGTCATGAAAATATTTGTCATATGCTGTTTGGTGGGAGTGTGTCATTTGAAATATCACATCCAATTCATGAAATTGAACTGGCTTACTGGGTAATAACAGTTTTGTTCTTAAGGCACTTAGGGAGAAGAAGATTTGTGGTTTGATACCACCTGTGAATGATCCGCATTTGTTATGGAAGGTGGCTGCACATGGTATTACATTGACAGATGATGGAGTTAACCGACCTATTGATGTGTTAGGAGCGGATGTTATGGGCGAACTTGTTACAGGTGTGAAATGTATTGACTCTAAGCTGTTAGCAATTGAGACGGAGCTTGGATGGTGTCTCTTGGGTACCGCAGAGAGGCAAGAAGTAAGCAGTATGACAAACTTTGTGACCTCTTTGCTCAATTTACACCATCCTTTATGGAACTTTGAAGTTATTGGAATTGAGAAACAGACAGAAACAAAAAGATAGATAGATAGATAGATAATGCCTTTATTGGTGGCGAAGTTAGGGCTCAAGGCCCTCTCTTACATTTAACCACTAGAAGAGTATACATCTACATGACTTATAATTACAAATACAAATAGCACAAATAATATTAATAGCTATAAGAATAGTGATAATATGAATAATGGTAGAATCATTGATTTCAAAAATACACAAAGTGAAGTACCCTTAAATGACGTAACTGCTACCTGACTTGATGGGAAGGGCTAGACCAAATGCTATCATAACCTAGGTTAATTAGTTTTAAGAGACTACACATGCTAAATCTAGTGTCAAGAAAACACACAAGAAAATTTCATGACAATATATTAAGAAATGAAAATATTACAGATAAATATGACAACATTAAATAATTTAAATAAATAATAGATTAAATAGTTAAATACAAATATGTAAATATGAGCGAGGAACCGTGGACATGATGACATTCACGAATGTCTAGTGAAATAACTAGGGTTACCTAAGTGAAGGAAAATAACAAGACCCCTTAAAGAAATTCCAATAAATTACCTTATATGTCCATAAGGACCTAGCTGAACGACATAGGTTCAATAAAATATTAATTATCCATTCGAGTCTTTAATCTTCCAAAATCAAACAGAGCAGAAGGATTTCACGTCAAGCTTAATTCCAATCCAAACATGTCTACCCTTTTTTATAACAAATTCACTCGATAATTGTTAACCAGAAAAAAAAAACGAACAACAACAAATAGAGCAGTGACCTATCAAACCAGACTTAATATGAAATAAAATACGTATCATAATAAGTGATACTTGACACGGAGTTCATGAGGAACTATACTAAGAGCCAAAGATATGGAGAAAAAATTACAATTTAGGTTAAGAATAAAAATATCTTTGCTCGGAGAAAAATATGACGTTCTGGACCATACAGTCAAGGCAGGCCAGATACAAACGTTTAAATAAATCCCTAGGAGTCTTAAACTCGAAAACACCAATTCGGTTACTGGAAAATAAATTAAATAGTTGAACATACATACCAAGCAGCCTAAAGATACCATTTGAGGTTAGCACTTCACAGAAATAAACTGCAATATATCATACCATATTAAGAAGTACACCATGGAAACAACACAACTTCGTATCAATATATCAATGAACAACTATAAGAATAATCCAGTATCCGATGATGTATATATGTTACAAACCTTTCGAGTATTTCTTCCGTTAGCCTACCTTAAGGCGAGTTGCCAAGATACATTTCTACAAATTTAGAACCAAGTATGAATTAACTAAATTCTTATTACACGTAGGTACATAATTGAAGGTGTTTAGACTAGGGAAAATACCTCTAGACAGGCCGAAGCCCGTCTAGGGCCCGTAAATATTAGATCGCGTGAAAATCACATCGTGACCTTCCAAGTTCCAAGCAGAAAAGCAATAATACACAACAGACGTCGCTATTGGTTACAGGTTTTTTTTGAAGTGTCGAATGGGTCGATAACCGGCCTGCGAGCACAAGGACACGCGCGCTATCTCTTGTCTCACTAACCAAACCAGAAGTACGTCCACCACTACCAAGATGGCGTGACGTATTAGATTGAGTCAACACTGGTACAACATATAGTCAACAGATGTCGGGAGAGTGTTCTTTCTTTCTCAACGGCAAGTCGGAGATAATTATATTTCTGAAGAGAAATCCAGAGTTCGAGCAATGTAGAAACGTATCAGTAACTACAGTAATCCGATCATTCATCTCATTCATTCATTCGTTCATTCAACATTTATCCAGGAAGTCAGCGGGCTCCACCCAGCAAATACTCGCAGCAAGCCACTTTAAACTTGTGATGAGAGGGATTGTGTCTAATGTTCGCAGGTAGCAAATTCCATGACCTGGACGCAGAGATTATGAACGAGCGGTTGTAAACAGCAGTACGGTTTATAGGTATGGCAAGAGAGGAGCCAGATCTCGTATTGTGGTCATGATAGGACGAGAGGTAAGACAACGGTAAAACAAGATAGTTAGGGGTATTAGTGGAAAGTATTTTGTGCAGTAGTGATAACATGTGGAGTTCACGACGCTGGTGCACTCGAAGCCACGACAGCTCCTTATAATAGGGTGATATAGATAGATAGATAGATAGATTTTTATTAATTCCATTTGATCAAATACATGCATTCAATACATTTTTGATATAGGACACGTCAGAATTTACATGCATAAAATAAAAGAACTAACAGGTATATATTACTAAGATTAAAACTATTTATAACTTATTATAATAGCAAATCTTAATAGATACAATCTTATTGCACAACTATTTACACCTCACTCTATTATCATAATATGAAAACTTAATTCTATAAATACAACAACATACAGCTAGGTATTAAAATTAAATTAAAAAAGTAAAATATAGTTATAGATTCCATCACTCCTATACGCTAAAATATTCAACTACTGAGTAAAAACAATGGCACTGCAGATAAGCTTTCAACATTCTATCAAAGGTTTTTATTTTTGGGGCCAGTTTTATATACTGGGGTAGTTTATTGTATAATTTAACTCCAGTGTGAAAAGTTCCTTTTTGATATATGCTTGTGTGTGTGTGTGAAATATGAATGTTTTGATTTTGTCTTGTGTTATGCCTATGAACATCATTGTTTGTTTTAAGAAAAACATCTTTATTCATTAAATTCTTTTTAAAAAACATAATACTTTCAAAGATATATATGCAGGGCAGTGGGAGAATGTTTAAATCTTTAAACAGAGGTCTACATGATTCTCTAGAGTGTACATTTGCCATAATTCTAATCGCTCTCTTTTGTATCCTAAACGTGCTTAGTACATCTGGCGACATACCCCAAAATATGATCCCATATCTTAAGTATGAATGGAAATAAGCAAAATAAGTATTTCTTAATGTGTGCATGCTAGTGCAGGTTTTCAAAATACGTAACGCAAAGCACATCGAGTTCAGTTTAGTATTCAGATATTGTATATGTTTATTCCATTTCAAGTCTTGTTGTATCCATAGTCCTAAAAACTTTGTTTCTGATTTATTTTCTATTTGATGACCATTTAATGTTATATTGGGCATCGCAGGATTCCTATTCTGTATAGTGTGGAAATTTAGACATACTGTCTTTTTATAGTTTATTATGAGGCGATTATCTTGTGACCATTTGGTTAACTCTCCTGTAACGGAGTCAGCAGACTGCTGTATGACCTGTTTAGTTTCACCTTTTATTACGAGTGTTGTATCGTCCGCAAACAAAATTTCCTTATGTGAATGAACGTTCTGTGTTATATCATTGATATATAGAAGAAAGAGTAGTGGGCCCAAAACCGATCCCTGGGGTACTCCAAATTCAATAATTCCCTCATTGGACAATGTTTCATTAAGTAATTTGGTTCCATCATCCTTGTGTCTCAAGCTTACTATTTGTTTACGCCTTGTTAAGTAAGACTCTATCCATTTATTAGCTAGACCTCTAACACCATATTGATTTAGTTTGGTAAGGAGGATTTTATGGTCAACTACATCAAATGCTTTCGATAAATCCAAGAATAGGCCAGTTACATGTTCCTTATTGTCAATTAATTTCAGTATACTATTACTACATTCGTAAATTGCTGTCTGTGTAGATTTTTCCGTTCTAAATCCATGTTGTGAGTTTGATAATATTTTATTTTTTTCTATGAAACTTATCAGTCTCTTATACATAATTTTTTCCACAATTTTTGCAATACCAGTTGGTAAGGTAATAGGACGATAGTTATCTAATTCATCTTTTGAACCATTTTTGTGCACTGGAATTACTTTTGATAACTTCAAAATATCCGGGTAAGTTCCTGAGAGAATTGAACTGTTTATTAAGTGCGTAAGTGGATTTATTATATTTTCTGCACATTTCTTTAAAATTGCATCAGGGATGCCATCAATGCCAGCACAGAATTTATTTTTTAGCTCTTTTATAACTATTCTTACCTCTTCACTTGTGACATGATTTATAAATAAAGAATCACTGCATATATTTATTTTATTATTAGAATTTAGTGTATTTACCTGTGATTTATTTAATAATTTTTGCGGAATTTCCAGAAAATAGTCATTAAAAGTGTTTGCTATTTCCTCTGGATTATTAATCACTTTATTATTTCTGGTCAGTGTAATGTTCCTTTGTATTTTAGCAGATTTTCCAGTTTCTTTCTTTATTACAGACCACATAGCCCTGTTTTTATTAGATGATTGGGAAATAAAATTATCATTATGCATTTTCTTTGCTAGTCTTATTACCTTATTTAATATGCTAGTGTATTTTTTGTAGTATAAATTGAATTCAGGTGTTGTGTGGTATTGTTTATATAATTTGTGTAGAAATTTCTTTCTTTGACATGAATTTATAATCCCTGTTGTTATCCAATTGCTAGTTTTGTTATTTTGAACAGTTCTTCGTTTAAAGGGGAATGCTATTTCAAAATAGTGTTTTAGGGAACTGTTAAATGCATTAAATTTATCATTTACATTTTCTAGTTCATAAATTTCTGACCATGTTTCCTTATTTAATAAGTCATTGAAATATGTAACATTTGATTCAGTGAATGACCTGCACTTTGATTTTACTCCATTATCATTATTATTGATTACTTCGGATACTTCAAAACTCAGTATTTGTCCATGGTGGTCACTAAAACCCGGACAATAGACTTCTATTGAATGGTGATATTTATCTGTATTTATAAAAATTTGATCAGGAGTGGTTTTACTAAATTTTGTTATTCTTGTTGGTGTATTTAATGTAGGTTTCAGTCCATAGGAAATTAGTAACTGGTTTAATAATTCACAATTTCTATCAAGTTTTAAGAAATCCACATTTACATCCCCACAAATTATTATATCGAAATTTACTTTGCTCATGTTATTGAGTAACAATTCTAGTTTATCTATAAATAGAGGAAACTTTCCTGACGGAGAACGGTATACGCATACAATTATTAACTTAAACTGCTGAATTTTTACGGCAGAGAATTCAAAATCCTGTTCCATAATTAGATAATCATAAGCTGTTATCTGTTCATGATCTAAATTATTTCTTAAGAAGATGCAAGTACCACCATGGCTAATATTAGATCTAGAGTATTTACTAGCTTGTATAAACCCTGGGAATTGAATTAATTCGAGTTGTTCCTCTTTCAGCCAATGTTCTGAAATACATAGTGCTGAGATGTCTTTAAGTTCATTTTTAAGCATTAGATTTATGTAATCAATTTTATTATAAAGAGACTGGACATTCTGGTGGTAAATTTTAAATTTGTTACTTTTGCAAGCTTGTGTTTGTGATTTATTTACATTATTATTATCATAATTGTTATTATTATTGTTGCTAGACAAATCCGAAATACCATTGTTGCACTCCGTTAAATTTGACTTCAAAAGATGTGAATGCCAAACCTCACGTTTGGCTTCTTCTACCAGTTTCCCTGCTTCCCCTCTAATGATATTACTGTTGAATTATTCTTACCATTTGAATTTACAATTTTGCAGATTTCATCACTAAGATACTCTTTTCCTAATCTATTTAAGTGTAGGCCATGCCGAGTGTGGAACTTCCTGTCTAATTTACTTACATTTACAATTTGGACATTTGGAAAACTCTTACAAATTTTATGAATTTTTCCATTTGTAGCCTCTATTTCTACATTTACACATGACTTGGGAATTAAATCGTGTCTCTGCGGAATATTTACAATAATGACATTTGTTTTTTGCATGGATGGCAATGTACCCTTTAAATCTTTGATTACCTTTTTACTCTCATTTCTATAGACGTCGTTTGCTCCAGCGATGATCACTGCGTAGTCCTTTGCAGTAAGGGACGCACACTCTCCTATCATCCCGTTCGTGACTTCTGCAATCTGAGCTCCTGGCTTCACTGTCGAAGTGACCTCCATTTCTCGGCTTCTCTCCAAAACGCTTGCTGCTACATCTCGCCCGTGGCTATCCGCAAATATCCGCATCTTCCTGGATTTTCTCTTTATCACTTTCTTCTTTTCTTCTTGAGGAAAGTCATCATTTTCTTCGACAAGCACTCCAAATGAATTTGAGACGGGAATTTCAGTTACATGTACTCCATTTATAGGCCTAGGCTTATTCAATCTTACCTTACCAGCAATCACTGTCGACCAAGTTTCCTTGCTTTCCTCTCTGTTTCCTTTTAATTTATTCAACTCAATATGAACATCATATCGCAGGCCAAAGATATATCTTACACAGTTGTTGAGGCACCGGTCCAGTTTCTTGTTACTGTCGCAGGTTATTTCAGTCAACACAGTGTCACAGTAGTCAAATATAGGTAGTATCAGAGAGCGAATTAGTTGTACTTTAAGTCGAACAGAGAATACATTACCGAACCGTTTCAGAGGATATAAGCATTTAAGTACTTTATTACATGTGCTTATCACCTGTTTAGTCCAATTTAAGGTCTCAGTCATAATAATTCCTAAGTTTGTCACTGAAGTAGAGTAGGGTATGATTTTATTGTTTAAAATTATTGGCGAGATGTCACGTTGCTTGAGGGAATATACGTTTTTACTGGTACCGATAATAATCACTTGAGTTTTATTTGGGTTTATTAATAAACTGTTTTATAAGCATAATCACTAAGCTGTTGTAGGTCAGAATTTATTTTAATAATTGCATTATTGATATCACTCGGTTTTGAATGATAGTAGATCTGTACATCATCTGCATACACTTGCAATTTGCAGAAATTAAGGGCTTTTGATATGTCATTTATTTGGATGATAAATAACAGTGGCCCAAGAACCGAACCCTGAGGGACATCGAGGGTCTTACTTTGTCATCCCGAACTCGCATTTCCCACTATCACACGTTGCCGGCGATTTTCGAGGTAAGAGGAAAAGAACCGGAGTGACACACTATTAAAATTTAGTTCTCGAAGTTTCTGCAGTAGCAACTGAGGGTTGACGGTGTCAAAGGCACTACTGAGATCTAATAATGTCAGTACAGTCACGTCCCGTTGGTCCATTGCACATCTGATATCATCTGTCACTCGTAGTAAGGCTGTCGCAGTGCTATGCCCCTTTCCGAAGCCGGATTGGAAGGGGTTGAGTAGGGAATGCTTTGTAAGGTATTCAGTAACTTGTGTATGAACTAGACGTTCAAGTACCTTGGATAATGGTGGTAGGATGGATACTGGACGATAATCTGAAGGAGAATCAAACTTGGAGCTCTTCGGGATAGGTCTAATTAGTGCATCTTTCCAAACATCTGGGAACACTCCGTTTGTCAGGCAGTAGTTAAATATATGAGTTAGTATTGGCAGAACAGCTCCCATTGGCAGAACAATTCGTTTCGAAGGTGAAAATTGTCGGTATGTAGTGTATTATTATAATAACTCACCAAGCTTTCTTCTTTCATCCCCTACGTTGGGTGACAATCTAATATTTATAAAACTCTTCTTGGTCAAAATCCAACAACAACAACAACAACATGCCCCACAGTTGGGCGATGTTGTAATTTATATAAAACTTACCCCTGTTGGGTTATCATAATCCTCTTATAATATTTATTACTTCGGGTAGTGGGGCAATATGCTTGCATGAATACCACACTAAGACTAGGACACAAATTTCGATCTTCATACACTATTTATTTATTAATATTAATTATTATGTAGATGTAAGTAGGCCTCTATTGTCCATTGCCTGGAAAAATACATCAACAATCTGCCAGTCCCTAATCCATAAACAATCTCTTCACAATTCCAACACACAACAACTGGACTCCATTTTGACTGACATCCCAAACTAGACAAAAATCAACACCATCTCTATGGTAACCATGCCAGGTCAAGGAATCTTGACCTATCTGCTAAACACATATGCAATAGCCAAGGCCACCTGGTCCACCCACTTGGCCACCCACCAGCAAAGAATCTCTAGGTAGGGCACACAAGATCTCTGTGGTGGCCTGCCAATATGTGGTCATGGCTGGCAACAAAAAATAAAATAAAAATAACTACATAAAATACCAACAAGAGTCTCTGTAACCTACCATTGTTAGGTTACAGACGTCCCCTTTGAGAGAGAATTTCTAAATGACGGTTAGAAATTCACTCTCAACCCTCAAAACAAAAACATAAATATAAAAAAATACAAACAAGCAAACACTAAGACAAAATCACAAACTGAAGACGGGTTACAAATATACATAATCTTCTATCGAACAAAATAACAGGATCATATACGCCAATAGTGGCATCGCCAACTTCCATTCAAAGTTCACCAGAATCCAACAACATGACGTTGTCAAGATTGAGAACCTTATCCTCATCGGAACTACTCTCCTGCTCATCCCAACATTTCTGCACGATGGTTGTGTCTTTTCTTCTGTTTCTCCTTCTTCTTTTCTTCATCTACCCTTTGTCCTGTGTCCTCTGATTCAGTATCATCATATTTTCCTTTATTTTTCTTCTTCTTCTTTTCTTCTCGTTCCAGTAATTCAGCCTCTCTATGGGCCTTCTTCTCAGTTTTAGCTTCCAACTTAACTCTTTTCTTGGCACCAACTTTATCAGAAATGTCAATACCTTTGGGATCAATGTCATGGTCGTCATCATCATCAGCATCTGCATCATCATCATCATCATCAAGTCTTTCCCTTTCTACTACTTCTTCTTCTTCTGGTCTGTCTCCTTCCGCATCGTCTCCTTCTGCAGGTGCTTCTCCTGCTTCAATCATGGCTGCCTCTTTCTTCTGTTCCAGTTTCTTCTGCTTCTTCCTTTCCTTCTTGTGTTCCATGCTGCCCTCTGATGGCAGGGGGACCTGGTCCACATTCTCCACCTCCACCTTCTGTTTTTCTTGCTGCTGCTTGGTCTTGTTGCGCCATATCCTGGTGCCGGGTCGAGGAAACTTGCGGTCGTCCACCGCTGGCAGTTCCATGTCTTGGGCCATGCAAACCTGTAGCAGGGCCTGAGCACGCGCACAGTCTGTCTTCTGCTTGTGCGTCAGCCACTTGCCTTTCGCCTTCATTCTCTCCTTTCCCTTCTTTTTCTTCATCTGCCTTATCATGCGTAGCAATTCCTTTCTTCTCATCTTTTCTTTTATCTTTGCCTTAATCCCTTTTATCTGATCCTTCACTCTCTTATCTCGATCTTCCTGACATCTCTTCCTCTTCTTACTCCTTCTCTTTGCCTTCCACCTGGTCCATTTCTTCCTCCAACTTGTTCTCCTGCGTATCCTCATCTTTCTCCTCCTACGCTTCTTCCCGTTATGTTCTATCTCACCTTTCTTTTGACGTCCTCTTCTGTTACGTCGGCGGCGACCTCTGTGTCTACCCCCACAACTGCTCTCTCTTCTTCGCTTGCTATTGTCTCTACAACATATAACACTACAACCGCGGCTTATCTTTTTCAGTTCTTGATTATTTTTCCTACGCCCCCTATTATCAAGTAGTTCATAGATCTTCCCCTCTTCCTCAACAGACACACTCAAATATTCCACTATTACAACTTTCTCTTCTACAACACATGTGATTTCCACTCTCTGTTCTTCCAGCTTCCCTTCTGCTCTGGAAAATTTCTGGCTAGTCTCCAGTGCCTGACTAGAAATTTCCCCTGCCAACATCTCCTGCTTGGCATCTAACTTGTCTAACTCAGAGTCTAACCTCTGTTCCTGAGCAGCAATCCGACTGCCTAGCTTAATTTTCAGATTAGTGATTTCTACTCTGACTTCACTAATCTGACGAGTAACACGGCTGTCTTGGATAGTCACTTGCTCTTGTACACTGTCTATCTTCTCAGACATTCTCACCTCCATACTATCCATCCAGCTGGTCATCCTCTCCTCCATACTATTCATCTGGCTTGCCATACCATCCATCCGGCTTGCCATACCATCCATCCGGCTAGTTATCCTCTCCTCCATTCCTTCAGACTTGTCGCTACGAAGCATGAGCTTCCTCAACATGGCCATCATCTCAGCTTCCATATTTCTTATATTTTCAGCCATCCCTACTCCTGTCTTTGTCTGATAAACTTCTTCCTCAAACGTTGGGCGCCATTTTAATATTTGTAAACTTGGTAGTCTAAGTCAACCAACAACTACATTCCCCACAGTTGGGCGTCAATGAAACAAATATAACAACTTACCACCTCAGGGTATAGGGGCAATATGCTTGCTTGAATACCACACTAAGACCAGGACACAAACTTCGATCTTCATACACTATTTATTTATTAATATTAATTATCATGTGGATGTAAGCAGGCCTCTCTTATCCATTGCCTGGAAAAATACATCAACAATCTGCCAGTCCCTAATCCATAAACAATCTCTTCACAATTCCAACACACAACAACTGGACTCCTTTTGACTGACATCCCAAACTAGCCAAAAATCAACACCATCTCTATGTTAACCATGCCAGGTCAAGGAATCTTGACCTATCTGCTAAAACACATATGCAATAGCCAAGGCCACCTGGTCCACCCACCTGGCTACCCATCAGCAAAGAATCTCTAGGTAGGGCACACAAGTTCTCTGTGGTGGCCTGCCAATATGTGGCCATGGCTGGCAACAAAAAATAAAATAAAAATAACTACATAAAATACCAACAAGAGTCTCTGTAACCTACCATTGTAAGGTTACAGTAGTAACATTGCCCTGGATTGATGAGCAACCCCTCTTCCCACTAATCGTGAAATAGCTGAAAGTCGTCTGAAATCAACAGTAAGCCGTTTAGATAACAATGGACTCTTTGATGCGTATGATACTATTTTTAAACAATGGGAAACAGATGGGATTATTGAAATAACATCTGATGAAAACATAGGGCACTTTCTACCTCACAGACCAGTTATAAATTATGGGAAAACAACTAAAATCCGCCCAGTCTTTGATGCATCAGCGAAAAGTATTGGAAACGTCTCTCTAAATGATTGTTTAGCAACGGGACCCAACTTGATTGCTAGTATTGCACCTATCCTATTACGTTTCAGGTTACAGGAGGTCGGTGTTGTGGGAGACATAAAACAGGCTTTCTTAATGATTGGACTGAATCCTGAGGATCGAGAAATGTTAAAATTCTTGTGGTGGCGTGATGGGCATATTATAACGTTTTTGGAGTTGTGTGTAGCCCATTTTTGCTGAATGCCACCATCACTCATCATTTGAATACTCTAAGCGGTGACTTAGTTGAAAGACTAAAAACTTCCATTTACATGGATGATTGCCTTTGTTCATTTCAGTCCCTGAGTGATGCCAAGGAATTTGTGTCCGAAGCTACAAATGTCATGTCTCAAGCCAGTTTCCAACTCCATGGGTGGGTTTTGTCAGGATATGATGTGACACAAAAAGTCTTAGGTGTCAAATGGCATGCTTTAGATGATCTGTTTGGATGCAACTTTAGCTTCGATCCAAAAGAGAAAATCAATGAATTAACTAAAAAGAAATTGTTGTCGATTATAAGTAGGGTGTTTGATCCATTGTGTTTGTTATCAGCACCTTTACTCCATTTGAAAATTGCATTGCAAATGGCATTTAAGCTCAAACTACACTGGGACACACCCCTTCCAAAAGAAATTCAAATGAAGTGCTCGCAGTGGCTTACTGAAGTTGATTTTATTGACAGCATTGTTGTGCCTAGATGTATAAGAGGCGTCTCTGACACACCTTGTTTACATGTATTCAGTGATGCCAGTCTCCTTGGACTGGGCACTTGTGCCTTTATGAGGTATGAAAACAAAGATGGCTTTAATGTTCGATTTGTTTTAGCTAAGTCCAGATTTGCACCAATGGAAAACATGTCAATCCCTCGTAAAGAGCTTGTAGCGGCAACACTTGCAGCAAGGCTTGGTTCTGTTATTAGTAAATCTACTAATATTTCTAACATTGTGCACTGGTCTGATTCTATGATTGTTCTTTACTGGATCAAGAAAGATGAATGGAAGACCTTTGTTGGAAACCGGGTAAAGGAAATCCACCAGTTGACGTCACCCGAGCAGTGGCGATTTGTTCCTGGTGATTGTAATCCTGCTGATATACTCAGCCGAGGATGCTTGTTGTCAGAATTCGTTGCATCAAAATGGTGGGAGGGTCAGCAGTGGCTCCTAGAGAATGAGAACAAGTGGTTAACTGTGAAAATTGCCCCTACGGAAGAGGAATCTAAGAAAACGGCTGTTAATTTGTACAACACAGGCGATGTAAGAGAAAACATATTCACACACTTTGCTTCTTTCTCGAAAAATGTGCGTGTTGTTGGTTGGATCTACCGATTTCTTGAGAAAGCTAGCGGGAAAAATTCAAACTGTGGAGAGGAGTTGACTGGCAAAGAATTACGACATGCTGAATTAAAATTAGTACGGTGGATTCAAAGTAGTTACCCTCTAGATGTAAATAATTTCAACATTAAAACTGATGATGATGGCTTGATTCGAGTTCGTACTAAAATATTATCTGACGAGTTCACACCCATGTTCAAGGAACCCATTTTACTACCTCAGTGTGAACTAGTGGAGTCCATGGTGGTAGAATGTCATGAGAAAATGCACCATGCTGGAGCAAGTACTGTGTTAGGAGCCCTGAGAGAAGAATACTGGGTAGTCAGAGGTAGACGATTAGCCCGACGTGTTGTTAGTAAATGTGTTCGTTGTCTTAGGCACAAAGCCCAACCAGTGAGAACGCCACCTGTCGGGTTACCTAATAACCGTGTAAATCTTGGTAAGGTGTTCCAAGTATGCGGAGTCGATTTGGCTGGACCTCTTTTCATAAAAGATGGTACTAGGGTTTGGATTGCCTTGTTCACCTGTGCAGTCCATCTTGAAGTGGTAGAGTCGCTCTCTACAGAATCGTTTTTACATGATCTTCGAAGAATGATCGCCAGTCGAGGCAGAATCACAACTATGTACAGTGATAACGGTACTAACTTTGTAGGAGTTTGGAATCTCATTAAGCAGACTACAGTTGAACGTGAATTGAAAATTCAGTGGCTATTTAATGTTCCCACAGGTGCTTGGTGGGGTGGATGTTTTGAGCGGCTTATTGGGGTGATTAAAAGACTGTTGAAAATATCCCTTGGTCGTGCGTTATTGAATCTTTGTGAACTAATGACCTTGATTACCGTGATTGAGGCTGTTATGAATGCGCGTCCCATTACCTACATGTCTGAAGATGTTAATGAGTTGAGACCAATAACGCCTGCTATGTTTTTGCAGGAGCAGTCTGAGACAAAGGTGCCTGATCTTGACGAAGTGGATGAAAAGGGTCTTTCTGCTAGGGTGAAATATGTAGCTGAGGTTAGGATAAACCTAAAAAAAACGTTTTCGTCAGGAATACCTAGGGTCTCTGATGTTAAACACTGCTAAGTCTTCTAAGAATGTCAGGGAGGGAGATGTTGTATGGGTTGTGTCTGACCAAAAGAAAAGAATTGATTGGGAATTGGCTCGAGTGCTTGAGATCTTCCCTGGTAAAGATGGAGTAACTAGAGTGGCAAAGGTAAAAACAGTTAAGAGTGAGTTGTTGCGACCAGTCCAACGTTTGTGCTTGATGGAGATTGGATCTCCTTATGAAAATAGTGATGGTTCTTTGTGTGGTCCCAATGCTGTTGACTTGGTGCCTGATTGTGAATCTAGTAAACCCCCTCAAGTAGTTGAGAGTGAAGCTGTTGCTCTGACAAGAAGGGGCAGAGTTTTTAAAAGGCCAACCAAACTGAATTTGTAAATATTTGTTTATTCCTATGTTTTGTATTATCTTTGTGCTTTTAGTTGAAACCTACCATTTCAAGGTGGCAAAATGTTGTGAATGTGTTATTGTTATTACTTCAACATATACATAATAAATGTTGACACTAGGCTATTATGTTAGTTATTATTTGATTACTAAATAAACCTGCATGTAAATGTTACATGCTGTCAGAAGTAATTGTTTTTTCTGAATTATAAAGTAGCAAACAAAAAGAATGGCCAACGTAGAACAAAACGCCCAAAATCAGAGGCTAACTCATAGAATTCATATTCGACAACCTAAGCCACTGGAGTTTGGCAAAAATATGGCACAGGAATGGAAAACGTGGAAAGTGTCTTCCAACTGGTACTCAAAAACAATTCAGCTGGATAAAGAATCGCCCAAAGTCCAAGTCGCTACGTTTATGACAACAATAGGTTATGAAGCCGAAGAGACTTTTCTGTCATTTAACCTCACTGAGGCAGAACAAACAAACATGCAGGTAATCATGGACAAATTTAACAATTATTTTGTGCCTAAAGCGAATTAAACATATGAAACATACTGTTACAAATCAATTCTTCAACTCTTGTCTACAATTCAAGAACAATCACTTCATTTGTACCCAAAGAGCATCACTATCCAGCCATTACATTCAGTTACTCAAGACCTGTTCCATCTTGCTCATCAATGCCCCAAGGGTGCCAACTTACAAAAAACAAATTTAATTACGGAAACACATTCACAACATTTTCCCACCTTGAAAAGATAGGTTTCAACTAAAAGCACAAAAATAATACAAAACATAGGAATAAACATGGAATTAACAAATATTTACAAATTCAGTTTGGTTGGCCTTTTAACAACTCTGTCCCTTCTTGTTAGAGCAACAGCTTCACTCTCAACTATTTGAGGGGTGTTACTAGAGTCACAATCAGGCACCAAGTCAACAGCATTGGGACCACACAAAGAACCATCACTATTTCCATAAGGAGATCCAATCTCCATCAAGCACAAACGTTGGACTGGTCGCAACAACTCACTCTTAACTGTTTTTACCTTTGCCACTCTAGTTACTCCACCTTTACCAGGGAAGATCTCAAGCACTCGAGCCAATTCCCAATCAATTCTTTTCTTTTGGTCAGACACAACCCATACAACATCTCCCACCCTGACATTCTTAGAAGACTTAGCAGTGTTTAACATCAGAGACCCTAGGTATTCCTGACGAAAACGTTCTTTTAGGTTTATCCTAACCTCAGCTACATATTTCACCCTAGCAGAAAGACCCTTTTCATCCACTTCGTCAAGGTCAGGCACCTTTGTCTCAGACTGCTCCTGCAAAAACATAGCAGGCGTTATTGGTCTCAACTCATTAACATCTTCAGACATGTAGGTAATGGGACGCGCATTCATAACAGCCTCAATCACGGTAATCAAGGTAATTAGTTCACAAATATTCAATAACGCATGACCAAGGGATATTTTCAACAGTCTTTTAATCAACAATAGGGATGTATAGAACTAGCACCGATAAAGTGCACTGCTGTTGTACTAGGTAAGCGCAAGGCGCTCTTCATATTTTGTCTCCTGTGTTCTCATGCCGCTAATATGTACGAATTTAAGTTGTTTAAATTGTTATTTTCGTGACTGTGCCGAGCTATTGCAGTGTTCCTCTTTGCAAAAGTCAGGGAAGCCCGTTTTTTTCACCAATTTCCACAAAATAAAGAAAAGAGGAAGAAATGGTTATATGCTATTAGAAGGAAAAAAAATCGGTGAGAAAAATCTGACCGAATATATCGAAGTGTGTTCCCATCATTTATACCCGACGACTTCACGAAAACTGTGTTGAGTAAGTGTGATTTACGAAGGGAAATAATTCCTATTTTGTACCTATAAATTGATTAGACATTTCGATAACAACCACAGAATTTATGCGTTTGTATTTGGAGGTGAGAGAGCAAGATTAAAACTGGACGCTGTTCCATCGCTTTTTCCGTGGACCACGAACACAACAAAAATAAGGAAGGTGCCGTACACAATAAAATTGCCGGATTATCACGATAAGCCTACAATATCGGAATCTGCAGAAACCATCTCCATTTATGTATGGGAAGAAATCGTAATATACACGAAGAAGTGAATGTAACATTTTTCTCTGACTTCCATTTTCCATTTTCGGATAAATATTTCAAGAATAAATGTCGCAACATTGACACTCAAACGTATTATGGTTGGTTTCTTGAAATCAGAATTAATCGTCAACTTCCATCTGCCCGACGGATAATGTGGTTGCGACTGACTTCTACATTCTTGAGACATAGTCAGATGAATGGAAACAGTTCGTGGCCCTAAAACAGGGATTCTCAATATTTAAAAAGCATTGTACCCCCAAGTTCTTTCCCAGGGGTACGGGAATGATTCTTATTGCGAAATTGACAAAATTACATAAGAACCAAACGTTGCGATGCATTTTCGAGGTATACAATACCGATATCAACTTTCTTTTATTATGTTTACCTTAAAACATGACAGTTTCGTGTAAGCTATCAACCTAAAAAACGACATGAATCGAAGTCTATAAGCAAGGGGAGTAAGTGAATATTTAAATCTCTATTTACAATTTAAGTCTTATATTTATCAATATAGGCCTACAATACTAAAGTAATTGTAATCTTTTGGAGAAAACATGATGACTCATATTCATTATTTGAATAATAAAGCGTGTTAGAATTTTGTTATTGCCGCTGTATTAATTCTTCCTTCCTCCCGCTAGTTTTAGCGCCTCTGGTCCGAAGCTCATTTTGCAGCTGCTTAACGCTCAAACGCTGAAAATCGTCATTAATATATTAGGAGATATGCCTATAGAATTAATTAATATAGTCTTGGAAGACAATTAGAGAAGATATAATTTACCTTAGCTTACAAAACTAGGTCACAATTTATACATTCCTCGCAGCTGACTGGTAGAAACAAAGACGATCGCCTTGCGCTTACCCAGTACTACACAAGCGCTATCTGGCGCGAACTTTCTCTGGCTACTTCCCTATTGACATCGTTGCGCAATGCATTACAGGAATGTATTGTTCAGTCCCTTTGCGTGGGGTGGCTGAACTAGGGGATGAGTGTGTGAAGAGGGTGGTGTTCAGCTGGGGAGAGTTTAGCGGAGGTGTGGAAACTCCGGAAGTGTGCTGGAAAGTGTTGTAGAAGAGCGAATGGAGCTCTATGTGACGAAGGTTGTAAATCGATGGGGCGCGCTTCAAGGCGAAAGCAAACAGCTTACGGAGTGAGTACCGCGATGAACAATCTAAGTAGTTGCTGACGGTGCACCAATGCGGTTTGTGTGCGTGCGAGCTAAGAAAAGCAAGGCCGCTGGTTATGAATAAGGCACTAGCCCTTGCACAGGAGCTTGGAAACAATGCGAAGACAGGTCAAGGTGTAAGTGGGGAAGCGGACAGTAAAGACGGTGGTGGTAAACAATAAAAATAACTGGGCGTTTTTTAAGAGTACTAGTTTACTAGTATAAGGTAATGTTGTAAGGAGCTTCCCTCAACTGTGGGGATAGCTCAAACATAAGTGTACAATTGTGAAAGGTGTGGTAGATGGGATGGATATATAACTATGTGTGGGAATACTGAGAGTCACACTTACCGGAGGTAGGATGTCACGATGTGGTCGTGCAGAGTCTCCGACGGTAACAGATAGCCTCCCTCTGAGTAGTGGTCCTTTTAAGGGGTTTTGGAATGCGGACTGTTGTGATATCGCATGTTGCTGCATTAAAGGCAGTTCCTGTGTGTATGTTTACGAAGTGTTGCAAGCTCTTGGCCAACAGCTGTGGTTAGCTCTGCCGGCTTGGTGTTGAAAGAAATGTGTTGTTGTAGCTGTTGTTTCCAACTTGGGGGTGTCTAGGAGGGTGAACTCTTGTATGGTGTGGGACAGATGGTTTTAATTGATGTAGGTGTTAAGGGAGTAGTTGTGTATGTCTGCAGATGTGGTTGCAGCTGCGGATTAATAGGTATTTGTGTGTGTCCCTTTTAAGGGCGTTAGGCGCCCTACAGGGCCATAACAGTATGTTACGATTATAGAATCTTGAACCCTAAGGTTATCGTTACACTATCTTCGACTGCAGTGGCGTATACTGGTCTGAAGATCTGGGCTACCACTGAGCTTAATATTACACAAAACATGCTTTTGAACTGCCGTGCGAAAAGAGTTCATATTTGAAAACCCTTCATTATATTTGACCATTCATAACTTCACGACTAAATAACAAACACGGCCAGCAATACAATTTAGACAGTTTAGAACTGCCAAATAACCTATTCCACCTAGCATGTGCAGATGATGTGAAATGACGTGTATAGGCCTACATTGGCACACAATTGCAGTTCATATGTGGGCCTTGTTATATGTATAATGTGAACATTCTCACTGTATGGACGACGGCGAAAAGGAACTTATAACAAACTCTCTATTTTACAGTCATTGGCATTTGAAGCCCCCGCAGGTGTTTGTTCCATAATCTTCTTACAAAATCACAACTGGCACAGTTTAATCAAAACCCTACATAAAGATTCTTCAGCATACACACTCTTAAATAAATCACACATCGAAAATACTACAACTTCTAAAACATATTTATATCTAAGCGCGCGATAATGTATATTTATTGTAGGCTATTTGTTGCTTTAAAGGCTTTTAACTTCAAAGAAACCGCTGGCTGTAGCGGCAACTCGCTCGCTATGAGCGCTGTACCTGGTCGGAACAAGGGTAGGTGCGGAGAGATGGGGAGAGCGGCGCACAGTGGTCCTTTTGCCTGATCTGGGCGCTCAAAATGTAAAAATAAAAGTCTTGTATTTTCATGTTGTATGACATTTTTAGTATCAGCAATGTCAGAGGACCTCAGAACTGTGCTTATATGTCTTATTTGTTCACCCCCTGAAATGTGAAAGACCGCTGAAGTAGGACGTTTCTTATCGCATCCACAGCTGGAAGCAAAGCTGATTATTTGTGTTTGAATCTTGTGCTTGTAAAGACTTGTTACTTCAGCTATCTTCATCGTTTGCCTGTGGATATGACAGACTATGATATGATCTTTCTTTATTAAATTTGCAAAATCTTATAATAAACGCTGTGTGTATGTGATAAATGTTTGAAAATAGTGAATTTTTGTTATAAAATAATTCTTCTTTTATGGGTTTTCAGACCAGGAAATTCACAATTGTCAACCATTGGCGAATTTCTTTCCATTGACCTATAGCCTACACCCTGCTATGTTTTCTGTGTAAAAATAGTTAGCAACTTTTCGCAACTTTGGCTTTTGCTATCCTTTTAGTGTTGTCGGAAGGATTTTCGCGGAGCGATCTTTACGATGCTTAGTGCCATGCAGGTGGGAAAGCGAAAGGATTTGAACCTATCTAATAAAAAACAGTGATCTGAAATCCCTTGGACAGTCTGTTAAAGATAATGTTAGAAAAAAACGTATTCATTTTTCCGTGCAGTTCAGAAAAACGTGGGTTGCCAATCGCAGGATCTTATGAAAGTTTGTCACAAAATAAGAATAGCCTGGAAGGGAACATGGAGAGGGAATACATGTAATGTTGGCTCAATCATTCGTGGAGTGTAGTGAATTTTCGAAACGAAGTTATTTTAAGTTTTATAGACCATTTCTATATGCAAAGGTATTTTGCACGGCCAGATACCCTAAAAGCACCACTGTGCGCCGGTTCATTGCCAGAAGAGCCAAACCTTCAGATATTTACAGCGATAATGCTACAACATTCATTGGAACTAACAAGGAGCTACAACACCTTCATCAATTTATAACATCACATAGAGTGGAAATTGCGAGTAACCTAGCAAATAGAGGTTTCAACTGGCATTAAGTTCCCCCACGATCACCCCATTTTGGAGGGCTATGGGAAGCTGGCATAAAATATGCCAAGTATCATTTGCATCGAGTTGTTGGAAATTCTTCGCTAACATTTGAAGGATTCGTTACTGTGCTCACACAGGCTTGTCTAAACTCTAGACCCCTAACAGTTCTATCCTCAGATCCCCTTGATCCTCAATGTCTCACTCCAGGTCACTTTTTAATTGGTGACAGTCTAAACTCAATCCCTGAACCCAATCTGACTTTAATTCCAAGCAATAAACTTTCAATGTGGAAACGATTGCAACAAATTGTGCAACATTTCTGGACAAGATGGTACAAGGAGTACTTAACGCAGCTTCAAAGTAGACCTAAATGGTTCTCACAGCAGCAAAACATCCAAGTTGACACAGTAGTCAATATCAAGGAGGAGAACCTTCCTCCTCTTCAGTGGAAAATAGGCATCATCGAGGAACTTCACCCTGGTGCAGATGGACTGGTGCGAGCAGTCACCATAAGAACTGCCAATGGAAGATTCAAGAGGCCAATAGTGAAAGTGTGTCCCCTACTCGATGAGTGAAATATTTCCTTAAAGTGTGTTATTTTGTGGTGACATGTTACTACTGTGAATTTCATTGTATATAACTGTTCTTTGAATTGACATTCAGTTTTATTGTTTGTGTGTTTAAAAGGATAAAACTCAGCTTGCTGAGATGCAATATGAACAGTGATGAACTCACATTTATGAGTGCCAATTCAATTTTGTGTCTTGCCAACTTGTTTCAGGTAAGGTTTTGTATGTAATCTTCCTCAGTTTCTGTGTACAGTTATTCATTGATTGCATTCAATCAACAGGGGGAGTATATTTCCTCTAATAAATTATTCTTAGATTGTTTGATTGTCTTTTGTTTTTTCTTCAGCTTCTTTCCTGATTGTTTGTTGTTAGTCTTGTCTTTATGAAAACGAGCATCTAAGAGATTAGATCCACGCCGTGTTTCATTTTAATACAGTTCACTTGCGCAGCATCATGGGTTATATCAAACAATCACTTTCGATTTGGTGATTGGTGTCCATTTGTTTTATGAAAAAATACATTATTGCTCCATATATTTCACATTACAGATATGGGCTGATTCTTATTGAATAAAAACATTATTGAAACTGAGAGTTTTATTGTAGTACCCTGTGAATTGAGATTAACAAAAGTATATATTTCATTTTCATTAGAGAAATGACTGTTGAAAATTGCTTTGTAATTTGATGACTGTCGGAAACTGGTTGAATTGTATGATCTTGATTAGTAGTTGTTATTTTGCTATAGTGATATTCACAAACTAGACATTTTGTAATTAAAAACTCAGTGGAGAACCTCTTGAGTGTTTCTATACGTTTCTAAAATTTTTCTTGGATGGGGGATAGGTTACAGCACTCAACTGATAACTGCACCAGCCGCCACTGGGTGTTTATGTATGGTAGATACTAAATATAGTGGTGTCGTCAGCATAAATAAGTATTTTTTAATAATTTCACTTCAAGGTTTCGTCCATGTCCTTGACAAACAGATATACTTGTGTAGGTAAGATAATATTGCCTTGAACAATAATACCCTGTATTACTTCTGATGTGTCGCTAAACGGTATTATTATAACAGGTAGTCTAAGCCTAAAAACTATTCGAAATCTAACGTATCTCAAAAACAGGGGAATGGCAGTTAAGATCAATAACATCATAATATGATTATTTATCATATAGGCGAATTAAGCCAGAAATTCTTAACGATACATATGTTCCTTCAATATACCAGGTGACCCATTTTCACCGTGCAATCTACTTATAAGTGTCCCACATGCACGGGTGATGAACGGGAGGTCTAATAACGGAATTGCTAAGGGGTAACCTAGCATGCAAGCCGGTTACGTCAGATTGCCAACATGCAGCTAGCGGCCGTCCGGTTGTTATTCCTTCGTATTTTGATGTAATCGGCCTGCGTTCAGTGTGACCCCTGTGGAAATCAGATAACAGACATCCCATACAGCATTAATGTATGCGGGACACCTAAAACTAGATTGCACGGGGCAAACGGGCCACCTGGTATATTTATTTAGGAAATCGTTCAGTCTCTTATCCAAGCATTTTATCATTATTTTGTGTAAGATTCATAAAATGGCCTATAAAGTCTGTCGAACGAGAGAAGGGTTCTGCCAGAAACCGCCACTGTCGCTGAACATTCGACTATTCCAGAGAGTGGCCCGTTGCTATGGTAACATGCGCCACGTTGCCAAATTTGCTGGTGCTGTTTACACGTATGGTACTTCACTTGTGTTCCAATCTCTTGCTTTGATTTTGAGAGTGCCATTTTATTTGTAGAAAAATTGAAGTTAAAATTAATTTCGGTGGCGTAGTCGGTAGCTTGCTGAACTGCTATGCCCAAAATGGCGGGTTCAAACCTGGCCGAAGTCGTCGGATCTTTTAAGAGCGTTAAAATCATTCAGTATGCCTTCCTTCGGAGGGGAAGTAAAGCTGGCGGGCCCATGTCATAGATTTATGGTATGTAAAATAATATACCACTGCAAAATTTGTAGGTTATATTTGGCTGCTTAGGAAACGCTCTATCAAGTTCCAACGTTCGCCGCTAGTGTTAGTGTTAGTAGCATCTGGTAGCCAAAGTTGGAACTACTTGAAGTTGAACTTCTTGAAAGCCCTCAGGCGTTCAATCAAAAATTTCCAGCTTATGGCCATTCATTTATCATATACAATTAATGAGTTTTACTCATTGTTAGAATACAAAATGAGTTAAAACCAAGTATAGATTGCTCAGTTTACGGCTGCAAGCCGATGCATGAGAGGGTTACGGATATAAGTTTTCATTATATTCCAAAAGATACAAATAGCATTGGCTGAATAAATACGGAAAAGTGGAACGAGTTGGAATACAGTTAGTGTGGACGTTTCGGGACAGTCAAGCCACTTTGAAAGATGAAGGTAATAATAATAATAATAATAATAATAAAACTAATAACAATGGACTAGGCCCTAATTACCTGTGAGACAAAAGAAGCACTGCTGAAACATGTTTGCAACATTCTGTTGCCTGTGACTTACATGAACATTGAAACCGCTTAATTGTTAGTGTTCTCATTTCAATTTCTCCTGTAACAAAGTGGGGCGGAGTAGCGACGTCTGGAGCACAAGAGGGTAAATTGACCAAACATTTTCATCTTCCACATAATATGTTTGACAAGTAACACTTCTACCTTTTCTGTAAAATTTCTGGTATATTGTACAGTTAGCAAACTCGAATATAGCTTTCAAACGTAACAGCGTCATGATTCGAAATGCACAAAAACAAATCCGAGCAGACAAGCAATGCTTGATAAAACGTAATTCACATATAAAATCCAGTTATTTATTTAACGTATGATGAATACAATATTATGTACAATATATACAGTACAACTACCATCTCAAGTTCATAAATAGAGTTCCATGTTAAAAGTTGAGAGCCAGAGAAGGGCTTCGCTTTAGACACAGTGTAAGTCTTCTATAGAGCCTCTGTATGCACGTAAAGTGCACTCGAATGTAATGTGGCCACTGTCTGTTCCTGTTCTCCGCAGTCACACTGAGGTGATGCCTTCCATCCCCATTTGTAGAGAGTGGCTCCACATCTACCTTGGCCGGTCCTAATACGGTTTAGCGTCCTCCACTGTCGTCTGGGAAGGGAAAATCCATCAGGGCAATGATGTGATGATTTGGTAACGAGGATTGCAGATGCCATCGTTCTTTCGAGGCGTCCGATACATTAAAGGAGGTGTCCTGTAGATTCATTGCAGTACGCCAAGAAGGGTGTCTGGATTTCAGTCGTTTGGTTGGAGAAGCTGCTATATCAGAATGAATTTTCTTCCATAAGTTAAGCAGTGGAATTTATTTATTTATGCTGGTTTACAACAGGGTCTTTAACCCCAAGAACAGTAAGCCTACATAATTTTAAACAGTAATTCTAATGTTTTTCAAAACTTAAATCTAATCTTAAATCTAATATTAACATCTAAATGAATTACATAATAATATTATTTATAGCTTAACCTTAATGCTGTTACATATTCTATTAATTAATTACACTCATGGCAATGTGGTCATAAATACATTAATTACACTAATGGCAACGTGGTCATAAATACATTTACAAATTTTTGGAGACTAAGATCTAAGTCTAGACTTTTATTACACACTACAGAGTCTATAAAGCGGTGAATGTTTGTGTGACGTGGTGCATGTTTTCTTATTCCTAAAAGTTGTCCACGTTCTTGAGGATAGACGTGGAACATTGAAATTCAGCAAAAATAAATAAATAAGAGTTATCTACCGAATAATTTACAATCTTGTGTAAGATCTTGGAATCATTTATTTTCCTACGATCTTCCAAAGCAATAATTTTTAGATTATTCGATAAAATTTTATATGGGACCATATATGGGTAATTTCCGCTCATTTTATAATGTATAAATCTGGCGAATCGCTTCTGTACTCCTTCCAGTAATCTTATGTATTTTTACGCCACGGATTCCACACTACGCTTGCATATTCTAATTTCGTCCTTACGTAAGCATTATAGAGTATAGTGGCCGTTTTCACCTCCCGAAAAGGTCTTACATTTCTAATGACGAAACCTAGTGCTCGGTAACGCCTCACTTGTTACCTTGTTTATGTGAGAAGCGAAAGTCAAACCTTTATCCAGTACCACACCAAGGTCACTTACCCCATCAACCTCCCGCATCGTGTTCAACCCCAGCTTATACTGGAAACTAACTTTATTCTTCCTTCGGGTAAATGACATTGCGACACATTTCGTTAGATTAAAATTAAGTTTATTTTTCCTACTCCATTGAAAGATGTTGTCCAAGTCATTTTGTAGAAGATAGCAGTCATGAGCAGAGGATATAGGATGGAATATCTTAAAATCATCAGCGTATAGAAGACATTTAGAGTGCTTAATACATTCAGAAATGTCATTGATTGCTATCAGAAACATAATTGGTCCAAGGTTCGATCCCTGGGGAATTTCGGAATTTACGGTATATTCCATTGATGAATTTCCGAGAAAGTATACATATTGCTGTCTACCAGACAGATGCGAGCTAAAAAATCGTAAGTTTGCTTGTGAAAAACCGAAATTGTTTAATTTTGTCAAAAGAATATCATGATCTACACTATCGAATGCCTTTTCAAAATCCGTGAAAATAGCATCCATCTGTCCTCCGATGTCCAACTCGGATGAAACTTCGTGGGAGAAATTCATCAGATTTGTGACTGTAGATCTCCGTTGCATGAATCCATGTTGTTGTTCTGATATGGCTGGCGCTACATGAGTAACAATTCTGTCATGTGTGATCTTCTTAGGGATGGGGGTGGTATGAGACTTAGGGTGGGAAGCCAGTGTGTGTTAGTAGGTCGGATGCACCCTGTAATGATACGCCTTGCCCGATTCAGCTGGGTGTCTACTAGTCCAATGTGAGCACTGTTAAGCCAAGTTGAACAACAATATTCAGCGACGGAATAAGAAAGTGCAAGAGCAGTGGCTCTCAGGATTTGAGCATTAGCACTCAGGATGTTCCCGCCAGCTTTTGATGGATGTTATTCCTGGTCTTGATCTTGGCTGACACATTGCAGAGGTGATTCTTGTAGGTCAACGAACTGTCCAGGGTGACTCCCAGGTATTTTGGGTTACTACAGTATTGTAGATTCTCTCCTCTGAATGCTATGGTTGATTTGTACCCAGAACTTCTATTCCGCAAGTGGAAGGTAGACACAACAGTTTTCTGAGGGTTTGGTCTAAGGTTGTTCTGACGAAAGTAGCTGTCTAGGATCTTTAAGTCTGATGTAAGCATCGACTCAGGCTCATCGAAGCGTTGGTGTTGGGCGACCAATGCGATGTCATCTGCATAGATGAATTTTTTTGATTTGGTTGCTGGGAGATCATATGAGTACAGGTTGAATAGTAGAGGGGCCAATACAGAGTCCACCATTTATCCTATGTACTTTACTCCTGGAGTCTTCTGAAAATATCTCAAAGTACCTATTACTCAGCATGTTACTGATTAATGTGGTGAGTTTTAGGCAAGGGATGGTACTGATAAATTTAAGAAGGAGCTTATCTTGCCACACGGTGTCATATGCAGCTGTCAGATCTAAGAAGACACCGGTGCTTACCATTTTGTTCTCAACGCCATTTTCAATATGGGTAAATAGTGCTAAAACCTGTTCATCACATCCACGTCCAGGTCTGAATCCAGCCTGCTCGACTGGAATATGCTGATTTTCGCAGAGATCCTGTTATGTATCAGTCTTTCCAGAAGCTTCATTGTGACACTGAGGAGTGCTATTGGCCGGTAACTCGCAACTTTTGTTGGGTCCAGAGATATTTTTAATACAGCTACTATTTTTTGTCCTGAAGAGTGAAGGTAGGTGACCTGTCTCTAGAATGTTTGTGAAGAAGTTAGTAAGCCATTTGACAGCAGCTGGTCCAAGTTGTAGAATGATCTCTGGATATATACATTGGCGGATTTAGTGGGTGGTCTTCATGAATGCAGCCCCCCCCCCGGTTCTTCACACGTACGTAATTTACACGAAGCAACATTACATATTCAATTGGGTTCAACTCCGGAATAGCGTAATAATTGAATGCTTCTCTTCACATGATAATGTCATATGATTCCACTTTCCCTCTCTTGGGACTGCCAGGACAAGGCGCTGTTATCTGGCCATAAGGATTTGAATCCGCTTCCCCCCTCCATGTGCGCTGCAAGGCACCCGCCAATCCCGCTCAAGTGGTCTGCGTGCATTGCAGACCAGTGTGTCTTATTTGTTGTCCACCGATCGCGATAGTTGCATGGTAACAACAACATGAGTATTGTTAACTCAGTGCAGTTTTTAAAAACTATCAAACTTAACAGTTTAACCCTAAATGAAAAGTGTGATATTAAAGATCGAGGAAGGCATTCCCCAGAATTGAAAATATCCCAGACAGGTATGAGCCGTGACAAAGAGTACACAAGAATTTTCAATCCAGATGTACATGTACATATTAAACATGAATGGTTGTGTGGGTGCGAAGTTCAAAATGCACTTCTTTGTTTCCCGTGCCTTATTTTTGGAAGTGAAGGAGCAAACAGTGCGTGGGTACAGGAGTTCGAGATCTGAAGAGACTTAGTGATAAAATAAAGAAACATGAAAAATCAGAAAAACTTGTGAACAGTGTGCTAGACTTAGCTCTTCTAGGTTCCGTAGATGTGCGCCAGGGTTTAAGTAAAGCCTATGAGGAAGCTGTACAGCGTCATAACAATGAAGTAAGCACAAATCGGCAAGTACTATCCAGAATAATAAACTGTATTAAGTTTTGTGGGTCAAACGAACTGGCGTTGAGAGGACATGACGAGAGTCCAGATTCCGAGAATCCTGGTATATTTCTGAATTTAATTAAATACACGAGTGAACTAGACTCTGTTTTAAGTCACATCTAGAGAGTGCTTCGTGTTTCAAAGGAACATCGAAAATGATCCAGGAAGAATTGTTGCAGTGTATGCTGGAGCTATGCAGAGAGGCTATTTTGGAAGAGGTATCCGAGGCTGAAGAGACGAAGGATGTGTCGGATGGATTTCAGCTTGTTCTTGTGCTAAGGTACTGTGATTCGCAAGGTAATGCTGCTGAACGGTTTTGGGGATTTTGTAATCCTTCTGGTCAAAATGCAGAGGCTATTTCAGAATGTATTCTTTCCCAGCTTGCCATTATTCTGAAAGATAAGAATAAACTCATTGCCCAGACGTACGATGGTGCGTCTGTTATGAGTGGTGCTGTCAGTGGCGTGCAGACGAGAGTTACGGAAGTGTACCCGAACGCCCATTTTATACATTGCTTTGCACACCAACTTAATTTAATAATGGAGAGAGTTGCTAAGCAAAACACGAAAGCAAGAATATTTTTTGCAAATTTGTCTTCAATTCCGGCATTCTTTTCCCGATCACCCCAAAGAGTATCTGTTTTAGATTCTTGTGTGACTAAACGGATACCTGCTGCTGGAGCCACAATATGGAATTGTAAATCGAGAACAGTCAATACTGTATCCGAGAAAAAATATGCTTTATTAGATTGCTTTGAACTACTGATGGAATCAGAGTCCTCAAGTGACATCACAATCAGTGAAGCATCGGCTTTGTACAAGTACCTTCAAGATGAAGAGTTCAACTTCTGGCTGAAATTCTTTCATCATATCATGCCTCATGTTATTTTATATAATCAACTTCAAAATCGGCAGGCAGATGTAGCAAAAATTCGTTGCCATGTTTCGAACTTTGTTAAAACTGTTAATGATGTGAGAAATACAATACTGGACTCCAACGAAAATTCTGAAACCGGAAATCTAGGCCTAAACAAACGACACCATGTTCAGGAAACTGCGACAAGGGTTTCTGCGGCCAAGGAAGTCTGTGATGTCAACATAACCCAGGCAAATAGCCGATTTCAATTTACAAATCATCTCCAAATGTCAACTCTGGTGATGCCATCAAATTTTTCTTCCTTCAAACCAGATCTTCCTGAGAAAGTGCTAAACGACTGTGTACGACTTTTTCCTACTTTTGACAAAGAAAAACTACAAACTGAACTATCTGTTTTATACTCCAGAGAAGAATTCAGATCACTGTCTGGTGCTATCCAGCTGCTTCAGTTCATCATCTCGAACAATCTTCAGTTATCACTTTCAGAAGTAGTGAAACTTCTTCGCATTGAAGCAACTCTGCCAACTACCACGAGTGAACCAGAAAGGTGTTTCTCAGCCATGAAGAGGATAAAAACATACGTCCACAGCACCACGGGCGAAGAAAGACTGACCGCTCTGGCAATGCTGTCAATGGAAACCACTTTGATGAGAAATATACCAAATTTCAATGAGAAGGTTATAAACAAATTTTCAACCTACAAGTCTCGCCGAATGCAGCTAATCTATAAATAAAGTAAAATTCAGTATTATACATGCAGCCCCCCACCTAGTGTTGAATGGACGAGCCGCCACTGGATATATATACCATCAGCACCTGCCGCTTTCCCAGGTTTTAAACTTTATATGGCCTGCTTAGTTTCTGGTGGTTGAAATGGGACAGAGAATTGAGAGGATCGCAGAGCCAAACGTTTCTTTTCCTTGAAGAGTTGCTTTACGTGATGCTTTTAAACTGAAACCTTTTAGGTAGAAATCATATGCTTGGCCATGTCATTTAGACTAATGCTTGTTTTTGGTCTAATTTTGCTGTTTGATGTGTCCAACTTCCTGATCAGGCTCCAAGATTCCCTGCTGGAGTGAGTGAAGTCTAGGAAATCAACAGTTTCTTGCCAAATTCTCTTCCTGTTTTCATCTAGGGATTGTAAAAGTTCAGAAGCCGTATCTGGATCACCATTGGCCTCAAATTCTTTGAAGAACCTTTCACTCTCCTCGTTCCAGCCGGGGATGTATTGTTTACGATATCCTCTTGGGATACATCGTTTTGCTGCATTTTAACTACACCGATGAATCTGATGTATTTGCTATGGATAGGTCTTATCCATCGCAGGTTGGAGTAAATCTCTTTAGAAAATTCATCCCAATTGGCTTTTTTAAAATTCCATCTCTGTTTCGGGCAGGAGTAAACAATAGACACAATCAATCCAGACTGGAGAATTATTGGTCTGTGCTGACTGTGAGGAAATTTGTTGAGCACTGTGCGTCGTATGTTGCTAAGTGGGTGTTGTGACTGCGTTACAAAACAGAGATCCGGGGTGTATTATTTGTTCCATCGTGCAGAAGAGAAGGAAGCTGTTAGATGATGTTACCCCATGTCTTAGACCATAAATTAAATAGATGGCTGATGACGTCACATTGTTGAAACCAACATCTCGATCAGCTGACTGAAGGGAACTGCGGATAGTGATAATAGAATTATCCAATATGGAGCTCCTTTTGTATTCCTTGACGTTGCTTAGCATTCGCCATTAGCCAATTGTAGTCGGTCTTGAGCCATTACCCTTCAGTCAGCTGATCGAGATGTTGGTTTCACGTCACAGTACAGGTGCAGTGTGGCAATGCGCCCTCTATTGTATTTATGCTCTAAGCCCCATGTTGTGTTTTTCCTTGACAACATGCTTATTCTGAGAACTTGACCACAGAATTCAACCAAACCCCTGTGTGCCTTGTTGTAAGCTGTTAATATGAATAAATAAAATGGAAGAATAAAAACCTGTAGTCTTGTTTCTGTCCTGATATACCTACGTAAACCAAGAGGAAGAATAGAACGGGTAGTTTTATTTCTGTCCTGACATGGTGACCCCGACGTGATTAAAAGCCGGTATCGGTAAGCCGATATTCTTACATTATTATCATAACAAAGTGAAATTCGCAAGATGATAGCAGCCATGAAAAGACGCAAAGCAGTAAGAAAAATTTGTACTCAGAATTACGACAAGTTTATTGAAGAAATTGACTGTGAAAATCCCGATAGAGAAGTTGTGAAAACGAAGTTTACGACTGTGTAGAGGTTAGCGGCTGACCTACACAACCTAGATGATGCCGTCATTTCGTTCATGCTGGAGGATGAAAATGCTAACTTTGAGGTCGAGTGTTCCAACTTCTGAAGAATATAAAGAAAAGATGGATCGTGCAAGAGTAAAGGTGGAGAATTTTACTGAGGCTAATCAGGTACAATTCGTAAGTGTGGCGCAATCAAATACTTCATCACTGAATGCAAATAAGAGAAAATTAAGGCTTCCGAAAATAGAATTAAAGACGTTTAGCGGCGAGTTAAAGATTTTCTAAGCTTTTGGAGTCAGTTTAAGAGAATACATGAGGACGAAGAGATGGAAAATGAAGACAAGTTCCAGTATCTGATCCAAGCAACTGTTGAGGGCTCAAGAGTGCGAGAGATTGTGGATAGTTTCCCTGCCATCGCGGAAAACTATGAGAATGCTATTGAAAGTCTGCGAAATCGATTTGGTAGAGAGGAACTTTTAACGGAATATTATGTGCGGGAACTGCTGTCATTAGTGATTAAGAAAGCTGTCGATGCAGAAAGCAAGAACGTTCGCGACCTCTCTCGGTTGCATGACAACTTAGAAGCTCACCTGCGTGCGCTGCAATCTATCGGCATTACATCGGACAAGTATGCAGCCATGCTGTTTCCACTTGTAGAATCTTCCATCCCAGAAGATATTCTGAAGATCTGGTTACGAAATCAGCCAACAGATCGTGAGGAAATTAACGACGATGGAAGTCGAGTCTATGGAGATCGCTTAAAACATTGATGTTATTTCTGAGAAAGGAAGTAGAAAATGGAGAAAGAATCTCGCTGGCAAGGGCTGGATTTAAATTAAGTGAAGACAAGGTCCAAAGAAACAGGAAAAAGGACATGCCCCTGGATGAAGCCCCTGCAACTGCAATGGATCTACTCTCCTGTGAATACAAGAACACTAGAGTTGTCTGTATATTTTGCGACAAGTCTCATGAAAGTAAAGAATGCTTCCAGGCACAAAGATTATCGCTGGAGAAAAAACAAAATATCTTGAGAAAGAAGAACGGATGCTTCGTCTGCTTGAAGTCAGGGCATCGAGCAAGGGATTGTAAACACAAAGTTTGTTACAGGATGCATCATACGATTGTATGTCCCCAATTGGAAGACAAGCAGAAGCAAGCATCAGAAGAAATAGCGGCGAAAATGCAGAACGTTTCACTGTCAAATCAGTCGAGTTCAGAAGTAGTTCTTCAGACCCTTTTAGTGAATCTTGAGAACGACGGAAAATTGCGTACTGTAAGGGCACTTATTGACACTGGCTCCCAAAGATCGTATATATTGAAGAGAACTGTGGAGGCGCTGGGATATAGAGCGGTTGAGTTTGAAACCGTGGCGCATGCACTGTTTGGCGGAGGTTCAACGAAAAAATGGAACACAAGCGCTACAACATTAGATTGAAGAGTTTGACAGGAAACTTTTCATGTGAGGTCCAGATGTTGGATCAGCCCCTAATATGCGGTGGTATTGCCCGCCCTAAAGGTGGTTCCTGGCTTGAAGAACTGAAAGCGAAGGGGCTTCATCTTACTGACCCAGGAGTTGGACAGCCACCTATTGAAATACTGTTAGGAGCAGATGCGCTAGGAAACTTGTACACTGGTACCATAAAGGAACTGCAGTGTGGCCTTACTGCTGTGGAAACGAGACTGGGATGGGTTGTGATGGGCAAGTTTATTACGGAAACTGAGTCTATAACCCATGCCACTATGCAAATTACGCTCCTCACCCACACCTATCGATCACCAGATCTTTGGAATTTGGATGTCTTGGGTATCACAGACCCCTGTGAAGGGCGAACAAAGGAAGAGGTGGAGACTGCAGTACAAAACCATTTCAAAGAAACTGTGAAAAGAGATCCTGAGGGAAGATATGAATGATATGATAATCGAGGGGTGGCAGAGAAGAGACTGATCTCGACGACATCAAAACTCTGTGCTATTGGGAAACTTGAGAGCTATGATGAAGTGTTACAAACTTGGCTAATGGAAGGAGTAACACAAATCGTTCCAGAAGATGAAGTGCACAGACCTGGACATTATCTACCTCATCGTGGGGTGCTCAAAGATAACTCGACAACAATTATAAGACCAGTGTTTGATGCTTCTTGTAAGGTGAAGGGAAGGCCTTCATTAAATGACTGCCTGGCTAAAGGGCCGAATCTGTTAGATTCAATCCCCTCAATCCTTCTAAAGTTCCATCGAGGGAGGATCGGTGTGATTTCGGATATCAAGAAGGCTTTTCTTCAAATCTCTGTTGACGATTGGGACAGAGATTATCTGAGGTTTCTTTGGTGGGAGAATCTCGAGGAGAAGAAGATAAGAGTCATGAGACACTGCAGAGTAGTATTTGGAGTGAACTGCAGCCCATTTCTTCTGGGAGCTGTCATACAACACCATTTGGATAAATGTAAATCATCTCAAAAGGAGGTGGTGGAGAAACTGAGTGATTCATTTTATGTCGACAACTGCGTCACATCAGTTGATTCAGAAGAGGAACTTAAGACATTTGTGGGACAATCTACCAGGATCATGGCTGAAGGTAAATTTGAGCTGAGGGGTTGGGAGAACACTTCCTTACTACCAAGCAAAGAAGACTCAAGACCGGCACAAGTCCTTGGACTCTTGTGGGACAAGAATGAAGATAAACTGTTCTGCAGTATTGATGGATTGAGCAAGCCTGAAGGAGCAATAACTAGGAGGACCATTTTGTCGATGGCGCATAGAATATTCGATCCCATCGGATTCAGTTCTCCCGTCACTCTCTTCCCTAAATTACTCCTGCAAAAAGCTGGAAGGCCAAGTTGAGTTGGGAATCCGAGTTAGCAGAAAAATTAAAGTCAGAATTTCTGAAATGGGTTGAAGAACTACCTATTTTGAAGGATGTACGAATCCCTAGATGGACCTCACTGGCAAATGTTGACTCCTGTTCCTTACACATCTTTTGCGATGCTTCAAAATTATCCTATGCAACGGTTGTATTCCTGAGGTGTGAAAATACACAGCAAGTAACTGTAAGTTTTCTACAAGCAAAGTCGAGAGTTGCTCCACTCAAAAGTATAACCATTCCTAGGTTGGAATTGTTGGCGTGTCTAATAGGAGTACGTCTAGCCATGCAAGTGAAGAAGGGGTTGAATGTTACAGACATGAGGATGTATTATTGGACAGATTCAACTAATGCTTTGCACTGGATCACTAGAGAAGGGCAATGGGGAACATTTGTTATGAACAGGGTGAAATAAATCTGCGCCAACTCCAACCCTAGTGACTGGGACCATATCCCTGGCCAAGAAAACCCTGCTGATCTACATTCCAGAGGCTGCAACACAAAAAAAAACTATTAGAGTCGCGATGGTGGGAGGGCCCAAACTGGCTCAAACTTTCTGAAGAAGAATGGCCAAAGTTCGAATCTGTCGTAAATCAAGAAGAGGTAAACCAGGAGAGAAAAACGAAAGATGTTTTATCGTTGGCTACCTCCTGTAAGGAAGAAGAATGGTACTTAAAATATTTCTCCTCATACAACAAGATCCTTCGAAGGGTAGCGTGGATGCGACGGTTCGTTAACAAAGCAAGGAAGAAGACGGTTACTGGAGAATTATCTGCTACAGAATTAGATGCTGCAGAAAGGAATTTAGTAAAACTCGTCCAACAGGAAAGTTTCGGATGTAGGAAGGAATCGCCTTTAAATAAATTTTACGTTCTAGAAGATGCAGAGGGTGTTCTCCGTTTGAAGACACAGGTGATAAGTCGTCAAGATGAAGAGAACTTCAGATTTCCAATGCTTCTGCCAAATGATCACAAGCTGGTTGAACATATAATTGAAGACCAACACCTAAGGATTAATCATACTGGATTAAATGTTGTGCTCACAACTATCAGGGAAAAGTTTTGGATCATAAAGGGAAGAAAGACTGTGCGGAAGGTACTATCTAAATGTGTAAGATGTAAACGCCATGAGGTTAAGAGAGTTCAGGGATCTCCAGCACTGTTACCTGAGGACAGGGTGAGAGGTGCCAACACATTCAAAGTTACTGGTGTGGACTTAACTGGCCCATTGAGGTTGAGAGATGGCAGTAAGTGTTGGATCGTGCTCTTTACGTGTGCAGTGCATAGGGCTATACATCTTGAACTGACTGCATCTTTGTCATCGAAGAGTTTTTTAGGCGCTCTTAGGAGATTTATAGCAAGACGTGGAAGACCTAAGGTTGTCTACAGTGACAATGGGACCAATTTTGTTGGAGCCAACAATAGCTTTCAGTGCATTGATTGGGGGAAAATCGAGGTGGAAGCTTCGACCAAGAGAATCCAGTGGAAAGTCAATCCACCCACAGCTGCATGGTGGGGAGGTTGGTGGGAACGCATCATCCAAATGGTGAAGAAATGGTTGAGACGAGTCTTAGGATATGCATCCTTACATTATTAAGAAATGTCTACAATATTGTGTGATTGTGAAGCAACAATTAAATCAAGACCTTTGACATATATTACTGAAGATCCAGATGACCCTATACCACTGACCCCTGCAATGTTTCTCCAGGACATAGCAGAAGTAGGTGTATCCGATCTTGACCATCTGGACCAAGTTGATCTTAGTAAGAGATGGTCCAACGACGTCAAGGAAAGCAGAAGGGACGACAGATGTTACGAGTTGGTGATATAGTTCTTCTCGAAAGTGAAGAAAATAAGAGGACATGGCCCGAGTTGTTGAAACTTACCCTGGTAAAGATGGTTGTATCTGGGTTGTCAAACTGAAAACAACGCGCGGAGAGATGATCCGTCCTGTGCAGCGAGTTTTTCCTTTGGAGATAACAGAGCCTGCTGAAGTACTGACGGAGGAGAAGGTTGTACCCGTTGTACCAGATCAGCTGTTAGCCAGAAAAGGGGATTATAAGACTCAATATGGGAGAAGGATAAAGGTCCCTCGCCGACTGTTGGACTAAAGAGACCTAAAAACAGGGAGGGGGAGTAACTTAGATGTGTTGTGTTGTTTTGATTCTTTTAAAACCAATGAAGTTATCGATAGAATCAAAAGGTGGGAGCAAGTTAGTTGATGTTACCCCAAGGCTAGTAAACTACAGAGGTTGCCTCAATATGGAGCTCTTAGGCGAGGGGATCGCGGAGGGAAGGGAAAGGACGTGACGTCACACGTTTCCTCGTAGCGCGCGAGGCGCGAGATATGCAAAGAAAGCCAACTTATATTGTATGTATTGCAGTGGTTTAAACGCGTGTTTTAAGCCCTTTTGTTTATAATCATGCCAGGCCAAAGATGTGCTGTGGCAGTTTGTCACAGTTATTATAAAGTTGGAAATGACGTGTCGATTTTCACGATGCCTAAAGACGCATGCCTTAGCAATCAGTGGATTGCTGCATGTAAGTGAAAAGATCATTGCAACCCTCAAACAAGTAGGATATGTTCCCTGCACTTTAAGAGTGAAGACTTCGAATTAGACTACAGGGATTGTCTGGCTGCGTGGCTCAGGGGTAACATTCTCGCTTGCTGAGCCCAAGGTTGCAGGTTCGAAACCTGGCGCAGTCAGCTGGCATTTGAGGGTGCGCAAATGCGAGGGAGCCGTGTCAGTACATTTACTGGCACGTTAAAGATCCCCTTCGGGGCAAAATTCCGGCGTCTCTAAAAGCCAGGGTAGTTAAAAGGGACGTAAAACCAATAACATTATTTATTATTAGACTACAGGGCCGAATTGCTTAATATAAAGCCAAGATTTCCAAGGAATCTAAAACCAAATGGTAAGTGAGCCTAGCTGGCCTACTCGTAAGTTTTGATGACCTGCTAGGATGATTTTAAAGCTGTTAATATTTTTGACATATTTCGTACATGGTATCAGGGGCATATATACATTTTTTTCGAGAGGGGAGGGGGGGGGGGGGGCTAACTATCGTGGACAATTGTGAGTACTTAATGAATTTTCTATTATAGCCTATGGAGTATGAATGGAAAATATCTAAATGGGCTACTTGTCAATTTATAAAGCAGAAAGGTAAACACTCATTTTCTTTTACAAATTGATAATTATTTCTTAAAAGTAGACTACTGTGAAATACATTTTATGTTGTACCCAAGTTGGCTTTTTTCGGGGAGGATCTGGAGCCCCCTCACCCCCCCCCTTATGTACGCCCATGCATGGTATTTTGTTTTTGGACAAGATGGAAAATTTCATGAGTAATTCTCTTTGTATTGGTAAAAATTATTTGCAAATATTCCAGAAAGCAGTCATCCTTTCAATAAAATTCCTTCGACTTCTGTTCCAAGATATGGCCCGTAGGCATAATACCAAGTACATTCTCACACATAGGCTAAATCAAGGTGTACTGGAAAACCTCTTTTCACAATTGCGAACCCATGGTGGCTCCCCTTGACTGCATTTACAGACTGAGGATGATTATTTTAGGAAAAAAAATCCAGGAGTTTTTCAAAAGCAAACAAACACTGCTGATCCAGATTCAGATGAATATGTAGTTGCTAAAGCACTAAACAAAGCTGGCATAGTGTCTGAATCAAGTAACGTGCTTCCATAACCAACCTTAGGGAGCAATGTGCAACCTGAGTCCTTCATTGCCAATATCATGGAACAAAGTGAGGAAGATGGCAAGGCTTAGGCCTATGTTGCAGGTTATGTGGCCCACAAGTTCCAAGGTAAATTTCCACAACATGGGAACTTAACCTATGGAATGCAAACTCAACACGATTATGCATTACCAACCTGGATTAAACACTTGTCATACGGTGGTATGACCGAACCCTCAGAAACTTGGCTAAACCAGTTCCGACACATTTCAGCAAAATTCGTCACATTTCACGGAAAATACGGATTTCAACGAGGCAAGAACGTTCTAAGAAGAACGACAGATTTTGTGTCGAGAGAAGTTCCTGACGTACCGTCTGGTGGGGTTGAGGCAGCTGTGATAACAATTTTCTTCATCAGATTGAAACATTCCAATTCTATCTTGCATAAGAAGTGGTTATTGGAAGTCACTAACACCCACGATACTGCTACCGAGTCTAGGCGAATTTCCAAGAAATTCAAGAAGATCACAACATAAAATGTAAGTAGGCTACATTCAGTTATTTTATCACCCATTTACCAATAATTTCATGAGAATAAACTGTTCTTTGCGTACTCAACAGCTGATGTTGACAGTTTCGTTACGTTCCCCACATGGCGCGTTTGGTATCTTGTGACGTCATCCGCCTTGTGAGCGCTGATTGGTTAGTGAAAATTGAGGCAACCTCTGTAGTTTATAAGCCTTGATGTTACCCCATGTTGTGTTGTTCCTTGACAACATGGTTATTCTGAGAACTTGACCACAGAATTCAACCGAACCCCTGTGTGCCTTGTTGTAAGCTCTTAATATGAATAAATAAAGTGGAAGAATAATAAAAACCAGTAGTCTTGTTTCTGTCCTGATATACCTAAGTAAACCAAGAGGAAGAATAGAACGGGTAGTTTTATTTCTGTCCAGACAGAAGCCTTTTCCTTGGCATCATAGATAAGTTTAAGGTTTTCAGTTTCCATCCAGTCAGTAAGCTTTTCCCCATTTCTGTCGTTCTCCTTGTATCCTCATAGTGTGTGATGGCTGTTAAAGTCCCCTGCAATTATACTTGGATTTTGCAAAGTTGGAATTGGCGGAGATGGCCAGGAAGTTCCAGGAGATTTATATACGTTGACTACTGTCAAATCTCAGACTTTGATTGAGGTAGTAAATATTTCATTATCTGAGGAGGATGGCAAGACTTGAAAGTGTGTTATATCGCTCCTCACATAGGTGGCAATCCCGTACTGGACTGCAGTTGGAGATCATTTTTGGTGTGGGTTTCTTGAAGCAGGATGATGTGATGGTTGTTTGGTTCCTTAGTTTAGGGGCTGCGACAACGCGGTCATGTAGCCCCGTGTACTTTGGGTGTGTGTAGAATCTGTCTGATAACCGGTGTTAATTGTGATGACTGTATTAGTGTGTGTATCTGTTTTCAATTCAAGTGAGGACTGCAGACATTTAATTTTAGTAGTTCCTACTTTTGCCGCCAAACGCCACCGTCAACGACTACTAGGACTAATTCAGAACTTAGCTACTAGACGCCACCGCAGTCGGCTCTTGGCAACGAACGTAGCAACCTAAGAGCGTTGTTTACATTCTTAACCTATACAATTTAGTTTCACACAGGTGTAATTAGTGGAAAGTTCTTTAACATGCCATAAATCTATGACATGGGACCTCTGGCTTTACTTCCCCTCCGAAGGAAGGCATACTGAAGGATTTTTAACGCTCTTAAAAAATCTGACGGCTTCGGCTGGGTTTGAACCCGCTATCTTGGGCATAGAAGCTCAGCATGCTACCGACTACGCCACCGAAGCCGCTAGGATGATGTGAGTTTGTTGTTCTTTGAGAACCTTTGCTAGGTGTTCACACTTTGCTCTGTTAATGCCTTCGATGTTAAGCTGGCATATTTATGATGAAGGGCCAATGTTACGAACTTGATGGCCCTGAAAAGGGCCTCTAGGCGTTTTTCGCCTCCATTTTCCTTGACCGAGAGGTCGTTTCCGACAGTTCGGTCTCATCTTATCACTGTTGCTTTCTTAGCACCACCCGCGGGGCACGTGTAGGGCAGAGGCTGTTTGCCAAATGATGAACACTCTACACTCGCACTCCACACTCTCATGTACACTTGCACTCGGTCACTCTGTCCACACTCGAAGTGTAAACACTCGGTAATTTGGAAGGTATCTGCACTCGCTCTCCCTGGGCGCGGCGCGCGAAGTATGATCGCTGGCGGCACGAACAGCTGACCGTCTCATGTTTACATTCGTTGCGATCTGATTATCGCGAATAAGAAGGGGTGCATCGTGTATTTGGCTCTGGCAACTTAAGTATGTGAGAAAAGTAAGCTAATGAGTAGCCGTGGGATGTAAAGGCGTCCATGTCTGATGAAGGATAATATAATTTGCAGCATTTCTTCCCTGATAGGCCTACCTGCTACTGCAGTGTATTGCTGAAGAATAAATCCTACATTTATTTCTTTAGCATTTTACTTCCATTTAGTCCAATGAGATAGTGCTCAATCACTTGTTAGTGGCGTAAAATGTATTACTTACTTAGGCCTAGGCTACCTACTGAATAAACTGGGAGTTAAGCTTTCAATCTCTTTCATTGGGGAGCCTTCCATGAATTCTGAATCTCATCCCACTCCCATTTCCTTGTGTAGTAGAGGTGTACTGTAATCCCTATCAGAAGGTATTGGTAAGGACACAATAACGATCCTGGTACATAATCTTGCAGAACCAGGTTCAATTCCTGATTATTGCATGGTCGACATAAAAAAGGAGATGCTGTGGCTCAAAATTGTGAAATTTGATAGTATTGGTTTAACGTTTTCTATAATTGCAACGGTTTGAGATCCCAGGGTGCTAGAATTATCCCCTGGTAGGGTTCTTCAAAATGTCAGTATATAAACAGACACAGGCCTCTTGCATATAGTAGGCTAGACATGGGGCCTTATAGGCTGCACCACATACCTGAACAATCATAAACTTTTCAGGCCACGTTAAAACTACTAGCTTGAGAATAATTAGCAACCACCCTGTTATGGTACAGCTTCCAAAACCAAGAGTCTGTATTCTTACCTGCGGTAAATGTTTCCCAGCTCGTCAAAAGATGAATAGGACGTGTGGTATAACTCCTGCATCGTGTTGACTGCGTTAAATGTGGTACTATACTACGGAAGCCATGGATTCCGTTGTGCACACAAGTAATGGCAAGAAATGGAAAGACTAACTAGTCATAAATAAAATTTTAAAATTAGTACGGTACTTTT
The DNA here is from genome assembly GCA_946902985.2 of Meconema thalassinum. Lineage (NCBI taxonomy): Eukaryota > Metazoa > Arthropoda > Insecta > Orthoptera > Tettigoniidae > Meconema > Meconema thalassinum. The sequence goes on from OX336400.1 coordinate 56,071,266, forward strand.
ATTGTATTTTTGCCTTCTTTCTGCTATTTTTCTAAGGTACCAGTGAACACTGTGCCCATGTTAAGCCTGCTTTATATAAGGAGTATTTTCACAGCTAGTGAATAACTTAATTATTAGTTATGACAAACATACACAAACAAAGGCAGCTAAGTCACTCTGGTGTGTTGTCCAAGTGCCATGCTAGCTTTCAATTCATCCTAGAAAAGCAGGTTTTAGAGTCTATTTCAAATCGAGCAGCATGCATTCAAATTCTAGCATGGTATATTGCTTTTTTTGCTCATTTCAGATTAACTGCATTCTGACTTGTTGACAAATCAGTGCATGTGACATGCATATGAGAGATGCATTGAGACACTGACTCGCATACACACAGGAGTGCCTTTCTGTTATTGCCATTGTCCTAGAAGAACAATGTAATCCAAACAGGTTCAGAAAAAGTATTTTTTCAAAAGGCACAGAGTAACTTACATCAATCATTAGGTGGCTTCCAACAATATAATACTTCCACTCCTCAGCACTGAAAACTATTCTTAGGGTTTTGTAAAAAAAAACAGAGTTCTACAGTAGTATAGCGGGACAGTCATGCTACATTCTTGGAACATCCTTAATCAAATAATAATAATGTTATTGGTTTTACGTTCCTTTAACTACTGCAGTTTTTAGAGATGCCAGGGTGCCAGAATTTCCACCCAAAAGGGTATCTTTAACATGCCAAAAAATCTGTGATACGACTCCCTCTCATTTATGCACCAACTGACTGAGCCAGGATTCAATCCTGCAACCTTAGCAACAGCAGGCGAAAACATTACCTCTGCGCCATGCGCCTAAATCAGGCAGCACATCCTGTTGAATGAAAACAGGCCTATTATGCAAAATTGTGATGTACCACATGTTGTACCAATGTTGCAATTTTTACTGTTTATAAATACTTTCAGGAATAAAAGGTTGGAACATATTTAAATTAATGTAAACTGTACAGATATGATTTTGAAATTACATTTCATTTCTCTATTTTATTGACTCTTCATATTATACATTTGTGTTTTCTTCATATGTATATTGCAGTAAATCCACAAGGGAGGTCTCCCATTTCTTCAGTCTTGGTATAAATCCTGTCCTGGATGCAGATGACATCGACAGGGTTGCTGGATGGAGGGGAGAGAATGTAAATGTTGTCAATATAATGGGGCTTATTATAAGCTTCCTTGACAAATTCCTCACCTGCCAATGTAAAGACAGAGATTAGCCAAATTAGGTGCTTAAAAACATTTCAAAATTATGCAGTCATAACATAAGGAAAAATTGTTATACATGCACTTCAACAAAAGTTTGGAACACTGGCATACAGAGTAGTCATACCATATTGTTGCTTCATTGGAGGAGCTTGGACATTATGGTCATTTAGCCCCGTGTACTTTTGTGTGTAGGCCTATGTACAAGAAAAGTCTGAAGGCTGTAGTAGTGTGTGTATTTGTAATTCAGGTGAGGATTGGGAAAGAGGCGGCCATGGTTTTAGTTAGGAACCATCCCAGCATTTGCATGGAGTCGAATTGGGAAACCACAGAAAACCACTTCCAGGATGTATGAGGAGGGAATCGAAACACCTCTTCTAACGAGGGAGTTAGCACTAGTTGCGATCGCAATTGCAAAATAGTTGTGGTTTGCATGTAAGAGTTTTACATCTACATTGCAAATAAGCGCACAATATTTGCCATGGACAATTACACTGCACCTTACAAGCATGCGCATGTTCAGTCACCGAGTTCAAAAAATGGGTTGTTGGCAGCTATGGGCAAAAATTACGAGTATAAACAATAAATTTGGAACAGAGGGAATTCTATTCTATTCTTATCACAACTACAATAATTGTGGTGACCAAATCCAAACTGCAGGGGCGTAGTCACCGTATGTACAATTTCTAACGTCACGAGGGCAATTATTCCAAATTCTTGTTCCCGACACGAGGAAAGAGTTACTGAAGGCAGCCACTGGACTGTAGCTCGATATGATGACTTCAGACCAGAGAGGTTTAAAACACCGCCAGGACATATTTTTGATGTTCAAACGCAGTGTGATTTGGAAGACTGCTTAATGCTGTTATTCTTGAAGTGAATGAGATAACTTTGATAAGCAACTCTGCTTCCGGCACTTTATGCTCTGGTGACATGTTCATCCTCGTAATGTGAATGTGACTTTTTCATACCTTGTGTCCTCGTTTCATCATCAGAGTGATATTACGTATTTAAATTAGCAACCCTGGTCACTACTGAACCTCATATATGTGCTAAAGTTCGTAAATATGTGATGTTATTTATTGCTATTTTAAAGACGGCTGCCATGTTTGGACAGCGCTTGCATCTCGTTCAACTGTCATCAAGACTCTAGCGAGGCTGTTTGCCAAATAGCCAAAGTGTACACTCTTGCACACTCTCACTCGGAAGTGACGTCAGCGAGTGGTATTTCAAATACGATCGAGTGCAAGTGTACGAGCCGAGTGCGAGTGTACATAGCGACAATTTCGAAGGTGCAGACTCGGTTCGTTCACTCGGTACAGGCTGTGTGATGTCGCCATTTTGACAGAACATCTGTATTCTCACTTGACATGATCAATTGTGAATTTCAGACGATACAAGGAGGGATACTTATATTTAATTGTAAGTAATTATCTTTTACAATAGCGGTGATTGTTTTTTAACATACTTGCAATGTGATATTTGTATGTTAGTAGTGTTCCATAACCTGCGAGGTTAACCAAACTTTCCATGGCCTTTCAAACATTTACTCATAATGTTTTCCTTTTTATTTTCTAGTGTCGATGACGGAGTATTACGTGAAAAGAAAAACTGAAACTTCTTTTTCAAAACGGATTTTGTTTCTCATGGGTGTGATGTGATTTGGCAAATTTGAACAGTCATATAAAATTGCAAGATAGGTAAGAATGGCAGATTTCTGAATAATAATAATAATAAATAAACTGGGTTAGGCGATAAGTTTGTTTTTATAGCACGGACCAATTAATTACTGTATTTATGCTAGCTGCAATTAACGTCTGGCAATTGGATGCAACGTGTGGAGGTTTATCCAGATTGCCACTACTGCAGATAGTTAAGTTATTGTAGTTTTAGGGGGCGGAACTACGAGGTCATCTGCCCCTACTCCTGCAGATAAGTTCGATATTCCTCCCCACAAAATAACAGTTGGTTACTCCTGCGAGTGAGTGAGTCTTGTTATAAGTGTTTGTATCTAGTTGAATGAGGAATTCCATGTAGGCCTAGGCCTACCGGTACTTCAATCTCTACAAACTGCCTCCACATTCTACTTGTGATGGAGAAACATATTTGTCACCTCCATCTGTTTTCCTTGCTGTAAGATCTTTTCAGTAGTCACCAGGTATTGACAATGTTCCTGCCGAACTAATCAAGAATAGTGGGGATAGTACACTTGAATGGATATTCAAATTGGTAGCAAGAATTTTCGAAGAAGGTAAATGGCCTCAGGAGTTTTACACCAGCATCATCATTCCAATTCCAAAGAAGACTGTACCAGTTGAATGTAGTGACTATCGGACCATTAGTCTCATCCCTCATGCATCAAAGATACTTCTGCAGATTTTAAGGAAAAGGATGGAAATATACATCGAACAGTATCTAGACAACTCTCAATTTGGCTTTCGAAAGAATATGTCTACACATGATGCAATCGGGTCCTTGCGATGTCTTGGAGAAAAGATGTTAAGTGTAAACAGAAACCTTTACGTGTGCTTTGTGGACTTTGAAAAAGCATTTGATAAAGTCAGCTGGCACAAGCTGTTTCCTCTTCTGAATCAAATAGGTTGTCCCCATCGATTAATCAGATTAATATTTGATCTGTATATAAATCAAACTGCTGTTGTTCGGCTTGGAAATGACGTATCAGAACCCGCTAAGATCCGCAAAGGTGTGCGACAAGGGTGTTTGCTGTCCCCTGGACTGTTCAATGCCTTCGCTGAAGCTATAACTAAGTGGGCTTTTAAAGGTTCTAATATGGGAGTGAAAGTTGGTGGAAGACTTATCCAGAATATTAAATTTGCTGATGATCTGGCATTACTTGCAGTAAATCCGCATACATTAACAAACATGTTGCAATGTTTAAATGATACAGCTACAGAATTTGGAATGAAAATCAATTTTAAGAAGACCAAGATTCTGGTGATAAGTAAGTATCAACACGAACTAAATATTACCATAAATAAAGAACCAGTACAACAGGTCAATCGTTTTAAATACCTTGGCCAGATCTTCACAGAAGACCTACGATGTGAAGTTGAAATCAGGAGCCGTATAGCCATGGCCAAGCAGGCATTCCGTGAAAAGCATTCTCTAATTTGTCAACGCTCGATGTCCCTCAGCCTTAGAAAACAACTGGTTAAGACCTACATATGGCCAGTTGCAATGTACTGCAGTGAGACCTGGTCAATGAATAGAGGTGACATTAAACGACTAGAAGCGTTTGAGATGTGGTGTTGGCGCCGAATGGAAAAGATCAGCTGGGTAGAGAAAATGACCAACATAACGGTGCTGGATCGAATAAAGGAAAAACGGCAAATGATCCGCCAGATATATAGAAGGAGATCCACCTGGCTTGGCCACAGGTTACGACATGGTGGCCTGATGATCGACATTCTAGAAGGCAAAATGCCCGGAAAACGCCCTTGCGGGAGGCCACGGAACACTTTCATGAGATCTTTCCTACATAGCTCTGGCCTACGAAATTATGAAATTGTCAAAAGGACAGCACAAGACCGAACAACGTGGAGAAGACTCATTGTAGGGGCAGACCAGTCGCTTGACTGAAAAACATGATGATGAATATTATGGTAGCGCTGAATGAAGATAGAACGAGTGATAACATTCTCTATAATACATGAATTAGCCAAAATAACTTATGAAGCGATGAAAAATAAATCAGGGAACGATGTTTTAATAGATGTTTCCTCCTCGGCCGTCTGTGACCCACCCAACCATCCCAAATAGGATCACGACTTATATAACCAAAATTACAGCTGTGGCCGCCATTAGTCCAAATCAATCATCAGTTGAGGTCATGAGTATTCGAGTCCCTTCGATAGCCCCACTGATCCGCTGGTCTGTCATCAAAACAATACTGCCAACCTCGCCCTTACGGTACTATGTAACACAAAGAAACGCCCAGTTCAGTCTCTAGTGCGCATCATTCGTGCACAGCACCCAGTTCACCGCTCTAATTAGGTTAGTGTGTGCAATAATTATTTCGCTTCTATAATGATTATTTTTTTCCACGGTTGAAATGAGTGTTTTTATCTGCTCTGTAATTACTATGCAGTAGGCCTATATCGCTCCGCTGTAATAAATATGTGTATTTTTTTCGCACAACTGTGGTTTTGACAATGGTTACAGCCTAACGCGCCCAGTTCAATGGGTTTGTGTCAACCGTGCCCCGCTAGCTAGGCGCGGCCAAGGCCACACCTACACCTGACCTTCTAACCATCGTTTTGTCCAATCCAATGGTTAGGCTACAGCCTAACGCTCACAGACCAATGGTTTTGTGTCGCCTGTGCCCCGCTAGCGGCGTGCGGCCAAGGCTACACCTGACCTTCTAACCTTTGTTTTGTCCAATCCAATGGTTTTTGACAATGGTTACAGCCTAACGCGCACAGACCAATGGTTTTGTGTCAATCATGCCCCGCTAGCTGCGCGTGGCCAAGGCCACATCTACACCTGGCCTTCGTTTTGTCCAATCCATTGGTTTATGACAATGGTGACAGCCTAATGCGCACAGATCAATGGTTTTGTGTCAGCCGTGCCCAGCTAGCTGCGCACGGCCAGGCCACACCTGTACGTAACCATTCTAACCTTCGTTTTGTCCAATCCAATGGTTCTTGAAAATGGTTACGGCCTAACGCGGCCAGATCAATGAGTTTTGACAATGCGTTCAGCCTAACGCCTCCCGATGTTGTTTTTTTAATTTTTTTATCAACAGTGATTTTGTAATCACATGTGGGCAACAATGTGCCCGTCTCGGTGCGTGCCGCTAGAGTGAGTCTTGATGACAGTTGAACGAGATGCAAGCGCTGTCCAAACATGGCAGCCGTCTTTAAAATAGCAATAAATAACATCACATATTTACGAACTTTAGCACATATATGAGGTTCAGTAGTGACCAGGGTTGCTAATTTAAATACGTAATATCACTCTGATGATGAAACGAGGACACAAGGTATGAAAAAGTCACATTCACATTACGAGGATGAACATGTCACCAGAGCATAAAGTGCCGGAAGCAGAGTTGCTTATCAAAGTTATCTCATTCACTTCAAGAATAACAGCATTAAGCAGTCTTCCAAATCACACTGCGTTTGAACATCAAAAATATGTCCTGGCGGTGTTTTAAACCTCTCTGGTCTGAAGTCATCATATCGAGCTACAGTCCATTGGCTGCCTTCAGTAACTCTTTCCTCGTGTCGGGAACAAGAATTTGGAATAATTGCCCTCGTGACGTTAGAAATTGTACATACGGTGACTACGCCCCTGCAGTTTGGATTTGGTCACCACAATTATTGTAGTTGTGATAAGAATAGAATAGAATTCCCTCTGTTCCAAATTTGTTTATACTCGTAATTTTTGCCCATAGCTGCCAACAACCCATTTTTTGAACTCGGTGACTGAACATGCGCATGCTTGTAAGGTGCAGTGTAATTGTCCATGGCAAATATTGTGCGCTTATTTGCAATGTAGATGTAAAACTCTTACATGCAAACCACAACTATTTTGCAATTGCGATCGCAACTTGTGCTAACTCCCTCATTAGAAGAGGTGGGTTCGATTCCCTCCTCATACATCCTGGAAGTGGTTTTCTGTGGTTTCCCAATTCGACTCCATGCAAATGCTGGGATGGTTCCTAACTTAAACCATGGCCTCCTCCTTCCCAATCCTCACCTGAATTACAAATACACACACTACTACAGCCTTCAGACTTTTCTTGTACATAGGCCTACACACAAAAGTACACGGGGCTAAATGACCATAATGTCCAAGCTCCTCCAATGAAGCAACAATATGGTATGACTACTCTGTATGCCAAAGTTCCAAACTTTTGTTGAAGTGCATGTATAACAATTTTTCCTTATGTTATGACTGCATAATTTTGAAATGTTTTTAAGCACCTAATTTGGCTAATCTCTGTCTTTACATTGGCAGGTGAGGAATTTGTCAAGGAAGCTTATAATAAGCCCCATTATATTGACAACATTTACATTCTCTCCCCTCCATCCAGCAACCCTGTCGATGTCATCTGCATCCAGGACAGGATTTATACCAAGACTGAAGAAATGGGAGACCTCCCTTGTGGATTTACTGCAATATACATATGAAGAAAACACAAATGTATAATATGAAGAGTCAATAAAATAGAGAAATGAAATGTAATTTCAAAATCATATCTGTACAGTTTACATTAATTTAAATATGTTCCAACCTTTTATTCCTGAAAGTATTTATAAACAGTAAAAATTGCAACATTGGTACAACATGTGGTACATCACAATTTTGCATAATAGGCCTGTTTTCATTCAACAGGATGTGCTGCCTGATTTAGGCGCATGGCGCAGAGGTAATGTTTTCGCCTGCTGTTGCTAAGGTTGCAGGATTGAATCCTGGCTCAGTCAGTTGGTGCATAAATGAGAGGGAGTCGTATCACAGATTTTTTGGCATGTTAAAGATACCCTTTTGGGTGGAAATTCTGGCACCCTGGCATCTCTAAAAACTGCAGTAGTTAAAGGAACGTAAAACCAATAACATTATTATTATTTGATTAAGGATGTTCCAAGAATGAAGCATGACTGTCCCTCTATACTACTGTAGAACTCTTTTTTTTTTTTTTTTTTTTACAAAACGCTAAGAATAGTTTTCAGTGCTGAGGAGTGGAAGTATTATATTGTTGGAAGCCACCTAATGATTGATGTAAGTTACTCTATGCCTTTTGAAAAAATACTTTTTCTGAACCTGTTTGGATTACATTGTTCTTCTAGGACAATGGCAATAACAGAAAGGCACTCCTGTGTGTATGCGAGTCAGTGTCTCAATGCATCTCTCATATGCATGTCACATGCACTGATTTGTCAACTAGTCAGAATGCAGTTAATCTGAAATGAGCAAAAAAAGCAATATACCATGCTAGAATTTGAATGCATGCTGCTCGATTTGAAATAGACTCTAAAACCTGCTTTTCTAGGATGAATTGAAAGCTAGCATGGCACTTGGACAACACACCAGAGTAACTTAGCTGCCTTTGTTTGTGTATGTTTGTCATAACTAATAATTAAGTTATTCACTAGCTGTGAAAATACTTCTTATATAAAGCAGGCTTAACGTGGGCACAGTGTTCACTGGTTCAGGAAACTCTTAGAAAAATAGCAGAAAGAAGGCAAAAATACAATAAAAGTACTAATTCTAAATTTTATTTATGACTAGTTAGTCTTTCCATTTCTTGCCATTACTTGTGTGCACAACGGAATCCATGGCTTCCGTAGTATAGTACCACACTTAACGCAGTCAACACGATGCAGGAGTTATACCACACGTCCTATTCATCTTTTGACGAGCTGGGAAACATTTACCGCAGGTAAGAATACAGACTCTTGGTTTTGGAAGCTGTACCATAACAGGGTGGTTGCTAATTATTCTCAAGCTAGTAGTTTTAACGTGGCCTGAAAAGTTTATGATTGTTCAGGTATGTGGTGCAGCCTATTGGCAACTCAAACTAACACTTGGGGCGCTGCGGTCGGTCTGGATAAGTAGGGTAAATTTACTCAATAACACGCGTTTGATATGGAACACTTTTTATTTTTCGGTTATAATCAGTAAATGTGGTCCCTAAAATAATGACAGTGTTATTTTTAATAGTATGTATGTATAACTGTGCGATACACGTGATCTAATTTGTGTGTTTCACTGGATTTTATGTGTCAATTGCATATTATCAAGCATCGGTTGTCTGCTGGTATTTGTTTTTGTGCAGTTCAAGTCAGTTCTAGTCATGGCGCTGTTACGTTTAAAAGCTATATTTGAGTTTGCTCACTGTACCATAGACTCTAGAAATTTTACGGAAGGGGAAGAAGTATTATTTGCCAAACATGTCATGTTATGTGGAAGAGTGAACAACGATGACAATGTTTGGTCAATTTACGCTCTTGTGCTCCAGACGTCGGCTTTATCCGCTCCGCCACACGTGGTCACAGGAGAAATTGAAAGGAGAACGCTCACAATTAAACAGTTTCAATGTTCATGCAAGGCAGGTGCATCAGAATGCTGCAAACATGTTTTAGCAGTCCTGCTCTTCTGTCACAGGTAAATGGGCCTTTTAGTCCTTTATTATTATTATTACTATGTAAAAGTAACTGACTGCTATTGATACCATTAAAGCAAATTGATGAGTATAATAGTGTGTGAATTAATAGGTTCTGATGTATTTGCATTTGACAATTTTCTTTCTTTTCATTTAGAACAGATATGAACTCGCTGGAAGTCCTGTCTTCAACAGACAAGAAGTGTCTGTGGAGTGAGCTGAAGGGGACAGCTCTTCAAAGATATCAAATAGCAGAACCAGTTACCACTTTCTGTTGCCATAAAGCAACAGAACGGAGGGTGTTAAATTTGCACCGCGAAGAAATTTACCAACGGGCTGTTGCAAGACTCCCAAAGTCTGCTTTGGCGATGCACGCAGCAGGTTCGAACACAAAGGTAATGGAAGAGGAGTGGACTGAGGATGTGCCTAATGAAACTGTGAAGATTATCATATCTCAGTCAAATTCATCCAATCTGCTTGTGGAATTAACAAGAGACTGCTATATTGATGAACCCCAGGATTGTTGTAGAGAGTTTTATTTGCATAATGTTGTAATTTATAATGCATACGAGTTGTGTGTGAGAACTCTTGAGAGAAGCGAGTGGAGAAAGGAAAGGAGCTACAGAGTTACAGGCAGCCGCTGCTACGGCTTGTATACTTATAAAGGAAATGACTGGCAAGGAAAGACAATGCGTGTCTTTAATGCCAGAGCATTTTCTAACAAGTGTATTGAACATGGCATTCTGCAGGAGCCTGCAGCTAGACTACACTATGAAGAGGTTAGAAAGTGCAGAGTGGCCGAGTGTGGGTTAGTGGTCAGTGAATGTGAACCTTGGTTAGGTTATTCACCCGATGGAATGATAATGGACAATGGCAAGCCAGTGGGTTTAATTGAAATTAAGTGCCCATACGAGGGAAAGGACAGTTGTATAGAAGAAGTGTTGCCCAAATGCAGTTTTCTTTCACACAATCCTGACAGTGGGTATTGTTTGAAGAGGAAACATCCATACTATGGGCAAATTACCTTGGGTATGATATTGACGAATGTTTTTGTGTGTGATTTTGTTGTTTATTGCAGCAGAGACAATAGTATGTTTATTGAACGAATTCACTTGGATACCAAATTTGGTCAGTTATTGGTATCTGAATTGAAATTGAAATATTTTAAACATATGTTGCCAATATTTTGTAAAAATCATTGAAAAGTTAGTGTTAAATAAATATGTGTATGTTAGTGCAAACACACCAATGTTTTTCTTATTATTATTATTATTAATCTTGATTGGTCACATTGGACCACTTGAGTCGTTCCACAATCACTTCTTCTTTGAAGGTAGTACTGCTTGGTTCTTGCGCTCTTTCCAGTACTTTTTCATTCTTTCAGATCGGGATTTTCTCAACTCATCTGAAATCTCCATAGGCTTTCTGTGTGTCATTTCTGCAGAAAATTTGTGAGTTTTAAGTATGGTGTTAATTTTATTTTTCTCCTCGGCATCTGTTATCTTGAGTCCAACTGCTTTGAGATCTTGTTGGATTTCTTGGATCCATTTACCTCCATTTTTCTTTCCTAGATTTCTCATCACCAGTTGGCGTACAATTCTGTTTTCTGGAAGCCGTAAGATGTGAAAAAAATATGAAATTCTTTTCTTCTTCATTGTGCTGGTGATTGGATCAATCTCACGATAGACAGTTTCATTTGGGAGAATCCTCCAGACTCCCTCAACCTGATACTTTTTATTTATGCACGTTCTAATGATTCTTCTTTCCGTTTTGAGGAGCTGATCAGTTCTTTGTTCATTTTTAATTTGGAACAGTGTTTCACAAGCATAAGTGGCTTCAGGGAGAGTTACAGTTTTATAATGTTGGATCTTAGTAGCTATTGATAGGCATTTTTTATTATATGTTGACCAGGTTAGAGATTGTGCCTTTTTCATTTTATTTGTTCTATTTATCCAAGTTACTTTTTCGTTTAAGTTATGTGTTATAATTTCTCCAAGATACTTAAATTGAGGAACTAGGTTAATTTTATGATCATTTATATAGACTTCATTTATATCTAAGGGTTTCATAGGCATGCTCTCAGTTTTTTCAAAGGATATCTGTAATCCTATCCCTTGAGCAATTTCTTGGAGACTAGTGATCTGAGTACAAACCTCTTCCTTGTCTAGTGCTAAAAGAGCCAAGTCATCTGCAAATCCTAAGCAGTTTATTTTTATTGATGGTTTTGTTCCAATTTTGATCTTAGGAGGGTTTTCCTTTTGCCAAACCTTCATGATATAATCAAGAGCCACATTGAAAAGCAGAGGGGATAATCCATCACCTTGTCTGAGACCAGTTTTTACTGTGAAAGCTGTTGATATTTCTCCCCTAAATTTAACTTTCGAATTTGTGTTTGATAATGTTAATTGAATGATTTTTATCAATTTAGGATGGAGACCGTATGATCTGAGGATTTTTAGCAGTGTCAGTCTATGAATACTATCATAGGCTTTCTTGAAATCTATAAAAGTGATAAAGAGTTGCTTATTTCTGTTTTTGTAATATTCCATTATTAATTTCAGGCTAATGATTTGGTCTGGACAACTTCTGTAAGGGCGAAATCCTCCTTGATATTCTCCAAGTTGTGGTTCCAGAATGTTTTTGATCCTGTTGTAAATTATACGAGAGAAAATTTTATATGTGCAGTCCAGAAGGGTAATTCCTCTGTAGTTATCTGGGTTTGTTTTGTCTCCTTTCTTAAATAATGGATGGATTATTCCTGTGGTCCAGTGTGCAGGAATTTCTTCAGTAATCCACATTTTAACTAGATGTTGATGAAGATTTATAATCGCAGGTTTACCAGCATTTTTCCAGATTTCAGCAAAGACTAAGTCTTCGCCACAAGTTTTGTAATTTTTTTGTTCTTTAATTGCGAGTTCTACTTCATTAATGTTTGGAGGATTTATTAAATCAGGTGAAGTTAAAATAGGTGTATCAGTGTTTACTTGCAGGGTTTCCAGTGGATCATCACAATTTAACAGTTTCTCGAATGCTTCTGCAAGGATCTCTGTATTTTCTTGGTTAGAATGTGCTAACTTTCCTGTTTGATTTTTCAACATTAATGTTGGAGCTTCAAATTTTTTTAGATATTTACCAAATGTTTTGTAATAATCTCGAGATTGCTTTTTCTTGAAATCGTCTTCTATCTTTTCCAGTGTATTTTTAAGATGATTACGTTTCGTTTGTCTGATGATTTTATGGGTTAATTTTCTTTGTATAGTTAGTTCTAAATTTGATTCTTCTGACTTTAGAGCTTGATGTTTTATCCATGCTTGGTGTCTTTTCTCTATTGCTTGATCACAATCTACATTCCACCATTCATGTTTTTTCCTTGGATTTATTGGTGCTAACTCCTCTGCTATTGATTTTAATTTAGTGATTAATTCGTCCAATGTTTTAGTGTTGAGAGACTCTTCTCCTGTTCTTTCACAGTACTCTATATTTTTTATTAAGGTAGATGGATCAAATTTCCTCCTATTGTTATTATTAGTTTTTTTCTTGGCCATTGGAGTTAATTTTATTTTTATCTTTACCACATAGTGGTCTGATCCTGAGTCAACTCCCCTTAGAACCTTGACATTGTGAATTTCGCGATGGTGAAATTTATCCATGCAGACATGATCCAACTGCCATTCACCCCTTCTGAAGTCAGGATGTTTCCAAGTTTTCAATTTATGGGGCTGTCTTTTAAAACATGTTGATTTAGAGATTAATTTGTGGTTTCTACAAATTTCGACTAATCTTTGACCATTTTTATTGGTTCGTTTATGTGCTGTCCATTTTCCAATTATATCTCTATATCTTCTTTCTTGTCCAAGTTGCGCATTGAAATCACCAAGGAGAATTTTGATGTTTGATGAAGGGATGTTTATTAAAGTTTGATCCAAAAGATCCCAGAATTTTTGTACTTCTTCTCTGTCCTTAATGGTGTTGTTTTTTTTATTAGTAGGAGCATGTGCATTAATAATTGTATATGTTTTATTTGCCGATTTCAAAGTTAGGGTCGTAAGTCTGGAGGATTGAGATTTAAATTCTGTTATCGAGTCAATGATTCTGAGATCTATTAAGAATCCGTTACCAAATTGTGGACAATTTTTCATAACTCGTTTTCCTGGAATTCCTTTATATAGTCTATATCCTTGTGATTCCAGATGGCCTTGATCACTATTTCTAATTTCCTGAAGGGCCATAATTAGAATTTTATGACTTCTCATGATATCCGTGATGATCTTCAATTTTCCAGTTTGAACCAGAGAGTTAACATTATGTGTAGAAAAGAATGAGACTTGTTTAGGTTTGATTTTCCGTAGTATTTGTTTGTTTGCTTTTTGATGAGTTTTCAGACGCTCCGATTCGTCATTATCTTCCGCATGACAGCCCACCGTATCCGAATGCTGTCTTTTCTGTAATCTATCATTACAGACGGCGGAATTATTCTTCAAATGACTTTTCATGGTCGACTATCTAAGGTTTCACCTTGAGGGGAGGATAAATCCTCGAATTACAATCCTGAATGTTATTCAGAAAGGTGAAAGAACTGAGAAAATAATTCTCAGTCCCCCCCAACACTAGTCTGTTCACTGACCCAGTTTCCCGCTGGGATTGATTACCCAACCTTCCACTGGGTTGCTCAGCTTAGCAGGGGACACCACGTGCAGGTCAGTGTTTGGAGTTGGAGTGGAGAGGTTATGAGGATTCTCTTCTGCTGAATCCTTGTATTACTGATTTTGTTGGTTAGTATCATCACATCACACTCCCTTTGTCCAGGTCTACATATTTATAGACCTCCCCAGGTTGATTCCTAGGGCCCTGTTTTTCTTATAAAATAAGACAGTTCAAGTCATAATTTTGAAGCATAGGTATTAATTAGGCTACACGTTTATTGTCAGTGGAAACATAACAGCCGATAGTGGTTCATGTACTGGAACTGTTCAATGCATCACTTAACAAACAATTTGCATTTAAAAACATCATTTAATTCTGATTGCTGTGCATTCACGCTGTAAAGATTATGCTACAATCATTGATCTATCGAGGTTTGATCTAGTCGATAGCACAACCATTGGGTCTATCAAGCTTCCCATATGCTAAGCAAGCAGAGGATGAGCGAAGAGCGGCTATCGTGCTTGCTATTATAATCATAGGCCTACATTTGAAATTGATACCTAGTCATTTAAGCTTATTTCATGTACAATGAAAGTAGGTCAAGTGCTTTATTTAAAGATTAAATAGTAATGTTCATTGAAATGCCACAAAATTTTCTCGATTTGGCCATAAATATATATATTCTTGATATTTCATGTAAGTTATATACCGTGATTCCTATATGTAGGCCTATAGGGGAAATTTTTAGTTCAGTTGACAACGCATGGACGTTGATGTAGTGTTCAGAATTGCCGCTATGTTATGCTGCTGAATGAAGTTTTAAAAGGTTCGTCGTTACATGTGGATGCAGTCACATTTGTTCAAATGAGAGGTTTGGTCGTAAATAACGAATGTTCATAAATTACTTTTAGTTCAATTTGAAAATTGCTCTGCATTCTTCGGTGAGGCAATACCATTGGTCACTACTATGCGAGACGAATATCGGGACAAAACCATTGGCTGCGACTAGGTTCTACTACAAACGACAGGATCTGAGTCCTAAGCCCCAGGTTAGGTTTGTGTTTTAATGTGAAGCCTTTTCAACACACATAATTTAACATAATTTACAAGGAAAAATAACTTACTTGCTGCTTATTTTGTAATAAACAATGCTATTCAAGGCTATAATGTGAGGAGGTTAGGTTATTCCAGGTCGATCGTAGTACAGCCTGGCTCGTTAAGGCAACACTTACAAACCTTTAGTGTGCTGTATTTTGTGTCTGGGGGGAATTGTTTAGTGTAAGGAGAAACAATCTTTTCTATTGATTAACGTTGGTGTGTGTTTGCATTGACCTTCCTGTAAATATTGTAATGTAAATAATTTGCCTTTTAATTTATCAACTTGTTTACATGGCTATTCATTTTGGAGACTGAAGTTTTATTTTCTTGCAATAAAAGAATCATATTCCGCAAAGAAGACATGTCAAGGTATTAAGAATTGTGTATGAAGGCATCAAATTTAACT
Source organism: Meconema thalassinum (assembly GCA_946902985.2). Lineage (NCBI taxonomy): Eukaryota > Metazoa > Arthropoda > Insecta > Orthoptera > Tettigoniidae > Meconema > Meconema thalassinum. The sequence continues at coordinate 56,086,774 of OX336400.1, forward strand.
TTTCAGATACAAGGAAAAATACTTGCTGCTTATTTTGTAATAAACAATGCTATTCAAGGCTATAATGTAGTGAAATTTGTAGCATAAAACAGTCTCGCCTTATACCAGTTCCTGCATGCCATGTCTATCCCAGTTTGGTCCAGGGCGTACCTACCCCTTGTTTAAGTAACAACTTGAAAAGTTTGGCTTAAATGTACAGTTTGCTCCATTGTTTTCTGTTTGTGCTTTCTGGTTGCATTTTGGGATATCAGATGAGCTGTACGCCTCAAATTCTGGGGCATGCATGCTGACACATTGTCAGTAAGGCAGAGAGCTTGGCCATGTCAAGATTGTGCAGAAACCATGTGCTGCGTGCCTGCTGAAGACCAAATACATGTCTCAGAGCTTCCAGTGGACTCGAGAATATGCTCTAATGCGCGAGCTGTTGAGGATACTGGAAACCATTGGAGGAGCAAACTGTACATTGCAAGATGCGAAACATTTAGTGATTCTCTCACAGGTAGTGAGGATTGAAGGAAACCCAACTCTAACCTTGCTTTGGACGAAAGGGCGCAAACGAGTGGTTAGACATATTTGCTGAACAAGTTGGAAACTGGAGTGCAATGTTAGCTTGCTAACAGTCGCATGCAGTGTATCCATGGGCCATTTATTTTCTTCTGCCATATTTTCACATAATGCATTGTTTGGTGTAAGCATGTGTGAAAAATGCCCTGACACCTCATGTTAGGTGTACAGAAAGGAATGAAAGGCTTGCTGGGGCTCCAGTACACTAATGGAACAGTTTTATTTTTGCAATATGATGGATGATGTGCCTAGTATATTCCTCAAAAGTTCCATCACTGTGGGAGAAATTAGGTCCAATGCTCTGCCTTATTTTAGTAAGGAGGTTAGGTTATTCTAGGTCGATGGTAGTACAGCCTGGCTCGTTAAGGCAACACTTACAAGCGTTTATTATTTGATTATGTACAAGGCGAGCCCCTATAAGTGTTGATAAATGGAGTTAGGTCACAGCCACGCCACGCCTTTCTCGTACGCCTGTAAAAAATGATTTAAAAATCAAATTGCACTACTAGTAGAGAAACTTACCTCATTACATTAATATTGAAAATGCTCAGCCTGTATATATTCTGGTTCACAATCTGGTGGTTGGTTCCTTAGTTTAGGGGCTGTGACAATGCAGTCATGTGCCCTGTGTACTTTGGGTGTGTGTAGAATCTGTCTGACAACCGATGTTAGTTGCGATGATTGTATTAATGTGTGCTATCTGTTTTCTTTCGCTACAAAATGCTACCATCCATGACATCGAGCTGTGAACTCCGCTACTACTAGATGCCATCGCAACCAGCACCCGGTGACGAACGTCGGAACTTAAGAGCATTAATCAAACCTAACCTACAAATTCTGGCTTCACACAAGTGTAGTAAGTGGAAGGTTCTGTTTCATGCCATAAATCAGACATGGGACCACCGGCTTTACTTCCCCTCCAAAGGAAGGCATACTGAGGGATTTTAACGCTCTTAAAAACTCCGACGACGGTTCACACTCTGAAACTCGGCCTTGGTGAGGGGCTTCGACATCATGGTCATTTTGTAGATTTTGTCTGATAACCTGCGATGCCTGTAGTAATGTGTGTATTTGTAATTCAGGTGATGCTTGGGTATGAAGTGGCCATGGCCTTAAGTTAAGAACCATCCTGACATTTGCCTTGGCCTCTTGACTCTTCAAATTTTCTGTGTGAATTGCATATTTCAGTTCCTCTATGGGTGGTGGATCTGTGATTATTTCTACTCTCTCTAGTCTTTGAAATTGCCCCACAAGTAGAAGTCGCATAGAAGAATATGAAACGTCACTTTGCTTTAAAGGATTTTTGGGTGGGATCGCTCAGATCTTGAATTTTTTAATCAGTTTTAATCCTTTCATGTAGAACCAAATCCAGATCTCCCAGTTGAGGCGTTAAATCAGGAGAGCACACTGGTCATAAACCTGCTCTATTTATTCCATGCAATGAAATGAAAATACCCAAGTCACCTTTCCTGTTCAGCCATTTCAGTATTAGAGTACAGACAGTATGTGGTGAGGCTTTAAGGTCGCAGTACAGTATGAATGGTGGAGCGTTCCCTTAACTGTGCGGAGCTTAAGACTAGGGCAGGCAGAGATTTTAAGCATTAAAACGCGATGTTGACAATACAGCAGGCTGAAACATGACTGGGAATCTGTCTGCCCAGAGCAGTCAGCTTGTCCTTTAAGCCTCACTATATACCGTCCATACTCTAATTCTATGTATTGGTCAGAATGGATGGGGTCGTTAAAAAAAATCTGCCCTACAATATATTTAGCATACCAAACTCCTATTTTAAGGTCATGATGTGGAGTTTTATGAATTCTCTCGTGATCAGTACCAGTTATTTTGTAAATTTACCCATCCATACAGTGTTGTTTACGTGTGGCTGGTGTTCATTGATTTAAATTCCAGTTTTCTAACCACCTGTCGTATGGAAAAATATGAAACTTCACTTTGCTTTAAAGATTTTTTAGGTGGGATCGCTCGGGTATCTCACAGATATCTTGAATTTTTAATTAGTTTTAATCCTTTTAGTTTGAACCAAATCCAGATATCCCAGTTGAGACAACTCTCTCGTTACAATGTAAGACAGTGCCAAGCCATTGCTGGCTTAGATTGGGCATTGGCTTATTGTCACACTCCAGTGCATGTTCCAAGGGAAGTCTATGAATTAAGTGTCATGAATAGAAACAAAGGTACCGTAGGTTTAATTTGTCCTCCAGTCTTCGACCAATTGAAAAGTTTGTCTTCAAAGAAACTACACCATTAGGCAAAACAAGGAATATAAAGCTACATGACCGCGTTGTCGGAGCCCATAAACTAAGGATTAGAAACAGTTTGGCATACATGAAGGGTTTTCAGTCAACACAAATTGTGCCCAATGACATTAAATATTTATCAGTATACTCTGTATTCTCAATGTCATTAGTCTCCATATTGGAATCTGTTAGATCCGTATTGACAGTAAAATTACCAAGACAAATATCAAGGAACTCCGTCAATCAATACAATATAATTTTTACACTTGAGGGTACATGTTTCAAGCTCATACAGCCCTTCTTCAGCTTTATGAGCTCGAAACGTGTACCAAAAGTGCAAAAATTTTGTAATTATATTGTATTGATTAACGGTGTTCCTTGATATTTGTCATAGTAATACCCTGTGGATTACCAATAATGAACACTGACGTCTGTCAAAGCTAGCACGTGGGGAAATGCTGCGTTGCCACTGAGACAGATCATGGCTCATAACATTCCAAGAGGCTTGCAGGAAGACACAAATACTGGGAAAGTTAGCTCCCCTGCCTGGCGATCTAATGACAGTGACGAGTCAAGGCACAATAGAACACTGCTGTGTCCGCATACATTGCAACACTGCTCGCTCTTGCCATGGAGACAGTTGCCACTCTCTTCTTCTCACCTCGCCCTTCAAGGGGATGACAACCATCACCGTTCACCTTTCGTAAATCAGAGTATAAAATAACTAACTTTTTAGTAAAAAATAAAAAATTGGTAAGCTTTTGCCGCAAAACAATGCTGCGATTTGTTTTGGTCAGATATTACTTGTTTTAATTGGCAGAATTACGAGGTCATCTGCCCCCCTTAACACAAAATTATGCAAATTTGGATTATAAACTTAAATTTTGAGGGGGATACCTAAATGTGTAAAGACTGAAAATTAATAAAACAAAAAATTAAATAAAACTAATAGGTATAATTATAAACACACAATTACAGAAAACAAAAAGGAACTAAGTATTTGAGTCAATGAACACTTGTAAATTTAGATTGGACTAGATCAGCAGCTACCACGTCATCGGCAAACCAAGGTTCCTTCGTATGTCAGCAAGATTACACACTCATTTAAAATGTAGGCCTCGGTGAATAAGTCACCCAAGGTACAAAGTGGGTAGTCTTCCCTTTTCATTAGGTACAAGTGGCTGGATCTTGCATGACCTATCCTTAGTCTTCACAAAATGACGGACTCCCTCCGTGGCCGGAAAGAGCTCCACCACACACGTGTAGTTCGCTCTCAGTTTATTGAGCATTGGGTCAGCTAGCCACTGACTCTCCCAGAATGCCAGTTCTTGTCGGCATAACTGAGAGCGAATATCTCTAGCGGGCCGAGGTGATCCGCTAACTCATTTCCCGCAATTCCCACGTGGCTTGGAAACCACAGAAAGGCGATTCAAGTGTCAGCGCAGGACAACCCAGCTAGTAGGCTGTAGATTAGCTGCAATAAGGAGTGTTGCGGAAAACATGTACAGGCCAGACGTTTGTTTTAGACGAGTGAAAAATCTTAATGGAAGCCTGGAGGCGAGTTACTACAGTACCTGTGTTGTTGTCACCTGTCCCATGCGGTCAGATGATTGACATATCGATCTCACGCTTCTGCTGAAGTACAGTCTTTGGCAAATATAATGGCGTTCTGTTCGTAACTATGTAACGTGTACTTCCGCGTCACACAATACTTCGATGTCGACTGCACTGGTCTGAACGATGGTGTCGTCACGTGCTGAAGTCTGGAATTCCATTACATCAGACCGGTGGTGACAACTATGAAGCGAGAGGGTGAGAGAGATACTGTGTACAGGCTTACCCGCAAGCTTCAAGGTCAAGGGCAATCGTCTAAAACAAACTTCCGACTTGTAGCAATTGACTGTAACGAACTCAAAGAGCATTGAAGCCCACCTGTGGAACTCGTTAAACGCCAACGTGTAGAGTTTGCAATCAACTCACTTATTCACTTGACCCATCAAGACTACAATGAATCTAGTCAGAAGTGTGTTGTGGTTTTAACAGGCGGAACAGAGCAGACAGTGTGATGTGCAAATAAAAACAAAATCAAAGTTTAAAACAAATATTATTTAACTTACAGTACCAAACTCAAACATGTATGACAAAATTTAAAAGAGATGACAGATATTTACAATATCAAATTCAAATGAACATTATAAAATACCAAAAGTATAGTGAGAAAACTATATATTCATAATGTCGTTTTAACACTTGGGCAATAAAAACAAAACAGTCTTAAAATCAAGCTTAAGGGAAGAATTTCATGGAAGAAATCTAGTCATGTCCCTTAACCCATATGATAAAGTAATTTATATAATTTATTTCAGGATTAGGGCATAACCCATCTCTTTTGGGTACATTCGTGTTGACCGACTGAAAAGCACTAAACTCTTGTTGATAAAGTGGATACGAAAACCGTAAGTTGCAAATATGCTAATGACACTGGTCTCTCTCTACTTTTTTTTATTAAACCTGAAGTTGGGGTACATCCGAGCAAACACGTCAATGATAATGGAAAGTAAAGAAAACTTGTATTTACGGCAACAATTTTGCAGCATTCGAGGAAATATTACTATTTTATCATTAAATAAATGTAAAAGTTGCATCACTTACACTGCCCGTGAAGTATGGCGAAGAAAATACACTACTCAGGTCATGCTTAATATATAGGTAATATTGTACAGAGAGTTTAGTTTGTATCTGACAGAGACCCTCGCTTGCCCACTCGCCCGCGCCGCGAGCCTGTCTCCCGCTACGCACTTTGTTGTTATGCGGCGCCTACACGGCACTGAGTCATTGAGTATAGGAATTTGTACTTGCCTAGTTCACAGCTGGTGCTGAAAATGTTCGCCATTCACCGTTTGAACTTTTTTGCTAGATCTTTTATTGTATTGACGCTAGGCAGTGGTCTGTTTGGAAATTTCTGATGGAATTTCCGTCGTGTTTTCGCACAAGATTTCCTGTACTTTATGAAGGTATTATATATATATACACACGTTCACGTAATGAAAATTGCATTGGAACAGCACACTGAGCACTAAACACGTGTGTCCCGTGGCTCATGATCGCAAGATTAACAGTCACATTAAACCACAAGCTTCGAGCGTTCTTTTACTAAACACGTGAACAATTGACTAAACTGAACCTCACACTGTTAATGCTCTCAGCAGACTGCAAAGGAGGGAAACTTGTGGCGCGAAGAAGCGGATTACGGCCAAGTGGTCGGCGGGAGACCGGCTCGCGAGTCTCCGTCAGATACAAAATATACTCTCTGTATTTAAGCTTATGTGAAAAAAATAAAAATAGGCAAACCAATTGGTCTGGATAAAGATTACTGATGCGCAAGTACTCCCACCATGTGTGACAAACCCATGGGTGCATATATGGCCAACGCAGCCCTGCACTAACTAAGTATTGGTCGAGGAAAAAAAAAAGTTTTCTTGTTGCAAGATAACTATTTGTCCATAATTCACATGTATAAGTTAATGGGGAACATGCTGGAATTTTACTATATAAGTTGTGATCTAACCTGGAAGGGTCGAAAATGGCGGTTGGGTTAGGTGCACTCATATTTTTTAAATGATAAAATAGTTATATTTCTTAATTCCACAAAATGTTTACTTGATTTCGCCTTAAATACAAATTTGGTAACGCTTCAGGAGTGATTAACCTACAGTGACGATCCTTCCTATAGAACTGAGACTCGCAAAGGTGCATGTCGGCCAAGGCACTCCGTATTGCAGCGTAGTTGAACACATTTACACTTTTTAACATATTTAATAATTATAATTACAATTATAATTTCAGAGTAGTTGCTGGAAATGCTGTCCTTCAATTTCTAAACACACATTGCACCAACGTAGGAAGTTTTGGTACACTCGCTGTAATTCATCCTCACTGATATTTTGTATCAGTGCAGTTATTTCGTTCTTGAGAGCCTCCAGAGTATGCATATTGTTTGTGTATACCTTTTGTTTGAGATTCCCCCACAAGTAAGAATAGCACGGTGCTGAAACTTATGAACAAATTTACTGCAAACTACTTCTTGAGAAGATAAGTTTCCACTAGGAAAATTTGTTGTTTTGTTCTGGCCTTCCTAACCATGTTCACGTGATACAAGAGCAGCCTACAGTACTTCACCACAATTCATTATCTCAACTAAGGTATCTTGCCAGCTGTGTATGTAATATATGCTATGACAGCATCCACGGCTTTCCGACCAGGTTGTAATCGGTACATGCTATAAATCTCGTGGTGAGTCATTGTGACCTTTCCATTGCACAGCCACTGTCAGACTCCGTTCTACAGGGAGGGGCCTTACTGTAGTACAATACTACAGAGAAATTAGTTTGGATGTATCGGAGACCATCACTAGCCCGCGGCGCGAGCCTGTCTCCCGCCAGGCACTTTACCGTTATGCGGCGCTCGCAAGGCATTGAGTCATTGGGTATAGGAATTTGTATTTCAATGTCATCCTTGACCAATTTTTTGACGAACTGACTTACGGAGAGTGATTGTCAACTTATTTTCAACACGATTCTGCCACTGCTCACACTGACGAAGCATCCATGACAGAATTGCGTCTCTTTTTTGGTACTAGGATTATAAGTCGGAACATGTGGCCCCCGCGAAGCCCAGACTTATCACCATGTGACTTTTATTTGTGGGGGACGCTTCAAAATTGAGTGTATGTGAGAAACCCTCCACTATAAATGAGCTTAAAAACTATATTTCAGTTGAAATACAGTCAATCGGTGCTGAGGAACTTCAGAGAAGTACATGCCAGTTTCATAAAAAGGTGCCAGCGATGTGTAGCAGTGAATGGCGAACATTTTCAGCACCAGCTGTGAACTAGATAAGTACAAATTCCTATACTCAATGACTCAGTGCCGCGCAGGCGCCGCATAATAGCAAAGTGCGTGGCGGGAGACAGGCTCGCGCGGCGGGCTAGCGAGGGTCTCCGATATATCCAAACTAATCTCTCTGTACTTAAATTAGCCGAAAAACCTTGTGTAATGATGAATAATAATTGTGGAAATGATAGATGTTTTATCCTCCGCTGTCTATAACCCACCTGCCATCCCCTTTTTATAACACGATTTATATAGTGAAATTTCAGATGTGTCGGACATTGTACACGTGATTTATGGGACAATGTTGCCAACCCCACACATACGGTAAGCGTGGCCGTGTAGTGTTTGTTTTATGCTCAGCTTGCTTCTTCGAGTTTCTATGATAAGGTTTTACATACAAAAACAAACCTAACCTGGGGCCGACGTCCACTTACTTGTAGTACAAGCAGTAATTTTTGGCCAGACAAGCCAATGGAATCTCACTCCACTCGCTACGCATAACCTGCGTTGTTTTTTTTTTTTTTTTTGGTAGGCTACCTTACATTTGCAACAGTGAAATAACATCAATATATATGCCTGTGTGCATCTCGGTAACAGTTGAAGACCTAACGCACCTCTTTCAGTAGCCGATGAGCAATGACGATTGCTGTCATTGAATGGACAAGATATAATGACTTAAGTCACATATTTACAGGATTTAGCACAAATTTCCTGTGCAGTAGTGATAATGGACAGTAATTTCAATTGGTAATAACTCCCAGAATATCAAATAAGGTATGAAAATGTTGGATCCAGGATCATCACTCCCGAAGAATTACCCAAGTTTTGTTCATATTCTGTGCAAAAGAGTTCCATTATCATTCGTGTGTTTGCTTGGATGTCCCCCTGAAGTTGTTCAACATCGGCACAAGAAAGACTAAAACTTATCATCCCCTAAAATAGGGGAACATAAATTTGTCAGCCCACACACAGTGACAAAACATTCATTAACAATTTCAAATAAACACATCTCAAACTTCGCTGCAAATATTTTGAACATTTTAATCCTCTGATTGGATCGCTCGATATGCACTCTGGCACTTGCAATCTCTCTGTTTAAGAGGGCTTCTTCGCGACTGAACCTTTCTTTACCTCTCAGAAATGGAGGTCGAATCAAGGTTATCTTGTGTTGAGCACAAGTGCTGTCAATTAAGAAACCTTTATCTACCATGATAGCATCCCCTACCTCCATTAGTGATATAAGTCCTGACTGGTCAAAAATTGTCTTATCTGACGCTTTTCCTCCATATGCAGTACTCACATAACTTATCAACCCAGCAGGCGTAACACCAGTCATAAATTTAACTGTGAGCCCCGACTTATAATGTGAATACAGTTTAATTCTACACACTAAACATTTGCATTTTTGTATCGGAATTTCAGTACAATCTAATACAACTCTTACGTTTTTAAAGTTTTCGAAACACTTCGGCATTCTGTTTAAAATTTCTTCTTTCGGTGGCCATGGTACCACTGCTTTCAAAATTTCAGATAAAACGATCACTGTTTCTTTAAAAATGGTTTTGCATGTTGTAGCCTAGCAGTTACATTGCCAAATAAAGCACTCAACAATGAGAACGACAGATTCTGCTTTAGTTTTATGAGCGTCAACACCACTCGCTCATAAACAGAAAGTTTATGAATTCTTTTATCATTAGTTACTAAAGTGACTTCCTCCACCAACCAATGCAAAATGTCAAAACTGGGCAAACCTGTAAAAAGGTTCAACTTTTTTTCACTATCAATGATAGCGACAAAATTGCTCATCAAATCCCCACTCGACACTTGATGGCATTTATCACTTTTGCTTGGGCCTGGGTCTGTAGGACTACGAAGCTCTTCTGATAAAAGATTTAAATGAGGATGACACTTGGCTAATTCCAACAGGGCAAATGCTGCCTCCTCATGTTCAGTTGACACTTCCTTCGGTGGTGATGCCTTCAGTGTTTCTCTATTACATGCCCTAGCTGCCCTCATCGCTGCACTGTTGGTCACCTTTGAAAGACTTCGCTGACTGGACCTCTGAGGAAGGACAGGAAGATTCTGGGATGGAACAGCATTCTTTTTCAATATTCTCCTCCTTGCTGGCGTGCCTACAAACATAAAAATACGATTGGTACTTTAAGGGGGCATGACTGCAAGGTCATTTGCCCCAAATATGTTATCACTTGTTACATGCATTAGTTGTATGCATTGAGCAATAAGTTTTGTTGAGTTTGGAAGATGACATTTCCAACCTCAAAGTTGAAGAAACAAAGGCAGGCCTAGCCTATTAAGAAAAGACCCACTAAAACTCAATTGTAATAACTTAAGTGTTGCATATAAATTCTATTCAGTGAAATTATTATTAATTACAATAAAACAAAGAATTAGCTCTTAAAAATCACACTACCTACTTGCTCATGAAAAAAAAAAAAAAAAAAGGACCCACCTGCAGAAATAAAGTCGTCTTCACTAAAATGAAAAGAGCACACTCTCATTGAAGGCGTCACTTTCTTCCCCATCCTCAACACCAACGTCCAAGCCAACTGTATTCCAACCCGCTCCTGTTGCCCGTATTTATTTTGTATAGTCACCTTTCGGCTATTGCTATTTGCATCTTTTGGGAAGTGATGAAAACTTATATCCGCAGCCCTCTTATACATCGACTTACAGCCGTAAACTGAGCAATACACTTTGCTTTTACTCATTTTGCACTCTATCAACGAGTAAAACTTATTATTTATGTGTAAAGGCACGAAGAATTTACGGCGAACTGCTTACCAATACAAGAAACCATATACAAACAGTCACCACGTGGGAATCTACCCTACTTGGTAAGTTTCTCATTTTTACCGCTAGATGTCATATCAGATAGCTGGAGTTGCCAATAAGGCCCCATGTCTAGCCTACTACATGCAAGAGGCCTGTGTCTGTTTATATACTGACATTTTGAAGAACCCTACCAGGGGATAATTCTAGCACCCTGGGATCTCAAACCGTTGCAATTATAGAAAACGTTAAACCAATACTATCAAATTTCACAATTTTGAGCCACAGCATCTTTCTTTTATGTCGACCATGCATTAATCGGGAATTGAACCTGGTTCTCCAAGATTATGTACCAGGATCGTTATTGTGTCCTTACCAATACCTTCTGATAGGGATTACAGTACACCTCGACTACACAAGGAAATGGGAGTGGGATGAGATTCAGATTTCATGGAATGCTCCCCAATGAAAGAGATTGAAAGCTTAACTCCCAGTTTATTCAGTAGGTAGCCTAGGCCTAAGTAAGTAATAAATTTTACGCCACTAACAAGTGATTGAGCACTATCTCATTGGACTAAATGGAAGTAAAATGCTAAAGAAATAAATGTAGGATTTATTCTTCAGCAATACACTGCAGTAGCAGGTAGGCCTATCAGGGAAGAAATGCTGCAAATTATATTATCCTTCATCTGACATGGACGCCTTTACATGCCACGGCTACTCATTAGCTTACTTTCCTCACATACTTAAGTTGCCAGAGCCAAATACACGATGCACCCCTTCTTATTCGCGATAATCAGATCGCAACGAATGTAAACATGAGACTGTCAGCTGTTCGTGCCGCCAGCGATCATACTTCGCGCGCCGCGCCCAGGGAGAGCGAGTGCAGATACGTTCCAAATTACCGAGTGTTTACACTTCGAGTGTGGACAGAGTGATCGAGTGCAAGTGTACATGAGAGTGTGGAGTGCGAGTGTAGAGTGTTCATCATTTGGCAAACAGCCCGAGTCTGCACCTTCGAAATTGTCGCTATGTACACTCGCACTCGGCTCGTACACTTGCACTCGATCGTATTTGGAATACCACTCGCTGACGTCACTTCCGAGTGAGAGTGTGCAAGAGTGTACACTTTGGCTATTTGGCAAACAGCCAGAGTGTTGGTTAAACCTACGGACGTGTAGATTACGTGTATCGCACAGTTATAAAACTGTCAGTATTTTAGGGATCACATTTACTGATTTACCAGGATAATACAATAGCAATTATGAGTTGAGTCATCGCCGTCTATATAATTATAGAATTATAGACGGCGATGGTCGTGTCCTTTTATCCTACTTATCTCGGCCATGTTGGACTGACCGAAGCGACCCAAGTGATAGTTTGAGTTGCTAATAGGCTTAAAAAAATCATTACTTCATTCTACTCAAATGAATGCTACAGTTAAATAGTAGGTAAAATGCCCCACGAGAGCAAGAACTATTTGCATTGCGATTGAAATTCTCTACTTCGACCATTCTGCCCGGAAGGTCGGAAGCTCTTTACTTCACTTCACCGTTTTTACTTTACTCCTTGTGAAGAAGAGCTCATATTTATGAAAAATTGAAAGCATGCAATAAATGGCGTCTTGAATTGTGACGTTGTATTATCGCGAATGTACATTTTAATTTATATTTTTCTGGTTAATGTAATGTAATTTTCGTCTTTTAAATAAACGTAGAACCTTTTATTGATGCCATATTAATGTATTTCAATCAAAGGTTGTAGATCTTCGACTTGAAAAGTTCATGATCTCGGTTCTTGACCAAAGATAACATAACCTATATCAAGTTTGTACAGCTGTAGGATGTCACTACACGATATTGAGGCACGGCGAAGTACCGCAGTTCAATTTTTTATGGAGGATGATACAAATGATGAAAGATCATCGTCGTCGTATAACAAGGTAGATTTCTCGGATGGATTTATTATTTCGAAAATGATATTTCCAAGTGGGGGTACAATTCAGGGGTCGTCGTCCTAAGTGACAGTACATTGCAGGAATTATATTTCTGAAGCACCATACGATGTATTAATGCACTTCACTGTCACTCTAATACATAGGAAAAAGGAAAAGAACCCTTGTGTGTTAAAAAAATGTAGATAATGCCTAGTTCATTGTCGGTGAACGGGATGGGGCGCAGAATGAGCACTGATATTTATTGTATATTCTGGGTTAAAGGAAAGAATCTGGTTCTCGGAATAATATGTGGCGGCCAATTAGCCTACTTGCTTATTGGGTAAAACTTCACAAGAGGGTTTCACAATGGTTTTGCCTAGACCAATATTTTCGTCCAGACCAATGGTGGATTGATAGAGCTAATAGATAACACCCCTGGTTTTTGTCACGCACAGTGGGGTAAGTCACACATCAATAATCTTTATCCAGGCCAATAGTTTTGCCTTTTATTTCATGTCGTGAAACCCTCTCATAAAGAATTAATGTTTATTGTGGGTGGTGCCCTAGATATTGCTTCCCTCTGGACCTGATTAAAATTACCACATTAATTAACTGCTCCCATACTTGCAAAACAGTATTACTACTGGACTATTTATTACCAACCATTATGGTGGGCTACTTCAAAATTAATGCAATGAAGTAACTACATGTTATGATGTGAACTTGCTGATCATTGTGAAACAACTTTGTTTCTATAAATTATTGACAAATTAGTTTTGTTAAGAGTTCAGTGGGAGGGGCTGGAGATCTTGATGTTTCACCCTTTTAATCACCACCAGACTTCAGAAGAGGTTTGGCAACAGAATCCGAACCATTAGATGTAACATCGAAACTTCAAAAGAATCTAATGTGTGTTAGGGAGGAATTTAATCCATTCCACCTTGTTGAGAACCAAGCTAAGGATAAATCTTTGGCGTTTTCTGTCACTAATTTAAATTAAATGGATCTTCTAACATTTTTTATTTTTTTTATTTAGCCTATTGTGTGTATTGAATAGGCGGAATAAACATTTTTTAAACTTGTAGTAATTTACGTCAATACAAACCACTATGAGCAACATTGCTAACCTTTTCTTAGCGTAGAGAATAATATTTTTATTTTAACAAAGTGTGATCTTATAAATGTAGACCTATGAGTCTTGAATATTGTTTTGCAGATTGTAGAATGGTTGAATCAAGCATCAGTAGCAGTGGAGAACAAGACTGACTATCTTCGTCGAGTTCAAGAGATAATAATTCACAAAGAAGATAGCTTGTTGGACAACTTTCTAGATGAAGTCCTAGGATTTCAAAATGATCGTAACACAGAAGTTAGGAAGTTCATTGTTGGCTTCATTGAAGAGGCATGGTGAGTAGTCTGCTTGAAAAGGTAAATGGGGGAGATGTTTAAATTCAAAATATAGGATTATAATTTATTGTATTTATTGGTAGGTACTCCATCCCTTAAGAAATTGTGTCTGTAAGTACTTCTGCCCCTCATGATTGGGAAAGGAAGGAAATTAGTAGTTTTACGTGACGATGAATTAACACTGGAGTGGTCGCGCGGATTACTATTGTAATCCAGGGGTACATTTTATGCTGCAACTAAGGATTGGTAACACATCTACCTTCCGGTCGCATACCTGCACTGCTGTCAGTCAAGTGGCAGCGCTCAAAGCAAACGCATCGATTTTTGGTGGAATTTTAAAATTGTTTGGATTACAATAGTAATCCGAGCCGCGCGACTATTTACGTTACTTTTTCTGTTTCTGAAGTTTCTTGTTTTTGTGTTTTTAGTGCTTTTTATTTATATTTTTCATTAAGACTAAGTGGCAATTAATACATTGATCCCCCCCAGGGGCTCACATCTAGTGGGGCATGGGTTGGCGACCACGGGGCCCCAGCTGAATCCGCCATTGCTTCCACTTACGTGTGCCGGGCTCCTCTCCGTGTTCTTTCCTGCCGACCTCAATTGGTCAACTCTTGTTCTCTTCCGACCCCGACGGTGTTAGGTTATCCGAGGCCTAGGGAGTCTCTTCCTTTTCCGCCTTAATTGGCCCTTGTCTCATATTTTCTGATACCCTCCTTCTGCGAGGGGTCAGCCTTCTTTTTCTTTTCATGTTATCTCCTGCCTTCTGCTCAAGGCCCTCAAGGAGTCAGGGTGTATGTAGCCCCACCACTTCTGGTGCACCCTAGATATTGCTACACCGTCAGGGACTCACGGCTGGTGATTGCCGACCCCGAGGATTCCTGAGCTGGGTCCGGTTTTCCCCCTTTTATCCATTACCTGTGGGACGGACCCTCTCCTCTTTCACTTTCCTCATCATCATCATCATCATCATCATCATCATCATCATTTCCCCTTATCCAGCTCCTGCCGGGTCGGGGTATTTATGGCACTTCTCCACTTTCCTCTTTCCTTCCACCATTCTTCTTCCACGATCTTGTCCCAGTCCAGATTTCTTTTTCTTACGCCGTTCTTCACTGAATCCATCCACCTTGTTCTAGGTCTTCCTCTTGGTCTCCTACCCTTGCACTTCGCCTCCAGCATCTGTCTTGGTATTCTATTTTCCTCCATCCTCTTTACATGTCCAAACCACCTTAGTTTATTCTTCTCAAATCTCTCATTTAGTTTTCCTATCCCAACTTCCTTCCTAACATCTTCATTCCTCACTCTGTCTTTCCTTGTCTTTCCTATCATACTTCTTAGGAATTTCATTTCACTGGCTTGGATTCTACTCTCTTGCCTGCTTGTCAGGGTCCAAGTCTCAGCTGCATAAGTTAATATGGGTACATAGTACACTTTATACATTACCTCCTTGCTTTTCCTTGGTACTTCCTTATCCCAAACAAGTTTTCTTACACTTTGATAGAATGCATTGCTCTGCTGTACCCTCCTGCCAATCTCCATGTCCAACCTACCAGTTTGCATCAATTCACTTCCTAGGTATTTGAACGTGTCCACAATTTCCAAACTCTGACTTCCAATTTTCACAGTGCCCTTTCCTTGTCTTTCCCCTCTTGTCATCACCATGGTCTTGCTTTTCTCTATACTGATTTTCAGGCCATACTTCTGAATATTTTCGTTCAGTGCATCTAGTTGTTTTGGCACTTCTTCAGTGTTCCTTCCCCAGACCACAATATCATCTGCAAATAACAGTAACTTCATTTCTTTATGTTCATATGCTTCCTTTGTTTCCTTTACTATTTCATCCATCACCATTATGAACAAGAGAGGTGACAGCACACTCCCCTGTCTTAGTCCAGTCTTGTTCGTAAACCAATCTGTCTTTCCAACTGGGGTCAGTACCCTGCTAACACAGTTGTTGTACATTGCTTGCACCATTTCCAACATTTCTCTTCCCAGTCTCTTCTTAACCATGGTTTCCCATACCTTCTCTCTGGGGACACTATCATATGCCTTTTCTAGATCTATGAAAGTCATGATCAAATCCTCTCCATATTCCCAGTTCTTTTCCATCACCTGCCTCAAGCTAAAGATTGGGTCCACTGTGGATCTTCCACTCCTGAAGCCATACTGTTCCTCTTGCAACTCTCCTTCCACCTTTCTTCTCATTCTTCTTTCTAATATCCTTTCCAGTATTTTTACTATCTGTGATATGAGGGTGATCCCTCTATAGTTATCACACACCTTCTTGTCCCCCTTCCTAAACACTGGTATTATTAGCCCTTTCTTCCAGTCTTCTGGTACACATTTCCATTTCCACACACACTTTAGCAGTCGATACAGCCATTGCATACCAACAGGTCCAGCAGCCTTTATCATTTCTACACTGACTTCATCCACCCCTGTTGCTTTTCCCATCTTCATTTTCTGTACTGCTAATTCCACCTCCAGCATTGTTATATCATCTTCTGTTATAGAGTCGTCAGGTTGTGTCACTTCCATCTCACCAGTACCATTGCTCACATTCAAAAGCTTATCGAAATACTCCTTCCATCGTCCCTTTATCTCTTCTGGGTGTGTTAACAACTCTCCATCTTCCTTTTTCACTAGCTTTGTAGTAACTCTTTCTTTCCTCTTACTTCTTAGAAGCCCATACAGCATCCTTTTACTGCCACTTACATCTGTTTCCATTCTTCGTGTAAATTCTTCCCAACTTTTCTTCTTTTCTTCTCCTACCACTTTCTTACACCTCCGTTTGCTGTCGTGATACTTCCTTTTGCTTTCTTCTGTTTGATCTCGGTTCCATTCTTTCCATGCAGACTTCTTTTCTTTCACTGCTTTCCTCACTTCCTCATTCCACCATGGTGTCTCCTTCTCTTTCACTCTTGTTGACGTCCTACCACAAGCACTCTCTGCTGCACCAACAAATGCCTTTTTAAAGTGAGACCATTCCTCTTCTATGTTTTCCACTTCAGTAACTGGGATTTGTTGCTTCAATCTCTCCTGAAAATCTTCCTGTACAGTTTTGTCTTTCAATTTCCATACTTTTATTTTACTTTCTCTGATCTCCTTTAGGTTTTCCAATTTTTCCCATCTAAATTTTGCCACCACAGCTCTATGGTCCCCATCAAATGCTTCTCCTGGTAAAGCTGTCACATCTATCAGCTTTCTGCGATTAGTCCTTTCCACCAGAAAGTAGTCAATTACAGATTTTGTTCTTCTATCGCCCCAACCATATCTCGTAATTTTCCTGCTGTTTTTCTTCCGAAACCATGAATTACCCACTATCAGTCCATTCCTTTCACAAAAGTTTACAAGTTCCTCTCCTTCCCGGTTCTTTTTCCCATATCCATATGGTCCAATGACTTCTTCCTTTCCTTGTCTCTCGCTTCCGACTTGTGCATTCATATCTCCCATGATCACCACTTCTACATTGAAATTACTCTTTCTACATCCTCCAGGAATACTTCAATATCTTCTTCTCTGTTTCCAGTCTGTGGTGCATACACTTGTATGAAGTCCATCACGTCATTTTTCATCTTCATTCTAATTTTCATTATTCTGTCACTCACACACTCGACCACTTCAACATACTCCTCCAGTTGTTTCGAGGTTATCAGTCCCACGCCATTTTTGGCCTCTTGGCCACCACTCCAGTATAATGTATATCCTTTCCTCAATTTCTTCCTTCCTTTACCTTTCCATTTCACTTCACTCAGCCCCATCAATCCAACATTCTCCCTCTCCATGAAGTCTACCACCTCCTCCACCTTGCCTGTCAGGGTCATGACATTCATGATTCCCACTTTCATTTCGGTTACTGGTCGCCCATTTCTCACAGTTCCCCCAGTACCAAAAGAACTGCGCGTCGCCTGCAGGGTACGCCCTAACCTTTTCCGATTCATTCGAAGTGCCATTTCCATTTTAGGCTATTATTACGATGGGGTCGCCACTCCCAAAGGCATTTTATGAAGCTACTGCCAGCTATTATACAGGCCGCCCCTAACATGGGAAACAGACGCCCTTGCAGCCGCCCCTAACCTGGGAAACAGACGCTGCCGATTGATGCTGTACTCTTACTATTCCCTGAGTACTGGGTTGCCTCTTCCGCAATCTCCACCGTTCCGAAGTCCATCTTCTCCGCTGCAGATTCCGTTGAGGTCTTCGCACGTAACCCTGTGAACGGGGCCTATGCTATACCCCATAGGACTGGGTCCTCACCAGAACTTAGCCGGTACTGTAGTTCCATGGTGTATTACAGTACCGTTGCCCACCCCCGCGACGTGGACGCGCCTGGCAAGAGTTATCCATGTAGCCAATTAAAATTGCCTCATGGACCGGGTTAAGGAGCTGTCTAAATCCAGCCTCCAAGGCTCTTTCACTTTCCTATCTGCCTTTTATGGCTCTCCTTCCTTCCAAGTCCCTCAACCCGCATTCTTCGAGGGTTGTGGGCATTTCTTTTCCTCCTGTCCTTTATTTGCCTCATCTCATTTTTCACTATCACCCAAACCATTAGGGGCCAATAACCTAGATGTTAGGCCCCTCAAAACAACAATTATCATCATCATCTTCATTATCAATACTTTGATTGTGTTTGTTACTCTTATCCTAAATATTACTATATGAGAAAACATGATTTGTATCAGTATTTTTTATTTTTTTCAAAATATTCAACTACATAGGAAACATATGTAAATATAAGCTTAACTTTGTATTTTTGTTATATATAAAATTATAATCTTGAATAGCATTATTGTTTATCCCAAAATTGTGTCTCATATAAACCCTTAGCCCTAATAAATAATAATAACAAAAGTTTGGTGCTTTTCAGTTGGTCAACACGAATGTACCCAAATAGAGCTGGGTTATGCCCTGATCCTGAAATAAATTACATAAGATTAATAAATACACAAGGATGACCACTTTCGATCATCAAGCGATCATCATCAGATCCATTACACTTAGGCTATAACATCTATGTTTGAGAATACAGGTGAAAAATATATACAATATGTACAATTATTTAGTTGCAGTGTTGGTAATGCAACAGTCGGTGTATGTTAAATGTGGTATATCTAATGTTAGGTAAACTTCTAAAATAGTGATGAAAATCCGGAATTTGTCTGTTAGGGGTGATTATATGGTTTTACAAAATCAACTATGGTTATAATAATAATAATAATAATAATAATAATAAATTAAAAATAAATAAAAAATAGTATTAAATATATCCATTTTAAAATGGATTACAATAGTAATCCGCGCGACCACTAATGTTACTAAATTTCGCGCGACTACTGCAGTGTTAAATGACCATGTGGTGAATGGTTTTTACTGCATGATGTCCTTCCTGACACCAACCTCAGCCAGGGAATTAATGTAAAAGAAATCACACCCCCAGTAGAAGTGTCAATATAAAAAAAAAGCTTTTTAGTTATAATATGAGTAAAACCTGATGAGAGCTACAGTATTTTATGGGAGAAAATTGTTTAAGTTTTGAAATTAACCAAAATACCTGAATGAATAGTCTGGAAATTATCTGGAGATGATATAGTAAGGTAACTGTACCGGAGGGGCAGATGACCTCGTAGTTCTGCCCCTTAAAACAACAATAATTAACTAACTAACTGTACGGGTTTTCGTCACTGATCCATTCGTCGTTACTCTCGTATATAAGTACAAAAAATAAGCATGTCAATGGGTCTTTCTCATCGCACGAAGTCTTACGAGATGCGTCATACCTTTGTTGCCGATAAGGAGCAACTTTGCAAAATCATGCGTGCGATGTAATAGGTGATTCCTAGCGTCAAACATCTCCTGTGAGCTGAGCTGTCTTGACGCGCCATTTGCTTCTCGCATGTGCTAAGCAGGCACGCGAGTTAATTATGTGCATATGTGTTATGTTCTGACGTTTTAAAATGTTACAATTGTGCGTGATATAGTTGGTAATTGTTTCTGTAACATATGTGATATGTTATTTCGTGCTCACGTGCCTGGTTTTGTTAGAAATGCCGATGACGAACACTGGATATAAAAAAAAAACGCACTTTACCAATGCTCGTCATTTGTGACGAAAACTGGCACATTGTCATTTCTCCTTGTAAGACCTAACTAACAGCGGCAATATACTTATAATGTAGCTCTAAAGCACCTCGCATTAATTAAATTATCATTTGATCATCGTGTCCAGTAGTCGTCATGGCTGACGATCTTTAGAGCACATTCGTGACGAACACTGGTGCACAATAATGTTAAAGTTTGTGTTAACGTTTCGCAAACAACAAACATTTACAGTGTATTATCATTATGTAGGTCTCTCTTCTTGACGGCCGCACCTCAGTAGGCCTAGGATTTTTTGGCTAGGCGTGCTACAGAGGATTTTTAATTTTTTTTATTGAGATGAAAAATCTTATATTATTCTATGACTAAATCTTTGCTTTCAGGCAATATGTAGAAACGCACAGTTCTGAATTATGATATTCAGCAATTGGAAGTTGCTATTAAGGCCGTTGTGGAGGACGGCATGAGTATTAAAAAGGCCGCGGAGAGGAATGGTGTTCCGAGAAACACCCTCTCGGACAAAATTGAAGGAAAATCTCCTAGAGAGAGGAAGATGGGGCTAAGTTCCTTTTTAACAAAGGAAGAAGAGGCTATGCTAGTTCAATGGGTAATCTCACTAGGAAAAGCGGGGTTCCCGTTAACAAAGAACGATTTGCAAAATAGCGTCCAGTTCCTCACACAAGAATTGAAGAGGGACTTTCCTTTCAAAGATGGGTGGACAGGAAGGAAATGGTGTGAATATTTCCTAAAAAGAAATCCAGGTCTATCTTTACGAACACATCAAAATTTGACAGTAAGCCGTGCTGCAATTACAGAACATCAAATTAAAACCTGGTTTTCAGAAGTCTACAGCTATTTGGTGGAAAACGACTTCCAGTCAATTTTGTCAGACCCTCGGCGACTGTTCAACGCTGACGAGACGGCTTTCTTTCTGAATCCGAAAGGTAACAAAGTGCTGGCGAACAGGGGTGACAAGACAGTATACAGTATCAGCAAGTGAATTCGGATGAGAAAGAATGCTTAACGGTACTTGTAACAGGCAATGCCCACGACGATATTTCTCCTTCCCTTGTAGTGTTCAAGTATGAACGTCTGCCGCAAGATATCATTGCCGCAATGCCAGCACACTGGGGCATTGGCAAATTGCCAAATGGGTGGATGACGGGGGGAAGTGTTTTACGAATTTCTCAGTAACATATTTCATCCTTGGTTGGTTGAGAAAGATATTCCTCTCCCTGTCATTCTATTCATAGACGGGCACTCCTCACACTTGACCATACATACTAGTAAATTTTGTGAGGATCATGGAATTGTTTTGGTCGCTTTACTACCTAATGCCACATACGTACTTCAACCCATGGATGTAGGGGTTCTTATGCCACTAAAGACTGCCTGGAAGAAAATAGTACATGAGTGGCGAATTCAGAGGATTGCTAATAGCGAAGATACTGCACTGAAGAAGGATTTTTCGAAACTTTTGGCAACAACAATTAATTGGTGTTAGGCTTTGGCGAATGGTCATTTTCTGGGCCGTGGTCTCACCTGTTTAGAGCAGAATTACGATATTTTCATGCCCATATGTCTTCTACCCACCATTCCCGCTTCCCGATGCAGTCTCTTTTTTTTAAATTTTTATATTTCATTTTATATTTAAAAAAAAAATTAGTGGTACTGTTTTATTCGTAAATGTTAGCCTCCAAGTCGATTAATTGGGGTCTTACGCAACAATTGACAGAAATGCATTATAAACAGCAGACAAGGAAAACTAACAATGTGACGGCAATTGGTGCAAAAATGGGTGACGAATATAGAAAAAATCCAAAGACATCGTGCCGAGGACTAGTGCAAAAACACACTTAAAAAAATTTTTTTTTTTTTCCTAAAACGAATATCTTCGATATTTAGACTTCCCTAGTGTTTGAGTAGAGTTTGAGGTTAGGTACAGTGCTTTTGTTGATTACATTTACCAAAATGTGTAAGGTATATATATTTTCTTGATAAAATCTGTCTTAACATGATGACCATGGGTGCATTTACCTTAATAGATGTTTACTCCTCCGCTGTCTGTAACCCACCCAGCAATCCCAAAAATGATCACGACTTACATAGATTAAATTCCAGCTGACTCAGCCATTTTTAGCATCATATACAGTATTGCCAATCCCATGCATTCGGTACAATATTGCGTACGGCAGACCTATGGTTTTCGCCTAGACCAATTGTTAGGTAGCGCGGCCCTGTGGGCCCCTGGTTTTCGTCACGCACAGTGGGGGTAGTCATGCATCAATAATCTTTATCCAGGCCATTGGTTTTGCCCTTCATTCCTTTTTTCACATAATTACAAAGTTACATGTGTCGTGTGGTGTATTTTGGGAACTCGTGCATTGTCCGGTGTCCGCCACCATGAAAATCTGCAAAATTTACTATAGAAATGGCTAATGTTACTAAGATACAGGAGTTGAATATTTTATCGTTAGAGGGTGTTATTGCATTTTTTTTAGTAGTGCCAACATTATTGGTTCCAGACCAATGGTTTTCACCTAGACCAATAATGGTTAGGTAGCGCGGCCTGCCGTTAGCTAATATAAACACCCCTGGTTTTTGTCACGCACAGTGAGGGTAGTCACATATCAATAATCTTTATCCAGGCCAATGGTTTTGCCTGGTAGTACAATCAGTAATTTTCACCAATAATTTTGTCCAGACAGTCGCCAAACCTCGCAACGGGATTGCGGTGAAGTGAAGTTGCAATCCAACGTGGCGACGTGTTTTTTGGTAAGTTTATTACTTGAAAGTTAATGTTGACAATTTCCTTATTTTGAAAGTGTTTTCATGGTGTTTGTTCAAGCAGTTGGCTTCAATAACATGACACAGTAAGTAGAAACCATTTTCAGAGCGCTACTAACAAAAATAACTCACTTTGAAAACCGACACCGGAGAATGCACGAGAGCCGTATTTTGCATTGGACATGTTGGCAACATTGATAGGACGTGTATGACGTCAGTGTGTCATGGTGGCCGTCGTTGAATGAGCAAGATTTGCGTAATGAAACAAATATTTCCGGTGCAGCAGTGACAATTCAAGGTAAAACTAATTTCTAATGACTCCCAGAAAGGTATGCGAATCATAAATCATATATCATATATTTCAATAATCTGCCTTGTAAAAGTTGAAAAGCCAAAAATAGCTGTTGTCAAGAATTTGGTGTATGTAGCCTAACTCCCTTTATCCAAGTCCTTGTCTTGGAAAACTGCAACATCTCAAATCATAAAGACGGCACGTAATTCAGTTTTCTTCTTTCGTCATCTATACCAGCGTTTCCCCAACTGTGGTACGCATACCACTGGTGGTACACTCGTACTACTGCAGTGGTACGCGGTGATATTACGAAAAATATAAAAAAAATATTAGATACGTTAAGAAAAATATAAAAATGTAGACCATCGTTCTAAATTTTGTGCTATGAAAGTGTTTTCATGGTGTTGGACCCCACCACCTAGAGTCCCTAAATGCCGGAAGCCCCTTTCGCAGGAGAGAAAGGAGAAATTATCAGCAGGACTCAAGAGATATTGGGAACGGAAAAGAGCATCGAAGAACTAGTCATAAGCGCTCCGTAGTGGGCTTAAATTAATAATAATAATAAAAATATAAAAACATTGATATTACCGGAGGACTTTAAGGCCAAAGATAAGGAGCAGTTTTATGAATTGAATTGTGATTCAGAACTAAGGCAAACTTTTTCAAAAATGGCTCTTTTGAACTTTTGGGTTGAGAGGCGTGCAGACTATGCAGACATAGCTGACAAAGCAGTTAGATTTTCACTGCCTTTCACTACTTTGTACTTCTGTGAGACTGCATTTTCTTCACTTGTTTCTCTCAAGAATAAAAAATGCCAGAATAAGCTCCTCACAGTGGAAAATGATCTTCGTTTGAGACTCAGCAATCTTAAACCTTACATTCCTAAGTTGGCATCTAATCATCAAGCTCACCCTTCACATTGAAGTTGTCAGTTGAACTTTGGTTTTTATGTTTAATTATTAAGATTTCTTTTATTAATATTATTTGTACAGTGTCATTTCTGAATGTTTGAATTGAATACTTATTGTAATAAATAATAAAACAATTGAACACACTTTTTATTATTTGAACTTTAACTCTAATAGTCTAACAAACACAGTTTACAATCCATCTTTCGGTCTGCTACGTAGTGGTGGTTGGGGGTTATAATTACTATATCTCCCAACCATTAGGTGGTACGCGAGAGATTATCATATCTTAAAGTGGTACACACAACAAAAAAGTTTGGGAAACACTGATCTATACGATTCAAGTAGTAGAAAATTTCCACATCTTATTTGTGGTAGTTATCTTTTCATTTTTTCGTGTAAGTTTTGCAAGATTTCTTATTTAAATGAAGGAGTCGCCAATTGTGTTAACCGTACTTGCAACAACTATCAAATCTTGAATGCAGGAGTCTGATAGCGGTGGTATTTATTTTGTAGCAAGAAGGACCCAGATATATTACCACGAGTGGTGGCCAACCTGTCGATGCTGCTGCAGGACTCGTCGGTGCAGGTTCAGAAGAGAGTGATCCAGGCGGCCAGCCAAGTATACAGGTGCACACTCGGCTGGCTGGCCAAGGCAAGGAGCGTGACCGAGGAGATGGAGGCCACTTGGTCTATGATCAGCTCCATCAAGGCTCAGATCGTCAACTTGGTGGACAGCGACAATGATGGGTAACACCACTTTACTGAGCATTGGGATAATTTAGAATTACTTTATCATCAGCCAATAATGCATGGTTACATTTTGACAATTTTTAATAAGGTTTGTGATCATTAATCTTAAATACTGTCATCATCAAAATCAGTTTATTGCTCCCACGAACCGAGTACAATTTGTGAACCTCTTCCATTTTTGTCTAACCAAAATCACTTTGTCTTTGAAGATGGTCTTGACACCGGGGTGATGTCTTCTATTATTACATTTAGTCATCTTCCTCTTATCTTGCCACGGTGGGTGAGTGGATAGCGCGTCGGTCTTCTAACCCCAAGATTGCAGGTTCGCTCCTGGCCGTGGTAAGTGATTTTTGAAAGGAGGCAAAAATACGACACCATGTCATACGATGTTGGCATGTCAAAGAACCCATTTGAATTCAGTAGGCCGTGTTCATAATGGCAAAATTAATCTCGGGAGTTTCCGCCAACACAAAGTTCCTCATTTCTCTACTAGAAAGTGCTATAGTGTTCAAGGAGCTTAGATATCTAACCTCCTGGACTTTCATAGTGATTCAAGGAACAACGAAATTCGACACGCAAGCTACCCTCTGGGTGTCAAATTACAAAGCTTGCACCCAGCACCCGAGGCCATACGATATTATTATATTATCTTCCTCTTGGTCTTTGGGTAACTTCTACCTCCATTCACTTTCTCACCACTCTTCCATTCTCCGTTTTCATAATGTTCCCAAACCATTTCATCCTTGATCTGGCGTTTTTTCGCATAAGGGTTCTTCTATTTTAGCGTATATTCTTATAATTTCTTAATTTATCTCTTTTCATCTTCCTTGTCATACAGTGGAGAAACTTCATTTCCGTAGCTTGAGGATGGCTTTCTTCTCTTCTGGGTATTACACATGTTTCAGAGCTGTAATTGGTTATTGGGACGAAGTAGCTGATATAGAGGGTCTTTCTTGAGTGAAGTGGCACTTTTCAGTGGCGAAGCTAGTGGGGCATCTTTGAGCCGTAGAATACCCAATTCATTTTCAAGGAATATGCACATTTTTATTTTCCTATTTTTCATTGGCAGAGGCAGATTAAATCTCTAGTTTTCGGTATTATTCTCTGTAGTCACGGTGGGATGGATGCCAGCTTCTCAGCGCGGGACTGAGCAGCCAGTGAGTCTCCTTTGAAACAGGCTCAAGTCTCTGTGGGTAGAGAAAGCAATTGCGCCTGCGCCAAGTGGAAGGTCGATATCTGAATGTGTCAGCAGAGAGCCTAGGCTCCAAGCAGTGCATTCGTGAGGCGGGCGGTATCTCAGCGCGTTCATGTTTGTTTGTGAGTTTTTAAGCATGGATCAGTGTAGTGATTTAATAGTGTATTTAACATCAAGACCATTTTCTTCGTTGTCCTAAAAAGAGAATATTTTTGAACAGCGGCCTAGAAAAAATATATCAAAACACAGTGCGCCTCATAAGACTTATTCTTACCTTTCCTGTTTCTGCTGCTCCAAGTGAATGAAGTATGAGTGCATTGAAGACAGTTAAACCATTTTTAAGGAACTCCATGTGAGATTCTTGACTGAGCAATTTGAGTACTCTGGCCATTGAGAAGAGTTTGGTGAACTATCTTTCCAGGGATGACACGTTCAAAGAACGCATCATTGATATCTTTGCTGAGCGAAAAACACGACTGGAGTTTATCTACTAAAAAGAAGTACTGCTCGGGTCTAAGCTGCATGAACCCGAGAGGAATGTGCATCGCGGACTCTGAGAAGTGGTGTTGACGAGTGATGAGGTCTCTCAGTCCGTGCATAGTCATCATCATCAAATTCCAGCTCCAGTCGCCCGGGTGCTGTTAACGAGCCCTCGCCACCTTTTCCTGTCCATGAATAGTTGTCTTCATGGGTCCTTCCCCAGTCCAGCCCTTTGTCTTCAAGATCATCCTTGATTTGGTCCAACCATTTTTCTTTGGTCTTCCTACTGGTCTTTTTTCCTGGGATAATCTTGTTGAAATAAGCTTTGGGTGTCCTCTCATCTTTGAAGATGCCCATACCATCCTAATTGTTGCTTCTGCAAATATTTTGTAGCACTGATATCTATGCCAGCCTCTGTCCTGTTTGTTTCGTTCCTTACTTTGTCTCTCCTTGTCCTCTGAAGCAGTGTTCATATAAACTTCATTTCAGAAGTCGGAATCCTACTTTCTTCTCTTCTGGACAGGGTGCATGTTTCTACTCCGTAAGTTAGAATTGGGATGTAGTGTGTCTTAAACAGTATATATTTACACTTCCTGGGCACCTTATTATCCCACAGTAGTGTTCTAACTTGTGCATAGAAGGTGGCTGCATTACTAGTCCTATTTGTTACTTCACTGTTGCTGTTGTTATCCTTACACAGTGTGCTACCAAGATATTTAAATTGATAGTGCATAGTACAGAACCAAATACATTGGTCGGTGACTCACTCATTCGTAGGGACCGGAAAAATTCGCATTTGCGATAAATGCGATTTTTTGTAATATGTGTTAAAACCATTTTTTAAATAGTTTTAAGGTGTTCTGAAGCACTGTGGTACCTAAATTCAAAATGCGACAAAATGCGAATTTTGACCAAAATGCGAAATTAGCACAAATATGCGATTTTGGTGCGAATTCTGCGAAAATTTGTTATTTTAGTGGCGAAAACCACATATTTCGGCGAAATCATGAGAAATACTGCAAATATGACGCATATCTTTTTCAACCGCTCTAATCGATATACCGTATTTGCTCGCGTATATCTCGCCCCCGCGTATATCTCGCACCCCATGTTTTTAATTGAAATTTCAGGGGGAAAAAGTACTCGCATATATCTCGCATTCATTACTGACACCGTCATATAAGTGACCGTAATAACCTTCAGGTAGAAACACGTTCGATTTAGCGCGCCACAACAGTCGTCATTGTCCAAGAACTTACCCGAAGCGATACTAACAGGAAGAGCGAGCAACAACGAGTTGATCCGAACTTCGAAACGAGCCGATTAAGGATCGAGGCGCCGCGTGCAAGCATACGGCGCTGTGTGAGTGTTAGCACGCTGTACATCGTTCGCCGCGTCTTCGGCCAAGATTGGCTAAATTTGCCGCCTTGAGACACGTTCGAATTAGCGATTAGCACGTCACAACAGTTGTGCAAGTAGGCCTACTGTTACATCGCAGAGAAACGCAGTTCATAGCGATTAGCACGCCACAACAGTTGTACAAGTAGGCTTACTGTTACATCGCAGAGAAACGCAGTTCAGTCTTCTCGAATCTCAATGATTTCGTCTTTACGCATTGCGTCGCATCAGAGCTCGGCCGCGTGCAAGCATACGGCGCAGCGTGAGTGTTAGTACGCTGTGCATCGTTCGCCGCGTCTTCGGCCACGGTTGGCTAAATTCGCCGCCTTGAGATACGTTTGAATTAGCGATTAGCGCGCCACAACAGATGCGCAAGTAGGCCTACTGTTACATCGCAGGGAAACGCAGTTCAGTCTTCTCGAATCTCAATGATTTCGTATTTACGCATTGCGTCGCATCAGAACTCGGCCGCGTGCAAGCATACGGCGCAGCGTGAGTGTTAGCACGCTGTACATTGTTCGCCGCGTCTTCGGCCACAGTTGGCTAAATGCAATTCAAACCCAGATGAAAGAAAGTGAAAAATGTGATATCATGCTTGCATTAACTGCAGTTCAGACAGAGTTCAGCATATTTGTAAATACTGTTTTGTGGACCCCAACGAACAATGTTGATAGCGAGCGTGTGTTGCCCCATTACAACACAGTGGTTACAGACAGACTGTGCAATTTGAAAGAAAGCAATGCTGAACTACAGACAATGCTTTCGTTTGAGGACTATAACTGCACTTCATAACCATGAAGTCGTTAAAATAATATTACAATGTGATGATTTTTAACTTTGTAAATAGATGCTAATTTTGAAGAAAATAGATGCTAATTTTGAAGAAAATATTTGCTAATTTTGAAACAAATAGATGCTAATTTTTCCGGTCCCTACTCATTCGTAACACCACAGTGGTTTGAGCAACGGCCCTATGTTAGCAGCATTGGAATAGAAAGGAATACCAGCTATCACGGTGGGCTGTTGACAGACCCTTCCCTGCTCTTTCTCCTCATCCCGCAAGTTCACAGAGCTTGGACCCGAGCAGTATAAGGTATGAACTTTAGAATACCCAGTTGCATAAATGTAGCTTCGCCACTGGCACTTTTGTATCCATAACAAGTTTCACACTCGATTGTAAACACGTGATCCTTTTAAGATTCTCATTGCGTAGTGGCTAGCACTCTTGCCTGTCGCCACGGACGCCTGGGTTTGATTCCTAGCTCTATGTGGGAATATTTAATTCCGTATTGGCAATAGTTAATACGTAGGGGCCGTATTTTTTGGTAATAGCGATACGCGCGAACTATTCTCATATCTTCTTTCTTGCTTATACCGCTATGGCCTTGTAGGTTCTTAAAGTACCGTATTTGAGCAAAATGAACTCGAAATAACACGAAATCTGATTTATTGCGCGAATTGCACTAATAATCACTAAATATACTCCACTTGGTACAAAAAATGCTAAATATTATCGAAAAAGCTCTCCAATAAACATTTAAATGCTTCTGAGGAATTGACCGTCATGGTTTCCTTCTCATTTCATTGATAGTGCTGCATATTCTGTACACCAATGCCCACAAATGATATGATCATGCTCGCATGCATGCTTGGTTAATGAATTTATATCGACGATATACACATTATGTTGACCAAAAAAGGCCAAGTAGTAAGGATTGTTTTCAAGTCATTTGGAGGTAAGAAGAAGCTATACGGATACACTTTACTTTACTCCACCTGGAAGACGGATTTCATAAGAAGATATTTTTGGTAAGTTAATTGATGATTACTGCTCACATGTCAAGTATGCTTGAATACCGTATTTACTCGGCTATAAGACCCCCCTTTTTTTTCTGAATTTTTAGTTCCGAAATTGAGGGGGGGTTACTATAGACGCAAACTTTGCAAAAATCCATTATTTTGGGAAAGGGAGAGAGGAAAAATAAGCTATTTTATTTTGATGCTACATAGTACGATATATTTAATCTAAATAAACAAAGTTTAAATCTTGAATCAGTCCATTATGAGACTGCCCTAACCTCACTTTCCCGGCTATCCCCCAATGACTTTCACTACTATCCCTTGCTAAGCAAAGATCTTAGTAGAGGAGACGCAAGAAAAGCTTGCCAAAGAATGCTGCACAGATCTTCGACCGTGTTCGGGTGTGCTCGGTAGTGGCATACAACGCCCCTCCCACTTCGTGGCAATAGCTCGCTAGCGGCTGTTCTGAACGGATCGTCTGCCCAGGCTTGGCAGGCTGTAGACCTCTTCTCGGAGCGAGCCGCGTGTTGAAGAATGGAGTGAACAGTGAGCCCGGTAATCAGCATTCGGGGGACACACAGGAGCCTCGCAATAAGCATTAAAATACGCCGATTGATATTGGTCTCTGCGCATCGTTGAGTTTCGGCAAGCTTTTCTTGCGTCTGCTCTATCAAAGAATTAGAATTAAATGGACAAAGTATCAGACATGGAAATGCAAATTTTGTTTTTATTTGAACATAGAGAGGGAGAATGCTTCAATTAGGGAATACAGGATCACTTCTCACTAACATTTGTAAACACAACTGAGCACGTATTATTCCCATATTTCACATTAATATACCAATAACGTTTCACACAAACGCCGATGGTTATTGCAACAAATGAAATGTGTTTATTATTATTATTATTTTTAATCTTGATTGGTCACATTGGACCACTTGAGTCGTTCCACAATCACTTCTTCTTTGAAGGTAGTACTGCTTGGTTCTTGCGCTCTTTCCAGTACTTTTTCATCAGATCGGGATTTTCTCAACTCATCTGAAACCTCCATAGGCTTTCTATGTGTCATTTCTGCAGAAAATTTGTGAGTTTTAAGAATGGTGTTAATTTTATTTTTCTCCTCGGCATCTGTTATCTTGAGTCCAACTGCTTTGAGATCTTGTTGGATTTCTTGGATCCATTTTCCTCCAGTTTTCTTTCCTAGATTTCTCATCACCAGTTGGCGTACAATTCTGTTTTCTGGAAGCCGTAAGAGGTGAAAAAAATATGAAATTCTTTTCTTCTTCATTGTGCTGGTGATTGGATCAATTTCACGATAGACAGTTTCATTTGGGAGAATCCTCCAGACTCCCTCAACCTGATACTTTTTATTTATGCACGTTCTAATGATTCTTCTTTCCGTTTTGAGGAGCTGATCTGTTCTTTGTTCATTTTTAATTTGGAACAGTGTGTCACAAGCATAAGTGGCTTCTGGGAGAGTTACAGTTTTATAATGTTGGATCTTAGTAGCTATTGATAGGCATTTTTATTATATGTTGACCAGGTTAGAGATTGTGCCTTTTTCACTTTTTTTTTTCTATTTATCCAAGTTACTTTTTCCTTTAAGTTATGTGTTATAATTTCTCCAAGATACTTAAATTGAGGAACTAGGTTAATTTTATGATCATTTATATAGACTTCATTTATATCTAAGGGTTTCATAGGCATGATCTCAGTTTTTTCAAAGGATATCTGTAATCCTATCCCTTGAGGAATTTCTTGGAGACTAGTGATCTGAGTACAAACCTCTTCCTTGTCTAGTGCTAAAAGAGCCAAGTCATCTGCAAATCCTAAGCAGTTTATTTTTATTGATGGTTTTGTTCCAATTTTGATCATCTTAGGAGGGTTTTCTTTTTACCAAACCTTCATGATATAATCAAGAGCCACATTGAAAAGCAGAGGGGATAATCCATCACCTTGTCTGAGACCAGTTTTTACTGTGAAAGCTGTTGATATTTCTCCCCTAAATTTAACTTTCGAATTTGTGTTTGTTAATGTTAATTGAATGATTTTTATCAATTTAGGATGGAGACCGTATGATCTGAGGATTTTTAGCAGTGTCAGTCTATGAATATTATGAAAAATAAGAATTTTCAATCTTTCCGCCTATTCAATACTTTAATTTGTGTCACATTTCAGGGGTACATGTTTCGAGTCCCGCTTTTGGACCCTTCTTCAGCCCACAAACTTATATTTAGAACCCATCTAAACACAAAGAACATCGAAAATCTTTACGATGACATAAAAATACACATACACAATAAATGGTTAAAAACACTGAAACAATATCTAAAAATCTAAAAAATAGCATGCATGGTTCACAAATTTCAGGTACACATTTTGCACTTGTTCTGTTCTATGTAAAACGTCATTTGACACTATATAACGACAGACACATTTGTTGACGGTCGATGTCTATAATTGGTATACTGTAGGACAACTTTGCGGCATATCTTGTATTATTCCTAAATCACTTCTATTGATGTGGCTGAAGACGAGGTTGGACGGCGATTGCTAAACCTTTGATCAAATTCTTTGTTATAAATGTGGCATTTGGCAATCTGTCTTTGATAGATTGAAAACTCTTCTGTCACACGGTATGGAAAAAACTACAAAAGAATTTGGCATCTTGTTTGTACTCTTGACCCGATGTCAAATGAAAAAAAGGTCCTCTCGGCACGCCGGAAGGCGGAGGTAGATTTCACCGGACAAACTTGGGGATAGGCGAAAATAGGCAGAATATGCAGATTTTCGCAGAAGGATCAGACCTCATTTAATGCGAGAAGGTATTTTATAATTGGAGCTTAATTAACTTTGTTTTTCGTCATTTTATGCTTATTTTAAACATTTTATTGTCTTATGGGAACGGTAACCTTCTTGTCATTTGGGGTCCATTTTTATACTTGTGGTCACACTATCCTTATGCAAGGTTTCGACACTGATGTGCAACTATGTAACGGTCTGTTACTTCTTCACGCAAAATTATATCTACCGCAGAGATTTTGGTTGGTTCCTCAGTTCAGGGGCTGCGACAACGCGGTCATGTAACCCCGTGTACTTTGGGATGGCTGTATTAGTCTGTAATTCAGGTAAGGACTGCAGACGGTCAATTTCAAGCAGTAGTTACTAATGTTGCTACCAGGTACTACCGTCAACGACACCTAGCTGTGAACTTGGCTACTAGATGCCACCGCAACCAGCAACTCGCAACGAACGTTGGAACTTCCCCTCCAAAGGAAAGCATACTGAGGGATTTTTGGCGCTCTTAGAAAATCCGACGACTTCGGCCGGCTTTGAACTCGCGACCTTGGGCATAGACATTCAGCATGCTACCTGTTACATCACCGAAGCCGCTTCACACTTAGATGGAAATATGAATCTGATCTCGTGCAAGAGCGTTATCTTGGCAACGTCTGATGGCTCATCCCTCTTCAATTTAGTAGTGTTGCCATGGCAACCACTTGTAGGTCTTGGCATTTTCTTATAATTCCGAAATTATTTTTCTCATCCCTTGGCATAATGGTGGGTTATATCAAAAATTCTTTCAGACAAAAGTTTTAGGTAATTATTATGGGAATATTGTCCATTTTGTACGGTTTTGATATTGTGCCTATTAAGAGAGATATGATTAATGTTTCCCGAAAAACCCACTTTTTCCCACCCCTTTGGTCAATGGTTGGTGCTATAAAAAAACTCTTCAAACATACATTTTTGGGCTTTATCTGACACATAGTATGAATGTTGAACGGATTCGATATTTCACATATTAAGAGAGTTATAGCAATATTTCACTTTTTCGAAAAAAAAAGGCCCCCCATTTTCACCCCCTTCGACCGATTTAGCCCAGTAACGAACTCGACCGAGATTCTATAGGTATACGTATTCCGTAAAAAATTCAAAGTGATTGGTACAAAATTACGGCAGTTATCGTG
Source organism: Meconema thalassinum (assembly GCA_946902985.2). Taxonomy (NCBI): domain Eukaryota; kingdom Metazoa; phylum Arthropoda; class Insecta; order Orthoptera; family Tettigoniidae; genus Meconema; species Meconema thalassinum. Next base: position 56,120,302 of record OX336400.1, read on the forward strand.
TCCACAATAAACTGATATACATATACATACATAAATTATATATAACTTTTGAACTGACGGTGGTTTTGGGGTCTGGGGGATGTGAAACGCGAAGATATGTCGAAATTTTCCGGAAGTCGAAACATGGTAGCCATTGCAATAGTTAGCTTTCTAATGAAATCTACCTCTGGTTGGTTCCTCAGTTTAGGGGCTGCGACAACGCGGTCATCTAACCCCGTGTACTTTGGGTGAGTGTAGAATCTGTCTGATACACGGTGTGAATTGTAATGGCTGTATTAGTCTTAATTCATGTAAGTACTGCAGACGGTCAATTTCAAGCAGTAGTTCCTAATGTTGCTACCAGGTACTACCGTCAACGACACCTAGCTGTGAACTTGGCTACTAGATGCCACCCCAACCATCAACTCGCAACGAACGTTGGAACTTCCTCTCCAAAGGAAAGCGTACTGAGGGAATCTAGTGCTCTTAGAAAATCCGACGACTTCGGCCGGCTTTGAAACCGCGACATTGGGCATAGACATTCAGCATGCTACCAGTTACGTCAGCGAAGCCGCTTCCCACTTTGTCAGGCGGCTTCGGTGGCGTAGTCGGTAGCATGCTGAGCTTCTATGCCCAAGATACCGGGTTCAAACCCGGCCGAAGCCGTCGGATTTTTTAAGAGCGTTAAATATCCCTCAGTATGCCTTCCTTCGGAGGGGAAGTAAAGCCGGCGGTCTCATGTCATAGATTTATGGCATGTTAAAGATCCTTCCACTAATTGCACCTGTGTGAAGCTAAATTGGATAGGTTAAGAATGTATACAACGCTCGTAGGTTTCTATGTTCGTTGCCAAGAGCCGACTGCGGTGGCGTCTAGTAGCTCAGTTCTGAACTTGGCCTCGTAGTCGTTGACAGTGGCGCTTGGCGGCAAAAGTAGGAACTATCTGAAAAATTGTTAGTTGCAGTACTTAAATTAACAAACAGATAACACACACTAATACAGTCATCACAATTAACACCGGTTATCAGACAGATTCTACACACACCCAAAGTACACGGGGCTACATGACCGCGTTGTCGCAGCCCCTAAACTTAAGAACCAACCAACCAACCACTTAATCAGATGGAAATACTGAATCTGATCTCGTGCAAGTGCGTTGTCATGGCAACGTCTGATGGCCCATGCCTCATCAATTTAGTAGTGTTGCCATGGCAACCACTGATAGCTCTTGGCATTTTCTTATAATTCCGAAATCATTTTTCTCGTCCCTTGGCGTAATGGTGGGTCATATCAAAAATTCTTTCAGACAAAAGTTTTAGGAAATTATTAGGGGAATATTGTCCATTTTGTACGGTTTTGATATTGTGCCTATTAAGAGAGATATGATTAATGTTTCCCGAAAAACCCACTTTTTTCCACCCCTTTGGTCAATGGTTGGTGCTATCAAAAAACTTATTTGACATAAATTTTTGGCACTCATCCGACACATATTATGAACTTTGAATGGATTCGATATTGCACGTATTAAGAGAGTTATAGCGAAATTTCACTTTTTCGAAAAAAGCCCCCCATTTTCACCCCCTTCAACTGATTTAGCCCAGTAACGAACTCGACCGAGATTTTATAGGTATACATCTTCGGTAAAAAATTCGAAGTAATTGGTGCAAAATTACGGCAGTTATCGTGTCCACAAGAAACTGATATACATATATATATACATAAATTATATATAAACTTTTGAACTGACGGTGGTTTTGGGGTCTGGGGGATGTGAAACGCGAAGATATGTCGAAATTTTCCGGAAGTCGAAACATGGGACCCATTGCAATAGTTAGCTTTCTAATGAAATCTACCTAACAGCCCTGCGAGATCATGTGGAGGTCAAGCTCCGCTTTGCGAGAGCAGCTTGCTACTACTGGGCGCCCAGTAGTAGCAAGCAATAGAGAAAAGACACCAAGCATGGATAAAACATCAAGCTCTAAAGTCAGAAGAATCAAATTTAGAACTAACTATACAAAGAAAATTAACCTCCACATGATCTTGCAGGGCTGTTTTCATTTAACATCGGGTCAAGAGTACAAACAAGATGCCAAATTCTTTTGTTGTTTTTTCCATACCGTGTGACAGAAGAGTTTCCAATCTACCAAAGACAGATTGCCAAATGCCACATTTATAACAAAGTATTTGATCAAAGGTTTAGCATTCGCCGTCCAATCTCGTCTTCAGCCACATCAATAGAAGTGTTTTAGGAATAATACAAGATATGCCGCAAAGTTGTCCTACAGTATACCAATTATAGACATCGACCGTCAACAAATGTGTCTGTCGTTATATAGTGTCAAATTACGTTTTACATAGAACAGAACAAGTGCAAAATGTGTACCTGAAATCTGTGAACCATGCATGCTATTTTTTAGATTTTTAGATATTGTTTCAGTGTTTTTAACCATTTATTGTGTATGTGTATTTTTATGTCATCGTAAAGATTTTCGATGTTCTTTGTGTTTAGATGGGTTCTAAATATAAGTTTGTGGGCTGAAGAAGGGTCCAAAAGCAGGACTCGAAACATGTACCCCTGAAATGTGACACAAATTAAAGTATTGAATAGGCGGAAAGATTGAAAATTCTTATTTTTCATAATTACTGTCAATACGGAACCTGAAATGAATAGTATTTCTAATAATATGAATACTATCATAGGCTTTCTTGAAATCTATAAAAGAGATAAAGAGTTGCTTATTTCTGTTTTTGTAATATTCCATTATTAATTTCAGGCTAAGGATTTGGTCTGGACAACTTCTGTAAGGGCAAAATCCTCCTTGATATTCTCCAAGTTGTGGTTCCAGAATGTTTTTGATCCTGTTGTAAATTATGCAAGAGAAAATTTTATATGTGCAGTCCAGAAGGGTAATTCCTCTGTAGTTATCTGGGTTCGTTTTGTCTCCTTTCTTAAATAATGGATGGATTATTCCTATGGTCCAGTGTGCAGGAATTTCTTCAGTAATCCACATTTTAACTAGATGTTGATGAAGACTTATAATCGCAGGTTTACCAGCATTTTTCCAGATTTCAGCAAAGACTAAGTCTTCGCCACAAGTTTTGTAATTTTCTTGTTCTTTAATTGCGAGTTCTACTTCATTAATGTTTGGAGGATTTATTAAATCAGGTGAAGTTAAAATAGGTGTATCAGAGTTTACTTGCAGGGTTTCCAGTGGATCATCACAATTTAACAGTTTCTCGAATGCTTCTGCAAGGATCTCTGTATTTTCTTGGTTAGAATGTGCTAACTTTCCTGTTTGATTTTTCAACATTAATGTTGGAGCTTCAATTTTTTTTTAGATATTTACCAAATGTTTTGTAATAATCTCGAGATTGCTTTTTCTTGAAATCGTCTTCTGTCTTTTCCAGTGTATTTTTAAGATGATTACGTTTCGTTTGTCTGATGATTTTATGGGTTAATTTTCTTTGTATAGTTAGTTCTAAATTTAATTCTTCTGACTTTAGAGCTTGATGTTTTATCCATGCTTGGTGTCTTTTCTCTATTGCTTGATCACAGTCTACATTCCACCATTCATGTTTTTTCCTTGGATTTATTGGTGCTAACTCCTCTGCTCATCATCATCATCTTGCACAGTTTCCAGCCACTGGCCGGGTCTGTTTGGAACACAAGCCTCTCCAACGTCTTCTGTCTTCCCACCATCTCTCAGCCTCCACCCTTGTCCAGTCTTCTCCTCTCTTCTTCACGCTTTCTTCCACCCCCTTCAGCCACCTGTCTCTCGGTCTTCCTCTAGGTCTCTTTCCTTCCCACTTCGTCTCGTGTATCCTCCTGGGTATCCTCTTCTCCTCCATTCGTTTTACATGTCCATACCATCTAAGTCTAGACTTCTCTATACCATCCTGTAATGGTTCCTCCTTCATTAATTCTCTGGTCCTCTCATTTCTTATTCTGTCCATCTTTGTAGCTCCAATACTGCTTCTCAAGAACCTCATCTCACTGGCCTGTATTTTGCTCTTCTCCCTTCCTTTCATAACCCAGGTCTCCGAGGCATACGTCAGGATAGGGACATAGTACATCAGATATATGATCTTTTTGCTGTTCTGAGGGACATCCTTGCTCCATAACATGCTTCTCACACTCCTCCGAAATGCTTCTGCCTGCCTCCCCCGCTCATTTATTTCTCTATCGTTTCTTCCATTCTCTTGTATCAGGCTTCCTAGATACTTGAAACTCTCCACTTTCTTCAGCTGTTCCCCACCAATTGTTATTCCCGTTGTGGTTCTTTCCTTCTTCCTTGTTGTGATCACCATCTCACTCTTATTTATGCTAAATTTCATTCCATATCCTTGTATTATTCCTTCCCACACGTCCAACTGTTCCTGTACCTCCTCCTCCTTGTTTCCCCAAATCATCAAATCATCTGCAAACACCATTGCTTTCATCTTTCCTTCCCCAATTACTTGTGCCACTCGGGTCATTATGTCATCCATCACCACAATGAAAAGTAACGGTGACAAGGCACTTCCTTGTTTCAGGCCGTTTCTCTGTTCCAACCAGTCTGATCTCTCTCCTCCCACTTTCACACAGCTCACGCTTCCCTTGTACATCTCCTTTATCCTCTTTATAGTCCATTTCTCTACTCCTCTATCCTCCAGGGACTTCCACACTTTGTTTCTGCATACACTGTCATATGCTTTCTCAATATCCAGGAAGGCCATCAGTAGATCTGTTCCATACTCATAGTGCTGTTCTTGTAACTGCCTTACAGCAAAAATCAAATCCACTGTGGACCTTCCTGCTCTGAAGCCATGTTGTTCTTCCCTCATCCCTCCTTCTATCCTTGTCCTAATTCTCTTTTCCAAAACTTTCTCGAAGATCTTTGCACAATGACTCATCAGTGTTATTCCCCGATAGTTTCTGCAATCTGTTCTACTACCTTTCTTGAAGATCGGGACAATTATTCCTTTTTTCCAGTCCTCTGGGGTCTTCCTTTCCTTCCATGCTGTCCTCATCACTCGGTACAACCACTGTATCCCCACCTCTCCTGCTGCTCTCACCATCTCCACACTCAACTCATCCACACCCGGTGCCTTCCCTCCTTTCATCTTGTTCACTGCATCTTCCACTTCTTTCCATGTTAAGTCCTTTTCTGTTTGCAGTTCATCTTCCTCTTCCCCGATTTCTTCCTCCTCACCATCTTTTCCATTCGGGTTCAGAAGTTCTTCAAAATATTCTTTCCACATTTTCTTCAGTTCTTCCCTATTTTCTATCTCTTGTCCCCTTTTGTTCACCATTCTAACATAATCCGTAGGATCCTTCCGCCTCTTAGTTTTTACCATCCCATACAGGACCTTTTTTGTACCTTCACTATCCTCCTTCATCATCTTTGTCCACTCTTCCATCCACTTTCTTCTCTCCTCAGCCACTACTCTCTTCGCCTCCTTCTTTCTTTCCTGGTACTCTTCCCTTGTCTCTCCCATCCTATTTTGATACCACCTCCTAAAGGCTCTATTCTTTTCCCTTATTATATCTTTTGTCTTCTCATTCCACCATGGTGTTTCCTTCCACCTCTTCTTACTACTTGTCCTCCCACATACTGCTTCTGCTGCACCTACTAGTGTCTTCTTAAATCTAGCCCATTCCTCTTCCACCCCTCTTTCTTCATCTGTTGGAATCCCTTCCTTTACCATTTTGAGGTACTCGACCCTTCTATCCCCTTCTTTCAGTTTCCATATCCTTATACGTCTTTCCTGGTTCTCAGTCCCTTTCTTCTCCTTACTCCCTCTCAGGTTCATTACCAGCAATCGATGGTCGCTATCCAGGTTCTCCGATGGTATAACCTTGATGTCCGTGATGTTCTTATTTAGTTCTTTCTCATACAGTATATAGTCGACCACCGACTTCCTGGTCAAGTCATCACTGTACCATGTGATTGTGTGGCTTTCTCTTTTCTTAAACCAGGAGTTCCCAACTTGCAGGCTGTTCCTCTGGCAGAAGTCCAACAGTCTCTTTCCTTCCTCATTTCTTCCGCCCCAACCCTCTGGTCCTAGAACACTCTCATAACCTTGTCTTTCACTTCCTACATGGGCATTGAGATCCCCCATAACAATCATATTTTTTCCGACCAGCTGCTTCTGCAATTCCTCTTCAAACTCCTCCTTCTCTTCAGAGGCGCAGCCTACTTGTGGAGCATACACTTGCACTATTTCTACAGTCTCTCCCCTCAGTGCTACTTTCACTTTCATCATTCTATCACTTATTCTCCTCACTTCTTCTTTTAAACCATCTCGTACTACTACTCCCACTCCATTCCTCTTTCCCTCTTCGTTCCCACTCCAGTACAGTCTATAGCCTTTTCTCAGTTCTCTCCTTCCTTCCCCTTTCCACTTTGTTTCTGCCAATCCCAATAAATCCAACTTCCTTCTTTCCATCATATCCACTATCTCCTCCACCTTCCCCGTCAGCGTTCTTAGGTTTAAAGTTCCAAATCTTAGTCCGTGTGTAAAGCCGTGTCGTCGTCTATTAAATCCATCCTGTCCGAGGCTCGTTCCATTTTTGAAAGCATTTGGTATCATCCACTACTGGCTTGCTGGGCCTATCGTAGCTTCACCAGAGCCCCGTTAGCCGTCACTTTTCAGGGTTCCTGTAGGACCTTCACAGCTACCGTAACGGTCCCGGGGCACACAAAGTCCCCACTGTACTTCGCCCCTACAGGCGATCCCCTACTTTGTGCCGTTGCCCGTCTCCCACGACGTGGACGAGGGGTTGGACTTATGGGAGACTAACTCCTCTGCTATTGATATTAATTTAGTGATTAATTCGTTCAATGTTTTAGTGTTGAGAGATTCTTCTCCTGTTCTTTCACAGTACTCTATATTTTTTATTAAGGTAGATGGATCAAATTTCCTCCTATTGTTATTATTAGGTTTTTTCTTGGCCATTGGAGTTAATTTTATTTTTATCTTTACCACATAGTGGTCTGATCCTGAGTCAACTCCCCTTAGAACCTTGACATTGTGAATTTCGCGATGGTGAAATTTATCCATGCAGACATGATCCAACTGCCATTCACCCCTTCTGAAGTCTGGATGTTTCCAAGTTTTCAATTTATGGGGCTGTCTTTTAAAACATGTTGATTTAGAGATTAATTTGTGGTTTCTACAAATTTCGACTAATCTTTGACCATTTTTATTGGTTCGTTTATGTGCTGTCCATTTTCCAATGATATCTCTATATCTTCTTTCTTGTCCAAGTTCCGCATTGTTTAAAATAAAACTAAGGAGACTGTTGTAAACACAATCGAATCGCAACATAAATAATACCAAACAGAAGAATGCAGGCAAGATGAAACCATAACTTTCATTGGCGGATGGCGCTTCTACTCGGCCAATAGTGTGCCATCTTCTATTGGATATTGGGTGAAGATTGGCTACACAATTCGATATCCTGCCCAATCGCGTACGCGGTACGCAAAATGCCGGTCATATCGTCGGAATAACAAACTAATATACCGTAACAAGAAAAATATTTTTGTCATAAAAGAGAATGAATTTCAGTTGTAAGTTAATTATAATTTTTTTAAAGAATTCGTCAATTTCCAAGAATGTTGTATTTTGACTCTCAATAATTAATAATTAATAATCACTATAAGTGATTTCCAAGAATTTTTTAATGTTGGCTCTTGAAAATTAAGGGGGGGGGGTCTTATAGCCGAGTAAATACCGTATTTGTTGCTATTATAGAATTTTTACGCACATTGTGTTGACAGTGGATCAAATAAATCTACAGGGTGTAGAATCATCTTGAATTTTCGACTGATTTTTGATAATATTTATTTATATTTTCTATCGAAAATTCTTCCAATTTGAACGACGATTTACTTGCCTTCTCACATATCTACATTCGAAAAAAGAAGTCTCCTTTTATCTATTTTTTGTAATACTAATAGAATTCAACATAGTATTTTAAAGTAGTTTGTCTAATTGCAGATTAATTCATATATTTACAAGTTTTTCATTAATTTAAATTACGGTAACAATGTTTGTAAGGATATCCAATTTTTGACAATGTTTAACTATTTTTTTAGGTTTAAAATTTTTCACGCTGAGGATGGAATCTTTGATATTCCGAAACATGTACGTCGTTTAATATTTCATTTAACAACTTCTCTTAGTATTGATCAGTAGTGCCCTGCGCGGATAAACATAACGTTATCCGCATCCGCCCCGCATCCGCCCCGCATCCGCAAGGCTGTTATCCGCATCCGCACGACTGTTAACCACACGTTTGTTATCCGAATCGACTGGCATTACAATAATATTTTCAATGTGTTGCTTTACAGTATACTTTATCTTTTAGACATTTGAGCAGAAAGTGGTTCCCCTAGGCTATGTATGTCATGTGCTATGTTTAAAATGAATGTTACACAGCCAGAATTGCAACCCTTTTCAGTTCGGAGTGTTGATTATCCTTAATGACATAATTTGAATGGAATTAGCATAAATCATCATCTTACATTTGTCATGAAAAAACATAACGATAAAAAAAGTCATGAACATCCGGGCCCTAGTAAGGGATAGTGGGGGAATTGTGTGCACTTAAGCAAGAATCGGTCTTGTGATGGTCTCAGAATAAATAACACAGCTGCTGTTATGAATAAGGGAGCCTTAGTAATCCTATATTCGATGTGCAGAAACAAATTTAATTCAAAAATACATTTGGTGGACTATAATTCAAAATCTCGCAAATATGCACTTGCGCACCATTACCCACCCTGCAGGGTAATCATGTGCATGTGTTGGAGAATTGTGAGCATGGGATGAATGTTGGAAAGCCTTAATAATACAATGTGAATTGGCTGAAACTTGCATTGTGCATTAACATTAGAATATTCCAATGCTTTTTACAATAGCATAACAATGCAATGATACTAAAATTCTGCAGTTTTGGATATTAGAATAAAATATCTTCGTTTTGTCAGCATTAAAGGAGGCAATCCAATTTAGGCTTGTTTTTTCAGGTTGTCTCAACGTTAATGTAGGATTTCTCTTCAAGAACCCATACAATCAATCTTTGCTGGCTAGATCTTTAACTTTATTGAAATTATGGGGAATCTTATTCTCCTCTGCAAACTTGAACGCAAACCGTCTGACAAGCTTGGTGGGCGTTAAGCCGTAAAATAATTTTGCCAATGTCAAAACGTATTTGGATAATTGTGACTCCATTTCGTTGGTAAAAACAGGTTTACGGCCTAGACAAGGTAGAACAAGCCTATTGTGCAGCAACTGCTTTTGTACGGTTGACTCGGAAATATTGAAACGTCTCTCTACTTCCCTTATTTTCCTCCCATCATCCCCAATTGCATGTAGAGCTTTCTGCATATTTTCTGCTGGGTAGGATTTTTTCTCCGTTTTCCGCATATTATTTCTTGGCATCTGGAGAACAAACACGAAATATTTTGCCATTAATTTCGTGTATTATTTACTTGTATCATTATGTTCTGTGCACCATTACCCCACTCTGCTTTTAAAACATAAACTAATCTATTATATTGAAAAATAAATACATGCATAAACACTGTAAAAACTGGCATTTAAAACAACATTTAATTTTAAATAATTGAATCACAAACTGTAGGCTTACCTTGTTATTTGCTGGCTACAGAAAGTAACATGCAATGTGTGAAGTTCCTTCATCCAAGCCTCACGGCTATCACATAGCAACTGGCATCATGCTGACTGTCCCTATCTGATAGGTACGATGACAGCTTAAGGCTAGCAGGGAACTGAGTTGCTAGTTGTACTACCAACTCGAAAAATATAGGTGCACACAATTACCCAACTTTCCCCATGATATTCAACAAGTTCGGATTGTATTCTAAAACTATCCGCAAATTTACTCCAAATGTTATCCGCAGCTTATCCGCTATCCGCAAATCCATGCAAACTATATCCGCATGGCGAAAAATGTTGCGGATATCCGCGCAGGGCTTTATTGATCAGGCGGTTTTTCAATCTATCAATTCAACAAAGCATCAAACAACTACCGGTAGTTTAAGCACAAAACTTGGGAAAAGTCATTCTCGGTAATGTTCAGCTTGACCGGGCGCAGCCATGTTGAACTATCAGCTATTGACTTGCTAAAGCTGAAGATATCCACTTGGAAACATTTCATTTATAGCACTCCCTGTTGTGATAACAACAATCTTATGACCTCAGAAAATAGTCAACAGATGTCAGGAGCTATCCGTTTTTCATTCGTTGTCCAAAGACTTATAGAAACAAAGATATGTCACTTTAAATTTCGATACGCAATATATTGCGCCGTAACCACAGTGGGATGTCTCACTCCACGTAATACATTGCGCCATGACCTTCAAAGGGTTAAATACGTATTGATTACAAATAGTAAAAGATAATTTGTTTACTTGTTTCTGCTAGTCACTGTACATAATCATAGTGCAAGCACCAACACACCAAATCCAGAGAAACAGGGAATATGGGTTCAAGTCCTGGTAACATCCATATTTTCAAAACTTCCATTTTAGATATGGTGTTGTTTGAATTCAATACCTGAATACGATGTTCAATGATAATGTTGCAGAATCCGTACCCAGTCCGTGAAGTTCCTGGAGTGTATAGTGTTGATGCAGACTTATCCTGAGAAGGACAGCATGAGGAGAGAGAACGATTTCTCTTTAGAAGATGTGCCTTTGACCTTGAAAATCGCTCGGAGACGAAAACTGGAAGAAGAAGCCCAGTAAGTTGGTTTTATTTTAATACTTGTGGATACCTGAACTTACAGGATGCTGTTCACCAAACAAATAGAATAGCTATCAGTATTCTATAAACTTATGGATAAGTGCAGGAGATATTCCATTAAACCTGGATATTGAAAAATATTTAAATCAATTTATCATCACTCAAAAATTCATGGGACCAATGGCAGAAGGTACATGGGACCAATGGCAGAAGGTACTTAATGAACAGATAAGGCTAAATACATGTAATGTTTTTTCAGGAATCTAAACCCCCACCCAATTGTATTGGGCAAAATCGTGTTAAAAAAGAAATAATAGGCTTCTAGTCTTCACAAGATTGCAGATTAGACTGGACTATGAAAGACAAAACAGTGTGAGATTGTCTTTCAAAAAGAAATTATGTCTTTCATTCAAGCTGTTGTTGTTGTTTGAGTCTTCAGTCTTTCGACTGGTTTGATGCAGTTCTCGCCTCCCTGTCCTGAGCTAATCGTTTCATCTCTACATAGCTACCACACCCTACGTCCAAGGCAATCTGTTTAACATATTCTAACCTTGGTCTACCCCTACAGTTCTTGTCCTCGACCCTTCCTTCCATAACTAAGCTTGCTGTTCAGGGGTGTCTTAATATGTGTCTTCTCTTCATTAGCAGTCGGCAGAAACATCTCTCCTCTCCCACTTGTCTTAATACCTGTTCATTTGTAACCCTATCTACCCATCTGATCTTCATCATTCTCCTGTAACACCCAGGGTGTCGAGCGATACGGGAAATACGGGAATTATACGGGAATTTTAGTGACCCGGGAAAAATACGGGAATTATACGGGAAATTCGCACTTGATACGGGAAATCTTAAAAAGTCTGATAATGCCTGACTTCTTAGCCCCCAAACGCTCGGTAGAGTCCTCCCGCTCAGTCTTCTATTTCGCCTGCAGACCGTGGTGCCACCCGCAATTTGCGCCACCGATAGAGCGCTAAGCGGGATGATAACCCAGCCAACGTCGAATGCATGCTTTGCCTGGCCGACCGTACCCTCTCCGCGCAGGGCTACGCGCGCCGCGCTCGTTGCTGACAATGACATACAGGAATCATTCCGCATTGTTATTCACAGAGCAGACCTGGGTTTCTCGACAAGAGTAGCCCTTAAAGAAGCTAACAGCTCAAGATCTCAGAAAATTCCAGACGCGGATGTGCTGCAATTTCGCACCAACTGCCGAGAATTGTACATGTGTATCCTTTGGCAGAAAAAATCAAAGAGAGGTCAACTCTTGCTCTCAAGAAACCCATGCTATTTCCTGCCTAGACCCTATAGGGGTCGCTGAGACTCCTAAGTTGGAAGAAGTTAGGATCATCATTGCCCTGGAAATTATTTGTGATAAGAAGAATTTGCTTTCTGGCGCAATGGCTGACCGCATCAAGAGCAGCTACTCCGCACTTCTGAGACTGCCCTCCATCACTGCGCGTTTGAAGCAGATCGACGGAAAGGAGCCACGGCTCGACGTGTTGCAGTCTGAATTAGTGGCTTCAGCACCTTCCTCAGTTCCTGCCAAAAGCGATATCACAAGCGTCGTTAAAATGATACTGACTTTGTATCACAACAGTGCAGCTTTAGAGAGAAGGGGTGCATGATCATCAATCACAAAGAAGCAAGTCTGATTGGCATGCATACTGTTCAGGACGCTGTGATGGCAGCTGGTGGAGTAGAAAAGATAACCTTGAGCAGGAGTCCACACTGCACGAAACTCCTACGCCATGTTCAAGGAAGCAAAACAGGTGTGAAGCGACGGCTAAGGTGGCAGTCGAAAGAAAAGCCACAAAAGATCTCCAGGAATTGGAAAAAAAGTACTGTCAAAAGAACTTAATTTTGTGCTGTGAAGTTCCTAGTAACAATCTTGTATTTGTCAAAGTGACTTATTTAATTTCGTTTTGCATTATTTTATTTTCTATTATCTACTTTGATAAAATAAATCTAAATTAAAAAGTATTCGCGGCGTGTCGCGTGTGGAATTTTACTGTTTTTAGCCTTTCCATAGTCTTCTTTCGCAGGGGAGATGCACATACCAAATTGTTTCAAAGTTCGTTCAAACACTCAATGCAAAGGTGTCACACATGCATAAATTTCAAAAACTACAAACAATATCTCACAGCTCTCGACATTTTACTATCGAACACTCGTCACCAACATGTGGCTACAAAATACACCACACAAGTGACCGAATTCTTCTCGTATGGGCAGGCATCGATTCAGTTGCTTGTTAACCACTGTCTGTGTCGGATTTCCGTTCATTGTCATTGTTTCGTTACTTTTACTTCGCCGAAGTTCGACCCGAGGACTGGACACATCCCGTACAGCATGTACAGAAAGAAATACTGAAGGCGGTCTGGATATCGCGGTGGATTAAATAATTATTAATCTTGGCAAATCATCATGCTCTGACGAAGACAATGATGGTGGTGATGATGATAGGGACTGTGTAGGGATGGAGGGTGTCAAAGAAACCCTTGCCAGGTGACTGAGGATAATTCTTTTCTTGGTGTCAGTTTGCTTGCGTCAATCGATAATAGAGCACAGGCTATTGTTTCCCGTCATAGTGTTCAAAATACCGTCCGTCTTTCAATAGCCTACAATCCGACAATATAAAACCACGGCAATAATATCGCCACAGAGGGGCTTGTTTGAGTGCTCAGTGTTAAATATGTCTTTACCTTAACTTTACTTTTGCTTTATCACGAAAGCTAATATTAACCCTAGAGAGTCGCGATTCAGTGAGTGTGCATGGTGTTATCTGTCAACTACTGTAGTAAGCTGTGAACAACCTCCACTCAGACTCTTGTTTCATGTTAAAGGATAATCATTGCATGGTGATTTTTTTAATATTCATTAGCTGTAGAGTGTTTGCCCTCTTTGTCGTATTTATTGAATTGAATACCTATGATAAAGGTATCATAGCTTCGGTGTGTAATTTATTTATTCATCTAAAAGTATCGTATGTCTCTGTCTGAATGTTCTCGGCGTTGACTCGGGATCGTTTTTTTTAATATATATTACGTATAATTGTACTGAAATAATGTCTGAAGTGTAGCACTGTGTATTAATCGAATCAGCTGATTTACAACACTAAAAACTTAGCAACACACCTCAGCTGTTCCAAGCTCCCGACATATCCTTCGCGTTGTTTCCTTCGAAATACAGGGTGTAGGTGAGAAGCATGCTCAGAAATCTTGCCGTGTGGGGGTTGGACGTAGGATCTTGTTATGAGGCGACCGTGGGTTGCGGAGAGGAAAAAAGGGGCAAAGTGACAGGAAGGCTGTCAGTACCGAATGCGCGGGGTTAGCAATACTGTATTTGTCCCATAATTTACGCGTGTAATAGCGGACATACCCAGTGGCGTACGCAGGATTTCCTTCTGGGGGGGGGGGGGTTCATTAATAAAATAGGGTAATAAAGCACATTATTAAAGGGACAGATGACCTTGCTGTTCCTCCCCTGAAAACAACAGTTATCATCATAATTAAAATGGCATTTCGATTAATATTCATAAAAAACAATAATTAAATAACCGTTCTCTATGCATGAAAACTATCTTAGGACTTATTATTTTTTCGACACAATGAAAAAATGAAAAACAATAACTAAATATTAAAAGTGAAACAATGCAGTGATATCATCATGACCATAGTTACGTTGTTGTTTATAATATTGATATTATGCGAGAGAAAGATAATGTTTTGCTCTCAGTGTTCCTACTGTCATTACTATTGACTCTCAAAATCTGCCATCTTGATGACTTGATCCGTATCAATAATTGGAATAAATTGCAGAAACTCCTCAAGTACTGAATTATCTTTAATGAAACGGACACACAATTAAAGCAGCCCTAAGCGACGTGAAAAAGGTTACCGATCGCACACTTTAGCAGTAAAACTGATCCATGGCTCGCTCCAACGCTGAAGGAGGAGTCTCGCTGGGAGTTGACTGCAGGACATTTTCCAAGTGACGAACGTGATCACATTTAAAATATATACAGGAGTAATAAATGTTGCACATTTTCCCGTAAATTACACCTGTTTATGTTTGAATTGCGTATAAGATCGTGACAAACAAAGTGTTTCTCCAATTGGATGATTGTATTTAACTGTGTGCACGTCGTATAATCTTGGCGAGGTGCATTTTTTTTCACGGAGCAACTTTACACCGTTGTAGGCATGCAGCGTTTTGTATTTAGTTTTCTGGCATCTTGTTTTAAATTATTGACTAACATATTTCTAAATGCAGACAATCCATACCTCCATTAGGATTCGAGTTCCATAATTCATGCAAAATGAGGTCTGTTCGTTTGTGAAATTGAGGTCATATCCCCCCAGCCCTTTCAGTGATTACCGTATGGTACTTTACGTAGACTGGGGTGAAGATGTAAATGAGCATTAAAAAACAACATGTCGCCAGTTGTTTGGTTTATTAACTTGGGGTAATATTTTCCATAGGTACTGAAAACTGGGCACGGCTGGATTTTTAAGGTGGAACCGCATCTGCTATCAAATATCGCTTTCTTGCAATATCTGGAATATGTATAGAATTATAAAATGATTATTGGTTAAATAAGGGTTAATAGATAGGCTATTATGATTATAATGATTAAATAAATATTACAGAAGAAACGATGCGTTGTTAGTGAATATTAGGCCTACCGGTACGGCAAATAGCCTATAACTCGTAGCATCCGTCACAATTTAGCATTTAAACAGGCCACGTTAATGCATAATATACTACTATAACAACCGGATAGCAAATTATAATAATATTCTCACATATAACATATTTAATTTGCACCAACTTAATATTGTAGTCTAAAATATGTTAAACCATTGATGTTTGAAATGTGCAGATCGCACACTTTGTAGGCAAGCTGTTTGTTATGGTCGTCTCTGATGCGAAGTTTTACTAATTACTCTTTTAGGAGACACTTCTCTTAGGAATATTCATGGAAGGCCAACCCTCTAGTTCTTATTTCATAAGTTGAACGCCTAAAAACAAAACCACAATCCGAAATAATAAAGAAGATAATCACGAACGAACGATTCATTGCCAATGAAAATCAAATGGAGATTCGCGGACCGGAAGTTCGCTATGCATAAGCTTCGGTGCAATTTTAACTCGTGGAAGCTCTATACAGTTACGGTACCATACAATTCACTTCCCGTAAACATTTATTATGTGACACTCCTATTCTCTACTCTCTCAACCCTCCTCAGTAAAACAGTCATTTATATCAGCTCTTCTCAGGTAAACGGTATTTTATTTGTGTTCCTAGCATCTCGTCCCATCTGCGTGGAGTTCGCTCGAGCGCGCGCTTTGCTCACGCTACGGATTAGGCCTAAATCTCACCATCGCCCGTGGGCTGCGGAAGTATCTCCAAAAATGCAGTTACACTTACGCCAGAAAATCTTGATTCGCGCTTTAAGATTCATTTTTCAGGCATTCGGTGTGCGAATTCTAGTCTTTTAAAATATACGGGAATTTGGTGGATTTTCGTACGGGAAATACGGGAAATATACGGGAATTTGAAGAAAGATCATCGCTCGACACCCTGAACACCACATTTCAAACGCTTCAATTCTCCTCTTTTCTGCTGCACCAATAGTCCAAGTTTCACATCCATAGAGCACCACACTCCAGACAAAGGCCTTCAAAAATGACTTCCTAACACCTAGATCTATATTCGATGTCAACAGATTCCTTTTCAGTAGAAATGCTTTCCTTGCCTGAGCTAACCTACTTTTTATATTCTCTTTGCTTCGTCCATCACTGGTTATTTTGCTTCCTAAGTAACAGAAGTCTCCTACTTCCTTTAGTTTTTCACCTGCCAATTTGATGTCCATAGAGGATTCTGATTTATTTCGGCTGCATTCCAATATTTTTGTTTTACATTTATTAATTTTCATCCTGAATTCTTTCCTCGAAATGGAGTCCATACCATTCAAAAACTCAGTCAAATCCTCAGGCGTGTCGGCCAAGATGACGATGTCATCAGCAAATCTCAGAGTTGAAATTATATCTCCTTGAATCTTCACTCCCACTTTAAATTTTTCTACAATTTCCTTCATTGCTTGTTCAATGTAAAGATTAAAAAGCTAGAAAAAGGAAAATTAGTGCAGAAGAGTGATGTCTATTCTTTTTTCAATGTTCTGCTCTACTTGTGGATGGTCTGTCTGTGTTTCTGGAGAAACTTTGTGATTTTTATACTCCAATTGAGCTGATCAATATTAATTTAATATACAATGGAACTGGAATTGTCCGGTATATTGAAGTACTTTGTCAGCATTTCATCCAGTTGGTAACCGACAGCTGTGGCTACGCTGGCTAAAGCGCAGCGTTAGGCCATGGGACCAAGCTCTCTGCTGACTCGGTAGATGCGTGGGTTTGAGCCCCACCGTCGCCCATCCTTGAAATGGATTTCCGTGGTTTCCCATTTTCAACTCCAGGCAAATGCTGGGACGGTACCTTCTGACAGGCCACGGCCGCTTCCTTCCACGTGCTTGCCCAGTTTCATTCATCTTCATCCATTCCATCTCTCATCCCGACGCGTAGGGCGTCAACTAGAAAGACCTGCACTCGGCCTCTCAGGAGGCCACATGACAAAAAGAAAAAAAACCCAGTTGTTATGATACACCTCACCAAGACACTGGCTAGTTGCTGTGAGGGCCATTGCAAGGCGCTTATGAATCACGAGCAGTGCCAATGTACTACGAGATATATAGCTCTCTTCCTATCTAATATATAAAAGTGAAAGTCTGTATGTGGGTATGTATGTATGTATGTGGGTCTGTTCCGTATACAAATCCACACCGTTCCACCAATCTCAACCAAATTTTGCATACACATAGTTTAGGACCCGGAAGGAACCGCTGGCTACATGAATTTTCGATAGTCTTTCTCATTCTTTTGATTTAGGCCCTTTTGGACTCAAGCACAGGCTAATCAAATCATAAAATATACTCATGAAGGAATGGCAAGCCAGATAGTTTCCATGGCAACATAGCTAAAGTCGAGACACGGCCGACTGGATGCCAGTTCTGCTCTGCACTACCGGTATAGAAAACGAGGATCTTTACTTGATATCCCGTTAGTTACTCAAGTGCTCACACAGCACTGTCAACCGAGATTAGCATAACAAAGACTTGACACTATCATCTACTATATATATTTGTGAAATACCACTCACTCATTCATTCATCACGAAATCTCAGAAACCACCGACGGATTGGAATGAAATTTGGTATGCAGCTTCCCAAAGGGCCGCAAATGCCCCCTAAGATAGGATTTTTCGATATTCAGGTTCTAAAGGGGTGTTAAGGGGGTTGACCTGCATTTCATTGAATTTCAATATCTCCCGATTGGCTTCATTGGGGGATGTGATACTCGGCACGTAAACTCATCATTAAAAATAAGAAGACACGAGTCTGAGGGTTTTTGGATGTGGTGTATATTATGAGGTGAAAGGGGTGAAAAGTGGGGATTAAAAGATTCCTAACGGAGCGTGTATCTCTTAAACGACATAGGTGAGGAGTTTGAAACTCAGCGGAAAACAATCAGCATACAAAATACGTCAATATGTGTTTGACCGTTTATTCATAAATCCAATTTAAGGGGCCCATGGGGAGGGGTGAAATTCTGGGGGGGGGGGGGGGGGGGACAGGAAGAAAGTGTCCTAACTGATTGACTGACTCACTCACTCATCAAACTCAGGGAGGAAAACTGCTTTAAAGTAAGTAAATAGCTGTTCTACAGTTTTTTTATTAAATCAAATTCAAGGGGTTCATGGGGAGGGGTGAAATTCTGAAAAAAGAAAATTGAAAGATAATGTCCTGACTCACTCACTCACTCACTCACACACTCATCATCGCCCAGCCAAAATTATTGAAGTTACAAACATGCCAGTTTGGGGATATGTTCATTGTATGTCAAAACCGTCTACTAAGGGAGGATTTTCGGATATTCAGGTTCTGAAGGGGTCTTAAGGGGGTTAAACCTGCATTCCATTGAAGAACAATATCTCCCGATTGGTTTCATTGGGGGATATGATACACGACATATAAACTCATCATTAAAAAGGAAGAAGACACGTCTCTGAGGGGTTTTCGATGTGGTGTATATTATGAGGTGAAAGGGGTGAAAAGTAAGAATTGAAAGATTCCTAACGGAGCGTGTATCTCTTAAACGACATAGGCGAGGAGTTTGAAACTCAGCGGAAAAAATCAGCATAAAAAATAAGTAAATATGTGTTTGACCGTTTTTCGTAAATCCAATTTAAGGGGCCCATGGGGAGGGGTGAAATTCTGGGGGGGGGGGGGGGGGAAACAGGAAATAAAGTGTCCTAACTGATTGACTGACTGACTCACTCATCAAACTCAGGGGGGGGGGACTGCTTTAAAGTAAGTTGATAGCTGTTCGACAGTTTTTTTGATCAATTATATTGAAGGGGTTCATCGGGAGGGATGAAATTCTGAAGGAAAAAGTGAAAGAAAATGTCCTGACTCATTCACTCATGATCGCCCAGTCAAAAATATTGAAGTTGGAACCATGGCATTCTGGGGATATGTTCGTTGTATCTCAAAACCGTACACTAAGGGAGGATTTTTTGATATTCAGGCTCTAAAGGGGTCTTAAGGGGGTTAAACCTGCATTTCATTGAATAACAATATCTCACGAGTGGTTTCATTTGTGGATGTGATACTCGGCATATAAACTAATCATTAAAAATAAGCAGACATGTGTCTAAGTGTTTTTCGATGTGGTGTATTATTATGAGGTGAAAGGGGTGAAAATTGGGGGTTGAAGGATTCCTAACGGAGCGTGTAGGCCTATCTCTTAAACGACATAGGCGAGAAATTTGAAACTCAGCGAAAAAAAAATCAGCTAAAAAATTAAGTAAATCGGTGTTCGACCGTTTTTTCATAAATTAATTTAAGGGGCCAATGGGGTGGGGTGAAATTCTGGGGGGGGGGGGGGGGAGGAAGGAGAAAAGTGTCCTAACTGACTGACTAACTCACTCACTCATCAAACTCAGGGGAAAAAGACAGCTAAAAAAATAAGTTAATAGGTGTTCAAGCGTTTTTTCATCAATCCAATTTAAGGGGCCCATGGGGAGGGGTGACATTCTGGTAAAAATAATTGAAAGAAAATGTCCTGTCTGACTCACTCACTCATCACGCCCAGCGAAAACTATTAATGTTGGAAAAATGAAATTTTGGGAATATGTTCGCTGTATGTCAAAACGTCAACTAAGGAATGATTTTTCTTTATTCGGGTTTTAAAGAGATGTTAAGGGGGTTAACGTGCATTTCATTGAATAACGATATCTCATGAGTTGTTTCTTTGGGGATGTGATATTCGGTATATAAATTAATCATTACAAATAATCAGACATATATCTAAAGGTTTATCGATGTCGTGTATATTATGAGGTGAAAGGGGTGAAAATTGGGGATTGAGGGATTCTTAACGGAGCGTGTATCTCTTAAACGACATAGGCGAGAAGTTTGAAATTCGGCGGGATAAAACAGCTTAAAATACAAGTAAATATGTGTTCGACCGTTTTTTCGTAAATCCAATTTAAGGGGCCCTTGGAGAGGGGTGAAATTCTGGGGGGATAAAACAGGAAAGAAAGTGTCCTAACTGATTGACTCACTTACTCACTCATCAAACTCAGGGGGAAATCAGCTTTAAATAAGTAAATAGGTGTTCGACCGTTTGTTTCATAAATCCAATTTTACGGGTTCATGGGGAGGGGTGAAATTATCAAATATAAATGAAAGAAAATGTCCTGACTGACTCACTCACTCATCATCGCCCAGCCAAAATTATTGAAGTTGGAAACATGAAATTTTGGGGATATGTTCGTTTTATGTCGAAAACGTCCACTAAGGAAAGAGTTTTGAATATTCAGGTTCTAAATAGGTGTTAAGGGGGGGTAAACGTGCATTTCATTGAATAACAATATCTCACGAGTGGTTTCATTTGGGGATTGATACTTGGCATATATACTAATCATTAAAAATAAGCTGACACATGTCTAATGGTTTTTCGATATTGTGTATATTATGAGGTGAAAGGGATGAAAAGTGGGGGTTGAAAGATTCCTAACGGATCGTGTATCTCTTAAACGACATAGGCGAGGAGTTTGAAACTCGGAGGAAATCAATCAGCTTAAAATAAGTAAATAAATAAATAAATAAATAAATAAAATAAATAGGTGTTCGACAATTTTTTCATAAATCCAATTTAAGGGGCCTATGGGGAGGGGTGAAATTCTGGAAGAAAAACGTCCCCTAAGGAAGGATTGTTGGATGTTCACTCTCATCGAACAACCAAAACTATTAATGTTAGAAGAATGATATTTTGAGGATATGTTTGTCGTGTGTCGAAAACATCTACTAAGGAGAGATTTTTGGATATTCAGGTTCTAAAGGGGTGTTAACGGGGTTAAACCTGCATTTCATTGAATAACAATATGACACGACTATGACGCGAGCGAGGCGAGACTAAAAATGAGATGGTGTGTGTCTGTGTATTACTCAATCACGCAAGTACCACTGGTCCGATTTACATGAATTTTACATGGAAGTAGCAGATTTACCTGGTTAACATACAGGTTATTTTGATTTCAATACTTTGCACTAATTAAAGATGGCGACCATTTTTGTGACGTCACTCTACCCTTTGGTTTTAAACTTTCATATTTCCATTTCAAATAAAAAAAGAACGCTATGAAATAGCAAAGTTTTGATGGCATGTACGAGGTTAAAAATTGCATTTTCTATCCGAAATGTATCTCCAACCGTTAGCGAGTAAAACCTAAATGTGTGCTATAAAACACGGTCAAGGCAGAGCGGTGTATGTAGTTGGACAAAATGTTCCATCCTTAATCTCCCTCTGCGCAGCACCTCGCCTATCCCCTGTTTTAACTGTCACCTTCACATTTTAATTTATTTACGACCCGTAGCGAAGCACGGGTACTTCAGCTATTTTCCATAAGCCTGAAAATAAAGAACTGAAAGAAATTTTTTGTATGATAAAAACCCTTCAAAGACTCCACAAACAGATCTCATTTCATTGGATCCCTTCTCATGTTGGAATAGCAGGTAATGAAGAGGCAGACAGATTAGCAAAAAAAGGTACCACACTATAACAACCTGTCAGTCAGACTGATTTTATGTCAGCAAAAAGGATCTTGAAAAATACTATCAAAAACAGGTATGAAGAAATGGCAAAGAAAACAGCAGAAACCAAATTATGGAAAGACATTGATGCTAAATGGGATCAATATAAATTAACACCAAGAAGAGAAGCTGTAGCCTTCTTCAGACTTAACACTGGCCATGACTGCCTTGCAGTTCATCTGAAACGAATCAACATCCTGAGATCTGAAGAATGCACACTTTGTCACGAACCTGGAAGTAAAATGGATAAGGGGCACCTGCTACATTGCAACAAACTTGATGTGACTGCTAGAACTTCTGGAAACCTCACACAACTCTATTGGAACGCAAGAAAGCTGATGGATTGGAATCCGGGCTAGCCATAGGAAACAACAACAACAACAATTTCTAACTTGTTTCAGTTACTACTCTTATTCTTCTGTTTCAGCATGGTGTTTGACTTGCTACTTCAGTTCCATGGATCCCAGCACATCAGCAGCGTGAACCTGATGACCTGTATGGGGACCATCACACTCATCGCCAAGATGAGGCCACAGTTCATGGGGAAGACCATCGCAGCTCTGGAGACGTTACACAGTAAGTAGTCCAAATTCTTCACAACGTGAGAGTCTATATCAATATTAACATAATTATCATAAGAACATTTTCTTCACGTTTGCCGTCTTGGTCAACTGGGACACGATTATGCCAGGAAATACAGTATTATTACCCATTTAATATTTGATTGCTGCTGAGCATGACTGCGCCAGCGTTTGTTGGTTATTGTAGCAGGAGCCCCGCGGGGTGAAGCGGAGAACACAGAGTGCAGTCCGCACATAAGTCAAGCAGCATTGCGTGCACTAACTGTCTTAGAAGCGTAGATAAGTGTCACAAGAGCTCATGTCACCACGGACAATTGAACGATCACTGAGGCTACTGGATCTGAGTCATATCCTACTCTCGCAACTGTACCTGTCAACGAAGCAGAGTGACGTGTGACACAAGTAAACAGAGAATAGTTCCCATCTCGACCGCCAGCGATCAATTCGTGAAAGGGTAATATCATCATGGAAGATGTGCTTCAACTCTTTTTTCTCTCTTGAAGATACCATCTTTTTGGAAGCCTTCATAGGGAGGTTAAGGCTGCTTGAGCTTTTAGCTCTCGCAGTAAAGAGGCGCAGGTTTGCTTCATAAAAAGGAAGGTAGCGCGCAGTTCGCTACTCCTGTGGGGGTCCAAGCACGGACACCAAGAGTCCGCTGATGATCCAGCTTGGTGTTCCGAGGCGAAACCCCACACAAGACACTGCATAAATCTAGAAAAATTGCTGAGTTCTATTTCTTCTTCTTTACAGCCAATCTCCCTCCCACTCTGTCCAAGTCGCAAGTGAGCTCGGTGCGCAAACACCTCAAGATGCAGCTGTTGAATCTCCTCAAGTTACCATCATCTGTTGAATACCACAACAATATTACCACACTACTGACAGATCTGGGTGCCACTTACCAAGAGGTGAGTATTCAGTATTCTAACATTGGTACAGCTGAAATGACCAGTGTGATTTTCAGTGATTTGTATGTTTGCATTTAATGACCTCATGAGGGAGAGTAGCTATTTTTTCAAGTTTTAATGTAGTTTAAGACTTTTAATTCAGCTTTAGTCTGTTTTATGATTTTTATTGTGTTCACTTATTTTATTGTTCACTACGCCTTCATCATCATCATCATCATCATCTTCATTTTCTCTTTTCCAGCTGACACCGGGTGGGGGAAATATGGTTCCTCTCCACTTTGTTCTGTCGTTCCACCATTCCTCTTCCGACACGGTGTTCCAATCCAGGTTCCGTTTTCTAATGCTATTCTTCACCGAGTCCATCCAACGCATTCTTGGTCTTCCTCGTCCTCTCCTCCCTGTCATCCGTCGTTCCTGTGCTCATCTTGGTAGCCTTACTTCATTCATCCATTTGACATGTCCAAACCATCTCAATCTATGCTTTGTTTTATTGTTTTCTACCCTCCCCCTTTTAATATTTTTATCCAAATGAGGCGTAATTGTTGAGGTTCACTGTCTGTTTTACCGTATTTACTCGAATACGACCCGCCCCTGAATAAGACCCACACCCTGATTTTGAAGAACAAAATTTTAAAAAAATATTTTTTACTCAAAACTATTTACAATCTTTACTAAATAAACAGAATAGTATTTCTACAAAATAGTTTCCAACAGTTCTGAAGTCGTCTTAAAATAACACGCAGAAACAATTAAAAATACAAATAAAAGACACAAACACTTCATTCATCGTGATCAGAAGTACCAACTTCGAAACTTTTTTCACCATCACTTTCACACAAAATGTCGTCATCACTGCCATCCATAGCATTGGAAATACTACATTTCTTGACGCTCTTCCATATGAGATCTCCCGAGATACGATTCCTTGGCGTCAAAATCCACGAACAGAACAGCTGAACTTCCGGGCGCTGAATACGACCAGTTGGGGTCAGTGTGTGCTTATCGGCCGCCATCCGCTCCGTATACAGCTGTTTCAAGGCTGCTTTGAACGGGCGGTTCACGCAGACATCCCGTGGTTGTAGCATAGACGTCATCCCGCTCAATCACGAATACATGACTCGTCAATATCATATTTCCTACCGGGCACGATTTCCAATAACTTCAGCTTCCCTCACAACTTTCAATTTCTCACTCACAGTAAACGACCGCAAACGCTTCGTAGAACTCATGTTTACACTCGGAAAACGTGCGCGAGACTTTATGACGCCGCCTGCTTACGGTAAAACAAAGTGATAGTCGGAAGAAGGTTAGCACCATCTAGCGGATACTCGCAACAGCCGATATCGCGCGTGGCGGGCAATTTAAATCTTTAAAATCAGGATGACTCAAATAAGACCCGCACCCCAATTTTTCACGTCCGATTTTGTTTAAAAATGTACGGGTGGTATTCGAGTATATACAGTATATAAACCATTTTCGTTTCATCTCGGGCAGTGGCTGTTTTTATCATTTCAAATGATCTTGTTGACTTCATCGTTATGCTTTGGTTTACCGTTATGCGTTACGGTTACGGCGTGTATGACGTCATCATGTTGTCAGTGCATATGCACCGAGTCTGAGTTTACTCATGGGGTCTGGCGTTATGCGATATGGAGACGGCGAGTGCGTGACGTCATGCAGCAGAGTGCACCTCCCGCTCTCCGTTCCCCGTGCGGGAAGCCTAAGTTAAAGGGTAATGGAGTCTGTTGAGTCTGAGTTTACTCCTGGGGTCTGGCGTTATGCGATACGGAGACGGCGAGTGCGTGATGTCATGCAGCAGAGTGCACCTCCCGCTCTCCGTTCCCCGCGCGGGAAGCCTAAGTTAATGGGCAATGGAGTCTGTTGAAAGAGCCCTCCTGAGCCTTTCTAACATGTGTAGCATTTGTAGCATGCGTCATTTGAAATTATATAAAGTCTAGTCTCTCAGACTGACTGTATCTTTTTATCTTCATCCTTTCATTTCATACCAATTCATTTCATTAGGGGCCGTTAACCTAGATGTTAGGCCCCTTAAAACAAGAATTATCATTATCATCATGTTTGCACTTTCAACTTGGGCAAGGAGCTAACATCAAATCACGCATAGATTTTGTGGGTTTGAGCATTAGTAATGAAAATGAAAATCCACAGCCTGCTTCCAGTCGACCGACCGGGTCAGGGAATGGATTGAATGAAGCCCCCATCTAGCGGTGAGGATATGAAGTTTGCCGAAGCCTGTCGCACTCCCCTGGGGCAATGATTAAATGAATGATAGATGAAATGAAATGATAGTGGAGAGCGTTGCTGGAATTAAATTTGTGACAGGGAAAACCGGAGTACTCGGAGAAAAACCTGTCTCCCTCGCTTTGTCCAGCACAAATCTCACATGGAGTGACTGGGATTTGAACCACGGACCCAGCGGTGAGAGGCCGGCGTGCTGCCGCCTAAGACCCAAACTCATAAAGTGATGTACCTTCATGTGTTACGACCTCTATTCACAATTTTTAGCTGTTCTGAATTAGTGATAAAATGGAAAAAAGCTCAAAATGGAAGATTTATGCTTTTTGACAAATACAGTAAACTATGTTGTTGTTCCTAGTCTTCAGTCTTTCGACTGGGTTCATGCAGCGCTCCATTTCCCCTGCCCAGAGCTAATCGTTTCATCTCTACATAGCTACCACACGTTACATCCGAGGCAATCTCTTTAACATATTCTAACTTTGTTATACCCCTACAGTTCTTGTCCTCGAGTCTTCCTTCCATAACTAACTTTGCTATTCCGGGATGTCTTAGCCAGTGTCCTACCAACTTTTCTCTTCATTAGCAGCCGCCAGAAACATCTCCCCTCACTCGCTTGTCTTAATACCTCTTCATTTGTTACTCTATCTACCCACCAGATCTTCATCATTCTCCTGTAGCACCACATTTCAAATGCTTCTATTCTCCTCTTTTCTGCAGCGCCAACAGTTCAGGTTTCACTCCCAAAGAGCGCCACGCTCCAGACAAAGGCTTTCAAAAATTAAAATGAAAAAGATCATATGTTGACAAAATGTGTACATTATATAATGAAAAGTAAAATCATCATCATCATCATTTCCCAGCTCTAGTTTCCCGGGTGTGGTATACAAGCGCTCGCCATTTCTTTCGGTCGGAGTAGAGTTGCTGTTCTTCCCATTTCACATTCCGTTTGTTGACCCCTGACTTCACTGTGTCTTGGCCTTCCTACCGGTCTCCTCCCTCTCACCTCTCTGTCAAAATAATTTCTTGGTGTTCCATTTCTGTCCATTCTCATGACTTGTCCAAACCACTGTAATCTGCGTCTTCCTAGGAGTTCAGTAACAGGTATTTTGATACCAACTTTCTGCTTGTTAATTTCATTTCTAATCTTATCTTTCCTGGTCCTCTGGTTCATTGTTCTGATGAATTTCATTTCTGTTGCCTGGATTTTACTATTAGCCTTGTTGAGTAGGGTACATGTTTCAAGTCCATAGGTGAGAATTGGAATACATGGAGTGTAGAGAGCAAACTGATGGCTCTATATCTATTGATGGAAAACAACTGAACAAGGTCACTGGATTTCGATATTTGGGTTCATACATAACATCAGAAGGAGACACATTGAGAGAAGTGTGAATGCGAACAGATGCTAAAATGGCGACAGGTTACAGAAGTTTTATGTGATCGTAAGATTCCTGTACAGCTGAAGTAAAAAGTATATCGCACTGAGATCAGACTTGTAGCATTGTATGGAACTGAGTGTTGGCCAGTAACCAACAGATGTGCGCAAGTGCTGCACTCCATGGAGATGAGAATGCTGTGCTGGGACAAGGGCTAGAAGAAGAAGAAGGTGAGAATTGGAATGAAGTAGATATGAAACATGCTTAATTTACTTTTTGGGGTTAAATCAGTAATAGTATTGACATAATTTGAAGATAAAAACAATTTTTTGTCATATAAATAATGAAAGCTACCATTCAAGTGAATAATGCCCGTTGCTCACGGTAAAATGTTTCTTAAAATTTATTTAATAACTAATTTTATAAACATTTGACGAAAGCAAGCTGTGTTGTTCACGGTAAAATTATTTTATAAAATCCGTGGATGTATCAGGATCGCCATCTCCCGATAAACTTCTGAACCAACAATCAGCTGTTCAACACACATTGGTTTGAGAGTATGGCTCCAACAAACAAACCAAAAATTGCTGCTTTAGCTACAATTATATGTCGTACAGTGGTAAAAAGGAAGAAAAGAAATGCTAAGAAGTCCTGGACTCGGGAATGGATAAAAAGAAGAGAAGAGTAGAGGAATGTTGTCCTTGGTCAAAAATAGTTGAGGTTAGAAGATCAGAATTCATATAGGAATTTTCTAAGAATGAAAGAAAGCAGTTTTAAAAAACACCTAGATCTTGTTGCTCCCAAAATTATTCGACAGGACACTAACAGGAGGCAAGCTATTTCTCCTGAAATGAGACGGTAAGTGAGTTCGAAGCTCATTTATCTTCACCTTCACATCAGCCTGGCTTGTGCTCGGACGAATTTGTGAAACATATTCAGTGATTGAGATTTCTGCCCCCCGTCTTGCATTTCTACTATGGTATATGGTCGTTTTAACCTCATACAAACACTGATATTTCTGGTACTCCTCCAGTAAAACACCAACAGCTTCCTTAGTCCAGCCGGAGCCTGCCATTTTCGAAGTGTTTGTTTACAAGCGAGCTTCACAATCTTCTCACCACGTGGCGCCAGCATCATCATCTTCATGTCAGCTTCCCTGATTGGTTCGTTTCGTAAAATTAATTTTACGGAAGAAAACATGTCCTATATTATGGAAAATTTTATCAAAGGTTTTATAAAACTTTAATTTGACCGTGAGCAACAGAAATTTTATAAAATTAAATTATTGTACAATAAATTTGAAGTAACATTTTACAACTAATTTTATAAAAATTTGACGAAAGCAAGCTGTGTTGTTCACGGTAAAATTATTTTATAAAATCCGTGGATGTATCAGGATCGCCATCTACCGATAAACTTCTGAACCAAGAATCAGCTGTTCAACACACATTGGTTTGAGAGTATGGCTCCAACAAGCAAAGCAAACATTGCAAAAATTGCTGCTTTAGCTACAATTATATGTCGTACAGTGGTAAAAAGGAAGAAGAATGGAGGAAAGCAGTTTTAAAAAACTCCTAGATCTCGTTAGTCCCAAAATTATTCGACAGGACACTTAACATGAGGCAAGGTATTTCTCCTGAAATGAGACTGCAAGTGAGTTCGAAACCCGTTTATCTTCGCCTTCACATCAGCCTGGCTTGTGTTCGGTCGAATTTGTGAAACATATTCGGCGATTGAGATTTCCGCCTCCCTTCTTGCATTTCTATTGTGGTATATGGGCGTTTTAACCTCATACAAACACGGATATTTCTGGTACTCGTCCAGTAAAACACTAACAGCTTGGGAGCCCGTATCACACGACACTAGTTAGTATCAAAGCTTCTACCAGTACTGGTGTACACGCTGGTATAGACGCGTCTAGCACCGTGTGATATGTACCTTCCATGCTAGGTTCTGCCTTCCATAATAGCTTCCATACAACTCACGAAATTGAACAGGTGCCATTTTTCCTGGCAGTTTTCATGGAAGTTTGAGTACAACAACCAATCGGATTGTTTTTCTCGTTCAGGTAGTTATCCTAGGGGCAACATAAACAAGTAGATTTGTTATGTGGGTAGGCCTACGAATAAATACATCAGAATGAAACTATATTTTCTTTAAACGGCGCCTGTGTGATAAGCGCTAGCTATATCCAGTAAATACAGAACGTACCATATTATTATTATTATTATTATTATTATTATTCTGGGATAAATATATAACTATTTAAATTCTAATAGTTATCACGAATGGTATCCGTCCATGGTTACAGTATTTAGGGAAAATAAAAATTTTAAATGGGAGAAAACGCAAAACAAAGTTGCAATATTGCTGTACGACGTAAGGAGGAAATTATAAAATAATTAAAAGGAAGTAAAAATCTCCGCCCCTGGTTAGCCTTGAACCCGGGATCTTCTGATCAGCAAGCGAGCGCGATACCACTAGGACAATTTTCCAACTGACGATACAGCAATTTGTTGCACTCCTTATCAGCGCGTATGGTTAGATATCCAATTGTTACAATTATATCTTAAATCATCATCATCATCTTGAGCAGTTTCCAACCGCTGGTCGGGTCTGCTTGGAACATAAGCCTCTCCATCGTTTCCTGTCCATCCACCATCTCTCGTCATTTACTGTGTCCCAGCACACTCCTCTTTCCTCCACACTCTTCTTAACTCCTTTTGTCCATCTGTCCCTTGGTCTTCCCCTTGGCCTCCTTCCCGTCATTTCCATTCCAAACATCTTCTTCGGTATCCTCTCTTGCATCCTCCTCAAATGTCCATACCATTGTAGCCTAGATCGCTCTATTCTATTTTGCAATGGTTCCTCTCTTACCATCTCCCTGACTCTCTCAATCCTTACTCTGTCCATTCTTGTCACTCCTACCCTACTCCTCTGGAACTTCATCTCCACTGCTCGTATTTTATTCTTGTCCCTTTCCTTCATCACCCATGTTTCTGAACCATATGTCAAAATTGGCACAAAGTAGGTCTTGTAGATGATTCCTTTACATTTTTGTGGTACATCTTTATTCCATATCATCCCCCTAACACTCTTGAAAAATCCATCTGCGCACCTTCCCCTCATTTATTTCCATCCTATTGCCTCCCTTTTCTTCAATTATGCTTCCCAAGTACTTGAAGCATTCTACTTTCTGCAACTGCTGTCCTCCAAGTGTTATGCCCATATCCAGTCTGTTCTTCTTCCTCGTTGTGATGACCACTTCACTCTTTTGTGCTGAGAACTTCATCCCATATGATAACACTACCTTCTCCCACTCATCTAATTGCTCTTGTACTTCTTGCTCATCCTCTCCCCATACCAGAAGGTCATCAGCAAACAACATTGCCTTCATTTTCCTTTCCCCAATGCTATTTACCACTTTTCGTATGATTTCATCCATCACCACTATAAATAACAGGGGTGAGAGGGCACTTCCCTGTTTCAGACCACTCTCCAGTTGAAACCATTCCGTTCTCTCTCTTCCCACCTTTACACAGCTTTTGCTTCCCTCGTACATTGCTTTCACTCTTGCCACTGTCTCCTTGTTCACTGCTTTTGCTCTCATTGCTTCCCATACCTTGTTTCTATTAATACTATTATATGCTTTCTCAATATCCAAGAAGGTCATCACCAGATCTTTCCCATATTCATAATGGTGTTCTTGTAGCTGTCTTACTGCAAAGATGAGGTCAACTGTTGATCTTCCTGGCCTGAATCCATACTGTTCTTCCCTCAGCCCATCTTCAACTTCTGTCCGAATTCTTCTCTCCAGTACCTTCTCAAATATTTTGGCGCAGTGGCACATGAGTGTAATTCCCCTGTAGTTCTTGCATTCCTTCCTACTTCCCTTTTTAAATATGGGTATTATTATCCCTTAAATCTTAAATATTGACTGGAATTAATTCATTCAGTACCACGCACATTTTCAAATGTACTTAAAGCAAGTTTCATGACCGCTTTGCGTTAATAATGCGAATCGACTGTAAATTTTACCCCCAAACGACAACCGTCCTCCATGTTTTATTTTCGAAGAGCTTGTTTACAAGCGAGCTTCACAATCTTCTCACCACGTGGCGCCAGCATCATCTTCATGTCAGCTTCCCTGATTGGTTCGTTTCGTAAAATTAATTTTACGGAATAGAACATGTCCTATTTTATGAAACGTTTTTTCAAAGGTTTTATAAAACTTGAATTTGACCGTGAGCAACATAAATTTTATAAAATTAAATTATTGTACAATAAATTTGAAGGAAAATTTTACCGTGAGCAACGGACATAATGGTACTGCCTGAGGAGTGATAAATACAATCAACAATGTATTCCTATTACGGCCGTTTCCACCAACATCAATTATCACTTAATTCATCATTAAAGGTTATTTAACTTTGCACGAGCATTTCACCAAACAGAAATGCTCGTTAACTTACCACCAACAAGGAATTACGTTAAATGGCCAAATATGGTCACTCAACTCTCCAAAGCATCCGTAAATTGGCTAGAAACAGCTAAACTGTGCCTTGTTCATCTCACAATGGTGGTTTGTTTCCGAGTTTCACACGAACTTTCATCCATATGAATATAAAATATGTTTATGACAATGAAATTATAAAAGATCACACAAATTACAAGTTTTAATACCAAGAAAGACGAATACGGGAATTAAAAAGAAAAAGTATAACTGAAGTGGGATTAGAACTCTTTCCCGCCGTGCATAATGAATTCAGAATCTGCACAGAAACCACTTACGCTACGAAGACAACAGGGTGAGCGCGTCCTATTAGCTATTTATTCACACAATTGCCAGTTCTCCTAAATACTTTGTTCATATCATTTTAAACTTTTGCCACGAATAAGGTCTTCTGTATTTCCCTTCCCTTATTATTATGTTCCAGTAAATCTCAAGGAAGCATCGCAAACAACAATCAGTGCTAGACGCTTCTTCTTCTGTCCACCATGCTTGTCCAAGCTGAAACCGAGTCTACGCATGCCCGAGAGCCGTAAAGCTTATTCCGCATGCGCGAGAGCCGTTAAGCTTATTTAAGTAATTGCGAACCCAAATGGCCTCGTGAAATGCATCGAAGATAATCACGCATTAAATCTCGTATTTAAGTTAAATGGGAATTAGCTAAATAATCATTAGTAAAGAGTTGGCGGAAACAGCCCTTAGCGGCATTTAAATTGTAAGTTTTTTTTTTGCTGACCTACGCACGGATAATCTACAAACCGGATCATTTAGAGTGTAGACGGATTTGAAGTAATTTTTCAGTGTTGCCTTATTGACAATTGATATTGCAACTTTTCAGTCGGTTTTCCATTGTTCATAGATTATTGAAAAATGTATTCTTCTTCTTCTTCTTCTTCTGCCTTATCCGATATGGATGTTGGCTACCACTGTGGTTAACACCTTCTTATCCTGTGCAATCCTGAAGAGTTCCGAGGAAGACAACCCAAACCACTCACTCACTCTCACTCTCCTGGCCCTACAGTCCATGAAGGACCCTGACCTCTCCTACAGCAGCCGTCCATTCTTTCTTGGTTGCAGCGCATCTCCTCCAGCTCCGAATCCCCAGCGTCTGCACATCCTCTCTGATGTCGTCAATTCACCTCTTCCTCGGCCGGCCTGGCTTCCTTCTGCCCTCTAGTTGATGGTCGAGTGCTTTCCTAGGAATTCTATCTTCCTCCATTCTTATAACATGCCCCAGGTAACGCAGCCGTCTCTTCTCTGCCTCAGCAACCAGGTCAATTTCCCCATAGAGCTGATATACTTCTTGGTTGGTACGAATACGCCACTCACCATCCTCACAAACCACCCTGGAGATCTTTCTCAGCACCTTCCTTTCCCACACCTGGTGCAAATTCTTGTCACTCGATGAGCGTCCACGTTTCACACCCATAAAGCACCACTGGCCGATTTATAATGCGGTATATGGTAAACTTGAGCCTTCTGGAGAGGGTTGAAGATTTTAGTAGTTTACTAAAAGCTTAGAAGCATCTGTTTCCTGCGGCAATTCGTGCTTTTATATCTATACTGACCTCGTTGTTCTCAGTTACCAGTGACCCTAGGTACTTAAATTCTCCGACCCTCTCTTACCTTCCCTCCTCACATTCCAAGTGACTCACCTCACAGAACCTTTCCTTTTCTCTCGTGCTGACCATGTACTTGGTCTTTTCACAACCCAAACCACATTCGTAAATTATCCATCCAAGTTATTCGTCTCCTTCCCGGTCCACGCTGACCTTCAATTTTACCCTGAAGTATAATTTGGAGCAGACAGTATTTTGGATTCCTCATCTTGTGTCCCAAGTATTCCAATTTCCTCTTCTTAATTGTGTTTTAACAGCTCAGGTTGGCTGCTCACACGCTGAAGAACCTCGGCATTACTCACATGTTCTGTCCACGAGATTTTAAGAATCCGCCTGTATATCCACATTTCAAAAGCTCGAATCTTCTTTTTCTGTAACTACCGACAAGGTCCAAACTTCAACGCCATAAAGAAAGGTGGAGACAACATAACCCTTCACAATTCTTTTCTTAAGCGTCATACTGAGATCTCGACAGCATAGTAGTTGTTTCATTTTCATAAAGATTGATCTAGCCTTCTCTATACGGCATCTTATTTCAACCGAAGGATCCCAGTCTCATTAATATTCTGTCCTAAATAAACCAAACTCTTGATTCGCTCAATCTGATGTCCATTGACCAAAAGAACTTGTGACAATGCTGGTCTTCGTGATATCATATATTTTGTTTTCTTAATGTTGAGGTCTAGGCCATATTGTTTACTCTTATTTACTTATATTTGTTACAAAAATACATTAAATAATTCTTCCAATGTTAAAGTTACATACATACATACATACATATATACATACATACATACATTCATTTTCACATGAGACCGTTTTGCCTTTCAGCATCCAGTCTAGTCCGCAAGCCTCTGTTTGCGAACAGTTGCCTCCTTGATCCGCTATTGCCAGTTCTACACCTCTGAAATCATTTAACATTGAATCTAACCATCATCTTCTTGGTCTACCTCTGCTTCTCTTACCATCTACAGCTGAACTCATTAACCTCTTAGGTAATCTCTCCTCCCCCATGCTCTTCACATGACCCCACCATCTGAGTCGGCTCATAAGAATAGCTTCATCTAGCGCAGGGGTGCCCAACCTTTTTTAACTAAGGGCCACATTGTAAATAGTTGGGGGACCTTGCGGGCCAATGACACTTCGGGGTGTTTGAGGGATACGGATTTTTTTTTTGTAAATATTGGTGTAATATGTTTAGTTTTGTGGCTCTTATAGCTTAGTTTTCTTAGGCCCGTATCACACGACACTTGCTGGCAAGGAAGCTGTTGTGATCCCTGGTATAAAATCCTGTATGATTCTGTTCATCCTCGCCCGTACACCTGCTTTTATGGCTGAAGTGTATCACACGCTAGCATTTCGTGCGCCAAGTTGTAAGAAATAAAACATGGATGACTGTTGTCGTTTGGGGGTAAAATTTACAGTCGATTCGCATTATTAACGCAAAGCGGTCGTGAAACTTGCTTTAAGTACATTTGAAAACATGCCTGGTACTGAATGAATGCATTCCAATCAATATTTAAGATCTAACTGTAATAATTGGTATATAACCATACGCGCTAATAAGAAGCGTAACAAAATGTGGTAAAGGCTGTTGGAAAAGTGTGCAAGTGGTACCGCGCCCGCTTGCTGTTTTGGAGAGCCCGGGTTTAAGGCTATCTAACGGCGAAAATTTTTACTTCTTTTGAATTATTTTATTATATCGTCCTCACGTCGTACAACAATATTGCAACTTAGTTTTCTCTACATGATCCACGAGGACAATAGTAAACATGTTTTCTCTCATTTAAAATTATATTACGTTCTGTATTTACTGGATATAGCAAGCGCTTTTCACACAACCGCTGTTCAGAGAAAATATAGTTTCGTTCAGATGTATTTATTCGAGGGCCTACCTACATAACAAATGTATTTGTTAATGTTGTCGCTAAGATCTCTACTAGAACGAGAAAAGCAATCCGATTGGTTGTTGTACTCAAACTTCCATGCAAACTGCCAGGAAAAATAGCACCTGTTCAATTTCGTGAGTTGTATGGAAGCTACCATGGAAGGCAGAACCTAGTATGGAAGGTACAAATCACACGGTAATAGACGCGTGTATACCAGCGTTTATACCCGTACTGGTAGAAGCTTCCATGCTAGCGAGTGTCGTGTGATACAGGCTTTAGTATTGTTGCTATTTTCTACATTTATTTGTAGTGGATAAAATAATAAAACACTCAACAATTGAATCCACAAAACGGGCAACAGCTCCAAGCAGGATTAATAAAAACAGCCGAGAAAATAGCACCACACATGAGAACACGCAAACATCCGTGGTGGACAGCCGAATGTGATGACCTTGTAAGGCTCAGGCAACAGGCATGGCACAATTGGTCTTGCAACAAAACTCCAAAGACTCTGCAAGATCTCATGGATGTCAGAAGAACAGTCACGAAATCAATACGAAGAATTCGCAAGCAGAATGACAACAAAATATTACAAAAAAATAGAAGCTGACTTCAAACAACATAATTCTAGAAACTACTATAGAACTTTTCGCCAGAAGCTCACTAAATATTCCCCTCCATCACTTCAATTCAAAAATGAACATGGGGATATTGCTCATAGTAACACAGAAAACTGTGAAATCCTTGCAAACTACTTTTCGGTATTGCTCAATTGTGAGAAACCTCAAGAAACATTCACATTTATCCACACTCAACAAAACCAAGATTCGCATCCACCCAACGTTCAGGAAATAAGAGAGATTATTAAATCATTGAAAAACAACAAAGCGTCGGGGGAAGACCAAATTGTTGCAGAGTTGTGGAAAAATGCAGGAGAAAATCTCATTGTAAAACTCCAAGAAATTTTAGAAGTAGTTTGGCGAACTGAAAAAATCTCCGCTGACTGGAAGATGGCACTCATACATCCCTTGCACAAAAAAGGAAATCGGACGGATCCCAACAATTATCTTGGAATTTCATTACTATCCATAACATACAAAGTTTTGTCTAAAGCTCTCCTGAATCGTGCAGAAATTCAATTGGATCCAGTAATCGGCGAATACCAAGGTGGCTTCAGGAAAGGCAGGTCGTGTGTGGAACAAATTATCAATTTAAAAAACTCAATGAAATATTTCCGCAATACATCGAACAAACACTATGTCATTACATTTGTTGACTTCCAAAAGGCGTATGATAGCATCGACCGTGAATCCCTTTTCGAAATACTCAAAGAATTTGGATTAGATCAAAAGACAACAAATATTATTAAGGAAACACTCATGGAAACCAAATCTAAGGTTAAATTTATGGGAGAACTGAGCAGAGAATTCCCCATTGACACAGGAGTCCGACAAGGAGATGGATTGTCCCCGTTGCTTTTCAATTGTGCACTAGAGAAGGTTGTATGAGAATGGCGAAAAGCAGGTGCACCGACGCATAGGATAGGACCAAAACTTAAAGGCATAGAATTAGACTGTTTGGCATTTGCTGATGACATGGCATTAATTGCCCAAAACATCTCTGATGCGCAATACCAACTTGAACTTCTACAAGAACAAGCAAAGAAAATTGGATTCCAAATCTCATTTGATAAAACTAAATTTATGACAGATATAAAGAATGCCCCATCTGAAATTGAAATTGGTACTGACCATATATCTCGTGTGAAGGAATTTAAATATTTGGGTGAATGGATTACTGACAATTGTAATGAGAAGAGGTCCATTACAACAAGAATTCAAAAAATGGAAACTGCTTTTCAGTTAACGAAAAATACTTACAACAAAAAGAGTCTTTCCTGGAAATGCAAAATTCAACATTATACAACAGTGATCGGGCCCGAAGCTCTCTACGCTTCAGAAACTCTCACTCTTCAACATAGAACACTTCAAGATCAGTTGGAAGTGAAGGAACGTAAAATAATGAGGAAAATCTTAGGGCCGAGAATCAAAGATGGTGTTCATCTTCCAAAGCCAAATGCTGAAATATATATAACCATCTCCAAAATCACAGACAAAATGCGTATGCGACGAATCCAATTCTTGGGGCACCTGGAAAGAATGGACCCAAATAGACTAACTCACAAAATTCACACATCTTGAAAAACAAAACAACTAGATCAAATTGGTACAAACAGACTGAAAAAGACTTGCAAGAATTAGGATTGCCAAATCTCCTAGACCGAAATGTCATCAGAACACTTGCACTCACACGGGGTTTCGAGGAGGAAGAAAGACGGCCATACCACCATATCTGGTCTGCACAACGGAAGCAAACCCATTCGTTGCGTATGAAGGAGTACTGGGCTGCAAGAAAGGCTAACCATTGTTGATTCCTCGTGGTCCTAAGAGACCCATCCGCGACGGAGAAGAAGAAGAAGAAGAAGAAGAAGAAAACACTAAAAATAAATTTAAATATTTTTAATAAGTCCCTTTAAAATAGAAGTAGGATGATATTCAATACACTCATACAGCATGAATGGCAAAGATTGAGTGAGCTTAGATTTATTAGTATTGTTGCCATTTTCCATATTTATTTGTAGTGGATAAAATAATAAAACACTAAAAATAAATTTAAATATTTTTACCAAGTCCCTTTAAAATAGAAGTAGGATGATATTTAATACACTCATACATAGAGATACGGGAAAATCGCGATTGCGATAAATGCGAATTTTACTTTTTTCTCAATTTTTCAACTATTTGGTAACTACACTGACTGGCAAAAAAAAAATGGAACAGTTAAAAAATGTAATATAAATAGTATAAAATTAGCCATGAAAAAGATTTAATCACATTTTAAAAGCTTTTCACGCATTAGAACAAACATCTGAAACATCCGTGAATAGAAATTGATAATATGACATTTCTTAGGGTGGTTTATTACCACCAATTACCCCCGATCTTCGATGAGCCTATCTTAATGGTTTTATGGCGGGAAGCGCACTGTAAGTGTTTACAGTTTATGAGTGTTGCCGCTCGCTTATTGTTCTAGGGATAACAACTGGCATTTGTTGAACACGTGTGAACCATTGTCATACATTTTAGCAAGTTATCCATGTGCAGTTCACACTAAAACGTGCCTCTTAGCCGTGAAGGAGCTGCACAGGCAGTTGCATTGGTGGAGGATGGCTGCAGTTTCCGTTATGTTGCAGAGGTCAATGGATCATCTCTCGGTAGCATTCACCGTGCAGTGCAACGATACAGAGAACTCCAAACTTACGACAGGAGACGAGGGTCAGGCCGTAGAAGATGCACAAGTGCCGGGGATGACAGATTTCTCACCCTGCAAGTTCTGCGTGATCGCCATACCACAGCAAGCCAGGCACGAAATCAACTGGAAAATGCCAGAAATGTGAGAGTGAGTGAGCGAACAGTAAGAAGAAGGTTTGAAGAAGCTCATCTTTCGTCCAGGAGACCTGCACGTGGACCCGCACTCGAACGACATCACAGAGAGGCGAGTCTTTGCTTCGCAAGGCAGCATCTGGGATGGACCCACGAGCAGTGGGCCTCTGTTCTCTTCACTGACGAGAGTCGCTTTAATCTTAGATCACCTGATGGAAGTGAAAGAGTGTGGAGAAGGCGCGGAGAGAGGTACAGCCCTGTTGCTTTCTCCTCCAGGACTCCATTTGGAGTCAACGTTATGGCCCGCACTGAGTTGATGTGCATCGATCACGCGACGCTCAATTCCCAAAGGTACATCGAAGTGATCCTGATGAATCATGTGATGCCCTTTGCGCCTTTAATAGGTCAGAATTCCATGCTGATGCAGGATAATGCCCGCCCTCATACTGCTCGCTGTGTTGTACAATATCTGCAGAAACGGGGGATTCAAACCGTGGACTGGACAGCTCGTAGTCCTGACTTGAACCCCATTGAACATGTATGGGATATGCTTGGAAGGAACGTCAGACAGCGTGACCACACCACCTTGACACAACTGAGAACATCGCTGCTGGAGGAATGGGATCGCATCCCGGCAGATGCCATTCGACGAGTTGTGAACAGTATGCCTGAGCGTTTTCAAGCTGTCATAGAAGCTAAGGGTGGAAACACTCGTTTTTAGTGACCAGTGTTCTCGTGCAGTGCAGTGCAAACATTAATACTGTTTTGTTTGGCAATACGTTTGATAAAAAAAAACAGCCCAAAAGAACATTACTAAAAAATAGAAAATTGTGAGATTTGCAAAATGTAATTTGTGAGTTAAAGGGTGTTGTAAAACATGTTTTGGTATTTTCTGTAGCCAACCATCTAAAATTTACTTGAATAATGCAAATATTGGAAAACCGATACATTTTAGTGGAATAAATGAAGAAATTACATAAAAAATTGAAGTGTTCCACTTTTTTTGCCGGTCAGTGTATTATGACTATGTATACCCAGAATTTGCGAAACTGAAAGTGATATAACTAGGGTTTCTTGCGAATTATTCCCATAAATGTGATAAATGCGAAAAGTGCCCAATTTACCGAAAAATATTAAATATAATGTTTTATTACATTTTCGCGCCGCAACTTTTGAAATTTGCGAGTTCCTAGCAATGGAAATTTCGGCTAAATAATCGATATTTACGAGTAATAATCGATATGTACGAACATCGATTATTGTCATGAAAACAATCGAATACGGTAGAAATCAACTTGAAAATGGCTGTTGTTATTGCTGCATAATATCCACTGTTCAACGATGGAGAAACTATTTCATAGTTTGGTTGTGCTAATAAAAGGAATATTCCAATCGTTTGTATCGATTCATTTTTAAACATTGGAGTAATAAGGTTATGCTTATACCGGTATTGGTTTATATCGTGCCTCATTTCTAGTATTTGACCATTATAAATGAAACTGTAAAGTACGTATCGTGATATGAATAGACAATGTGTGTTAGGCGTTCTCCTAGCTTTGGGGAATGTTGTATAATTTGATGAAAGTAGTCTCTACAATGTGAGAGTTATAGGTTATAGGTTATGTTACATGTTCTCCTTGAATTCGGATACGCTACTGTTTAACAGATTGTCAGTCAAGAGTCACAAAAATGTATACCAGTAATTGCATGTTTGCATATTCTGTTTAACTTAACTTAAGAAAACCTCTGAGACTGCTAAAATGTGATCATTTAAATCCTTAGAGTAGACATGAAAGGTACACAACAAAGTTCACAGGATTGTCAACATTCGTTTATACAAATTGCATTGGCAGCAGTGTTAAGTCTTCTGTTGTGTGTGTTTTTTATTTTTTTACTAAGGGAGTGTTAGAAGTACTAAAATCCTAATATCAGTATTAAAGAAATGTAGAAACTTGACACCATACATTTTTCAGAAATGTGAGATCTCTGAAAACTAAGGCACCAGCCTGGCTACTTGACAAGATTGAGCTAAAGTGCTGTCGGTTGGTTGTATGACGTGAGACGAGGGCACCTGAGCTATGCTGAAAAGATCCAAAGATCATGCTTTCATTATTCAATCAACGTTATCAGGTGTTTTGCAGCTACTCAAATTACCCTGAGCCGCTCGTGTTATCGGTACGGTGCTAAATCCACAAGCGAAATGGGCAAAATGTTGAGGGCCGGCAGAGAGTTGTATTAGTTCACCGATATCAAGGTGCCGATTGTTAGAATAAAGCGAGCTGTGGTCAGGTGACAATGCTCGTCGTATGAAGTTTACCGTGTGGCAGGTGGAATGACGACAATACCGGGCTGTCCTGAAATCGGTGGACGAATTGGTTCAAATTCTGTGAGATGTCTATGAAATCCTTTTGTGTGGTTTCCCTACTAACTCCTTGCCAAGTTCCATTCATTTATTTTAATAAATTGTCTTATGAGGTTGGATTCAAGAAGTGCCATTTGACCATTGAACCACCCGGCAAATAAAAATTCAATGCACCTCATTCCTGGCCCTCAGAAAAGGGAATAAAGAAGGCGTGAACGTACATTTCGTTATTTAGTTATCGGTTGTATGGTATTTACCTGAAGTTAAGTAAATGTACGATTCACATCATTATATTAAATGCTTATGCCGTTAATCAGAAACACCCGTATTTCCAATCCTGTGCAAGTTTGAATTAGTTTCCGTGTATAATAATTTTGAACCTTTTACATTTTTATCGTACCTGGTTACAAACTTTTAAATGCTACAAAATGCTAATTTTTAAAATTCAAAATGCTCGAAAATGCTATTTTTCAAAATGAAAGTGCTACAAAATCAATTTCAAAATGCTATTTTCTCGTATCTTAACTCATGCAGCATGAATGGCAAAGAGTGAGTGAGCTTAGATTTATTAGTATTGTTGCCATTTTCTATATTTATTTGTAGTGGATAAAATAATATAAAACACTAAAAATAAATTTAAATATTTTTAATAAGTCCCTTTAAAATAGAAGTAGGATGATATTCAATACACTCATACAGCATGAATGACAAAGAGTGAGTATTTATGTTCATTTGACACAATTAATAATCAAATTATGAAATAAAGTTCGTGATAATTTAGTTTAGTGCGACGACTGGAACTTGTTTCAAAGTTTTGGCGACACGGCGCGGGCCGGACAAAATAGTCTCGCGGGCCATAGGTTGGGCAGTCTTTATCTAGCTTGTTCATTTCTAACTTAGCCTTTATCTCTTCATTACGTGTACCTTTCTACCATTGCTCCCATCTATTTGTCCCAGCAATCATTCTTGCTACCCTCAAAGTTCCGCCTCGTCAATACAATTTATTCAAATTTTGTGATATAATCACATGTCACTTAATTTACATCGGTACGTGTTTCGATGCCTATTTGCATTGGCATCATCATCAGCCTTTCAATGTATTGGCAGCACTTAAAAAAACACTTTGTACATTGGATGTGATAAAATGTTAACATAAAAACACACTAAAATCACTTATACACTAAATCACTTTAAAAGTTTTTTAATAAGTTAAAAAAAAATGGTATGCACTCATTACAAAACCCTTGAAGGTTTTAATTTCTTGAGGTTTACAAACCCTTCTTTTCCGGATGGTGTCTTGAGATTTTAATCATTGACATTTGAAAAATACTTTTTGCAAAATCTTATGTGTCTAAAATAGATTTGAAATTGACTGACTGAAATGTTGCAATATCGATAATCGAGAGTGTACTGTAAATCATATTTTAATTCCTTGGTTGCAATTTTAGGGAATCATTTAAATTCCAAGTTGTCTTGGTTTTGGCTATATTGATTGGGCACATGAAACATGAAACGTGAATTTTTCAGGTGATGAAGTCGTATCCCAAGCTGGAAGAGGTGCGGCGGCGCCAGAAGCGCAAGTCGACCTCGCATCACCAGGCGTTGCTGGGCGCCACCAAGAAGCCCCGCATGGAGGTGGAGCTGGAGGAGGAGGATGATGAGGATGAAGAAGAGGAGGAGCCCATCGTGGAGGAGCGTCCCCCCACCCACCACCACGCCCACACCGACATGGCCATCGACGTGACGGAGCAGTACATCGTGGAGAGACTGTCACCCGAGATGGCCACCCAACTCGTCCTCCTCTCCATGGTACTGTACTCTTATATCCGTTAGGCAAGCTAGGAATGGTAACAATGAAAGGAGATTCCCAGACTCCTTACCAGTTTATTGTAATTCTAGAAAGGAAGCCTGTCATTTTGTGCAGCTTAACCCTTTCGCTTTCAAGGTAACGATCCATCGGTACCCACGGGTCCTTCGAAAACTGACACGGTAACGACGGATCGTTATTACCGTATAATTAGTTCATTATTTACACGCCAGACAGCAGCATTTTTGTACGGAATATGAAGAGTACAGTTTTATCTCATGTTCTACTCCGCGGGATCTGCCGGCTATCCGTATTTATCGATAATCTTAGAGTCTGAAACATGTCGCACACCCGGTGCAAGACTGCCACAAGTCAAAAAAGACACTTTTTCAGGAGAAGCATTTAAAGATTTTCAGCTAATAGGAAAAATATAAATTGCACCGCCCCCCTTTGCGCCGCCACTACAACTACACGGGGCCTTATTCGAGACAAGCTCGGGGATGGACGGGGACCTCGTACGCAGAGGCCGCAATTAGGAATAGGTTACCTAAGGTTTCGTATGTTAAGAGAAAGAAGTTGCATTTAAGGGAATAACTATATAATTTCAAGCAATACAGACAAGGTAAATCAAAAGCAATCATGCCTCATTACATAGATTAAGCAAGAGCCAAGCAATAAAATAGACACTAAATCACTATGGTACATAAGCACAAACTTATAGGCTGTACACAATGGTTACCCATTCACCTCGGGTGAAATGGTCACAGGATAGAATACAGAATTACATGAATAATTAAAAATCCAAGTAGGGACGGCCCCTTTAATAGAACGCCGCGTAAAACCAAAAATTCAACCGGATGAGGTTAGGTGACCTCCCAAACTTATACTGAACTACTAACAGTATAATCAGAAGTGGGTGAATCCTTTAATGGAAATTCATATTAACGCTCCCTTCCGAACAAAGGGGTGACATCGCCAAATGAGGGTAAAATAATGGCAACACGAAAATGAAGGGTAAAAACCAAGAAGCGGAATATCACTAAGTCTGGAACATAACCCCACAATGATACAAAATAATTAAATGAACAAACTAAAGAGAAAACCGCAAGGCCTAAGCATCGAACCGGACGAATGACAAATTACGTCTTAATACGGCAGAGCCCAAGTACTGACTGCAAAGAATACTGATTACTCCGGGGCAGTGAGGCCCCGCGAGGCAATAACCCCCACTCCAAGTACTTACGTGAAAGAACCATTTGAAATTTTGATGGGAGGAGAGCTTGAATATGAAACAGCACTAATAATAAACATAAATAAACATAACATTACATAACTAAGCTGACTTCCACGGCCGCGCACGTGATACCATCTTAAGTGTAAACACAAGGACGCCATGTTGTCATAAAACAAAAGACATAGACAAATGAGTTACCACAAACAAAAGAATAACGCAAATCAAAAAATCGAACTAGGCCATGCTGCCCTTAAAAATACACTACATTAAAAACAGTCAAGCTGTCCGGGTTAGACACGAATAAAAGCCAAAAATGCTTCCCTAATCCCCCACAGGGTGCTTTGCATAAACACAAATCTTACAAGACTGGTCCCCCGGATAATTACACGAATTAATCGACACCGGATTCACACGGAGTGACAGAACCATATTACTTGCGTGTTCGTACACGCCATGAAACAGAAACATGAACAAAACTGGAATAGAAGCCCTTGTGCGCAAAAGGATATCACGCACGCAGCCAACAGATGTATTCCCTAACCACCCAAAACAATAATGTTAAATGTTACTTCTCAGTACGGTAGTTCTTATTATCACACACGGTTACTTCAAACATTTGTAGGTTGGTTGGTTAACTGGCCGGGTGGAAGAGGTGACATCTTCGCACCCGGCCGCTGACGAACACGTTACACACGTCTGCAAGCTTCGA
Source organism: Meconema thalassinum (assembly GCA_946902985.2). NCBI lineage: Eukaryota > Metazoa > Arthropoda > Insecta > Orthoptera > Tettigoniidae > Meconema > Meconema thalassinum. The sequence continues at coordinate 56,164,949 of OX336400.1, forward strand.
AGTCGGTATTCAGAATCACAAGCGTCAGCCTGCCAAGACACTCGCACACTTCACACTTGCTGGAAAATCATCCAGGCTCGCCAGACGAAACACTGCCGAGAATCTTAAATTTGCGTGTCTTTTTAGTTACTCTTCTTGCCGCTATGTTGGTACCTCCGAGCCCGCAGTTGCTAGGCAGAGTTCAAACTAAACGCGGAAGATTCCCGCGATGTTAGAACAAGGGTAGTCATTGTTGAAAATGACGCCAAACACCGATATGCGCGCCGATTGGCTTATTTCGGAAAAGGCGAAATGTCAGTGCATGGAAATGGGCGGTAACCCAAGCGAGACGCTTTATGTCACATCCGGGAACACTCCAGTTCTGGCCACCCGCCGATTGGAATTTTAATTGGATACTGGGTGGGCATTGGGTAAATATCCACAGAGGCAAACATCTTCAGAAGTAAACATCTTCAAAAGTCAACATCTTCAAGGGGGCCGGCTTGACTGGACGTGGGAGTGGAAACTGATAGGGTGGTCTTCTTGGGTGGGGACCGGCTTGAATGGACGTGGGAGTAGGAACTGATAGGGTGGGCTCGCATTTAGCGAGCTTGAATTAGTTAGTCAATTGCATAGTTCACTCGCTGACCCAAATTATTATTTCCCAGAGTCTTTAAGTTCAGGGACCAAGGTTCGATGCCAAGGTAGGCTCACATCTCTCCCACAGGCTAGGGATCGATGCCAGACTAGGGGATTTAGGCGTGGAGATATGTGCCGATTGGCACAACCTCCCCCCCCACAACTGTCTCCATGGGGTGAGGCGTAGAGACGGCTTCCCATTTGCGTACCAGTGTACCCACACGAACACCATGGGACAGGTTTGCTGAAATTTCTTTCGGTGATCCAGATGAGAACCAAGGGACTGGAGTGGAGATGACCCATGCGTGTTGATGTTTTTCCACGATGATCCAGAAGAGAAGCATGGGACCGATGTGGTGATGAGCCAGGCGTCTTGATGTTTTTCCACGATGATCCAGAAGAGAACCAAGGGACCGATGTGGTGATGAGCCAGGCGTGTTGATGTTTTTAACGCTGATCCAGAAGGGAACCATGGAACAGGCAGGTGACAGATGAGGATCCTCTCAGATTACCGCCACCAGTCACCGAGAGTTGGCCCCCATGATGTTGATTTGTCAAGGCACCCACCTACCAGCTGACCCTGGCCACAGGACACTGATAGTATGGCACCGTTCTTCCGCTGCATCCAAGACTCCACTGAAACATTCAACCAGACCCAGAGACCGAACCAGTAAACGGTCACCACCGACCATCACAAATGCACCTTCGAAGAAACGACCCCTTATTGGGCGTTGTCCACACCTCACTTAATGAGCTTCTGAACGTCACGGCTCACTCAAGAGTCCAATAGTCAACCCACGGATGACTCTCGCAACGAATTCCAGGAACCACAGTTCGTTACACTCCCCCCCACATTTTGGCTTAAAACCCTTACAATTCCCCTTAACAACCTAACCTTAGCCATCCAGGAAGTCACCTTAAGCAAAAGGAGTTTATGAGTCATGAAATTACACTAAACATGATTCTTAGTCATCAGTCGCATGCTCACCAGCTGCCTTGCAGTAGGACAGATGAGTGCGGAAAATTCGCTTCTTAATGCCGTCACTCAACAATACAGTCACCGGCGTTAAGAAGGACAACATTTCGTACGGTACCAGTGTACCCACACGAACACCATGGGACAGGTTTGCTGAAATTTCTTTCTCCCCGGAAACAAGTTTCGAAATCAGTTCCTCCAACTGCTTGTCCTCCTTCTGATGTACTGCGATATCCTTGAAAAGCAAGGGAGAGTTCATCAAGATATGATGTGCGGAATTAACAGCACAAACATCTTGGACAGAAGGGTTTGAGTTTTCCGGAGACCTGACGACCAGCAACCTTAGGTTGAAAATTCTTCACATACACTTTATCCCCTACCTTGAACTTACAAGCAGTACGCCCCAGATTGTACCTTTCAGCTAGCTTCTCAAGTGAAATCTTAATAGCCTTCTGAGCCTCTTTCCATATTTGTTTAACACCGTCAGCGCTCGGCTGATCAGGGAGCAACTCGTGGATCGACCACAGATTTGTCAGAGGGGAATTGGGCACGAAAGCGTGCATTAGGAAGAAGGGAGTCTTCCCATGGGACTCATGTACCGCAGTATTAAATGCATAAGCTAACCAATGTAGTGATGAATCCTATCTTGCGTGATTGTCATGGTGATAAGCAATCAAAGCGGCTCTCAGGTTACGATTTACCCGTTCAGCCAGGCTCGGATTCGGATAATAGGGAGCGGTGGTCACGTGAGCAATTGAATAATCAAAACAGAAATTACGGAATTGGTGCGAAGTGAAAGCCTTGGCATTGTCAGACACCAGGAACTGACACGGACCATTGGAAGTGAAAATAGTATTTAGACATTTCATCACGGTAGATGAGTTACACAATCTAGTTGGAAAAATCCAGCTGAAACGGGAGAATCCGTCAACACACACAAGCGCGAATCGGTTGCCCAACCGAGACCGTGGGAACGGGCCCACTAAATCGATAAAGACACGTTCCATAGGACGGGACGCAGGTTCAGAAGACAGAGAACCAATTTTAGAGTTTACAGCAGGTTTCCTCACATTACAATTTCTACAACCCAGCACAAAACGACGAATGTCCTTATCCATGTTTTTCCAAACAAATGACTGTCTTATCTTTTGGCGAGTTTTAAATATACCAAGATGACCCCCAACGGGCGACTCATGGAAATACTTCAATATCCCATCGACCAACTGAGATGGCAAGACAATTTTTGGTTTTCCATCATGCCTAGCAAGGCAACACAAGACTCCAGATTTTAATAGATAAGGCTTAACAATCTCCCCGGAAACAAGTTTCGAAATCAGTTCCTCCAACTGCTTGTCCTCCTTCTGATGTACTGCGATATCCTTGAAAAGCAAGGGAGAGTTCATCAAGTTATGATGTGCGGAATTAACAGCACAAACATCCGGGACAGAAGGGAGGGGGTCGCTGGTTTTTGCGGGCACCTCCTCGTACATCCTGCTCAGCGAATCAGCAACGACGTTCTCGCTCCCACGGATGTGGCGAACGGTAAACTGGAAGGAAGAAATTCGTGTGGCCCAGCGAGCAATGCGCCCGGTGGTCCGTGGTCCAGCTAACACCCAGCTGAGAGCCTGGTTGTCAGTCTCCAACTCGAAATGAACATGCTCAACATACATGCGGAAACGTTCCAAGGCGAACATCACTGCCAATCCCTCCAACTCGTATACAGAGTATTTTGTCTCGGCAGACGACAAGGTCCGCGAAGCATAAGCTATCGGCTGACGACCGAATTCTCCATCTTACAATAGCACGGCTGCAACGGCTCCCAAAGAGGCGTCAGTCTGCACGATAAACGGGCGAGAAAAATCTGGTACTGCCAGCACCGGAGCATTTGACAAGGCAGATTTTAAGTCTTCAAAGGCGGCCTGCTGAGAAGCCCCCCATTCAAATTTAACATTAGATCGGCGCAACACATTCAACGGCAAGGCACGTTAAGCGAAATTGGGGACAAACTTACGAAAAAAATTCACCATGCCCACAAAACGGGCGACACCCTTGACATCCACTGGTGGCTTGAAATCTCGGATCCCCTGGGTGCGGGAGTGGTCGACTGACACGCCAGCAGCTGAAACTATGTGGCCCAAAAACGAAATTTCCGGCTTCGCAAACGAAACCCTCGAAAGCTTGACAAGGCCTGCATTTTCCAACCTCTCAAAAACCTCACGCAGATGCCTGAGGTGATCTTCGAACGTTTCGCTATAGATGACCACGTCATCCAGGTAATGATAGAGAAACTCAAATTTAATTCCAGAAAACACCTTGTCCAACAACCGACTCAGTACAGCCCCCCCTGTTGACAAACCGAACGGGACACGTTGGAATTCATACAAGTTCCAGTCTGTTGCAATGGCAGTCAAACCCTTTGACTCCTCCGTCAACGGTATCTGGTAATAAGCCTGGTTTAAATCGAGGAGGCTATAGAAATTAGCGTTACGGAACCACGAAAAACAGGAATGCAAGTCAGGTAAAGGAATAGACTCCAGGACAACCTTCTTATTCAAACGCCTGAAGTCCACCACCGGCCGAAATCCGCCATTGGGCTTCGGAACCAAGAACATAGGTGAAGAGTACGCAGAAGTTGATGGTCGGATTACTCCGTCCGCCAGCATCTGGTCAATAATCCTTTTCAGCTCGATCATTTTAGGAGGGTTCAATCGATAGGGAGGAAGCCTCACCGGAATAGTGTCAGTAACTTCAATTTTGTACTTCAGAACAGTAGTGACCCCCAATTTATCGGTGAGCACCCGAGGAAAATGTCTGCACAATTCACGAATCGCATTCCTTTGCACTACAGTCAGGTTACCCAAATCCAGAGTCTCCACACTGGCAGGCTGAGGACTCACCTCATCAACATCGCCCACCTGGGTACAAACAGCTGATCTCACAGAAGGAAAAAATCTTAATTTTAAGTCAGCGCAAAATTTGAACCAAAAGGACTCATCCTGAATATCTAGCAACAACCCCACATAAGCAAAGATATTAGCGCCAAGAATGACCGGACACGAGAGGTTTCGTACCACCCAAAGAGAAAACTTCCAGGCAAACCCTTGGATGCGAATCTTTACCTTAACGGCACCCAACACCTCTAGACGAGAACAATTAGCAGACATCAATTTAGATTTTACAGTAGACAACGAAGGCAGCTTACAAATAGACTTCATCGAGTTACACCATTCCTTGCTCACAAGTGAAGGAGCGCTCCCAGAATCCAACAAGGCAATGACCGAAGCGTCATTAACAGAAATTACAGTGATAGGAGAAGGAAAATGTGAAGGTAACGAAATCCTCGAACAGACATCAGAACACCCAAAATCCTCTTCAACTCCGTCAACCATCTCCGTGACAACTTTGCTCAACTTTTCCTTGGCGGGGTGAACCTTCCGATGCCTGGTCGGGTCCAGTCAGTTAGAATTTTGCCGTCAGAAACGGGCAGAATGACCCAAATGTCCGCAAACAGTACACTTAAATGGGCGACCATTATTTCCACCACTGGAGTTCCCCTGTTGTCGAGGTGGTCTAAAGTTGGGCGGAGGCACGCTGAGGTTAGGCCTCTGTGCATCCGCTTGGCGTACTGACTCCGCCTGAATGGCGGCAGCACACAAATCCTTAATGTTGCTTGGGCGTAACCCAAGACTTAGATACAACCTATACTCCGGTGTGATCCCACCGATAATATTTGAAACGATTTCTCCTTCTGACAGGGGCAAACCAAAAACCTTGGCAAACTTTAAAATATCTTGGACGTACGAGTTCAGGGACTCGCCCAGGTTTTGAACCCGGTAAAAATACTGCTGCGATACTGAACCCATCAGTCTTGCAGGGACAAAGAAATTTAGCACATCTCTCAGAAACAAATCCAGGGTCACCCCGGTTGACATGGCCTCAACGACCTTACTACGCATTACTCCCGAAGTAAAAGGAAATACCAGTTAAAATATTTGTCCATCGGACACTCCAAATACCCCTGCATATTCGTGGATAACCACAAGTTCACGCAGAAACCTAACAACCCCATCAACAGCATCGGTATTGAACTCTTTCAACTTCGTAACGCAACTAGTTAAAGGATGATTTAACTTCCCGAAACTCACATTCTGACGGTTCGGGCTGGATGTGGCAGGCATAACACCAGCAGGACGATGAAAAGTAAGTACATTATCACAAAATTCCCAACTATTGGGGCGGAAAGGACCATCACGATTCGATTCACAGTGCGGAACCCCATGTCCACACGCACGACGAAAAGAGTCACAAGATTGAGGGTAAGAATTAGAAATAGGAAAATCTCCCACAGGAGCAGAGTGCCTGTGAGCAGATGGAACACCTGAACACGACTGAGCAACGTTTGAAATAAGGTTGCGAACAGAGTAAATTGGCAACGTGGAAGCGATCGACGAATTAGAACAACCCTGTTGTGCAGCATGCACTTCTACAGAATGGTTACGTTGCAAGTCGGGACCAAGGTTTGGTACTCGGCTAGACTCTGAGGCTAAAGCACGACTGGGATTCCTCCCATTGACAGGGAAAGAGAAAGTCGACACAATGGGATTATAAGTTACTCGAGCATTGCCATTGTTGTTCGGCACAACATCTTGTACTGAACTCACGTGTAGGCCAGAGCTTACGTTACAGCTTGCTCTTGGGCTACTATAAATTGTCGACGAAACAGGCAAGGAAGAAGGCAAAACAGACGAAGGAAGGACCTCAGGCGAGGCTGAGAAATCACGAACAGGTAAGTTACACATTGCCTCAACAGCTGACACATTACTCACATTAGGCACTTCAAGATCATTACTAGCGTTTACACCGATACCAGGATGCGATTCAACATCGGAACGAGCATGAGCTGATGATGACAGCTCACCCCCGGAAATAATTACAACCTCATCTTCGAATACATGATTTGCACATTCGACCAACTTCTCCTGACAACTAGTTAAAATATTTCATTCACTAACCGAACGATGACTTGACACAGTTAAAATATCACCAATGCGGTAAAACAAAATGCTATCTGGGCTCGTAACCTATTTAATTGAGGCTCACTAGCACTACCAAATCCAATAAAGTTTGCAATATTGACTACAGAGTTCACCTCCTCAACAATCTGGGACACACTTGCCTGGAATGATGCAACGTCCAGCACCGGAGGTATTACAGCTAAATCAGTACCAGCAGAAAGAAGTAAACGGTTCTGGTCGCTGTCTCCTGAATCCTCAATACCTCTGATCCACAGCTCATACACAGTTTCCTTAGGAGAGAGATATTCCACAATTGGTGTAGGGCGGCTCATCGTACATGAAAATAATAATGCAGAGGTTACACAAGGTACATAGAATTCTTACAATAGGTAAGCAAAACAAATTTGAAATGGTTCTTCACTCCTAACCACGACAACCTAACATAACCTATAAACGGATAGATAAACCACGCTCTCTAGCTACCACTGCACCGCCCCCCTTTGCGCCGCCACTACAACTACACGGGGCCTTATTCGAGACAAGCTCGGGGATGGACGGGGACCTCGTACGCAGAGGCCGCAATTAGGAATAGGTTACCTAAGGTTTCGTATGTTAAGAGAAAGAAGTTGCATTTAAGGGAATAACTATATAATTTCAAGCAATACAGACAAGGTAAATCAAAAGCAATCATGCCTCATTACATAGATTAAGCAAGCGCCAAGCAATAAAATAGACACTAAATCACTATGGTACATAAGCACAAACTTATAGGCTGTACAAAATGGTTACCCATTCACCTCGGGTGAAATGGTCACAGGATAGAATACAGAATTACATGAATAATTAAAAATCCAAGTAGGGACGGCCCCTTTAATAGAACGCCGCGTAAAACCAAAAATTCAACCGGATGAGGTTAGGTGACCTCCCAAACTAATACTGAACTACTAACAGTATAATCAGAAGTGGATGAATCCTTTAATGAAAATTCATATTAACGCTCCCTTCCGAACAAAGGGGTGACATCTCCAAACGAGGGTAAAATAATGGCAACACGAAAATGAAGGGTAAAAACCAAGAAGCGGAATATCACTAAGTCTGGAACATAACCCCACAATGATACAAAATAATTAAATGAACAAACTAAAGAGAAAACCGCAAGGCCTAAGCATCGAACTGGACGAATGACAAATTACGTCTTAATACGGCAGAGCCCAAGTACTGACTGCAAAGAATACTGATTACTCCGGGGCAGTGAGGCCCCGCGAGGCAATAACCCCCACTCCAATTACTTACGTGAAAGAACCATTTGAAATTTTGATGGGAGGAGAGCTTGAATATGAAACAGCACTAATAATAAACATAAATAAACATAACATTACACAACTAAGCTGACTTCCACGGCCGCGCACGTGATACCATCTTAAGTGTAAACACAAGGATGCCATGTTGTCATAAAACAAAAGACATAGACAAATGAGTTACCACAAACAAAAGAATAAGGCAAAGCAAAAAAATCGAACTAGGCCATGCTGCCCTTAAAAATACACTACATTAAAAACAGTCAAGCTGTCCGGATTAGACACGAATAAAAGCCAAAAATGCTTCCCTAATCCCCCACAGGGTGCTTTGCATAAACACAAATCTTACAAGACTGGTCCCCCGGATAATTACACGAATTAATCGACACCGGATTCACACGGAGTGACAGAACCATATTACTTGCGTGTTCGTACACGCCATGAAACAGAAACATGAACAAAACTGGAATAGAAGCCCTTGTGCGCAAAAGGATATCACGCACGCAGCCAACAGATGTATTCCCTAACCACCCAAAATAATAATGTTAAATGTTACTTCTCAGTACGGTAGTTCTTATTATCACACACGGTTACTTCAAACATTTGTAGGTTGGTTGGTTAACTGGCCGGGTGGAAGAGGTGACATCTTCGCACCCGGCCGCTGACGAACACGTTACACACGTCTGCAAGCTTCGAAGTCGGTATTCAGAATCACAAGCGTCAGCCTGCCAAGACACTCGCACACTTCACACTTGCTGGAAAATCATCCAGGCTCGCCAGACGAAACACTGCCGAGAATCTTAAATTTGCGTGTCTTTTTAGTTACTCTTCTTGCCGCTATGTTGGTACCTCCGAGCCCGCAGTTGCTAGGCAGAGTTCAAACTAAACGCGGAAGATTCCCGCGATGTTAGAACAAGGGTAGTCATTGTTGAAAATGACGCCAAACACCGATATGCGCGCCGATTGGCTTATTTCGGAAAAGGCGAAATGTCAGTGCATGGAAATGGGCGGTAACCCAAGCGAGACGCTTTATGTCACATCCGGGAACACTCCAGTTCTGGCCACCCGCCGATTGGAATTTTAATTGGATACTGGGTGGGCATTGGGTAAATATCCACAGAGGCAAACATCTTCAGAATTAAACATCTTCAAAAGTCAACATCTTCAAGGGGGCCGGCTTGACTGGACGTGGGAGTGGAAACTGATAGGGTGGTCTTCTTGGGTGGGGACCGGCTTGAATGGACGTGGGAGTAGGAACTGATAGTTAGAGATATTATACATTTCAGGCTCCGTATTGACAGTAATCATTAAAATTAAAACTTACAATTTCCGCCTAGTCAATACTATACTTTTTTTATAAAATATTTCAAGGGTACATGTTTCAGGTCCTAATCTTTCTGGACCCTTCTTCAGCCCATAAAATCACACATGGAGCCCATCAAATCACAAAAACATCGATAAACACAAACTGCACACACACACAATAAATAGATAAAACACTGTAAAAACATCTAAGAGTCTAAAATCTAAAAATAACATGCATGTTTTACTGTCTTCAGGAACATGTTCTCACTTGTTCTTCATCTAAATAAATGTCATTTGACGCTGTGAAACACTGGGCACATTTTTTTTGAAGTCTATGAGTGACGTGCTGTAAGAACTTGCTGTATATCTTGTACTGTTTTTGTGGCTGAAGATGAGTTGGACGTCAATAGCTACATGTTATAAATTCTTGCATAAAATTTTAAAACAAGAATTTATAACATGTAGCTATTGACGTCCAACTCATCTTCAGCCACAAAAACAGTACAAGATATACAGCAAGTTCTTACAGCACGCCACTCATAGACTTCAAAAAAAAATGTGCCCAGTGTTTCACAGCGTCAAATGACATTTATTTAGATGAAGAACAAGTGAGAACATGTTCCTGAAGACAGTAAAACATGCATGTTATTTTTAGATTTTAGACTCTTAGATGTTTTTACAGTGTTTTATCTATTTATTGTGTGTGTGTGCAGTTTGTGTTTATCGATGTTTTTCTGATTTGATGGGCTCCATGTGTGATTTTATGGGCTGAAGAAGGGTCCAGAAAGATTAGGACCTGAAACATGTACCCTTGAAATATTTTATAAAAAAAGTATAGTATTGACTAGGCGGAAATTGTAAGTTTTAATTTTAAGGAACTGATAGGGTGGGCTCGCATTTAGCGAGCTTGAATTAGTTAGTCAATTGCATACTTCACTCGCTGACCCAAATGATTATTTCCCAGAGTCTTTAAGTTCAGGGACCAAGGTTCGATGCCAAGGTAGGCTCACATCTCTCCCACAGGCTAGGGATCGATGCCAGACTAGGGGATTTAGGCGTGGAGATATGTGCCGATTGACACATAAATATTCACATAATTAAGGTGAAGGTAACGTATTACTAACTTTCAACATTGTCTGGTCATCATCATCTTGCACAGTTTCCAGCCACTGGCCGGGTCTGTTTGGAACACAAGCCTCTCCAACGTCTTCTGTCTTCCCACCATCTCTCAGCCTCCACCCTTGTCCAGTCTGCTCCTCTCTTCTTCACGCTTTCTTCCACCCCCTTCAGCCACCTGTTTCTCGGTCTTCCTCTCGGTCTCTTTCCTTCCCACTTCGTCTCGTGTACCCTCCTGGGTATCCTCTTCTCCTCCATTCGTTTTAAATGTCCATACCATCTAAGTCTAGATTTCTGTATATCATCCTGTAATGGTTCCTCCTTCATTAATTCTCTGGTCCTCTCATTTCTTATTCTGTCCATCTTTGTAGCTCCAATACTGCTTCTCAAGAACCTCATCTCACTGGCCTGTATTTTGCTCTTCTCCCTTCCTTTCATAACCCAGGTCTCCGGGGCATACATCAGGATAGGGACATAGTACGTCCGATATAGTCCGGGACACCTTAAATAAGTTACTAGAAAACCAACATGGCCGCCACTTTTGGTGTTGCCAACCTACATCATTTAACACCAAAAGTCAGCACACACATCCTTGTAACACGTACGCAAATGATCCAAACTACGTAAAGGCCCTTAACATTTTACATAAAGTTGTGAAGCAGTCCTTGCTCAAGTTAGGGACATCTTGGTCATCAGTCCACAACAAAAGGAAGGAAGCTTGTAGTTTAACGTGACCGTTAATCGGTAGATCATGAGCCACGGGACCTCCTTTTTACGTGGAATCCGAACCACAGGACATGGCATTTCACTTCGAAAATCTCACATGCATTGACCGGGAATCGAACCCGGATCGCATTGGTGAGAGGCATACAGCTAGACCGCTGAGCCACCACGCCCCAGTCCACAACAGTCGTAACTCTTAAGCAGTATTATGGTAGTGAAGTTAACTTAAATTAGCTCTTCTAGATTGATTTTTTAAAGCATCATATAAAATGCATAAGAACAGAAACATGTTCATTTCTTCTTATAGGCTACATTTTTATAATTAGTCCAAAAATGCAGACCATTCTGTTTTAAGATGAGTGTTCAGAGAAGGATTTAGGAGTAGGAGAGAAATAGAATAGTAGGGTACATATCAGCTTATTATTTCTTTATTTTTGATAAGTACCATACTCATTTCTTGCATGTATAGGCCTACATATATGGAAGCAGAATTGAGACAAGCTATTGAAAGCCTATTGGCAAATCCCTATTGAGATGCAAGAAGTTCAGATCAGGATTGGGATTAAATTAGGAACCATCCCGGTATTTGCCTGGAGTAGAAGTGCGGAAACCACTTCCAAGAAGGTTAAGATGGGAAGCGAACCCTCCTCTTCTCAGTTTTTCCTCACGAGGTTTAGTGTGGCTTGTTCTATCCCTCAGACCAAAATTAAAATTTCTTGGCAGAGCCAAAAAGCGAACCAGGACCAACTGCCAAAAAAAATGCTAGCGGCACAGTGCGAGATGGTTGGTAGAATACTCTCCTGACCTTTCGTCACCTGGTACATTATAAGCCACTTGCAGAAAATTCACTGAATTCACTGACAAATTGACTAGTAAATACACGCGTTGAAAGGCAAGCTTTATCGACGGAGTAATACATAGACCGGCAAAAAAAAAGTGGAACAGCTAAAAATGTAATATAAATGGTATAAAATTAGCCATGAAAAAGATTTAATCACATTTTAAAAGCTTTTCAAGCATTAGAACAAACATCTGAAACATCCGTGAATAGTAATTGATAATATGACATTTCTTAGGGTGGTTTATTACCACCAATTACCCAATCTTCGATGGCGGGAAGCGCACTGTAAGCATTTAAGGGTTATGAATGTTGCCGCTCGCTTATTGTTATTCTAGGAATAACAACTGGCATTTGTTGAACACGAGCAGTGGGCCTCTATTCTCTTCACTGACGAGAGTCGCTTTAATCTTAGATCTCCTGATGGAAGAGAAAGAATGTGGAAAAGGCGCGGGGAGAGGTACAGCCCTGTTGCTTTCTCCTCCAGGACTCCATTTGGAGGTGGCTCGGTTATGGTGTGGGATGGCATCAACGTTATGGCCCGCACTTCGTTGGTGTGCATCGATCACGGGACACTCAATTCCCAAAGGTACATCGAAGAGATCCTGATGAACCATGTGATGCCCTTTGCGCCTTTTATTGGTCAGAATTTCATGCTGATGCAGGATAATGCCCTCATACTGCTCGCTGTGTTGTATAATATCTGCAGGAAGTGGGGATTCAAACCCTGGACTGGCCAGCTCGTAGTCCTGACTTAAACCCCATCGAACATGTACGAGATATCCTTGGAAGGAACATCAGACAGTGTGACCCCACCACCTTGGCACAACTGAGAACATTGCTGCTTGAGGAATGGGATCACATCCCGGCAAATGTCATTCGACGAGTTGTGAACAGTATGCCTGAGAGTTTACAAGCTGTCATAGACGCTAAGGGTGGAAACACTTGTTTTTAGTGACCAGTGGTGTTGTGCAAACATTAACACTGTTTTGTTTGAAAAATAAAAAATCAGCCCAAAAGAACATTACTAAAAAATAGAAAATTGTAAGATTTGCAAAAATATGTAACGAAATTTGAGAGTTAAAGCGTTTTGTAAAACATGTTTTGGTATTTTCTGTAGCCAACCATCTAAAATTTACATGAATAATGCAAATATTGGAAAACCGATACATATTAGTGGAATAAATTAAGAAATTACATAAAATAATAGCCCGTCTTCAAGCAAAAATGTTCAAAGCAAAACGACATACCTACCATAATAGAGGTAACACTTCAGGAGTGATGAACCAAGTAGAATACTTAAATTAGCCTAAATATCTTGTGTAATGATGAATAATAATTGTGGAAATGATGTCCTAATAGATGTTTCCTCCTTCGCTGTCTCTAGCCCACCCGCTATCCCCTTTACAACACGACTTATATACTGTAGGGACATTTCAGATTAATTCTGTACAACGTATCACTCTTTTCCTTTTCACTTTCACTTTGAAAATATATCATTTTCATACCATATTTCATCTTTTGGCGGGGCGGGCATTGTCAGTTGTAACTACTAACCTTGATCACTTCTGCACCGGATATTTGTGCTTAATCACTTAAAATGTGTGTTTTTATTTATTGTATATTTAACAACCGCAGCCATGTTCGACAGCATATTTAGTGTGTGAAACTGCTGCAGCGATCACATTGACATCATTAGTTACCAACATATCCGATACAAAATAGGCCTACATTAGACGACACATGTAATGTTGCAATTATGTGGGGAAAAAAAGGAGATTTAATCGGGCTCTTCTTAGTTAGACGTCTGGACGAAACCATTGGTCGCTACTTGGTTAGACGACAGTCTGGACGAAAATTATTGATTGCACTACTGGGCGTAAGCCCCAGGTTAGTTTTGTTTTGTATGTAGAACCGTATTTACCACTGTAATGAACGCTGATCGCAAGGATTCCATGTTTCGAACTAATAGGTAAAACCAGCGCCTCAGTGCCTAAAAATGATTGGTCTAGGCACAAACCATTGGTTTGGATGAACATTTTTGATGCGTGTCTACCCCCACTGTGCGTGACAAAAACCAGGGGTGGTGTTTGTATGGCGTATTGACCTAACAATTATTGGTCAGCCATCACAGCACTTTTCGATAAACAAAATCAAGCCATGCAATTAAGATTCATGCAATTAACATACAAATCCATGACACAAATCATAGTGTTCACAGCTGGTAGGAGAAACACAACAAGCAACTACGGAGTGTCACTACTCCAAAGGGTTAATGCTTATTCAGCACAAATAGCACCGAGTAAATATGACCAACTTGCCCACCACATTAATTCCCTTGGCAGCGCTGCCTAGCGATTTAAAAACACAATATGGTGTTTGATGCTGGGAGTACCCTACTCTGAACTCTACCCTACTCTGAGCCGTTTTTAAAGAGCAATATAAAAACGCATATTTATGTACTTATGCACATATATGAAATGCAGTAGTGACCAGGGTTCCTAATTTCCATATGTAATATCGCCCAGAAGATGAAACAAGGACACAAATTATGTAAGCGTCACAATCATGTCCGATGCAAATGTATAAGTCGCGTTCTACTTTCATTCAGAATTAATAATACAAGTAGCCTAGGCTATAGTTGCGAGGAATATTTATAATGCATTGCAACCAGAGGCTTCGCACGAACTGTGTCATCTAACCAAGTAGCGAACAGTGACTTTGTCTCACCCAACTTAAGTACACCAGTAATTTTCACCCAGACATTCAGTGGTGCAGTAACTTATGTCGAGAACTAAAAGAGAGCCAAGAGATATTGTTGGTATTCTCTGAAAATGTGCATCTGTGACTCAACCGCAGTGCATATGGCTCTTCGGAATGATGATTGATTCATGTTGCACAACCCTTGAAGTTCGTTGAAGTCTTCCACACTAATCTGTCGCAACCATAACTGAAACAAACATAGGCCTAATATAAATATTTTATCTGCCTACTACTAAGTAGGCTATAGGTCAGTAGCCTACATAAATAATCGCCAATGCATTCACACTACAACTAGCAGAGTGTGAATCATAGACTACTTTCAAGCTTTCGAGTAACATATTATGCAATGTATTATAATACTATGGCTGACGGCACTTGGAAGTCGAGAATAAGATACCGGTACATTACATTACCGGTATATTACAATGCGAATTGATCCTAAGAATATGTCCCTGGGAGTGCACTAGGCTATATTTTAGGTTATGTTTGATGTGTATTATACAAAAAATGCAGTCGGAAGATTTTTCCAAAATTCCAAAGACCATTAAGGTTCTTTATTACGTTATTTGTGCTCGGACTGAATATAAAAATACATAAAACAACGATTAAATAACTTTGTACTTTTAATTATGTAGATGGGTCTAGGCTACTTACTCAAAACCTAGTTGATTCGCCAGTGATCTTCGTAGAGTTTCTCCAATCCATCTTGTTCTCGTGTTTTTAGACGTCATGATAAAATCTAAATAAGAATTTATGCAAAAATTAATTAAATAAAAGCTTGCAAACATCTCAGACGAGTGGGTATGAACGCGCACATATTCCATAATCAAGGGTCTATAATAACTGTAAAAACTGTTTTAATCGATGTATATTAGTAGTACTTACCTTGTACAACTTGTTTTAACTTCATTAGACTTGAAATTCCAAAGAAAACTGTGAAATTATTCGGATAATAGGCACTAGTAAAATTCGTAATTATTATGTTGGGAGAATGTGCGGAAAATGCATTCTGGGAGAAAAATGTTGGCAACTGTGTGTTAAGAAATTATACTGGTATTATGGTCTTTGGAGATGGCGAGATTTTAAGCAGGGTTGGCGACAATGTGCTCGCACCTGAAAACAACTTAACTTCAAGAAATGCAACCATAAACCAACATTTACGTAGGCATAGGGGACGGCTGTTAATGTTGCCTACCCTGTTTTGATCTAGTAACTTAATTAAGCTGTCCGGGACTATATATGATCTTTTTGCTGTTCTGAGGGACATCCTTGCTCCATAGCATGCTTCTCACACTCCTCCGGAATGCTTCTGCCTGTCTCCCCCGCTCATTTATTTCTCTATCGTTTCTTCCATTATCTTGTATCAGGCTTCCCAGATACTTGAAAC
The DNA here is from genome assembly GCA_946902985.2 of Meconema thalassinum. Lineage (NCBI taxonomy): Eukaryota > Metazoa > Arthropoda > Insecta > Orthoptera > Tettigoniidae > Meconema > Meconema thalassinum. Next base: position 56,180,988 of record OX336400.1, read on the forward strand.
TCTCCACTTTCTTCAGCTGTTCCCCACCAATTGTTATTCCCGTTGTGGTTCTTTCCTTCTTCCTTGTTGTGATCACCATCTCACTCTTATTTATGCTAAGTTTCATCCCATATCCTTGTATTATTCCTTCCCACACGTCCAACTGTTCCTGTACCTCCTCCTCCTTGTTTCCCCAAATCATCAAATCATCTGCAAACACCATTGCTTTCATCTTTCCTTCCCCAATTACTTGTGCCACTCGGGACATTATGTCATCCATCACCACAATGAAAAGTAACGGTGACAGTGCCCTTCCTTGTTTCAGGCCGTTTCTCTGTTCCAACCAGTCCGATCTCTCTCCTCCCACTTTCACTCAGCTCACACTTCCCTTGTATATCTCCTTTATCCTCTTTATAGTCCATTTCTCTACTCCTCTATCCTCCAGGGACTTCCATACTTTGTTTCTGCATACACTGTCATATGCTTTCTCAATGTCCAGGAAGATCATCAGTAGATCTGTTCCATACTCATAGTGCTGTTCTTGTAACTGCCTTACAGCAAAAATCAAATCCACTGTGGACCTTCCTGCTCTGAAGCCATGTTGCTCTTCCCTCATCCCTCCTTCCATCCTTGTCCTAATCCTCCTTTCCAAAACTTTCTCAAAGATCTTTGCACAATGACTCATCAGTGTTATTCCCCGGTAGTTTCTGCATTCTGTTCTACCTTTCTTGTAGATCGGGACAATTATTCCTTTTTTCCAGTCCTCTGGGGTCTTCCTTTCCTTCCATGCTGTCCTCATCACTTGGTACAACCATTGTATCCCCACCTCTCCTGCTGCTCTCACCATCTCCACACTCAACTCATCCACACCCGGTGCCTTCCCTCCTTTCATCTTCCTCACTGCATCTTCCACTTCTTTCCATGTTGAGTCCTTTTCTGTTTGCAGTTCATCTTCCTCTTCCCCGATTTCTTCCTCCTCGCCGTGGTTTCCATTTGGGTTCAAAAGTTCTTCAAAATATTCTTTCCACATTTTCTTCAGTTCTTCCCTACTTTCTATCTCTTGTCCCCTTTAGTTCACCATTCTAACATAATCCGTAGGATCCTTCTGCCTCTTATTTTTTACCATCCCATACAGGACCTTTTTTGTACCTTCACTATCCTCCTTCATCATCTTTGTCCACTCTTCCATCCACTTCCTTCTCTCCACAGCCACTACTCTCTTCGCCTCCTTCTTTCTTTCCTGGTACTCTTCCCTTGTCTCTACCGTCCTATTTTGATACCACCTCCTAAAGGCTCTATTCTTTTCCCTTACTATATCTTTTGTCTTCTCATTCCACCATGGTGTTTCCTTCCACCTCTTCTTACTACTTGTCCTCCCACATACTGCTTCTGCTGCACCTTCTATAGTGTCTTCTTAAATCTAGCCCATTCCTCTTCCACCCCTCTTTCTTCATCTGTTGGAATTCCTTCCTTTACCATTTTGAGGTACTCGACCCTTCTATCCCCTTCTTTCAGTTTCCATATCCTTATACGTCTTTCCTGGTTCTCAGTCCCTTTCTTCTCCTTACTCCCTCACAGGTTCATTACCAGCAATCGATGGTCACTATCCAGGTTCTCCGATGGTATAACCTTGATGTCTGTGATGTTCTTATTTAGTTCTTTCTCATACAGTATATATTATTGTTAATCGTATGGTAATTACACATCACTTTTTGGAACACAAAGAAAATATAACCATAATTTACAAATTTACAGACATATTATTTACATAGTTTAACACATTTGCTGTAGAAAACAAAAAGTCAAAGTGGTTTCCAGGATATAAATTCTGAGGGCACTCTTCAACTATATGCTTGATGGTCTGACACTGGAAGCCACACGTGCACTCTGGAGAGGTGATCTTTCCCCATTTGTATAGTAGATCACCACATCTCCCATGGTTGGTGCGTATCCTGTTCAGTGTACACCATGTCCTACGGGGCAGATAAAGTTCCCATGGATTGTTGTTACTATGGAGAAAACTATGTAGCTCTGGTGGAGTGTATACAGTATATAGTCGACCACCGACTTCCTGGTCAAGTCATCACTGTACCATGTGATTGTGTGGCTCTCTCTTTTCTTGAACCAGGAGTTCCCAACTAGCAGGCTGTTCCTCTGGCAGAAGTCCAACAGTCTCTTTCCTTCCTCGTTTCTTCCGCCCCAACCCTCTGGTCCTAGAACACTCTCATAACCTTGTCTTTCTCTTCCTACATGGGCATTCAGAGCCCCCATAACAATCATATTTCTTCCTACCAGCTGCTTCTGCAATTCCTCTTCAAACTCCTCCTTCTCTTCAGAGGCGCAGCCTACTTGTGGAGCATACACTTGCACTATTTCTACGGTCTCTCCCCTCAGTGCTACTTTCACTTTCATCATCCTATCACTTATTCTCTTCACTTCTTCTTTTAAACCATCTCATACTACTACTCCCACTCCATTCCTCTTTCCCTCTTTATTCCCACTCCAGTACAGTCTATAGCCTTTTCTCAGTTCTCTCTTTCCTTCCCCATTCCACTTTGTTTCTGCCAATCCCAATAAATCCAACTTCCTTCTTTCCATCATATCCACTATCTCCTCCACCTTCCCCAACAGCGTTCTTATGTTTAAAGTTCCAAATCTTAGTCCGTGTGTACAGCCGTGTCGTCGTCTATTATATCCGTCATGTCCGAGGCTTGTTCCATTCTTGAAAGCATTTGGTTTCATCCACTACTGGCTTGCTGGGCCTATCGTAGCTTCACCAGAGTCCCGTTAGCCGTCACTTTTCAGGATTCCTGAAGCCCTTCACAGCTACCGTAACGGTCCCGGGGCACACGAAGTCCTCACTGTACTTCGCCCCTACTTTGTGCCGTTGCCCGTCTCCCACCACGTGGACGAGGGGTTGGGCTATACAATAACATACAAAGTTCTTTCAAGGATTATAATTATGTGTTTTAATCAAGAATAATAATAATTTTGAGTTATGACAGTTTTCTATTCACTGCCGTAGAATTGCTATTTATAGGATCTGAGTTGTGGCTGTTTTACAGGACACGGACTTGATCATAGGCATTTATAAGTACCACATACTTCAAAATTCATGGATTTTGACTTGTGGCAGTCTTGCACCGGTGGTGCGATGTTTTCACTGGAGTTCCGTGTCTTGTTTATATCGTGATTGGCGGAAAACTTGCATTCGTTTTTCTCCGTTTTCGTTCGTGATTTTATGGCGAAATTAAGCTGTATCGTAGACAATACATTTAGTTCACTTGTTAGTTCATTATTTAAATAGTTCTTAGGTAAATAGTTGCTTAGTGATAGTGGGTTAGGCCTGGTTATTTATCGTGTGCGACATGACGAAGTGAGTTCAATTAGGTGACGATGATATCACTGAATATCTTGACAATTATTCAAGTGACGATGTTTCTCCGTGCAAATCGGTAAGTGTAGGTGATGATAATCCAGTACCTCCAGACAGTGATGTTAGTGTGGATACCGATGAGAGTTTTATACAAAAATGGCTGACATTTTTCAGTGTTACATCACTTGAAAAATTTTAATCTATCCTTGGATAGAATCTTCATATTTACCATGCTAGTAAACAATAATGTAGCCTTCCTACTGACATGAATAACAAACTTGGGCTGTGAATGCCATTTCCTAGAATTTTATTACTTCCAAACTTTCAAAATCTGAAACTTGTAACTTTGTTTCCACATTTCATATCTTTTTAACATTAGTCCCTTTGGGTTTAGAGGCATGACTTACTTGCAGTGATAGTAAGTGATGTATACTCTATAAGTTTACCAACTTTCATGTTGATAACTTCATTGGTGTGCCTTCCATGTAATTTTAAAAGAAGTGTATACATAGTGTGGTAAATAAGGCTGACAGTTTTCACACATCCATCAGCTGAGAGCTTGAAAGCAAAAGGGTTAAGGATAGGGCATGCATAAAGATACAAGAAAATAGCATTTTGAAATTGATTTTGTAGTACAGTGGAATCTAGTTAGCACGTTCTCGGTTACGACGTTTTCCCGTTTAGCGCGATGATTTTCTCAAGTCCCAGTCCCAATTCTACAAAATACATGTTGATATATCCCCTTAATACGTTCTCTATTCCCGCTTACGACGATCAAATTTCCGTTGTACTATTTGTAAGCGAACCTGATTTTATTCTTATTTCATTATAAAATTCGGCTTCTGGAAAACACGACGCGATATTGCCTCATATTCTCTGATAGTTATTGACAGTGTAGATGATTTCATTGTGTTTGACGGCGTAGAAGTGGCTATAGCTATGACGCAACGGCAGGTGATGTGTCTCTCTCCTGCTGCCCTTTCTCTACTTTCTCAAGTCCCTATCCTATTAAATTCATGTTGAAATATCCCCTTAATACGTTGTCTATTCCCGCTTACAACGATCACTATTTGTTAGTGAACCGTATTTTATTCTTATTTCATTATAAAATTCGGCTTCTGGAAAACACGACGCGATATTGCCTCATATTCTCTGCTAGTTATTGACAGTGTAGATGATTTCATTGTGTTTGACGGCGTAGAAGCGGCTATAGCTATGACGCAACACAGGTGACGTGTCTCTCTCCCGCTGCCCTTTCTCAAGTCCCTATCCTACTAAATTCATTTTGATATATCCCCTTAATACGTTCTCTATTCCCGCTTACATCGATCAAATTTCCATTGAACTATTTGTTAGTGAACCGTATTTTATTCTTATTTCATTATAAAATTCGGCTTCTGGAAAACACGACGCGATATTGCCTCATATTCTCTGATAGTTATTGACAGTGTAGATGATTTTATTGTGTTTGACGGCGTAGAAGTGGCTATAGCTATGACGCAACACAGGTGACGTGTCTCTCTCCCGCTGCCCTTCACCCCATTCCCTTTGTTTATTTCTCACGTAGGCGCATTATTGTCTTCGTATTCCGCACTATTGTCTTCTAGTTCTTAGTGTTCACGTCCAGTTATGACTTATTTTATTGCGTGTTTCATAATGGATAAGAAGAAAGTACGGCAGATAACTAATGATGAGAAGATGAAATACATTCGAGACGTGGAATGCAATCCTCACATGAAACATGTGGATATAGCGCGAAAGTGGAACATTCCTCCGTCTACACTGAACACGATTCTCGGCAAAAGGAAGGAAATCGAACGTGCATTTGAAGAAGGGGTGAGCGGCAAAAGGAAACGTGTGCGAGAGAGAGAGTTTCCTGAACTAGAAAGCACTTTATTGAAGTGGTTCAAGCAAGCCCGTGCTTCAAACATATGCGTGCGCGGTCGCCGGTAACTGAGCTGTCACTGGCAGAGCGAGAATGTCCTTGCTGATCAAATATAAAGAAAGACCCTGTATTATATGGTGTTTGCAAGCGGATGGGGAACATTTTCAGCATCTACTGTAAATCATGGCCAGTAAAACTGCATGGTAGGCTACTGATTTTAAGCACCGTATTCTGCCGTAGGCCTACATATGCGTGCACGGTCGCCGGCAACTGAGCCGTCACTGGCGGAGCGAGAATGTCCTTGCTAAGCAGAAATAAAGACCCTGTATTATACTGTAGTGTAGAGGTACAGTAATTCATTTTTATGTTATTTATTCCGTGCAAGTTACTGATAACCTATGTTTATGTGTGACTGTAATAGTGCATACAATCGCTTACTAAGGTCGGCGATTTAACGTCCATATATACGCCGCGTTCTTTCTTATACATTGTAAATGCAGTATGGCGTTTTTCGGTAGTACGTTTTCCCGCATATGACGTCCAAATTTTTCAGTCCCTTGAAAAACGTACTAACGAGATTCCACTGTAATTTTATTTTTTGAAAAATAGCATTTTGTATCATTTAAAAATTAGTCACCAGGTATGATAAAATTGAACAAGTTAATAATTAATAGGAACAACAACCATTTTTAAATTGATTTCAATTAATCGATTGTTTTGACGACAATCAAGATTTGTGGTTGATATTTTCGTCGCTATAAAACTGGCAAATCAAAGTGTATCGTGAACATTTTCTGCATTTATTGCATTTATGCATTTATGGGAAAAATTCGCAAGAACCCATAGTAATTTTTTTCATGTGCTGGATTGTGCCATGCATTGAACAGGGGGGGGAATAATTTACTTAATGGGGGATATTAATAATTGTTACAACAGTCTACAATGTTGATAGGGGGGTTAAATTTTATGACATTTTTGTGAACATATTTTATGGATGATCCCGTGAGTGATTGACCTCCATGGTGGAGGGTGAAACATCATTTATGCAGTTAAGAAATGCTCAGTAGGAATACAAAATAAAAAAATAATGATTACCGTATTTGCTGGCGTATATCACGCACTTTTTTTACTGAAAATATGTGTGAAAATTTTCGGTGCGAGATATACGCGGGGAATGACCGTATTCCCGAAAAGACACAAAATTTGCATTATTGAAACAAGGCAACTGGCATACGGTACTCGCCCTATTCATTGTCACTGCCGTCACTGCTGCCAATCTCCGAGGTGTTCTCGCGTGCATCATTCTGGTCATCCCATACTGCTTCATTCTGACTTCCGTCCAATGCATTCGCGATGCCCGTCTTCAAGAAGCTCTTCACAACAGTGTCCGTCGACACCATTTATTTCTATTCGTTATGGTTATGCGACCTGAAAAACCTATGAAAAAGACGTCATACGCTTGTTAAGGATGATTCAAGGCAGAAAAGGAATTTAGAGCGCAGACGCTTAGCGATCGATACGATCGATCATCCATATGGATTCCTCGCTACATGCACGAGCGAGCTTGAACTTAGCCGATCACTGTCGAAGACTAACGATGTACCGCATGCTAACACCCATGCCGCACCGTAAGCTTGCACGTGGCCGAGCTCTGATGCCACGCAATGCGTAAAGACGAAATCATTGAGATTCGAGAAGACTGAACTGTGTTTCTCTGTGATGTAACAGTAGGCCTACTTGCGCAATCTTCGAAACATACGAGCATTCTGGCGTGAGTGGTATATCAGAGATTTCCTTTATCTTCGAAGCCAGAGTACCGGTACTGATGTCATCAAGGCAACTGATGGACAACAAGAAAGGAAACCTCTGCCGCCAAAACGAACGATAACATTGCGTATTGATGAATGTTGTGGCGCGCTAATCGCTAATTCGAAAGTGTCTCAAGGCGGCGCCTCGTTCTTTAATCGGCTCGCATCGGACAAGTTCCTGGATAATGACGACTGTTGTGGCACGCTAAATCCAACGTATTTCTACCTCAAGGTTATTATGGTCATTTTTATGACGGCATCAGAAATGAATGCGAGATATATGCGAGTACTTTTTTCCCCTGAAATTTCAAATAAAAAAATGGGGTGTGAGATATACGCGGGGGCGAGATATACGCGAGCAAATATGGTAATAATAAATTCATACTGCTTTGAAGGATGCTTAAGGTTTTGTGGATTGATAGTGTGACTGTTACTGAGGTTCTGCACAGAGTAAATCAAAAGTGATCACTGATAGAGATGATTCGCAAAAGACGCCTTTCTTGGTGGGGTCACACCTTACGCCACTCACAGCTGATGTCACATATTGGGGAAGGATTCATTAATTGGAAGACACCTAGCGGATGACCAAGACATACATATCTCAAGCAAATCCCAAAGATACCAGACTGAGAAAGATAAATAACTATGAAAAGAGCAGCAACGAACCGTATTGTTTGGTATCATTTTGTGACAGCAGACCAGTCTGTGGACTGTGGACTAAATACTTGATTATAACCACTTTTAAAAGCTTTTATGAGCATACCGGTAGTTGGGCAAAATGTATTTTTTTTTGTCTGTTATTAGGTGGTTGGAGCCCCTGACTGTTGTTCACCTAAACGAAGCCATAGCTAGTATGTGATGTTTGTTTTAGACCAAGCTTCCAGAGCAGATGCCTCCACACTTCAGTGCCATGTACACCCCCATTGCTGCTGCAGGAACACATGGCCAGATCAAGCATGTCGCGAGGCTCATGGCCACACAGTGGACCTCCATCGGGCTGGGGCCAGGGGCCAAGCAAGCCAAGAAGCTGCAGAGCACAAAGGTAACTTGATTATTATAAACAGTTGCTTCAAAATTCTCATAGAAAATAAGATTAATTCTCACCTAATCTTGTCTGGTAGTTATTATATTTGATATTCTGTAAAGCCGAAGAAGGACGTCACGTATTTCCCGAAATATGTACTATGTTTTGCCATATAAATGGGAATACAACCCACCATCAAATAATACCCACACCATAATTATTGGAAGATTTTTTTAATGGTTTTTGGCTGTTGTGGGAGTTGATATGAAGAAATTGCACACATGGCTGGAAATAAGATTAGCTAGCTTCATTCACAACATAAAATTGTTATTTTCATCACTGCTGAATTTGCAAGTTCATAGTAAAGCAAGTGTTCTATTGGTCATTATTATGTACACTTTTGATGATCATGGAAGCTGATATTACAGCGGGCGCATGGCTGGAGATGTGACAAGCCAATTGTGACTCACCACCACTGAATTTACATAGTTATGGAATTCATAGTAAAAATATGTATTCCACCGGGCGAGGGGTGCGGACTGAAGGCTCATTTTCTGTTTTTGTTCCTGTGTTGTTGGAAGTTGTGCTACGAGTTTTTTGTGTCTGTGATAAGAGTTGTACTGAGAGTTACGGCGGACCACATTCATTATGGCTGCAAAGACATCATCAGGGATGTTGAAAGGGATAGCCAAGTACCTTTGTCACAGATGGCAAAAAAATATGACTTGGCACCCTCTACGCTGTTTGGCATCATGAAACAGAAGGAAGCTATTCTGACCGCGGAAGTTGAGTGCGGTTCTGGGGCAAAAATACGGAAGAATCTTCGTTCTTCGCCGTACGAGGAACTTGAAAACATTTTAATGAAATGGTTCGAGGGAAAACGGAGTGAGAACGCTCCAATTGACGGGAACATACTTAAACAAAAAGCTCAAGAAATCGCACTTAAGCTGCGTTTGGTCGATTTCCATGCTTCTAATGGCTGGTTTGATCGCTTCAAGAAACGGCACAATCTTTCGTTCCAAAACATGTGCGGCGAGAGTGCAGAAGTTAATGACGATACAGTTGTATACTGGAAAGAGAAAACGTTGCCTCGACTTCTTGAAGGATATGATGCTAAGGATATTTTTAACGCCGATGAAACGGGAGTGTTTTACAACTTGCTCCCGTCCAAAACATACGCTGTTCGCGGAGAAAAATGCCACGGAGGCAAAAAAAGTAAAGAAAGACTGACAGCGTTGTTATGTGTTAACAGCAACGGGAGTGAAAAATTACCCCCACTAATAATTGGAAAATTTAAGAATCCAAGATGTTTCAAGAATACCCGTACACTCCCATGTAAATATGATTTTAACAAAAGTGCATGGATGACATCGGAGGTATTTCAAAATTTTTTACAAAGCTTGGATTCCAAGATGGGATCGGCAGGAAGGAAAATAGTGCTGGTGATAGACAAATGTCCAGCTCATCCTTCAGATACGTCTTTCCTGCGGAATATCAAAGTGGTTTTCTTTCCTCCTAACTGCACCAGTCACCTGCAGCCTTTGGACCTTGGCATTCTTCAATCTGTGAAAGTGAAGTACAGGAAGGCCCTGGTTCAAAGAGCTGTTTCTTTCCTCGAAAGAAATGAGGTAATGAAATTGAACATACTGCAAGCCATGCATATGTTTGTAGCAGGATGGCAACTAGTCACAACGACCACTATTCAAAACTGCTTTGGCCATGCAGGTTTTGGTGCTATTTCAGAAGTTTTTAATGAAGAAGACGCTACTGATGACATTGGGGAAGATTGGGGGGTTGTATCAAAGGATTCTACTGTCACAACATTTGAAGAATTTGTTACTTGTGATGATGATAACCTAACCTCACCACCACAGATGGATGTTGGAGACCTTTGTGATGATGCAAACAGGCAAAGTACTGAAGAGGAAGACGAAGAAGAAGAAGAAGAAGAGGATCCAGCAGAACCAACTTTTGGGGCAGCAGTGGAAGGACTGGATATTGTCCGCCGGTACTTCTCCTCCTTCAGTGTGGATGAAGAGCTCAACCAAATTGAGAGAAAACTTCTTTCCGTGAGACATCTGGGCAAGAGGAAGCAAACTTCTTTACTGGACTACTTCAGAAAGTGAAGGGTAATACCTTATGCTTGTTCTCATAGTTCTCATGGTCTGCCTTCACAAATATCCTTAATATATGTTAGGCCTCTGTTCCTTCAAGTTACAATTACAAGTCAGTAATACCTATTTCTCCTTTCCTTGCTGCAGCTTGTGCTCCCAATGGACCACTAAGGAATCCGTTACCTGTGCTGTTTCGTAAATTTTTTCTGTTCTTGTGTTAATTTGACTTTTTAGTATTTCTTAACATGTTCATTTATTATTTCTTGACATTACATTAGTTGAAGACATAAATGTACCGGTATCATTATTTCTTGTGATATATTTTCTTCGAACCCCCTTTTAAGGAAAACCCCCTTCTAAGGAAGAAATATCAAATCCCCCTGAGATTCGTTAAAAAGGGGTTCTACTGTATGTGGTCAATAGCAACACTGCGTGGCAGAATTGGTGATGAAATGTTAGCCACTAAAATACATTTGAGAAACATGTGGTTTTCATTTATTGCTAATTGATGGTCAAATTATTGATAATAACTTAGTCTTAATTTCCTAGTGATGATTGTTGTAAATATTCTATACTCTAATAAATGCATTGATTATAAATTAGTTTCAAAAAGTTTTTGAATGTTTTTGAAGAGTCTATAGAATGGATAACATGGATTAAGAGTATAATGGTGACAGGTGGAAGATTAATATAATACATTTAACACTGTTGTAAAGTTATATGGATTTGTGTGTATTCTGATTGCAGCCCTCCATGATTGCAGAAGAGGAAGAAGAAGAGATTCTTCTTCCCTCTGGGAAGAGTTCCATCTCGACGGTCATCTCTGGCATGATGGATAAGGAGCCAGAGGTTGTCCCCACCAAAGTTTCAGCTGCTACGCTCCTACCGTCTGGAGGAAGCTTGAAGGTAAATTATTTACATCCTAACCATAAAATTGTGCTAGGGATTGGCAAAATGAGATAGATAGAGCTGAAAAAAGAATCACTTTTCAGTCGGTCAACTCAGTAAGGCGGCCAATTGGGCGGCCACTCCTTTAATTGTGGAAATTTGAAGCCATTCTTTTTTCAGTGTTTCCTATACAATTGTCTTTGCTGCTTTTCAGTCGGTCAACACGATTTTGCCCAATGAATTGGGGGGTACAAAATTATAAATACGTAAATACCGTATTTCCTCGCATAATCGTCGCACTTTTTTTTGCCAAAAATTCGTGGAAAAAAGCTGGGTGCGACGATTATGCGAAGAATATTTAAGTTCAAAAAATATACTGTATCATTATTTGCTGCACGGGCCAGTCATTCGCGTAGCGTGAGTCTTAGCCAGCAGTCAGAGACAGGCTTCTTTCTTCTAACAAGGTCACGACAGGTTAATGCTCGCGGAATGTGCTGACGAAGCTAGCCATTCACGTCGTGGTTCATAGCCCGCAGGCATAAAGACGAGATTACTTTCTCCTGACAAGATCACGCTAGATTAGGCCTATAAACTCGCGGAACGTGCGCTGGCCGTTCGCGTCACAGTTTATAGCCCGCAGGCATAAAGACGAATTACTTTCTGCTGTCAAAATCACGCCAGATTAGGCCTATAAGCTCGCGGAATGTGCGCTGGCCGTGCGTGTCGCGGTTCATAGCCGGCAGGCATAAAGACGACGCGGTATTACTTTCTCCTGACAGGATCACGCCAGATTAGGCCTATAAGCTCGTGGAATGTGCGCTGGCCGTTCGCGTCACAGTTCATAGCCCGCAGTCATAAAGACGAGAGTACTTTCTGCTGACAAGATCACGCCAGATTAGGCCTATAAGCTCGCGGAATGTGCGCTGACCATTTGCGTCGCGCTTCATAGCCCGCAGGCATAAATACGATATTACTTTCTCCTGACAAGATCACGCCAGATTAGGCCTATACGCTCACGGGATGTGCGCTGTCCGCTCGCGTCACAGTTCATAGACCGCAGGCCTAAAAATGAGATTACTTTTTGCTGACATGATCACGCCAGATTAGGTCTATAGTTCACGGAATGTGCGCTGGCCGTTTGCGTCATAGTTCATAGCCCGCAGGCATAAAGACGAAATTACTTTCTGCCGACAAGATCACGCCAGATTAGGCATATAAGATCGCGGAATGTGCGCTGGCCGTTCGCGCCGCGGTTCATAGCCAGCAGGCATAAAGACAAGATTACTTTCTCCTGACAAGATCACGCCAGATTATACGCTCGCGGAATGTGCTAAGTGACGAAGCTTGCCGCTCGCGTCACAGCTCATTGCCCGCAAGCATAAAGACGAGATATTTTTCGTCCGACAAAGTGTCGCCAGGTTATAAAGTCGCGGCAGCATGTGCAACTGACTGGCGCACAAATACGAACATGCTATGCGACGATTATGCGATAAAATTTTATAAACCTATTTTAGTGTTTGAAAAGTGGGGTGCGACGATTACGCAGTGGCGACGATTATGCGAGGAAATACGGTACACTCCTGGAAAGAATTACATGTATTAGTTAATTATCACACTTATTACCCATTTAAGATTTGAATACCGCTGAGTGTGGCTGCGCCAGTGTTTGTTGATTATTGTAGCAGAAGCCCCGCCGGGTGAAGCGGAGGACACAGTGATGACAGAGTGCATTCTGCACAAGTCAAGCAGCGTTGCATGCGCTACCTGTCTTAGAAGCGCAGATAAGCATCACAGGAGCTCGTGTCACCACGGACAGTTAAACGATGACTGAAGCTACCGGAGCCGAGTCATATCCTACTCGCGCAACTGTACCTGTCAAGGAAGCAGGCTGGCGTGTGACACAAGTAAACAGAGAATAGTTCCCATCTCGACCGCCGGCAATCAATTCGTGAAAAGGTGATACTGTGAATGGGCAATTTAGGATGACGCATTTCGAACCTCAAGTGGCCATCATCAGATCCTGATCACTGTGTTAAGGTTAATTTTCACTACTGTGGTTCAATAGCATGTCGTTAGATGATTTTAGTATAATGTTTGATTCTTGGTTTGAATCTCGTTATACATTAAGTTTGTTTTTGTGGCATGGTTTGGTGAATTACGTGAGTAACGATGTATATGCGCGTGTATACAATTTAGCAGGGCTAGATTTGTGACAGTACGCACCGGTCCGCCGCACCGAAACCTCTGGTCGGGGAAAAAGTCGAATTGAACAAACTAGACACCTAAAGCATTTTGTGGATATGTTTTTGACAATCGTGAGCACTTAAGTGGAAATTGTAAAAATAAAATGAAGTATCTCAATCCCAAGAATTTGCTTGTGTTGACAACTGCAATCAAGACAGTTCCAGTGTCTTCAAGCGAATGTGAGGGAGGCTTTTCTCAAATGAACCTCATCATAATTGAGTCCAGAGCGTCTTTGTTAACACAAACTGTCTCCTCACTACTTTTCCTGAAGCTGAATGGCCCACCACTCACTCGTTTTGACCCTTGAAAGTACGTGGAATCTTGACTGCTTCGGGGACGGCACTCCGCTCCGGATACTAACAGCAAGGAGAGAGGAGGCACATACAACAAAAACTTTTCTAAACTTTGGACAATTTTATAAATTGTGTGGTAAAACATGTTTAAGTACAGTACCTTTTCTTCTTCTTCTCCTTCTTCGTTTTGGCCTGCTATGGACCACGTTACTTCAACTGTTTCTATCTTTGAGCTTTAATCTTTTCCCAGTAGTCCTTCATCCGTTTCCTGTGCGCCTCCTTTCTGTCAGCCGTCCACTTCTTACCTGTTCTCAGTTTTGTCTTTTCTTGGAATCGCTGGTGTGTTCTAATTTTTTTCTGGAGAGGAAGACGTTCTTGAATGTCCTCAAGCGAAATACCTACTACTATAAGATCTTTTTCGATCTCAGAAAATCATGGTCCCTTGGTTTTCTTGTCTTCAAAGTAGGAAAATATGCGGTTGGTCAGTCTTTGCGAGCTCATGTGTGTTATGTGGCCATAGAAACTAATTCTCCTTTTTCGCATCAAGTCTGTTATCCTTTCCACACGTATGTAGAGTTCGTTGTTATGTCGCCTCCTGTACTCTCCATTTTCCCTGACTGATCCTAGGATCTTTCTCAGGATTTTTCATTCCTTGGCCTCTAACTTTTCAACTAAACCTTTCTTATTCATTGCAAGGCATTCTGCTGCGTACTGAGCTTCTGTACGAATAACTGAACAATAATGCCCAATCTTGGCATTGATGGACACTGATCGTTGATTGTAAACATCTCAGGTTAGCCGGTACACAGTTTCCATCTTGTTGATCCTTGATGTAAATGCTTCTTTCTCAGAGTTGTTTGGTTTTATCCATTTGCCTAAATACTTAATTTTTTCTAGCCCCTTTATTATTTGCTGCTTGATGTTAGTTATAAATTCTGTTTTCTCAAAGGAGATCTGGAGGCTTGCCTTTGCCGCTTGGGTTTTAAGTTTGATGATTTGTTTTTAGCATTATCTATGGAATCAGGAAATATAAGTAGATCATCTGCAAAAGCTAGGAAGTCAATAATTGTTAGATCCATTTTCTTATAACCTATTCTGAGTCCGTTGTCGACCTCTTCATTACACCTCTCCTTACGCCACTGCCGAATTACTTTTTCTAATACGCAGTACCTTTCATAATACATAATTATTTCAGAAAACTGTAAAGACAAAATTATAAAACAAGAAATAAAAGATTGTTGGTAAACATGTGTGTATTTTCAAACCGAATGTATTTAATTTTTTAAATTATGTAAAAAAATTAAATTGAAATAATGTACATTGTTCGAATGGCAGCCTAGCTGGTCTACTTTAAAATTTAATATAGGTCAACGGCTATGGTAAGAAAAATGTTGCTACAGCAGTCTCAATTTAACTTAAAATTGCAATCAAAATTAGATTGCTATTTTGTCCATTGATTAATTTTTAAAGGTGTTCAGAAAAGTGTAAAAATATCGTTTTTAGAATTCTATATTTCAATATTCCATAAAGCCCCCCCCTTCCCACCACCACCCGGTAGCCCACAGTACCGGAACCTCTTTTTTTTTACAAATCAAGCACTGCAATTTAGAATATCACACTGTAATATTAATAATTCAAAAAACAAATTATAGCATGCACTAGAAAAAACTAATTATAATGTACACTTAACTTATTATTGTTATTATGCACTGTTACTTACTCGACTCGTGAAGTTTCATGGTTTTGACCTTGTTCCGTGGGTTCTTGCTAGCCAACTGATGCTATGTGTCCGTGCTTCGTCAGGTGTGCATGACGTCATATGCGACCTCTCTTACTGAACTTTGTAACTGATGCTTTAAATTGATTGTTTTGTGTCTGTCTCCTTTAATTATCGTTAGATTTTGTGGTTTTTAGCTTTTGTGATAAATACAAACATTCTTGAAACTTCGTAGGTCTATGTGCCTTAATGTTCTTCTACAAGTGATTTCTAGTGATTCTGAGTTAGTGAAAAAATGCAAAATTGGTTCAAAATGCAAAGTTATGCGATAAATGCAAAATTATATGATAGACGTGAAATAAATGGAAATTTCTTGGATTTATGCTAAATATATTTAAAAGAACGACGCTTTTTTTCCCTTTCATACTTACAATACATCCCAATAGCAATTGGTATTGAAAACATAAATATCAAAAATTAACTTTCTTTTGGATGAAATGAGTTTGTAATTTTTTAACACAACGAGCTTTTACTTTCAATTCTTCTTCTTCCTGGCGTTGTTCCCAATTATTTTTTGGGGTTCGCCACTCTGCACCTCGCTCTCCATTTGTTGTGGTTTGCTGCATCTATAGGACGAAGACCTACGATGCGCATATCGTCGTGTGGGGTATCCATCCAACGCCTTTTTGGTCGTCCTGGAGGTCTTTGTCCATCAGGCTCGAGAGCAAGTTACTTCCTTACAATGGACTCTGTACAGTAAAACTTCTTTTATACGATTCACACTTATACGTTTTCTACACTTATACGATTTTTTTCTTGGTCCCGGCAAAATCCCTATACTTTCCATGTTAATTTATTTCCGATATAAGTTTTACATTTATTCGTTTTTCACGCTTATACGATCATATCTTACGTCCCCGAGAGAAAAATGCGTCGTTTATACGTTTACAACGGTTTCCCTACCTAAAATCTCTAAAAATATTGGAGCCAGAAACTTATGACACGCACTGTACGTTTCTCGGAAACCATCCCTCGCGCGGCGCTATGTTGTGGCGAGAGCGACCTTGAAGCTATGTTCAGCCGGAGTTGCGTGTGTTGCGAAATACAACATCACTTGCTTCAGTCATTGTTCTGCATTGTTCGGTGCTTCAGTTGTGGTTAACCTTGATAGCAGTGAACATGGGTTAAAGGAAGAGGAAGTGCATTACGATTGCTGTTGTTCACTTCTTAACGGGGAGCCATTGCTCGCCGCTCGCCCGCGCTGCGGGCCTGTCTCCCGCCAGGCACTTTGCCGTAATGCGTAGCTTGCGCGGCCTATAGTAGTTCACAGCTGGTGCTGAAAATGTTCGCCATTCACTGCTACACATCGCTGGCACCTCTTTATGAGATTGTCATTTACTTTCTGAAGTTCCTCACCACTGATTGACTGTATTTCAACTGTAATATAGTCTTTAAGCTCATTTTCGCGAAAGATTTCCTGTACTTTATGAAGGTATTTACACACGTTCACGTAATGAAAATCGCATTGGAACATCACACTGAGCACTAAAGACGTGAACAATTGACTAAACTGAACCCCACACTGCTAAAGCACACTGCAAAGGAGGGAAACTTGTGGCGCCAAGAAGCGCATTACGGCAAAGTGCTTGGCGGGGGACTGGCTCGCGGCGGGCGCGAGCGAGCAAGGGTCCGCATCGCATATAACACCAAGTCCCTGTATAACCCATAATGTCACATACATTTTGCAGTTTTTATTTAGCGACTTTCATTTACGCGTTTTTCACGCTTATACGCTTTTTTCATTTGGTCCCTTGAAAATCGTATCAGTGAAGTTTTGGCTGGAATACGGGCAATTCTAAGAGTATTGTGGACGTCTTCGTTCTTAATATGATTCAGCCGTGTAATTCCCAAGGACCATCGTAGCATCCGCATCTCCATTGAGTGCAAGGCTTGTTCATGTTTCTTCGTATTAGGCCAGCATTCGGCTCCATACAAAGCAACAGGGAGGACGACTGTTTGATAGATCTTAGTTTTGAGGTGCAAAAGGATCTTGCGATCACAGAAAACACCTGTGACCTGGCGCCACTTCATCCACGCAGCATTCACTCTTGCACAGGCATCTGAGACTGTGTCACCATCAGGTCACACAACGGAGCCAAGGTATCAGAGGTGTGAAGCCTTTGGTAGTGGGGTGCCATCTACTATGATGGTCCCTTCTGTCTGGGAACCACATTCAAGGTACTCTGTCTTTAGTAAGGTTGAGTCGTAGTCCAAATTCACAGAGCCTCACGTTCCAGAGGTTCTATATCATTACGGGTCTCGCTTGCAAAGCATGACATCATCGGCATACAGTAATGTCCATGGTAGTTGCCTCTGCAAATCGGCATTCACTGTATCCATACATAGGATAAACAAGAGTGGAGATAGTGCAAATCAAAATATAAATTTTTTACTAAACCGGTTGTTTGTAAGTACAATTAAGGTGTACATTTTTATAATTTTGGTATGTTTATTTGTATGTTAGCTACTATCTTAGCTTTCCATAGTATTTTGTTAATAATAATATAGGGTGCGTGGAGGCGCAGCGGTCAAACTGTTTGTCTCTCACCAATCAATACATGTGAGATTTTTGAAGTGAAATGCCATGTCCTGTGGTTCAGATTCCACGTAAAAAGGAGGACCCGTGGCTCATGATCACGAGATTAACGGTCACATTAAACTACAAGCTTCCTTCCCTTTTTTGTCAATAATATGACGAGCAATATTGTATTATTGAAATATGTTTAGTCCTAATTGCTACATTATAATATTGGTCAAAAACCTTGTATTTAACCAAATTACTACAAAGTGTGGTTTGAGAAAGAACTAAAAGGCAAGAGACCAAGAGGTCGACCGAGGAAGAGATGGATCGACCAGGTTAGAAATGATCTTGCAGGGAGAGGTCTGGATATGCAGCGGATCATGGAGGAGGAAACATTCTTGGAAAGAACTAAATGGAGAGCGCTCATTCACCGCACTCGGGAAACTGGAGCCGGTTCATGATGATGATGATGATGACTACAAAGTGCTAAATCTCAAATTCATTGATGTAAAATTTTGGATTTTTATATGCTAAATCCACAACTACACACTACACACACTAGTACAGACATCACAGTGACACAGGTTATCAGACGAATTCTACTCACACGCAAGTGCGCATGGCAACATGAATATGTTGACACCGAGCCCCTAAAGAATCAACAACAACAAAATAGAGAATAGTGTAAAGCCAATTGCAAAACAATGGGACAATTTCAAAAGAAAAAAAAGAAAAAACTTTCTTCGGCATTTCCCAATGAATTGGGGTTGCCGGAGCCAACCAGGCCAGGGATTTAAGGCCGGATGCCCTTCCTGATGCCACATGAGTTTTCAGTTGAAAATTCCACCGGGATTCCAACCCCGGCTGTCCGGGTGAAAGACGAGCAGTTAAGCCACTGCGCCATCACGCTCCCCTAAAAGGAAAAAGATAAAAGTTGTTTCAAGTGTTCTTAATATGTATTAAGGGGCGGATGACCTCTCTGTTCCACCCCTTAGGAAGCTTGAGCGCTTCCACCTACAAAAACTTTGATCAATCCTGAGGATTAAATGAGAAGACCGCATTACCAATATTGCTGTTATTGAAAAGGCTCAAATCAACAGCATAGAATCATCCATAATAGGCCACCAATTTAGATGGATTGGACATGTCCATCGGATGGATGATGTGAGATTACCTCGTCAAATGCTATATGGTGAGTTATGCTATGGCACCAGACCTCATGGCGGTCCTAGGAGGCACTACAAGGACCAATTTAAGCAGACAGTAAAATTGACAGGTCTTGATTCACAAACCTGGGACATGCTGGCTGAAGACCGCTCAGCTTGGCGCCGTACCATCTCGGATACTGTAAAAACGTTTGAAAGGGATCGACGCACACATGAAGAGGCCAAGCATCAAGCTAGGAAACTTCGAGCAGCCCAACCATGTCCTCCTCCAGGAATACTATGTGACTTGTGTGGATGCTTGTTCCATGCCAGGATTGGACTCTTTAGTCACCGTAAACACATCCACAAACTGGACTGAAGGAAGAAGATTTATACTCCGATTCGAGTTAAAGTCGATGATGATGATGATGATGACCCCTTAAAACAACAACAATCAATCAATATAATATATGTTTGTTGCTGATATTTGCAATAGTGTGAAATTTGTGTGGGATAAGAGTTCCAGGAAAACATAAAAGGAGTCAATAAATTAGTAATGGCCTATCGGTTGATGAAGAACACTTACAACAAGAAGTACTTCTAGATTGATTTTTAAAGCATCATATAAAATGCATAAGAACAGAAACATTAATACTTACTCAATTATTTTCGCCAGGGAACTAAAGATGAGCATGTTCATTTCTTCTTATAGGCTATATTTTTATAATTAGTCCAAAAATGCAGACCATTCTGTTTTAAGATGAGTAACTTGAAATTAAAACATTATAAGTCAGTCATAACGCCAGAAGCCTTATATGCCAAGGAGGGTCTTTCTTTAAACTGAATGGATGTAATAGAGAAGATGGAAATTAGAGAGAGGAGAATTCTCCGGAAGATCCTCGGTCCTGTAAAGGTAGATGAAGAATTCAGTAGGCGACATAACTCCGAGCACTACGAACTTATAAAGAAACTATCTGATTGTGCGAGAAAAAAGAGAATACCGGTAGCTTTCATGGCCATATTGCAAGACTACCTTCCACAAGATTGACCAGTCGTTGCTCAGTTCCTGGCACAATAAGAAGGTTCGTACCACGCGGTTGACGGAAACTGAGAAGGATATTAACGAACTGGAAATATCAGATCTGCATGACAGACAGGCTGTGAGGCGTGCTTTGAAGGAAGTCCATGGTTTTCAGGAGAAACCTCGGAAGAAAGGTACCTCCTGGACTACTGAAAGAAAGGAGTTACACCTGCAGAAAATGCATCAATACTGGACGAAGATCAAGACCCTCCAGTTGAATAAACGTGGTCCTAAGTTGGCCAATTAGAGAGGAGAAGAAGAAGAAGAAGAAGGAATTACTGCATTTGTGTCAAATATAATGGGTCCTTTTTATATTTTAAAGAATTTTTGGATATGTGTTTTGAATTTGAGAGGCTTCTTTTGGTTTGTTAATGAATATTGTAGGGTGCGGAAGATAATCTACTAAGCCCGAAACTTGTTCGGATACACCATGTAACGTAATATGAACTTAATCATGTTTTCTATATCCTTGTTGATATTCAATTATTAATAAATATTTATTTAAACATTTTATTGACTAAGGTGTATTAGATGTAATAGATTTATTAAATACCTGTGGGTATTTCTTTTTACATTAATATTTATTAATTAATAAATATTATTTTAATTTTTTTTTACTGACTGAGGTGTATTAGATTAGATTACCTGTGGGTATTTTTTCTACACCATGTAACACAAAAAAAAAGTATTGACGAATGTGGAAAATTTAAAAAAATCTGCAAATAGGATATTAATATTGTTAGTCAATATGGAACCATTTTACATATTTAACCAAAATGGTTACATTTATGGTGTTCTACTTAGCGTTGGGTTGCTGGCAGCATGCTCTACTTCCTCACCGGAGTGGAAGAATCCAGCCGGACATATTCAGCTGTTTGTACAGTGAGACAGATGGAGGTACATATGTGAAGTCAGCCTATCCTGGTTCTATCACACTGTAACAGTGGCTTTATGATTCCAAGAATTGGATTTTCCCCCATTTTTCTACTTTTCATCTAAATGGCTTGTACTATTTTTACAAAGCCTACATTTGTCATCATTGCAGTTATGAAGAATCCCATTGTTGGAATATATTTATTTCACTCTCGCTTTTGAACGGATTGTGGAATAAAATGCTTGTGTGAAAGTGAGTTAATATTATTATTGTACAGGCAGTGAAGCAGCGTATCAAGACATTGAAGCTTTCTGAGATCACCAAACCTCTGGATGAGTACATGAAAATGGAAATGTTGGAGTCTGCAATCAAGAGGATCCTGAAAGCAGAGAATAATGCGCTGATGGGAGGCGTAGCCCCAGTTCGTAACAAGATCATCACGACACTTGCCTCCACTTACAACCAGAGGGTGAGAGAAGGTGAGTTCACAGGGTCGACTTTCATACTAGATACTATCACCGCCATCATCATCATGACCACCACCATCATCATCACCATTATCATAACCAAATTCACAGAGCCTCACATTCCAGAGGTTGACAAAGTGTTCTAGATCATTACGGGTCTCGCTTGCAAGCATGACATCATCGGCGTGCAGTAATGTCCATGGTGGTTGCCTCTGCAAATCGGCAGTCACTGTATCCTTACATAGGATAAACAGGAGTGGAGAAAGTGCAACTCCATGGTGAACTCCAACTCGAATATCGAACTGTTTGTGAGGCCAGCAGCACTGCATACAGAGCTAGTTGTACTACTGTAGAGGAGTTGGGCCCAGCGCACATAAGCTTCTGGTACGCCATGAGAATACCATGTAAGCTGATGTGGAACCCGGTCGAATGCTTTCTCCAGATCCAGGAAAGCAATGTGAATTGTCCTTCTTTCCTCCATATACTTTTCTATCAGAAGCCGCATTGCATGGATAGCATCAGTTGCTCCGCGACCTTTTATGAACTCACACTGGTTAGGTGAGATGGTAACATTGCTACGTAAGCGAGTGACAATCACACCTTCTAGAATCTTCATTATGTTTAAATCATTATCATCATCTAATTATCATCAATCATTTTGAATCAATGATTTCAAACTGATTAAAAGTGAAGTATATCTTATTTGTGTTGCCTGTCTATTTTTCTTTCAGTCGTGCTGAATTTCATACTGGAAGACGTGCGAGCAAGGATCGATCTGGGCTTTGCTTGGCTGTATGAAGAGTACAGCTTCATGCAGGGGTTCAACAGACTTCCTGCCTTCTTGAAACACGAAAATCTCAGTCCTGAGTTTAACTACAACAGACTGCTGTGTACACTGGCTTCCAACCTCATTGATAAAGCTGATCCCAGGGATAGGGATTTGTAAGTATAGTTCTCTTTCTTTGTTGTGAACATACAATGAGCTACCCAAAATTTCGGGGAGTTTGAATGCTGTACGCGATCTGTTTGTGGTGTGACACTGCAGCCAGTAGAGCGCGCAAATAGTTATCTTTTTCAATAAGAGTGCCAACAGCTGTGATGGTTAGCGGCCACATTCTTGAGTTTCGTGCGTTTGTGTAATGTGTTTTAGTGTTACTGCGATTTCTTAAAACCCCCCAGGGGCTCTCATCTAGTGGGACATGGGTTGGCGACCATGGGGCCCCAGCTGAGTCCGGCGTTGCTTCCACTTACTTGTGCCGGGCTCCTCTCAGTCTTCTTTCCTGTGGACCTCACTTGGTTAACTCTTGTTCTCTTCTGATCCCGACGGTATAGTCCAGGACACCTTAAATAAGTTACTAGAAAACCAACATGGCCGCCACATTTGGTGTTGCCAACTTACATCATTTAACACCAAAAAGTCAGCACACACATCCATGTAACACGTATCGCAAATGATCCAAACTAAGTAAAGGCTCTTTTACGAAAATACGTTTTACATGAAGTTGTGAAGCAGCCCTTGCTCAAGTTAGGGACATCTTGGTCATCAGTCCTCGACAGTAACTCTTAAGCAGTATTATGGTAGTGAAGTTAACTTAAATTATCTCTTCTAGATTGATTTTTAAACCATCATATAAAATGCAGAAGAACAGAAACATTAATACTTACTCAATTATTTTCGCCAGGGAACTAAAGATGAGCATGTTCATTTCTTCTTATAGGCTATATTTTTATAATTAGTCCAAA
The DNA here is from genome assembly GCA_946902985.2 of Meconema thalassinum. Taxonomy (NCBI): domain Eukaryota; kingdom Metazoa; phylum Arthropoda; class Insecta; order Orthoptera; family Tettigoniidae; genus Meconema; species Meconema thalassinum. Next base: position 56,204,207 of record OX336400.1, read on the forward strand.
AATGCAGACCATTCTGTTTTAAGATGAGTGTTCAGAGAAGGATTTAGGAGTAGGAGAGAAATATAATAGTAGGGTACATATTAGCTTATTATTTCTTTATTTTTGATAAGTACCGTACTCATTTCTTGCATGTATTGGCAACTCAAACTAACACTTGGGGCGCTGCGGTCGGTCTGGATAAGTAGGGTAAAAATAAAAACACTTGTTATTTTTCGGTTATAATCAGTAAATGTGGTCCCTAAAATAATGACAGTGTTATTTTTGATTGTATATATGTATAACTGTGCGATACACGTGACCTAATTTGTGTGTTCCACTGGATTTTATGTGTCAATTGCATATTATCAAGCATCGGTTGTCTGCTGGTATCTGTTTTTGAGCAGTTCGAGTCATGGCGCTGTTACTTTAAAGGCTATATTAGAGTTTGCTCACTGTACCATAGACTGTAGAAATTATTTGCTGCTTGGTAGGGCGAAGGGATGAGTTTAACTTGTATTAAAGCTCGGGGGACACAGGAATTGCTTGATTTAGATGGTTAGCTGGTGGGTTTGGTGTAGAATATCGGACTGGTAGCAGGTTCTCGCAGAGTAGATATTTACCGTGCGAAGTCAAATTAGGCCTATATGACTCGTAGTGGAATGGCTCGGATATCGTAGAGCGAGGTGATGGCGATTGGTAGGGTAATTGGAAATGAACTAGGGAGGGGGAAGGATACCTGACTGATGAAGCTTGGCTGTAGTCGGCTGGTGTAGGCCTAGCTGTCTTGGTACGGCTTGGCTCGGCGTAAACAGTGAACAACCCGTCCTGTCGTCAGTGAGTGTAGTGGTGAGTGGTCCAACCCGCTCCTGTTGCCCGTATTTATTTGGTGTCGTCACCTTTTGGCTATTGCTATTTACATCTTTTGGAAAGTGATGAAAACTTATATCCGCAGCCCTCTTTTATGCATCGACTTACAGCCGTAAACTGAGCAATATACGTTGCTTTTACTCATTTTACACTCCATCAACGAGTAAAACTTATTACTTATGGATAAAGACACGAAGAAATTACCTCGATCTGCTTATGAATACAAGAAACCATATACAACCAGTCACCACGTGACAAATGTACCCTACTTGGTAAGTTTCTAATTTTTACCGCCAGATGTCATATCAAATAGCTGGAGTTGCCAATAGGCCTACATATATGAAGGCAGAATTGAGACAAGCTGTTGAAAGCCTGTTGGCAAATCCCTATTGAGATGCAAGAAGATGGTTGATCCAATGCTTAGGCCTAAAACCATTCGAACTAGTCGTGGATTTTAGGGGCATTAAACTAATGGCAACTCGAAGATTTCGTCTTGGAATGGTAGAAAGCAGCAGTTGGTTGATTTTGGGGCTTTGTGACATCATGGTCATGTAGATCTGTGTACTTGGGCATGTGGAATTTGTCTGATAACCTGTGTTATTGTAATGGCTGGATTAGTGTGTGCATTTATTATTCAGATGAGGATTGGGAACGAGGTGGCCATGGCCTTAATTTAGGAACCATCCCGGCATTTGCCAGGAGTTGAAGCGTGGAAACCACTTCCAAGATGGCTAAGATAGGAATCAAACCCTCCTTTTCTCAGTTTTGCCTCATGAGGCTGAGTGTGCCTTGTTCCATCCCTCAGACCAAAATTAAAATTTCTTGGCAGAGCTGGAAATTGAACCTGGACCAACTGCCAAAAAATGCTAGCCGCACAACGCGAGATGGTTGGTAGAATAGTCTCCTGACCTCTCATCAACCGGCACATTAAAAGCCACTTGTAGAAAATTCAATGAATTCACTGAGAAATTGACGAGTTAAGTACAGGCGTTGAAAGGCAAGCTTTTTGACGGAGTAATATCTTGAAAATTATAATTATAAGATACCAACACAAAACAATTTTCTGTGGAGAGCTGAGTTATTTAAATTGCGAGAGCGGAATATATGAGAGGGAATTGAACTGAGGCAGCGTTGTCGCTAATGGGTACGTCCTCTACACTTCCACTCATTTCTACATGATCATAATAATAGCATTATCATGACGAATACAATACATAAGTGTTATCACTGACCGAGTTCAAGTGTGCCCCGCTGTTGGCCAGCGCTAGTGGTGCAGATCCCCAACGCTACAGTCAACCGCAGTCAGCTGTTCAAAAATGGGATACGCGCTGGCCTGCGTAAACCTCTTTACGAAGGCTGCGGTTACGCTGATTACATCAAATTTTCAGTGCATATTCTAAAATAAAATAATAGCCTGCCTTCAACCAAAAATGTTCAAGGCAAAACGACATACGTAATAGAGGTAACACTTCAGGAGTGATGAACCAAGTAGGCCTAAATACTAGGGGTCGACGGTGCACCGATTTTTCGGTTTCGGTACGGTACAAAGGAAATTACCGACCTCGGTTCGAGACGATAAAAAACTCGGTAAAAAGTTCGGTTCGGTACAAGAGACACAAATACTGTAATTTAAAGGAAACCTTTTTTTAGACATCCAAAGTATTGTCCTTTATCAACAATGTTTTACTTCAACAGTTAGTTAAATACAGTAAAACTTCTTGTATACAGTTCATATTTATACGTTTTCTATACGATTTTTCCTGGTCCCGGCAAAATGCCTATACTTTCCATGTTAATTTATCTCCGATATACGTTTTACATTTATTCGTTTTTCACGCTTATACGATCATATTTTGAGTCCCTTGCAATATAAAGCGTCATTTATACGTTGCGTGTTCTGAGAAAGTACGTATGTTCGAATGCAAACTTTTGTTACCGCCTGTACTTCCCTTCGGAAGGATGCACCCCGTGCTATATTATGTTACGATGGCCTTGAGCGACACCGGTGGTCACGGCGACACTCGCTTGCCAATGTGACGTAACAAGGACGAACAGCTTGCGTAATAAGCAAGCGCTATTATTGTGTTAGCCTTTCAAAATAACAGGAAGCAGCCATAAAACACAGTTAGACAGCATCTGAAGCTTATTTTAAGATAAGCGGAAGTGTTTTACGATCGCCGATATATTTTAAAAAAATATTATTTTCGCTTTTATAATTTTCATTCGTGTTTTTTTTAGGACTTCTCGTCAAACCATTAAAAATACGCGATTGATTCTGTGTTATAATAATCTTGCGTCTTCAGACAAATGAAAATCCATTAATTTAGGCCTGCACTACGGCATTTTATTAATGACGATGAAGAGCCGCAGCATAATACAATGGATTTTAATGATGCTGTCAATGCTCTATGGACTAACAAACATTTTGTGACGCACCATAACGTTTCTGAGGAAATAATGGCCGAATTATATCAGTTTGAAAATACTGTTCACGCCGTGGCCGCGGCCAACAATAAACAAGCCAAAATAACAAACTACTTCGTAAAGTGACTCAATTTTCTTTGTTTTGTTATATCTGGGTGCATTTCTCTTGTAGTTGTTTTGTTAAATATTGCCGATTATAGTTAAACAATCGTATTATTATTTCTTGTTTTTCACTTCTTAACGGGAACCCTCGCTCGCCCGCCGCCTGCGGTGCTAGCCTGTCTCCCGCCAGGCACTTGCCGCCGTAATGCGTAGCTCGCGCGGCACAGTCATTGAGTAGACTATAGCCTATAGTTCACAGCTGGTGCTGAAAATGTTCGCCATTCATTGCTACACATCGCTGGCACCTTTTCATGAAGTTGTCATTTACGTTCTGAAGTTCCTCAGCACCAATTGACTCTATTTCAGCTGTAATATACCTTAGTCCAAAGAATATGGACTGTTAAAGCCGTGGCGTCAAGAAGCGCATTACGGCAAAGTGCTTGGCGAGAACCGGCTCGCGGCACGAGCGAGGGTCCCCGTCGCTTTTAAAACAAAGTCCCTGTATAACCCATATTGTCACATACATTTTGCAGTTTTTATTTACCGACTTTCATTTACGCGTTTTTCCCATTTATGCGTGTTTTTTTTTCCTTTGGTCCCCTGGATATCGTATAAGTGAAGTTTTACTACTAGAGCACAATAAAAAAGAAGCTTGTAGTTTAACGTGACCGTTAATCTCGAGATCATGAGCCACGGGACCTCCTTTTTACGTGGAATCCGAACCACAGGACATGGCATTTCACTTCGAAAATCTCACATGCATTGACCGGGAATCGAACCCGGACCGCCTTGGTGAGAGGCATACAGCTAGACCGCTGAGCCAAACACGCCCCTAGAGCACAATAACTCTTCTGATTAATAAAATTAAATTATGGACTTAAGTGTTCCAGTGTGAGCCTAATGTCTATTTAATGTATGCATCAATTGGCTTACTCCACACTAAAAGGGCAAGTTTGAAAGTTAATGGAACATTGTATGAGATTATTAGCTGTACATTTTTTCTGTATTTTAAATTAAAATTGTGCTATTTGGCAAGTATTTGGTTTACTGTATAATCATTAGAACTCATGTGTTACTTTTTTCTTAATGGTTTACTCTAATTTAGTATGTTAAAATCAGCCGAGCTGTACCGAACCGATTTTGTACCGAGAACCGAAGTACAATTTTTTTAACCGAACCGAACCGTACCGAACCCAAATTTTCAGTACCGAAGACCCCTACTAAATACCTTGTGTAATGATGAATAATAATTATGGAAGTGATGTCCTAATACAGTAAAACTTCACTTATACGATTTTCAAGGGACCAAATGAAAAAAACGTATAAGCGTGAAATACGCGTAAATGAAAGTCGCTAAATAAAAACTGCAAAATGTATGTGACATTATGGGTTATACAGGGACTTGGTGTTATATGCGACGCGAGCCGGTCCCCCGTCAATCACTTGGCCGTAATGCGCTTCTTGGTGCCACAAGTTTCCCTCCTTTGCAGTGTGCTTTAGCAGTGTGGGGTTCAGTTTAGTCAATTGTTCACGTCTTTAGTGCTCAGTGTGATGTTCCAATGCGATTTTCATTACGTGAACGTGTGTAAATACCTTCATAAAGTACAGAAAATCTTTCGCGAAAATGAGCTTAAAGACTATATTACAGTTGAAATACAGTCAATCGGTGGTGAGGAACTTCAGAACGTAAATGACAATTTCATAAAGAGGTGCCAGCGATGTGTAGCAGTGAATGGCGAACATTTTCAGCACCAGCTGTGAACTACAGTATAGGCTATATATAGGCCGCGCGAGCTCCGCATTACGGCAAAGTGCCTGGCGGGAGACAGGCCCGCAGTGCGGGCGAGCGGCGAGCGATGGCCCCCGTTAAGAAGTGAACAACAGCAATCGTAATGCACTTCCTCTTCCTTTCACCCATGTTCACTGCTATCAAGGTTAACCACAACTGAAGCACCGAACAAGGCAGAACAATGACTGCAGCAAGTGATGTTGTATTTCGCAACACACGCAACTTCAAGATCGCTCTCGCCACAACATAGCGCCGCGCGAGGGATGGTTTCCGAGAAACGTACAGTGCGTGTCATAAGTTTCTGGCTCCAATATTTTTAGAGATTTTAGGTAGGGAAACCGTTGTAAATATATAAACGACGCATTTTTCTCTCGGGGACGTAAGATATGATCGTATAAGCGTGAAAAACGAATAAATGTAAAACGTATATCGGAAATAAATTAACATGGAAAGTATAGGGATTTTGCCGGGACCAAGAAAAAAATCGTATAAGTGTAGAAAACGTATAGGTGTGAATCGTATAAAATAAGTTTTACTGTAGATGCTTTCTCCTTAGCTCTGTAACCCACCCGCTATGCCCTTTTATAAAACGACATATACTGTAGTGAAATTTCAGATTAATTCTGTACCATTTATCACTCCTTTTTCTTTTTGCTTTCACTTTGATAATATATCATTTTCATACCTTATTTCATCTTCTGGCGGGAGGGGGGGACATTATCAATTGTAACTACTAACCTTGATCACTTCTGCACCGGATATATGTGCTAAATCACTTAAACATGTGTTTTTATTTATTGTATATTTAACAACCACAGCCATGTTCGACAGCATATTTGGTATGTGAAACTGCCGCAGTGAGCGATCACATTGACGTCATTAGTTACCAACATATCCGATACTAAATAGGCCTAAATTAGACGACACATGTAATGTTGTAATTATGTGAGAAAAAGAAATAAACGAGCTCTTCTTGGTTAGACGACTGACTGGACGAAACCATTGGTCGCTACTTGTTTAGACAACTGTCTGGACAAAAATTACCGATTGCACTACAAGCAAGGAGGTCTGGGCATAAGCCCCAGGTTAGGTTTGTTTTGTATGTAGAACAGTATTTACCACTGTAATGAACGCTGATCGCAAGAATTTCATGTTTCGAACTAATCGGGAAAAAACCAGCGCCTCACTGCCTAAAAGTTATTGGTCTAGGCACAAACCATGGGTTTGGATGAAAATTATTGATGCGTGTCTACCCCCACTGTGCGTGACAAAATCCAGGGGTGATTGTATGGCCTAATGAATTAACAATTATTGGTTTAGACAAAAACAGCTTGCACAATCCATTGCGAACTAGTTCAAACTTGGCGCTATTTCGTTTCATGGTACCGCGCTTATACAAAGTAGTCCCGTAAGTGTGGAATTGGCAATACTGTACTTGTGCATAATTAACAGCAGTCTCAGCTGGAATTCCATCTATATAAGTCGTGATCCTATTTGGGACATCCTGAGATCTGAAAAATGCACACTTTGTCACGAACCTGGAAGTAAAATGGATAAGGGGCACCTGCCACATTGCAACAAACTTGATGTGACTGCTAGAACTTCAGGAAACCTCACACAACTCTATTGGAATGCAAGAAAGCTGATGGATTGGAATCTGGGCTAGCCATAAGAAACAACAACAATGCTTTAATATGAAAAATTGAGGTAACGCGGGCCGCGTTAGCTAATATATAACACCCCCGGTTTTTGTCATGCACAGTGGGGGTAGTCAAGCATCAATAATCTTTATCCAGACCAATGGTTTTGTCTTTTATTTCATTATTCACATCCAATGTCCAAGCTGTGTAGTATAGGCCTACGAGATCTATGAAATTTTTAGTTTTCTATTACCGTATAATGTATAGCCTACAAATATCGTTACCTGTGTGCTACTAATTCTAGCGCAGCCATCACAGCATACAGTCACAATCATGTCCGATGCAGGTGTATAAGCTACTTTCTACTTTCATTCAGAATTAATAATACAAGTAGGCTATAGCTGCGACCAATATTTATAACTTATTGCAACCAGTGGCTTCGCCCAAACCGTGTCATCTAACCAAGTAGCGAACAATGACTTTGTCTCACCCAACATTAGTACATCAGTAATTTTCACCCAGACATTCAGTGGCGCAGTAACTTATGTCGAGAACTAAAAGAGAGCTATGAGATATTGTTGGTATTCTCTGAAAATTTGCATATGTGACTCTTGCGCAGTGCATATACCATGCACATGTGAGTATATGGCTCTTCAGAATGATGATTGATTCATGTTGCACAACCCTTGAAGTTCGTTGAAGGGCATCACACTACTCTGTCGCAACCATGACTGAAACAAATAAAAATAGGCCTAATATAAATATTTTATCTGCCTACTACTAAGTAGGCTATAGGTCAGTAGCCAAGTACATAAGTTATAAGCTTCATAAATAATCACCAATACATTCACTACCACCAACCGAGTGCGAATCATAGACTAGGCCTACTTCCAAGCTTAAGAGTTAGGTTACATGTGCAATGTATTATAATATTATGGCTGACGGCATTTGGAAGTCGAGAATAATATACATTACTATATTAGAAGGCGAATTGAACCTAAGAATACATTCCTGAGAGAGAACTTACATAGGCTATATTTTAGGTTATGTTTGAATTAGGCCTATACGAAAAATGCAGTCGGAAGACTATTTCAAAATTTCCAAAGACCATTAAGGTTTTTTATTACGTTATTTGTGCTCTGACTGAATATAAAAATAAATAAAACAACGATTACCGTATTTACTCGAATACGACCCGCCCCCGAATAAGACCCGCACCCTGATTTTGAAGAACAAAATTTAAAAAAAAAAATTTACTCAAAATTATGTACAATCGTAACTAAATAAACAGAATAGCATTTATCCAAAATAGTTTCCAACAGTTTTGAAGTCGTCCTAAAATAACACACATCAAACGATTAAAAATACAAATAAAAGTACACAAACACTTCATTCATCGTCATCAGAAGTACCAACTTCGGAACTTTTATCACCATCCCACTAAATGTCGTCATCACTGACATCCATAGCATTCGAAATACTACATTTCTTGAAGCTCTTCCGTATGAGATCTCCCGAGATACGATTCCATGCCGTCAAAATGCACGAACATAGCAGCTGAACTTCCGGGCGCTGAATACGACCAGTTGGAGTCAGTGTGTGCTTATCGGCCGCCATCTGCTCCGTATACAGCTGTTTCAAGGCTGCTTTGAACGGGCGGTTCACGCAGACATCCAGTGGTTGTAGCATAGACGTCATCCCGCTCAATCACGAATACATGACTCGTCAATATCATACAGTGCACTCTCGTTAATTCGCGGTAATTAATGCACGAACATCCGCGAATTATCCGCAGTTATTTTTGTTAAGCCTAGGAAAAACAAAACTATTGGTTAAAATATTGAAATAGGCTTGAACACGCGAAATAATAATTTTAACTCCTGATTGTAGTGTCTTATACGACATGCTAGGCTACTGGTAGGCCTGTGTGGATTATGCCTACATTAATATATTTAAAAAAAGCAGTCATTACTTTTTGTTTCTTAGATCGTTTATTCTATTTTTCGATTGCACATTTCCAAAGAAAATATTATATGAAAACGAAAATTCATCTCGTTTTTCTATATAAAAGATAAGTGTGACTAGAGACACTAGCTTGACTGTGGGAAAATTTCGGGATTTCCGTTGCATCACTCCCGCACTCGAAATCTACTGGATTTCCGTTTTCCTCACCAACAGTCAAATGCCATGCTATTTCTTCTTTGCTTTTCTGTAGTAAATCATAATCGTCTTTATCGACGTCTAACTTGCCCGTTCGAAATATCGTCGTTACAAAAGTCGGCAAGCGCTTGCTTTTGTACGAGCGGAGTAGCGGTACTTTCCTCCCGACTAGTTGACTGCATGAAGAGCATCGAACAAACACGCTCTCGATGTCGTGCGCGTTTGCGCCATTACGCAATAATCGCTGTTTACAATACGCTGTCCGCACATCCACCCTTCACAACTCACAGATCAGCGACCTTGGAGCGTGGCTGTTGGGAAAGGGAGGGTAGGTTCCGAGTGAAAGTGCATTCCTCTTGTATTGTTTGGGCTTCAAAGACAAAGGAAATCTGTGCTATACCACTCGCGGCAACATGCGCGTAAGTTTCGAAGATTGCGCAATTAGGCCTACTGTTGCATCGCAGAGAAACGCAGTTCAGTCTTCTTGAATCTCAATGATTTCGTCTTTACGCATTGCGTCGCATCAAAATTCTTTTAAACGACAGAGATTGCTTAACTTAGCGTGATGATTAGTTGCTGTGAGAATTCCCAATTTAAAAAATACTCATGGAGACCCGCGAATTAACCGCAAAACGAATTATCCACACGCGAATTATCGGGAGTGCACTGTATTTCCTGCCGGGCACGATTTCCAATAACTTCAGCTTCCCTCACAACTTTCAGCTTCTCACTCACATTAAACGACCGCAAACTCTTCGTACAACTCATGTTTACACTCGGAAAACGTGCGCGACACGTGCGCGAGGAAGTATGACGCCGCCTGCTTACGGTAAAACAAAGTGATAGCCGGAAGAAGGCTAGCACCATCTAGCGGATACTCGCAACACCCGATATCGCGCGTGGCGGGCAATTTAAATCTTTAAAATCAGGATGACTCAAATAAGACCCGCACCCCAAATTTTCACGTCCGATTTTGTTTAAAAATGTGCGGGTGGTATTCGAGTATATACGGTAAATAACTCTGTACTTTAAATTGTGTAGGTCTAGGCTAGGCCTACTTACTTAAATTGTAGTGATCTTTGTAGAGTTACTCCAATCCATCTCCAATCTTGTTCTCGTATTTTTTAGGCGTCATGATGAAATCTAAATAAGAATTTATCCAAAAATTAATTAAATAAAAGCTTCGAAACATCTCGGACAAGTGGATTTGACACACACATATCAAGAGTCTATAATAACTGTATAAACTGTTTTAATCGATGTATATTACTAGTACTTACCTTGTACAAATTGTTACAACTTCATTAGACTTGAATTTCCAAAGAAAACTGTGAAATTATTTAAATAATAAGTCATTAGTTACAGTCGTAATTATAATGTTGGCTGACTTTGTGAAAAATGCATTCTGGGAGTTATTGCCAGAAACATGTCGGCAACTGTGTGGTACAGAATTTTATTGGTATTATGGTCTTTGGAGATCGCGGGATTTTAAGCAGGGTTGTCGACAATGTGCTCGCACCTGAAAACAACTTACCTTCAAGAAATGCAACCATAAACCAACATTTACGTAGGCATAGGGGACGGCTGTTAATGTTGCCTACCCTGTCTTGATCTAGTAACTCATTTAAGCTGTCCCAGATTATATTAGGGTATCCGAGGCCTAGGGAGTCTCTTCCTTTCCCGCCTTAATTGGCCCTTGTCTCATATTTTCTGATACCCTCCTTCTGCGAGGGGTCAGCCTTCTTTTTCTTTTCATGTTATCTCCTGCCTTCTGCTCAAGGCCTCAAGGAGGCAGGGTGTATGTAGCCCCACCACTTCTGGTGCACCCTGGATATTGCTACACCCTCAGGGGCTCACGGCTGGTGAGTTCGGGAGTTGGCGAACGCGAGGGATTCCTGAGCTGGGTCCTGTTTTCCCCCCTTTTATCCATTACCTATGGGGCGGGCCCTCTCTCTATCACTTTCCTATCTGCCTTTCATGGATCTCCTTCCTTCCAAGTCCCTCAACCCGCATTCTTCGAGAATTGAGGGCATTTCTTTTCCTCCTGTCCTTTATTTGCCTTATTCTCCTTTTGTTTTCCATTTCTTCTTCTAGTTTATAAGTTAGTAGTTAGTTTTAGTTATAGTTTACATTTCATTATCATCTTCACGATCACCCAAACCATTAGGGGCCGATAACCTAGATGTTAGGCCCCTTAAAACAACAATTATCATCATCATCATCATTTCTTAAACGTTTGTAAATGGCAGATTTTTAGGAGCAAAGAATTTTGCATCAAATTTTGCTTTAAGCTTAAGAATACTGCTGCAGAAACTCATCACATGATTGTGGAAGCATTTGATGACCAAACTATGAGTCAAAGGAAAGCTCACATGGATCTGTAAGATTTCCAATGAAAGTGTTGTGTGCACATAATTTGGTTTCCACGTGCAGTGCAGCCTGCCACCTAAGTTTTAGTGCACGAATGGTTGCACCACAATTTTACAAATTAATAATATTTTTCAAAGTCCAAGGTTTCCAGATATTGCAAATCATTACACTAACAATGCTGACATGCCACATTCAGTCCTGATTGCTAGTTCAGCCATATATTTCTTGAATTTTGATGGTGGACAAGGGAGGTCAGACAGTACTATTGTACCACTGGTACACCTCATATATGAGGGACTCGGTGCCATAGGTGGCTAAACAACTTGTCGTTTAAGGTTACTTTCCTATATTGTGTACATATGGGAAAAGTCCTTATTGAATTTTGGGTTAAACACCTATTGCACTAAGCCACTCATATGGAGTTTTTTTTTTGTTGGGAGTCAGTATTGGTACCGGTAACCAAAATGTTGCAAGCCCCTGAATAAAATATCTATGGTTGTATAAGGCAAACAGTTGATCCTAATGAATGCTTCTTACTCCACAGGTTGTTGACAAGACTCTACCTGGAGGCCCCACTCATAACGGAAGAGGCGACCGATCTACTGCGAAACATGTGTGCGGAAGAGAACAGAGCGCCTGTTGGTCTTCAACTCCTCATGAACCTAGTGATCCGCCGCCCACCTCGTCAGCTCATCTTTCTCAATGCACTCCTTGTACATACTGCACACGAAAATCCTGAAGTGAGATTCTTTGTTTTTGGAAATTCTTGCATTCAACTGACGTTTAAAATCAACCGTACAGCATGGAGTGATGTGTGTTTGACACACACGGACCAGTCTCTGCTTCGTGCTCCTATCTAGTGGCCAGTTTTTAAACTGTTACTAATCTAGCAACATATATTTGTGGACAACTTATTGATTTTTGATTTGATGTATATAACGATCGAGTGTCTTTTGACTATGTATGATATGTATTGTCCGAAAGAGCGAGTAGATTTTGTTGTGGACATGGCTACCAAAACATGTGTTTTGATCACAGTTTTGAAAATTAGCATAGCAATGTTTTAACGGATGATGATATGGAAAGTTTTGTCTTGAAGAAGAAGGACATGTATTAAGAATCAGAGAGTGAAAGCCATCAGCTGTAATGTTATCGAAGGCGTCTTTTTAGAAAGACGAGAGTGTCTTCAGGGGGATAAACAAATAATCACAGCAAATATGAGCCTCATATAATTCCAGTAACTTATGTTATGTGTGTGTCCCAGTCACCCGGGTGCTGTTAATGAGTCCTCACCACCTTTTTCTGTCCATTAATAGATGGTCTTCACGAGTCCTTCTCCAGTCTAGCCCTTTGTCTTCAAGATCATCCTCGATTTGGTCCAACCATTTCTTCTTTGGTCTTCCTACTGGTCTTTTTCCTGGGATAATCTTGTTGAAGTAAGCTTTCGGTATCCTCTCATCTCCCATTCTTTGAAAATTCTCATATCATTCTAGCACAGATATCTAATCCAGTCACTGTCCTGTTTGTTTCATTTCTTAATTTGACTCTCCTTGTCCTTTGAAGCATTGTTCATATTATAAACTTCATTTTGGATGCCTGAATCCTACTTTCTTCTCTTCTGGACAGGGTGCGAGTTTCTACTCCGTAAGTGAGAATTGGGATGTAGTATATGTCTTAAACAGTATTGTTTACACTTCCTGGGCACCTTATTATCCCACAGTAGTGTTCTAACTTGTGCATAGAAGGTGGCTGCATTACTAGTCCTATTTGTTACTTCACTGTTGCTGTTGTTATCCTTACACAGTGTGCTACCAAGATATTTAAATTGATCAACAAAATTTTACATTACATCACTTATTTGTCAGATTTAACCCAATTATATGATTTTTTGACATAATGTTAACATGCTAAATTGCATCTTCATATCTCATTTCCAGAGTCCTGGTTCGGGTTGTGAATTAAAGACCTCCATCAGTGCCTGTCTCTCCACCACTCCCCTCCTTTTTTAAGTACATCTTCAGGTTTTCTTCCCCCCTTCTCTATGCACTCCCAGACTGTATACGTCCATCTCTTTCGGGGTCTTCGTGGTGGTCTCTTCCCTGTCATCTTTTCGGAAAAAGCTTTCTTTGGTACTCTCTCCTCTTCCATCCTCATCATGTGATCATACCACTTTAACTTTGTTGTTTCTAACCTGACCCTGCAGCTTCAAGATTCCAGTCCTTTTTCTTATATCTTCATTGCTAACTCTATATCTCTTCAGGTCTTGCCCTCTATGCAAATGTCGTCGTCGGCCGATACTCGTATCCGAGTTTACGCTTCTCGCCTGCAGTTCCATAATCTTTAGTCCAGACGATGAAGATGGCGCTGATGGCTTATCAGGCCAATTCTCGCATAGAACATGCGACCACATATGTTGCATCCGATGGAGGGTGAAGGACGTGGTAGTGTTTGACGTATCTTCTTCCTCTGGCGAATTTCCTCTTCCTGTCTTCGACGTTCCTGCTCAAACTGTGCAACTGCAGCTGAGATGGTAGCACGCTAGTGAGGGCGATCCAGTGCAAGAGTATGCCAAGTATTTGGGTTTATCTCTACTCTCCTCATGGTCTGCTTGAGTTGGTCTTTATATCGTTTTAAAGGAGCACCACATGGCCTCTTGCCAGTGTTGAGTTCACTATACAGGATTTTCCGAGGTAGTCTGCTGTCACTCATACGATGAATATGGCCTGCCCATCTAAGCCGATGACCAACAATGGAGGCTTCAATACTGTTTATCATTGCTTTCTCAAGGGCTACTATATTAGTTACATAGTCATCCCATTTGATGTTCATGATTGATCTGAGATTTTGTTGATGAAAGCGTTCCAGTTTCTTGATGTCCCGCCGATATAGGGTCCAGGTTTAACATCCGTAGAGTAGCTGCAAAATATTATTTGTTTGACCCCTAGGGGTTTGCCAAACAACACAGAATAATATACATGGTGTTATAAATACAGATACAGTGATGGCAAAACAAGAGTTATTAGAAAGCTAGTGGTTTCTTAGGATGGCTTCTGATGATTTGAGGGTACTTGAACTTTGTTTTTTCGATTTTGTAAATCCCTCTCCATTTAACATATAACTCTGAAATAGTACCCTAGAGCCGAAAAATAAGCCAGTAACTGCTATTGTATTCACCTGAAATTTTCCTAATGTTCAAATCAAAATGCTACTCTTTTTTGTTGATTAAGACCTTGTCAAGAGTGTACATGTTTCGCCCCTTTATAGGGCTTTCTTCAGCACAAACGTGCAAAAACATTGTGAACATTTAAAAACAACTTAATGTAACCTTTATCAATGACAGTACATATGTTATTGTAGACTCCAAATTATTGCACTTCGTCCAAAAAAATAATAGTTTTTCTTTTACACAAGCATTTAAAAAGTTGATGTGTGTGAAGTTTTGATGGCATTTTTCAGTGTTGCCTGCACAGACTATCAGTTTATGCTTTTCAGTCGGTCAACATGCTTTTGCCCAATTAGATTAGGTGGAGTATAAAACACACTATTCCTGAAAGAAAGATGTTCCTTGAGAGACTAGTGTCCGCCTGTTCTCCAGGTCCGGTTGAGGGCTATCCAGTGCGTGGTAGAGCTGTACGACCGAGGTGATCTTCGTTGCATCATAGAGGAATACGCCATCTTGTACCTGAGTTTCCTGAGACTCCCGCAGCCACCGGACGTGCTGTTCGGTGCAGAGCGAGGTCGGCCCATCAAGATAGACATGTGGAATGAGGAGATCATCAAAGTCTGTCTCTACCTCTACCTGGCGCTGCTGCCCATCAACGAGAAGCTCATCCACGAGTGAGTAAACAAGACCTTCTCTACCTCTTTCAATGCTCCCTTACCACTCGCACCTTTACTTTTGGTAAGCATTGAAGCCATTCTTTTGTGTTTACTTATCAACAATTGATTGGTAACTTTCAATTGGACCAGAGTAATTTAGACTCTACCTGTTCTGTAACTCCTCTCATGAGATTGGCTTCAGGAAGTATAACGGGCCGTAAAATCATTGGCAAATAAAAAAAATCATTGCTCCCTATCTCCAACCCCCGCTGAATCAGGAAGAAGGGGTAGACATACTGTAACAGGAACCAGGTTCACTCACCAAATACAATCCCAACTGGTAGCATGCTTTATTCATAACAATTATTCACACTAGCATTTACAGACAAATTTTAGTACCTTGGTTGTTGGTTTTCAGAGGATTTGAATCCAGATCTTGAAATTAAGACCCATACAGAAATAGCAAGGTCAACTTTCAAAAAAATGAGAGCTTTATTGTGTGATGATAAAACTAAGACAGCGTATTGTGAAATGTTATGTTTGGTCCACCTTGCTTTATGGATTAGAAGCTTGTACTTTAAAATCGTCCTCTATTGAAAGGCTTGAAGCTCTAAAAATATGGTTCCATAGAAGGATGCTGAAAATCCCTCGGATAGATCTCATCTCTAATGAGCAGGTACTGCGGAGAGCAAACTCGAAGCGGGAGCTGGTGGTTACCATCAAATGGCAAAATTGACGGGCAACGAAGAGCAGACAGGAAAAGGACGTCTTGTCAGTGGAATCTTCAAGACTGGACTGGCACATTTATTTATTTAGCATGTGGCTTTACAGATACAATATGTAATTTTCCACAGAATAAATAGTATAAAGCCGGCCCCGTGGTGTTGGGTAGGGCGCCTGCCTCTCACCCGGAGGCCCCGGGTTCGATCCCTGGCTCCGTCAGGGATTTTAAAAACCTGACGTGAGGGTTGGAACGGGGTGCACTCAGCCTCGTGAGGACAATTGAGTAGCTGTCTGACAGTGAGACAGCGTCCCGATCACGAATACCAAGATTAACGGCCGAGGGGACCCGACGTGCTGATCACGCGTCACCCCAATATCTGCAGGCCAAATGGCTGGGCAGCGGTCGCTTGGTCGGCCTTAGCCAGTCATGGGCTGTATAGTGCCAGGGGTTGGCTTTTTTTAAATTTTTATAAATAGTATAAACTATAGCATATCCTTGCAAATACCTCTTTTTCCCCTTTTTCAACAACTGACAAAGTATTCCATGTTATGCTATTAATTTGGTTTTACACATTTTAAAGCAACAAAACAAACATATATTGCTTAAATTTATATTTAAAGATCATTAATTCACACAAGGGCACTCCAATAAGTATAGCCTCCAACTTAAAGTTTTGGCATCTTGCTGCTCTAAAAAGCCAAACAGAAGCAGCTATTTAAATTGATAAAGTTCTGACGGCGTTGTTACTGGCGTCTCTTTGGTTATATTCCATGTTCATTATTGTATCTTGACCGGGAGAGAGATATGTCCGGTCGCCTGTTCTCTGTTGCTCGCTTTGCACCACCCAGGGTACTTTCAGGTGAGACCTACGGACGTGAGCAACAATGGACCCCCTGGACTGGCACAAAAACAATTGAACAACTATACCGTGTTGCTGAGGATAGACGAACGCTATCCATTTTGATCGCCAACGTCTGGGAAACTGGGCAGGCGATATAGAGAAGAAGTAGTATTTACAGGAACTCCTCAGCTGTCACTCTGTCCGTGAGTCGTCGCTGTGTCACAGCTTACACTTACACGTACAGTCTGCACAGTCTCGCACTTGCCGCTTCACTTACTATCAGAGTTTCCCTGTTGCTTCCTTTTGGGCTCCTGCTCATCTCGCGTTGAACCTAGATCCTCGACCGCATCTTCCATGCAGCACCGCTTCACTGGGCTGGCAGACAGGCTTCTAGCCTGTTAGATATCCGGTGCTGTGTCGCTGCACTGTCCCGCACTCACTGCATGTCAGACTACACTGAACTCCACTACTATGAACTGCTGTGAGCTCCGCCATGAACTCCCTGCTACTGGCTCTGCAGGCCTTTTATACTAGCAACGGGACCTCTAGTAACTTCCTTCTCCAGAACACCCCGGAAGCCTCCCTTGCTCCAGCTGCTATGAGATATAGAACAGTCTAAAGTAAGTAGGAGACTTCTGTTACTTAGGAAGCAAAATAACCAGTGTGGACGAAGCAAAGAGGTTATAAAAAGTAGGTTGGCTCATGCAAAGAAAGCATTTCTACAGAAAAGGAATCTGTTGACATCGAATATTGATTTAGGTATTAGGAAGTCATTTTTGAAAGTCTTTGTCTGGAGCGTGGCGCTGTATGGAAGTGAAACTTGGACTATTGGTGCAGCAGAAAAGAGGAGAATTGAAGCGTTTGAAATGTGGTGTTGCAGGAGAATGATGAAGATCAGATGGGTAGATAGGGTTACAAATGAAGAGGTATGAAGAAGAGTGGGAGAGGAGAGATGTTTCTGGCGACTGCTAATGAAGACAAGAGAAGAAGAGACATATTAAGACACCCAGGAATAGCAAGCTTAGTTATGGAAGGAAGGGTCGAGGACAAGAACTGTACGGGTAGACCAAGGTTAGAATATGTTAAACAGATTGCCTCGGATGTAGGGTGTAGTTGCTATGTAGAGATGAAACTATTAGCTCAGGACAGGGAGGCATGGATAGCTGCATCAAACCAGTCAAAAGACTGAAGATTCAAACAGCAACAAGTAGCCTGGGTGTCAATGGCCTGCGATGGGCTTTGTTATTGTGGCCAGTCTTGCGGCGAGCAAGAGGGGTGCGGGCTTGGGAACTGTCTCGACAGCTGGTGGATCCGCCTCCTCCCAAGAGCTGCCCGTCCGGCTTGCGGCGACACGTTACAATACATTTAGTTCCCACGGCGTAGCCGTGCACCACGACTGTGCGTGGGCAGCTGCAGCAAGTCTAAAGACAGTAGGTTTGAACCCCAGCACTGACAGCGGCCACCTGAGTGCCGTTTTTCCCCAAGTTTTTCCGCACTCCTCCAGAAAAATGCCGGTATGTCATTTCGTTCCAAAGATATTAACTATCAAAGAGTGTCTAGATTTTTCTGGACCCCCCTGTAGTATTGATATCCCGCCAGGAGATGGCAGTTCAACACGATGCGATGGAGTGTTGGGGGTCTTGCAGTACGCATGTGCGGTCCGCCTATTCCAAACCTAAATATATCGGCTTCCCGCATGCCAATGGTTGCAGCAGACACGCAGCCAGTGTAAGAAGAAATGTGCTGAGTGAGTGAAGCAAGTAGTAACCTACTTAATGTTTTTGGAATGCACGATACGCAATGAGCAGGAAAACCTCTGCAGTTCAGACCCAACTGCCATCTCCTGGTGGCTCAGCGGTCTAGCTGTATACCTCTCACCAAGGCGGTCCGGGTTCGATTCCCGGGCAATGCATGTGAGATTTTCGAAGTGAAATGCCATGTCCTGTGGTTCGGATTCCACGTAAAAAGGAGGTCCCGTGGCTCATGATCTCAAGATTAACGGTCACGTTAAACTACAAGTTTCCTTTCCCTTACTTTAGGTCCCGGGGCGCCTACCCCATCTCGGTCGCACACACTACACATTACTGTAAGCTCAGTGATTTAAACTTGGGTCAATGATGACTTTGCTGTTGGATGACTCCTGTGATTTACCGTAGATTTGGTTCTTTGACAGCAGGGTGCACTCAGTCTTGTGAAGACAATTGAGAGTAGCTGTCTGACAGTGAGACAGTGCCCTGGTCACGAAAACCGAGATTAATGGCCGAAGGGACCTGACAAGCTGACCACGCGTCATCCCACAATCCTGGAGGTCTAATGGCTGGACAGCGGTCGCTTGACAGGCCTAGGCTCTTCATGGGCTGATGTGCCAGGGGGGGAGGGGGAGTTGTATCTTTGAAATTTTTGTGTGAATTATTATATGATTTATTGCAGCCAATGGCAATTAAATGGAAGCGTAATAACAACATAGTGTCATACAGAACACACAGAAGTGATAGTTAACACTCAGTCACTGCACAGCTTTGCTAGGGAGCAAGGTCTCTTCGAGCACTGTAGGGCGTGGTATTTGTCACAGAACTTTCCACACCACTAGCAGACACACTTGTCGTTAGGTCGTGGTAACGATGTATGATACACGCCTTATGGTGGAATCCATGAACCGCCGCACGTGTCACCATGTGGCGGAGATCGTAGCCACTCCCACTCCATTTGTTTTCAGTCATCGCATTGTGTGAATTATGTGATACAGTGAAGTGAGAAAGGCATGTGCCATGGTTTGGTCTTTCATCAGTGGGACTGGAACTGGCTACCAGTCGAACGGACTATGAACCGTAAGTACATCAATGTTCTTGAGAAGTCCGTCAATGGATTCCAGATGGCAAATTGTATTTTGGCACAACTTTGCACCTTGCCACAAGGCTAAAAGAAAGTGATAAATGCTTCTTCATCATAACAAAGTGAAGGTTCTAGACTGGCCTGCCAACTCTCCGCTCCTCAACACTATTGAGAACCTTAAGAGGAACATTTTGTAGGCCTCCGTGGCTTAGGCGGCAGCACGCCGGCCTCTCACCGCTGGGTCCGTGGTTCAAATCCCGGGCACTCGATGTGAGATCTGTGCTGGACAAAACGAAGGCAGACAGGTTTTTCTCCGGGTACTCCGGTTTTCCCTGTCAAAATTTCATTCCAGCAACACCCTCCACTATCATTTCATTTCATCTGTCATTCATTTAATCATTGCCCCAGAGGAGTGCGTCAGGCCTCGGCAGCCGGCACAGTTCATATCCTCGCCGCTAGTTGGGGGCTTCATTCATTCCATTCCTGACCCGGTCGGAGACTGGAAGCAGGCTGTGGATTTTCATTTTTTCAAGAGGAACATTTCTGCTGAGATTGCCACAAAATACGATTGATCAAAAAATCACCAGTGTGTAGCATCATGTTGATGAAATAAAAAATAACCGCTTCAAGTGTATTTGAGGTATGGCAGAATAGTCCAAACTGTAATCCCTGTGAAGGTGGGTGTTATAAAATATTAGATTTTCCGATTTTTTAAAAATATTTTCATTAATCAATGTTTCAAATTAGTTGAATATGTTTAACAAAATCAATTTTAGATTAGGAAAGTGCACATCAGTGAAATGTTGTTGTTAATTCATATTAGAGGCTTGAGATATCTTTGATCATTAGCCCCATGTACTTGGGTGTGTGTTGAATTTGTCTGATAGCCCGTGCATCTGTGGTGCCTGTGGTAGTGTGTAGCTATAATTATAATTATCCGCATCTCAAAGCTGGATAAAAAGATCAAATAAAGACATCCACTCACTATCACAGCAAGCACCAATACTCAACGTCCTTAGCGCCTGAAGACTACAATGGGCTGGTCATTTACTAAAAATGGGAGATGATGGAAGGTCTTACAAATCTTTAAAGAAGAACCAAGAGGATAAAGGCCGGTAGGAAGACCACGAAGTTCCTGGAAAAATGAAATCTCCAAGCTTTGTAGACATCTGAATGTGGACAACTGGGAAGAACTCGCCCAAAACAGAGTTCAGTGGAGGCATTTTGTAAGATCGGCGCGGGATCTTCGTTTCCCATAGAAGCCTTCAGAGTGAGTGAGGGATGGGGTAGGTGCCCCGGGACTTGATCCTGATAAACCTGTGAAATAGCTACACTCAGGGTTGCTACTGTCAGCGCTGGGATTCGAACCTCCGATCTCTGTACTTGCTGTGTTTTGTATGTCCTATGAAAATATTACTTTTGTCAAGTGGTCCTAATAATATTTGTTTTGTTCCTCAGGCTTGCCCGTGTTTACGTACAGACGGTTGCCGATGTCAAGCGGACGATCCTGCGACTGTTGGAGCAGCCTGTGCGAGGAATGGGAATGGATTCACCTCAACTACTTACGCTCGTAGAAGAATGTCCGAAGGGAGCAGAAACCCTTGTTACACGCGTAATACATATTCTCACCGATAAAAGTAAGGATTGATTTTTTTTTATTACCTATGTTCGCACATTTGTTGGTAGTTCACTGAGCATTTCTTTAAACATTGACATTTAATTGTTGTCTGAATTGGGGTGGGGCACACTTGTATCAACAGATGGTGTTTTCTTCATCATGTAAAAATGTCCAGATATTTTAGTAATTATATAAAACCGATTGCCAACACTTATGGATGTTTGTCCATGAATCAAAACACAAAACACCAAACATTCGCACTACTTTCATATCTGTTACCTTCAGTTTATACATTTGATATCCTGAATCCACCAAGCTACCACTCACATACCACAAAGTTTAACGGAATGCTCAGCGATGTAGGGACAGATTGGTTCTGACAATTTCTTTCCGTTTTCAGAATACAACAGAACACTGTTGCCATTTTAGTGCTTCCTACCTAGAATTTGTACAATATTCAGTCTAATTGCTTAAAACCTCCTTAGTTCTTTTTTGTCCCCCAGAAATAAGTTTAACACTTCGTAGATGCCTTAGATGCTGCTCGTCACCCGTGTTTCCGGCTGATTTCCAGAATTTTTTACTATGTTCAGAAGGGCACAAAATGAATGGGGTTTGAAATATAACTAAATTAAGAAGTCCCTTTGATTTCCGAATTCTTACACTTCAGGTAATGATGATATCGTGTAAAAAATGTCACAAAGTTACACAAAATTTTCCCGACAAGCAATGCTCAACACAATGTATTCCCAATTACTCAGATATGGGAAAAATAACCTAAAGAATTACATGGGATTAAAATATTTATATTTTGTTATGGACTACAGAAGAGAGGAAGGACTAACGGATGACATGTTTCGCTCGTCAAGCGGGCATCATCATCATCACTTAGTCGCTCTCCATGCAATCCTGTCTCCTGCTACCCTCTTCCTTATGCTATCAACCATCTGGTATCTTCTCCATCCTCTTCGTCTTCTTTCATTCACCGTTCCTTCCACAGCATCCAACAGTATCCAATCTCTTCTCATCCAGTGCGGCCAATTGTGTTTCCTCTCCTGATTACCTTTAATATTTTTCTCTCCCCTCAACTCTTCTCAGCAACTCCTCATTTTTCATTCTTCCTACCCATTTAATCCCTTCCGTCCTCCTCCAAATCCACATTTCAAATTCTTCCAATCTTCTTTCTTTCTTTCTTTCTTTCTTTCTTTCTTTCTTTCTTTCTTTCCTCAGTGTCCATGTCTTAGCTCCATATAAAGGACTTTGCCAGTCTCTTCCTCAGACCTCTATCCATGCACCCACAAAGAACCCTCCTCTTGTTTTTAAAAGCCTCCTTGGTAATTGTGATACGAGTTTTCACCTCCTGGTTGCATCTCATGTCTTCTGTTATTCATCATCATCATCATCATCTTGTACAGTTTCCAGCCCCAGGCTGGGTCTGTTTGGAACATAAGCCTCGCCACTTAGTCCTTTCTTCCCACCACCTCTCCGCTGACACTCTGGTCCAGTCCTCGCCTCTCTTATTGACACATTCCTCCACTCCTTTCAGCCATCTATCTCTTGGTCTTCCCCTTGGTCGTTTCTTCTGCATCTGCATCTCATGTATCCTCTTGGGAATCTTCCTCTCATCCATTCTCTTTAAGTGTCCATACCACCTCAGTCTTGATGTCTCAATCCTACTGTTATTATGCTTCCCAAATATTTGGAAGCACTTGGTTCTTCTTCTTCCTCTTTCGAATAACCCATTTGGAGGGTACGATGAATCAACTTTGGCTATTGTCCATTGTATTCAATTTCCTTCATCCTCTACAGCAGTGGTTCCCAACCTTTGTCAGCTGACGCTCCCCTTTTCAGATACGGGAGTTCATAGCGCCCCCTCCTCCTCTTCCCCCCACCTTCCCCCTCCTCCGCTCATCGCGTCTATAACCTCTTCGATTGACGCGGAGGATATAGACCTAATCTAATAATGGAATAGGCCACTCTATTACATACTAAATTCATTTTAGCACAATACAAAGAACACACTTTTACTACAAATCCTTAAATTAGTCAACAAATGTCAGTGAGAGGGTTGACACTGTTTTCTCTTTGTAAGATTTGGGATGTTTGGTTTGATATTTGACAGAGCACAGCGGAGATCACTTGCAACATCAAGACGACAGCGCTGCTTTGTTTCTATGACTCTCAGCGTTGAAAATCCTGATTCGCATAAATATGTCTTTGAAAATGGGGACAATGACACGCAATGCAAATTTGGCTATTACAGGATACGCTGCAAGACAGTTGATCCAAAAGTCACCCAGCCCTAATATTTTAGAATCATCTTTTAGCATTGATTCACACTTCAAATCTATGACTTCTTCTTGAAGCTGTGCTGGCAGTGCTTCAATGTCAATGGCAAACGAATTTCTTGTCATCATCCAGGACCATTCTTCCGACGAGTTATCAGGAAAGTAGAAGTTGAATTCTTGTGCCAGGGAATCCAAATGTGACTGAATTTGCACCTAATTTTATTACGATCACTTTCATTTTGCGGCAAAATTTCATTAATGTGGTGAAAGGATAAGTTGTTCAAATGAAGCCTGCGATTCCATAACTGTATTTTTTCCAGAAATGCATAATATTGGAGTTTTTGCCTCGGAGCTTTAAGTTCAAAGAAATCACAAAGATATGCCGAGACAATAAAATTGGCATGATTTTGCTCCCTACAACACAGCAAATTCCTTATTTCACCTCCAACCTCGCGGCTCCGCAGAGGTTTGTGCCGACAGTTGGCAATTACCAGTGCTTTTGAACGATTGACTTGGTGCAACAATCACTTGGAGAGATTCGAAAAATGTTTATTTCACAAAATTGTAATATTCGAGTTTAAAAAAACTTAATTCGGAAATCACTTCACGCTCCCCTTGATAAAGCCCCACGCCCCCCTGCTCTAGAGTGTCGATCTTTTTCCTCTTGAGTCCACTTTCTGCGAGTTGTTTCTTTCTTGAAATTCTGCCTTTAGAATAGCTTCTCTGAAGAGTGATCTGTTTACTATTGTGTCTGTCTGAATTCTAGCGTTTGTCAAATCTTAAGTCAATTTCAATGAACCATGTGGGTTTGGATTTGTAACTATTCAGTAAGTTGAAGATCTGTTTAGTTAGTCTACTATTTTCCATTCTATAAATCTGCCTGAAAAACTGTAATCTTCTCTTTTTCATTACATCAGTTAATTTTTCACATTTCAAATATAACTCTCTATTTGGTCGCAACCTATATTCTGCGTTATTTTGTAGCTCTCAGAATTCGTCTTTCGGTCGTCTCTAATTTGTCTAAATCACCAAATCTTGTTAATCTTGTTCAATATCTTCCTGACCTAACTTTACATTTATTCTTACTTTTACATACATTTTGTATTTTTCTTATTGATTCCGAATTCCTTACAGGTCATATTTAAATCTCCTAGCATTCCAAGCATAGCTCTTTTGCTCTCTGCCAATAACACCATAATTATTATCAGCAAATCGAATACATTCAATCCTCCTACCATCAACTCTAACTCCTCTATTTCCTTTCATACAGTTATGAAGAATTTGCTTCAAGTAAAGCTATCTATACAAAAAACAAATTGGAAAATGATAACAGCTTGCACTACACTGTTGAAAGTAATATGAGACACACTACTTAAGACAAAAAGAAATCACTTCTCACAATGCGCTACATGACTATGGTATGGTCAATTTTGAAACAAGGAGTGACACAAAGTGCAACGTCCAATGAGTTCTCTTGCCTTCAAACAGATCAATATTTTTCCTTTAAACTGTGGCATGGTGCTATCTAGACACAGCTTGTACACCTTCATGCCCACTGGTACCCATTTGTAATGATGATGTTGTTGATCCCGCAGCCCCACCGAGTGCGGAGCTGGTGGCCCGTGTTAGAGACTTGTACCACACCCGAGTGTCGGATGTGCGGTTCCTCATCCCAGTGCTGAACGGTCTCACCAAGAAGGAAGTCATCGGTGCACTTCCTAAGCTCATCAAACTGAATCCTGTCGTTGTCAAAGAAGTCTTCAACAGGTAAATTGGAATGATTTGTGTGTTGACCGATTGAAAGCTACGATATTAATTATTAGAAGTTAACGATTCAAAAGGGTTTCACACTTATAAGCATAAAATGTACTAACAAAGGCCTGGGACACACTTGCTGAAGACTGTTCAACTTGGCGTCAGACGTGCTGTGAACGCCGTCGACATGAAGAGGCAAAGCGACAAGCACGAAAACTCCGTGCAGCACAACAATCCATGTGATGTGTGTGGATGCTTGTTCCGCTCTAGGATTGGACTGTTTAGTCACCGCAAGCATATTCACAGACTTGAGTAATGGTGGACTGACTTGGAAGAAGATTCATACTCGGAAACGAGTTAAAGCTGACGATGACTAACGTAACCCTATAGAAATGTAATAGACTTCTTCTTCTTAGCGTCATCCTGTAGGAACAGGGTCCGCTTTTTGGATCAATGTACGCCATTTCTTGCGATCTAATGCTTCCCGTGAGTTCAAGTTTCTTGATCGTAAATCTGCATTAATAGTGTCCAGCCACCGCAATTTTGGTCTCCCACGCTGTCTCTGGCCGTCGACCGTTAGATGGTAGGCCGAGCCGATGACTGAACTTTGTGGTGCATGGACAGTGTCCATACCAACGGAGTCTCCATTCCTTCATTTTCTCATTGATTGGAGCCACGCCAGCCAGGGTTGGCATGTTTAAAACAACATGTTTTAAACAGCGTGTTTAAAACTGTTTAAAACAATGCACATCGTTTAAAATTAGTTTTAAACTCAATGCTTCAAACAACCGTCTAAAATATGTTTCTTTAGAAGAATTTTTTTGTTTTGTTTTTTGCAATACAGTAGAGTACAGTGGTCTTCTCTGCCTTCTACTGAAGGTTTTACGTAATAATATAAAGTTTATAGAGTGATTTTGTAATGGTTTTGATGTCCTTGTTAAAATTTTTTGCAAGCGAACATCCATCAGAAAATATAGGGATGTATTTAAAATATTATAAATCCAAATGTCACTGCCATTTTGTCTTTATTCAACAGGTTTCTTGTTGAGTTCAGACTTTGCTGTGCACAAACCCAAAAGTGGTGAAAAGACGTTCTATCCCAGGTGATGAAGCAACTGTACTATGCAGCTGATGTGCTAGGCCTGAAGTTGTGTGATGAATGTTATTCTGCAGTGCCACCCACCATGTCAGGGGTTTAATTTCTTTTAGTATTGCAGGACCAAACAAGTATTCCTTGAAGAGTGAATATTTTGCTTTGTACTTAATTTGGTCAGGCATTGCATATGGGTGGTAAGCTTCAATATACTCTATAGCAGAATTGTATTGTTCTTCACTCAGTCTCTGTCCTTGATAGTGTGGATCCATGAGGTTGGCAAGGAGATGGGTATCAGTTACAGCAGTGTTAAATCGTTTCATGAATTTCTTTAAGTTATTGGGACTGTTTTCATTTTTGAAAAAATTGAGCAGGTCAAGACAAACCTCTACTGCTTCCCCAATGGTACAGTCATCACGCTGCATCTTATCTAATGAGACTGATGCAGTCTTAAGTTTTTTGAGATAGTCTTGAACATTTTGTTTCATATTGATATCATTTACCTTTGCACTTATAATTGGTTCAATGGCACTTCGATTTTTAGTGCAGACTTTGACAATAATATGCCAGTTACCCAAATAGGACTCTATAGAGTCAGCTAAAGAATTCCAGCGTACATCCGTAGGAAGAGCAAGAGCTGTTCCGCCAGCCTGTTTGTACTTGGCTGCTGCAAAGTGAGTGTTCCAGAAGTACCGGTATTTAATAATTTGTTTAACATGTTTTGTAATGCCAACCACCTCCAAGTCATGTGCTAACAGATTAAGCAGGTGAGCTGAACAACCATAAGTTATCACTTCTTTGATATCTTTCTTTGCCAATTCATCCCTCATTTTCCCCATATTGGCAGCATTGTCAGTGACAAAACTTCGAACATGGCAGCCAAAATTCTTAGCTGGTAACTAAATTTCCTTGCTGGCTGAGTTTCAGTTGTAAACATTAGTTTATTACTTACCATACAACTCTGGTCAAGATGATCTCTAAAGTATTTATATTTCAGTATTAAAAGTACAGCATTTTATTACACTGTTTAAAACATGTTCAGAATTTTAAAAAACCCTGTTCAAAAAAAAAAAAACTGTTAAAAAGAAAACTGTTTTAATGTTTTTTTTTGAAGAAAAAAAAAACCTGCTATTTTGCCAACCCTGACGCCAGCTATATGTTGAATCATTGTGTTGGGAATATGGTCGAGCAGAGAAATGTCTAAAGATCTTCACAGCATGAGCATTTCCATGACATGAAGTGAGTGCTCAGCACTTCTAGGTGCTGGCCAACACTCGGTACCATATAATATTGTGCGGTATATCTTTGATTTTAGGCGGATAGGCATCTTCTTATCACAAAGGGTGACATCTCTGAATCGCATCCAAGCCTCATTGATTGGTGCTCGTACATTTTCATTCTCGGAGCCGTCGCTATGCAATCGTGAACCTAGGTATCGGAATGTATTTACCTTGGTAAGAGGAGCTCCATTAATACCTATAGTTCCTGGGGATGGAATCGTTTCGAGGTATAGAAATGTAATAGACTAATGGAATAAAAAATATTTAGATCGTAGGCTTTCATGACCGGTGTCTAGTTTATCATCTAGGCTTACAGGATGGAGCCACGTGGTGTGTCGGTGATTGCTCCCCGACGTTTCGACTGTCATTGTTGCAGCCTTAATCTTGGATACGAGTTTTTTTTTAAACGTATGGCTTTTTTTAGTGCCGGGAGTGTCCGAGGACAAGTTTGGCTCGCCAGTTTGTAGCTGCTTCGAGGCGGACACCCAATAGGTGAGCTACAAGTACCGTCGCGTTTCGAGTGTTGTCTGGGGAGGAAAGTGTGAATGTAAGTACGAGGAGTTGGAAGGTATCGGCTGTGGCCTATAGTTAAGGACCAACCCCGGCATTTGCCTGGAAGGAAGATGGGAAACCACAGAAGACCATTTTCAAGGTTGCTGGCGGGGGGATTCGAACCTCCTCGCCTCCCGGATTTGAGCGATTGCCAGCAGCCATGCCTTAACGACCACGGCTAACTCACCCGGTTATGAGTTGATGTCTGTACCTGGTTGATAAACAGGAATATAAAACAAGTAGTTCCGTGAAGAACTATTCAGCCTATTTTCATATATCCTACTCATGTTAACTGCCACTATCAACATACTACATTTCAGTTTGATTGCTGTAATAGATTCGTTGATATTGAGAACCGACTAAATATTTCGGATGGTCGCCATGTTAGATTTTATATATGTAGGTCCTAGAGTTATGTACTGTTACACGCAGATTATTGTGTACGTGTAGCATTCAAACTTCAATCTCATGATAAGGACACAAGAAGTAACAAGGAGATTTTAAAATTTCGCACAATTGCCATTGTGGTCATGGAAACAATTGAAATAAATTAGATGCCAGTGGATTAACATTCGTATAAGGATTTACTGTACCAAGTTTCACTGCACTCGGATGGTTAAATTGCGAGAAACGTCCATGTGAATATTTGCCATGTTGGATTTGTGATCACCAGGTTATTTAAAGTTCTATAGGTGAACTTAAGTTCATAACCCCTATGAACATAAAACAATTTAGTTTGATGGCTATATTAGATTCATAGATATTCAGAGCCGTCTAAATATTTTGGATGGTCGCCATGTTGGATTGTTAAATGTATAGGCCATAGAGTCATGTACCATTAAAGGAAAATTATTGCGTAGGTTCATTATTCAAACTTTCACTTCGATCGAATGATTACGACACAAAAACTAAAAACTTAATTTTAAAATTCGCACAGCCGCCATCTTGAGGTTATGTAAACAATTGAACTAAATAAAGTACCAGTGTATTACAATGTGTATAAACATTTCCTGTGCCAGATTTCATTGCGATTGGAACATTAAATCGCGAGAAAGGTTGTATTTAAAATTTTCAAATTCGTTTGGCCGCCATGTTCGTTTTGTAGTTAACCGGTTTTTGAAAGTCTTATAGATGAACTTCCAGTAGTGCCCTTTATCTCCGTACAAAATTTCAGCATGATACCGCTAATAGTTTCAGAGATATAGATAGCCGGTGAAATATTTCGCACATCCGCCATCTTGTGGTTATGTAAACAATTGAACGAAGTTAGATGTCGGTGCAGGTTATTTAAAGTTCTATAGGTGAACTTAAGTTCATAACCCCTATGAACATAAAACAATTTAGTTTGATGGCTATATTAGATTCATAGATATTCAGAGCCGTCTAAATATTTTGGATGGTCGCCATGTTGGATTGTTAAATGTATAGGCCATAGAGTCATGTACCATTAAAGGAAAATTATTGCGTAGGTTCATTATTCAAACTTTCACTTCGATCGAATGATTACGACACAAAAACTAAAAACTTAATTTTAAAATTCGCACAGCCGCCATCTTGAGGTTATGTAAACAATTGAACTAAATAAAGTACCAGTGTATTTCAATGTGTATAAACATTTCCTGTGCCAGATTTCATTGCGTTTGGAACATTAAATCGCGAGAAAGGTTGTATTTAAAATTTTCAAATTCGTTTGGCCGCCATGTTCGTTTTGTAGTTAACCGATTTTTGAAAGTCTTATAGATGAACTTCCAGTAGTGCCCTTTATCTCCGTACAAAATTTCAGCATGATACCGCTAATAGTTTCTGAGATATAGAATGCCGGTGAAATATTTCGCACATCCGCCATCTTGTGGTTATGTAAACAATTGAACGAAGTTAGATGTCGGTGCATTACAATATGTATAAACATATACTGTACCAAGATTTATTGCATTTGGTTGGTCAAATCGTGATAAACGTCTATTTAAAAGTCGCAAATTCGCTTGGCCGCCATGTTGGTTTTGTAGTTATCAGTTTTTCAAAAGTCACATAGGTGAACTTCTAGTAGTTTCCTTTGTCACCGTAATAAATTCCAGGGTGGTGTCGGTAATAGTTTCGGAGATATTGAATGCTGGTGAAATATTTTGCACAGCCGCCATGTTGGATTGGTGAGACGTAACGAAATTTGAAGGGCACGGTCGGGGTCGCCCGGAATAGTGCTATGAACTTACCGAGTTTCATTGAAATCGCTCCAGCCGTTTAGAAATTATTGGGGGGGACACACTCACACACACACACGGACAAAAGGTGATCTCATAAGCCTATTTTTTCAAAATTGAAAATAGGCTAATAATAATCGGTTAATGAAATCCGACTCATTACAAAGTTTAATTAACACCCTCTGTAGCTTTATGATTGTAAATACTGTAGTACTACTCTGGAAAACATGGTAAACAGGGAATACTCATGGATTTTTTAATTTCTGGAAAACTTAAGGAATTATCAAGGTATTTTATTGACACTCAGGGTTCAGCCTTGAATAATTGAAAATTAGGAATTTAAATTTTGATGGGGGAAAAGTATATTCTGGTGATGATTGTTGTAGATGTACGTTCGTACTGACGTTAGATCAGTAAGCTCTCATATCTTGCAAGATAGAGCACACAAATTACATGTGTAGACTGTGTATTTGTATATAAATGTGTCCCTGTATGATTTTTGAGAGCATTTACTATTGACGAGCTACTTTCAATACTCTCTATACTCTGTATTTCAAAAGAATGAACGTGAAGGAAATGGCGGGAGCTTGGAACAGCTGAGCTGTGTTGCCAAGTTTTTATAGTTGATGTAAAACTCGAATAATACACAGGGCTACACTTCAGATATTATTTCGGCACTATTATGCGCAATATAATGCAAATGTCGTTCCTGAGTCAACGCCGAGGACATTCAAATAGAGAAATACGGTATAAAATAAATAAATAAATAACACACCGAAGCTATGCTACCTTTGTCACCGTTATTCAATAAATACGAGAAAGAGGCCAAATACTCGATAGCTATACAAATATAATACAAAATACAAACACAAAGTAATCTGACGATGAATATATGAACACTCATTATGTCGATTATTCAGGTCCGTATTGACGTAACTATAACTTTGAAAGAATAATGGATTTTCCGCCTTCAATACTGTTTATTACTATTACTTACAGGGACTAGTTTCGGGGGTAAATACTCCCCCTTCCTCAGCCTGTCCAACAAACTACACAATGGAAAAACTTTCCATGTACAAGTTCATACAAAATACATGAAGAACAAAGAATAAAGAAATATTATTTACAGTCCCGCTCGACGCTCCAAAGAAGATACTTTATTGCATAACTAAGGCCTAGGCGCATCAGAACTCCTGAATTGGGCCGGTGCTGCGGTCCGCTGTCCCCATTGCGTCATCGTGGGTCCACTCATGTCCCCTTGTTGCTCTTGTCAAACGTCAAGGCGAGAAAATTTGTGGCCGCGTCACGCGCCGCCAGGAACTGCAGTGCGCAGGGCGTGAACAAAAACAAACCGGAGTTCACCTTGCGAAGTCTTTACAGCTGAGTGTTAGTGACGTGCTTGGGAGAAGGAGGCGTTTGGGTTGTGGGAGATGGGAGGCTAAGGAAATGAGAATGAGTGAGGTTTGTTGACGCGCCTATTATGGAGATTGATCAATGCGTGGAATGAGTGTGTCAATCTTTAGTATGTTATGAAAAATGATGGGTATGAATAGTGGAATATAGCGGGAATTTTATCTATTACAATATAATTCGTCTATTAATGTTCTGTATAAAATGCTAGTTTCAAATATTATTTCATTAAGATTGTGTGAAGGGTTGAATCTCTGTGCTTTATCAATTTCTATTTGTTCCAAAATATTCATGAGCGTGCCTTTATTTTCTTGATGTAAAATTTCTAAGTCATTATCTATGGTTGTGAATTTATGCCCAGTTTCTGCCATGTGGTTACCCATCGCTGAAAATTTATTATGTTTGATGGCATTGACATGTTCCAAAAATCTGGTGTTGAACCCTCTCCCCGTTTGTCCCACGTAATCGGCATTGCACTCGTTACATTTAATCTTGTAGATACCTGAATTGCTGTATTTGTTAGTTTTGTTGAGAATATGTGAGTTGAAAAATTTATTATGATTAGTGTTATTGGTTCTGAACGCTGTTTTTATTTTGTATTTTTTTAGTACACTAGTAACATTGTATGTGGATTGGTTCACAAAAGTGAACGTTGCGTATGTGGAAGGTTCTTTGTCTTCTTTTGCTAATCTGGAAACGGGTTTGTTCTTAATTTTGTTAATTATATTGTTAACATATTTACTATTGAATCCATTTGCTTCGGCAATTTGGTGAATTATTGAGACTTCTTTACGATAATCTATGTCAGATAGTGGGACGTTCAACGCTCTATTGACGAAGCATGCGAGTGCTGCTCTTTTATGGGAAGCTGGATGATTAGAATCTTGTCTAATTACAGTACTGGTTTGAGTTGGTTTCCTGAATATTTGATAGCTCAGGTGATCTTTATCATGTTTGACTAGTAGATCAAGGTAATTTAAGGAACTGTTTACTTCATTTTCTGACGTGAATTTAATGTTGCTGTTTATTTGGTTCAAATATTGCAAAAGTTGTTCTATTTTCGTTTTAGATTTGTCAAGGATTACGAAAACGTCATCTACATATCGTCCCCAAAAGAATCAATCATCAACAACCCAAACGCCTCCTTCTCCCAAGCACGTCACTAACACTCAGCTGTAAAGACTTCGCAAGGTGAACTCCGGTTTGTTTTTGTTCACGCCCTGCGCACTGCAGTTCCTGGCGGCGCGTGACGCGGCCACAAATTTTCTCGCCTTGACGTTTGACAAGAGCAACAAGGGGACATGAGTGGACCCACGATGACGCAATGGGGACAGCGGACCGCAGCACCGGCCCAATTCAGGAGTTCTGATGCGCCTAGGCCTTAGTTATGCAATAAAGTATCTTCTTTGGAGCGTCGAGCGGGACTGTAAATAATATTTCTTTATTCTTTGTTCTTCATGTATTTTGTATGAACTTGTACATGGAAAGTTTTTCCATTGTGTAGTTTGTTGGACAGGCTGAGGAAGGGGGAGTATTTACCCCCGAAACTAGTCCCTGTAAGTAATAGTAATAAACAGTATTGAAGGCGGAAAATCCATTATTCTTTCAAAGTTATATGAACACTCACCATGCAATGATTATATCCTTCAAGATGAAACAAGAGTTTGGGTGACGGTCGCGGAAGTTACATAAAGATAGACTCTCCCTGACTTTTCAAATACCAAGGCACAACAGTTGTCATGGTGCTATTGATACGTAACTATTATTATCAAGGAATATTGCTCCTTGATTATTATATTGTATTACAGTAAGGGATAAATATATAAGACTTTAATAAATATTTAGTGTGTGTTCTTACTTCAATTATATCAAATGTGCATTCGACCACCAAGACATAACACGCAGTCTTAAGGAGAAGCTGGCGATGGTTTCTCCTTGCTTCTGCATTACGCTCCGAAATTTGATGCTCTTAGCAAACTTGTTTCGTGTGGCGTCGAAGTGCAAGGCTATAACCTACCTATAATAAAAACAAACTAACTAGCTAACTAAGAACACGATGAAACTAGAAAATAATAATAATAAAAGAAATAACGAAGTAAAATGGGAACAAAAATATTAAAACTGGATGCTAAAGTAAAAAGTAAACAAAACGATGACAATGGAACTATATAACTCAGACACAGACAGCGGCTAACAAGTGACTGAATCGTGAGCAATGCTCTGGCAACGTGTCGGCGAAATTGTCAAAATTCAGCCAATAGGAGCCCGCGGCGGCCATTTTACTATCGTTCCCGCCATTTCCTTCACGTTCATTCTCTTGAAATACAGAGTATAGTACAATAGTTTTTCTGGATGAAAAATTTAGAAATCAGCAAAATATAGAAAAATATATTTATCTGTAACTTACTTTTTTTGTCTTTTCAACTTTGTCAAGCTACCCTTTATTGTTCGAGCAATTTTTGAAATGAAGTAGAAACTCTGTTTTATATATTTTATTTATATTTATTTATTAACCAGCGGTTGGAAGCTGCTCAAGATGATGATGATTAATCAAAGCACAAACTACAGCTATGCTAGCCCTTCATGCTTGTACAAATAACAACCAAATAACAATTTAAAATAAAATATAGGATACAATATAACAAAACAAGTCCAGATCAAGAGCCGGTAGAATGTCCTTGCTCGTAGCCGTGTCGTCAGTGGCCAAGATGACAGTTCTAAATACAATTTAACTTCTCCTTCACCTGCTTCAGGAACATCCTCTTGTTTGTGGATATGTGCAACTCGCGTTTAATTGCCATGCTATTGTACAGGGATGATATGAGGTTTTGGAAGGATCTATGGATTATGGAATGTTTAGTGTGTGGAATGTGCAGAATATCTTTGAGCCTGGTAGAACGGGAAGGAGCTCTTAGTTTGAAAAGTGACAGCAGGTGGTCTGAACGGTAATGGCCATTTAAAGTAGAATGTAGGAAGGACAGGTCAGTTACCTGTCTTGTCGTGTTGAGGAGAGGGATGTTTATGGCTGAAAGTACCTGCTGAGTGGTGAAGTGTCTAAACCTTGGCATTCTGTTCCTTACAATGGCAGCAAAGAAGGATTGAATTCTGTTTAATTTAGCTATGTTTGACGGGCAAGAAGTTGTCCAAAAGGGAGAGCAGTAGTTTGCAATGGGCTGGATTATGGAGAGGTAATAGAGGCGAAGTGCTGTGGGATTTGATATTTCTGAGAAGCGGCAGAGTATGCCAAGGAATTTCATGGCTTTGGATAAAGAATGTTGTATCCGTATATACCCGAGTATAAGACGACCCCGAATATAAGACGAGGCCTTGTTATCAACTGCCTCTTACATATTTTTTCCAAAAAATGCTCACTAACTCATAACTTGCACAATATATGCCCTTAAGGTCGTGCTTTCATTTTTATAACGTCTCGTGTTATCGGAAATCCCTCTGCCCGCTTTTTCCAAGACATACTCTATAATTTCTTTGTTCTAGAATGGGAGACGTTATTAAATTAAGATACGTTGATCACTCAATTACTGCTCGTAAAACTGACTGGTTGTTCTTGTAAAGATTGTTTTAAAACATATTTCCGTATGCTTTCGAACATATAATTTATCCGCTTAAAATGACGTGTATGCGTAAATCCTAACCTCAAAATGTACGCTATTCGTATGTGCATGGTAATTAAACATAACAAACCATATTTTAATCTTCATTAACGCATTGATTTGTTGCGAGTTACAAGATGCCAACACCACATACTACTTTGCAAATAATAATAACAATTTAAAAAAAAATAATTTAATACCCTGAATATAAGACGACCCCAAATTTTTATAACACAAAAAGTGGGAAAAACCTTGTCTTTCATTCGGGTATATACGGTATTCTTTAAAGCTTAGCTGGTTGTCGAATATGGCCCCAAGATCTCGCTGATGCGCAACTGCGGTAATGGGCCTGTCAAGTAAGGAATATGTTGTAGGTACTGGCGAATTGCGTAGGGTAATTGTTAAAAGGCTGCATTTATCTGGGTTTGGTTTCAACTTCCATGTGCGGTACCAGTCGGATAGAGCGTTAAGTGAGGACTGAAGGAGTGTGGCGTCGGCTGGTGTCTTAATTTCCTTGAAAATCTTGCAGTCATCTGCGAAGAGTAAGGTATCGGCTGTGTCAGAGAGTTTGGATGGTAGGTCGTCCATAAATAATGAAAATAAAAGTGGCCCAAGGGCACTGCCGTGTGGGACGCCAGAGAGCACAGGTAGCCAAGGGGATGAGGTGCCTGATATTACGACTCTCTGTTGTCGGTTCTGTAGAAAGCAGGCAAGGAGTGTTAGGAGATTGCCATGTATAATGAACCGTTCATCGATTTTGTGGAGTAGTAGGGTATGGTCTATTGAGTCAGATGTCGAGCTGGGACCTTTCTGCATTGGCATGTGTTGCATAGCTCTGGATAGTGGCTAAGTTAGTGAGGCACGAGCCTCCAGGAAGGAAGCCATGCTGGCTGGTTGAAATATATGGTAAGGTAAAAGACAGGAGATGTTGGTGGATTATTTCTTCAAATATAAAGGATAGTGTGGGTAGTCTAGATACTGGTCGGTAGGATGATAAGTTTGTTTTGTCCCCAGATTTGAATATAGGGACGATGTAGGCCTGTTTTAAAGCAGTGGGAAAATAGCCCTTGGCAAAGCACCTGTTGAATAGATTGGAAAGCGGTGTACAGAGTACAGTGGCGGTGTTTTTCAGGAAGATGGGACCAATATCATCGGGACCGGTAACTTTGTTGGTGCAGAGAGATTGAAGTAGACTGAGGACTTCATTTCATGTAATTTATTTCAGGTGCTAGGAAATTAATTGTAATTCCCTGCCCAATCATATTGGACACACTTGTATTGACGACTAAGATGTTCCTTGCTCATGTGAATATGCTGTTCTGATCCCAAGGTTGCTGGGAAATCATGCAGAAACCATGATCCACACCTCACCATTAACTCCAGCAGAGCTCCTCATAGCACTTCACACGATAGATCCCTCCAAGTGTGAGCTGAAGACAGTCATCAAAGGTAGGTTCTTTTACAATTCAGAGAAGTCTCCATATCAAATCTTTCAACACATTATTAGTAGACAAACGTTTTTTTTTTGTATGTTGCACTTCTAGCTTTTTACCATCATCTCAGCCGAGTACTCATAGGTCATTTCTGCATGCTGTATTTACTCGGCTATAGGGCCCCATCACATGTAATCATCATCATCATCATCATCATCTTCATTTCCCCTTTTCCAGCTGACACTTGGTGGGGGCAAATATGGTTCCTCTCCTTTTGTTCTGACGTTCCACCATTCCTCTTCCGACTCTGTGTTCTAATCCAGGTTCCGTTTTCTAATGCTATTCTTCACCGAGTCCATCCAACGCATTCTTGGTCTTCCCCATCCTCTCTTCCCTGTCATCCGTCGTTCCAGTGCTCGTCTTGGCAGCCTTACTTCATTCATCCGTTTGACATGTCCAAACCATCTCAATCTGTTTTGCTCCAGTTTGTTATTTAGTTTCTGTACTCCCAGTTCTTTCTGTAGTATATCTTCATTTCTCACTCTATCCTCGTTTCCTGGACCATACTTCTCTGGAATCTCATCTCAGCTGCTTGTACTCTGCTCTCATCCCTCTTAGTCATTGTCCAAGTTTCTGCTGCATATGTCATTATAGGAACATAATATACTTTGTACATAACTTCTTTAGTCTTAATTGGTATATCCTTGTTCCATACTAGTCCCCGTACCTGTTGGTAGAAAGCACTCCCGAGTTGTTGTATTCTGCGAATTTCCAAATCTAGTCTTCCACCTTCAGTCAGTTCACTTCCCACGTATTTGAAGTGTTTCACCACTTCCAATACCTTATCTCCTACTTTGATTACTCCTTTTCCTTCTTTCTTACCTCTACTCATCACCACTGTTTTACTCTTCTCCACATTTATCTTCAATTCCCATTGCTCAATCTTCTCATTTATTACGTCTAACTGTTCTTGTGCCTCCATCTCGCCTCGCCCCTGATCACAACTTCGTCTGCAAACAACATTACCTTCATCTTTGCCCTGCTATAGTCTTTCATTGCTGCTTCATGATATCATCCATCACCATTAAGAACAATAATGGTGACAACACACTTCCTTGCTTTAGTCCAGTGACAATTTTAAACCATTCCAATGTCCCGACTCTAGTCTTCACACTACTGTAGCAAATCATGCACATTCCTTTTATCATGTCTCTCATGGCTATAGGGCCCCATCACCTGTAGTACCCCCTTTAATTTTCTAGAGCCGAAATACATCATTCTTGGAAATCACTTATGGTACCCCTGCTTAATTATTGAGAGTTAAAATACAACATTCTTGGAAATTGACGAATTGTTTACTATCGTTATTCTGATTGCGGCAGCACTGTCTGTCTCGGGCTTCTGAGCCATTTCATGGCATACTCAGTGCATAGCACATTTATATTTGCACACCAGTCCGTTACAACGCCGTATTTCAATCATACGCAAGCTCTGTTGCTAACCAGGCATGACCTTGTCTGAAGAAAGTCTGTTTTTTCTTCTGTGCGTACGGGGTATGACTCGCGCTATGCAAGAGGTGGCCGGCCGGCTGACATACGCTCGCCAGTCTACACTTTGTAGTGTATTCCGAAACAAAGAATGGCATCTGGCCACATCCCATCTCACCACGGCCCCGTTGAAAAACGGGAATAATATTATAGAAATAATGGTTCATGATCTTCATTTCCCAGTTCCAGTGATCAAGGACCTGCATCCAAGGCTTTGACTCACACACTATCATATTTAGGCTATTTGTACGATGGGTTCACCAAAGGTAGGGAGCGGCCAATTAAGGCGGGAAATTGAAAGACTCCCTAATACCGTCGGAGTCGGAAGAGAACAAGTGTTGTCAAAGGGAGGCCGACAGAAAAGATAATTAAAAGGAGCCAGGCACAAGTAAGTGGAAGCAAAGCCAGACTCAGTTGGGGTCCCATAGTCGCCAAACCACGTCCCACGAGTTGTGAGCCCTTGGGAGTGTAAATTTCTTTTATTTTGATTAAATATATCTTACCATGTAGCATGAAAATAAAATAGCTTATTTTTACTCTCTCCCTTTCTCAATCTTCAGTATTTATCAGTACTAGTTGCCACACTTTCCAAATTTTTGCTGTATCTTTTTTGTTTTTGGAGGGTGTGGATTACCTCCTCTTGAGTTCAATATCTCCATCTTAGACACAACACTGGTGCAGGTTGATCATTTTTCATATCTTGGAAGCATCTTGTCTAAACGGTGCACCTGCAAAATAGGATGTTGACAAAAGAATTGGGGTTGCCCATGCAGCATTTGGCTTGTTAATGCACAGTCTTCATGAATAAAGACCTAAAGATGCATACCAAACTCATGGTGTACAAAGCTGTCGTCATCTCAACGCTACTGTATGGCCGTGAAACTTGGACACTCTATCACCATGATGTCAAGAAACTTGAACGCTTCCACCAATAAAAGATGAGATACATCTTGAACATTAAGTTGGAAGACTACGTCACCAACACTGCAGTTCTCGAGAAAGCGCATCTCAATAGCATTGAGCAACCATCATCGCTCATCAACTGAGATGGTTAGGCCAGGTTCACCATATGAGTGATACCAGTCTTCCACGTCAATTCCTTTATGGTGAACTTTGCTCTGGCACTAGACCTCATGGGGCCCCTCTGAAGCGTTTTAAAGACCAGCTGAAACACATCATGACAACGACTGGTATACATATCCACTCGTGGGAAACATCTGTTGCGGACTGTTCACTGTGGCAGAGCACTACATCGACCGCTGTCAACTTATTTGAAGAAGAACGTCGCAGAATTGGAGAGGCCAAGCGACAAGCAAGAAAGCTTCGTCAGTCACAACCCCACCCTCCCCCAACCATTCAGTGCAATTTATATGGGCGCATGTTTTATGCCAGGATTGACCTGTTTAGTCATCAGAAACACATCCACAAGCTGGTTTGAAAAGCTCTATGCAGGAAGAAGTATGTGTACTCGGAATCGAGTTACAGCTGACGACGCATATTTGGATTTGATGATACTCACTTGACAACTGAAACATGTCATCCTATAGTTTTCTCCCTCTTCTGTAGTCCATAACAAATATATAAATATGATTTTTTTAATCACATGTACTTTTTATTCCCTTCAGGTATTTATTTTTGCATGTCCCAGTAATTGCGATCATATTGTGTTGATATATAATTTTCAAAATAAAAATATGTATTTTCCGTTGAGCCATTATATATTTAAACACAAATTGTGCTAAATGTTCCGGCATAACTCGACAAAATGACAGCGTTTCGCCCCGGTATGCAATTGGGCTCTTCAGTTGGTTAAAGCACACCTCACCAAGACACTGTCTAGTACACACTGGGAAGGCCATTGCAAGACGTATTTGATACATGCGTATCCACGTCACGAGCAAAGCCAGTGCACTATGGGAGTCGAAACTCCACTCCAAAGCAATTATAACCTTACCTTGGCATTGAATATATAATTTTCAAAATGGCCTTGCAATGGCCTTCCCAGTGTGTACTAGACAGTGTCTTGGTGAGGTGTGCTTTAATCAACTGAAGAGCCCAATGGCTAGGGACACTCGAATTTCTTGAATGAAATGGTGCTGAATTCTTGAGTAAAAAGAGAAAAAATTATTGAGTAACGAGGGAAAATTCTTGGGTAGGTAATTAAAATTCTTGAGTAGGAAACAAAAATTCTAGGGTAGAAAAGACACAATCTTAGATAATATGGATCTTAGGGAAATAGAAAGGCAGTCAGTACTTTCAAATATTTATATTGTAACTTGAAAATTGTCGGTACAAAAGACAGAAATCGCAAACATTAAAGACAAAAAAGATATTTACAAGCTTTACCTCCCTGCTTCCTTTCATGCTTTACATTCATAATGTAGGATGACAGCAATTCCAAATTTGTCACTGTTAGATTAGTTCTGAAATCCGTCAACACACATGAAAAGTTTGAAAAGAATCTTTCACAATTTACATTTGACACTGGAACCCACAGTGCCCTTAATGCACCATCAACAAAGGGTTGATGATCCTCACGCATTGCCTGAAGGGCATCTTCCACCGCTATTTCTGCATTCTTCTTCAGAATATCCTGAAGATCCCTATATGCGAGCACTCCTTCATCAACGGGAATACCCTTCAGTGACGGTATTTTGCTGAATAGGGCCTTCAGTTTGTCTCTTGCTGTAGACTGCGACAAGACATTCTGCCCGTAGAAGAGTTCAGACACTGGCTCCAAAAATGTACGGGCTGGGTCCCCCAACATCAAGTTGTCCAACTTCGTATGCATATGGCCTGACATCTTCTTTATTTCCTCCATCGCTCTGCCCCTAAGATTACCTTTCAGGGCATCCAGCTCTTCCTGGACTTTGTTGCTGAACATTCCTGCAGCAACCACTTGTAAATGCTTCTTCAAATTCTGAAGTTTGGGATACACATCTGCAGCAATTGGTTTGGAATTTGTCTCCAGTCCGAGCAACACGATCACGCCAGATAAGGCCTATAAGCTCGCGGAATGTGCGCTGTCCGTTCGCGTCGCGTGTCATAGCCCGCAGGCATAAAGACGAGATTACATTCTGCTGACAAGATCACGCCAGATTAGGCCTATAAGGTCGCGGAATATGCTAAGTGACAAAACTGGCCGCTCGCGTCACAGTTCATAGCCCGCAGGCATAAAGACGAGATTACTTTCTGCTGACAAGATCACGCCAGATTAGGCCTATAAACTCGCGGAATGTGCGCTGGCCGCTCATGTCACAGTTCATAGCCCGCAGGCATAAAGACGAGATTACTTTCTGCTGACAAGATCACGCCAGATTAGGCCTATAAGCTCGTGGAATGTGCGCTGGCCGTTCGCGTCGCGTGTCATAGCCCGCAGGCATAAAGACGAGATTACATTCTGCTGACAAGATTACGCCAGATTAGGCCTATAAGGTCGCGGAATATGCTAAGTGACGAAACTGGCCGCTTGCGTCACAGTTCATAGCCCGCAGGCATAAAGACGAGATTACTTTCTGCTGACAAGATCACGCCAGATTAGGCCTATAAACTCGCGGAATGTGCGCTGGCCGCTCATGTCACAGTTCATAGCCCGCAGGCATAAAGACGAGATTACTTTCTGCTGACAAGATCACGCCAGATTAGGCCTATAAGCTCGTGGAATGTGCGCTGTCCGTTCGCGTCGCGGTTCATAGCCCACAGGCATAAATACGAGAATACTTTCTCCTAACAAGATCACACCAGATTAGGCCTATAGGCTCGCGGAATGTGCGCTGTCCGTTCACGTCACGGTTCATAGCACGCAAGCATAAAGACGAGAATCCCTTCTGCTGACAAGATCACGCCAGATTAGGCCTATAAGCTCGCGGAATGTGCGCTGGCCGTTCGCGTCACAGTTCATAGCCAGCAGGCATAAAGACGAGATTACTTTCTGCTGACAAGATCACGCCAGATTAGGCCTATAAGCTCTCGGAATGTGCGCTTTCCGTTCGCATCGCGGTTCATAGCCCGCAAGCATAAAGACGAGATTACTTTCTCCTGACAAGATCACGCCAGATTACGCCTATAAGCTCACGGAATGTGCGCTGTCCGTTCGCGTCGCGGTTCATAGCCCGCAAGCATAAAGACTAGATTCCTTTCTGCTGACAAAAACACGCCAGATTAGGCCTATAAGCTCGCGGAATGTGCGCTGGCCGTTCGCGTCACAGTTCATAGCCAGCAGTCATAAAGACGAGATTACTTTCTGCTGACAAGATCACGCCAGATTAGGCCTATAAGCTCTCGGAATGTGCGCTTTCCGTTCGCGTCGCGGTTCATAGCCCGCAAGCATAAAGACGACATATTTTTCTTCTGACAAAGTCGCGCCAGCATGTGCAACTGACTGGCGCACAAATACGAATACGCTATGCGACGATTATGCGATGACATTTTATAAACCTATTTTAGTGTTTGAAAATTGGGGTGCGACGATTATGCGAGGAAATACGGTATTTCTCTAGTTGCGATAAATTTCGCGAGTAAACCTAAAAAATCGTATATGGAGCCGAAATGTCAAAATTTCGCGAATAGATAGTGTTCCAAATTACATTTAAATTCGTAGCACATGTCCTATATGCCTTTCTCCCATCATATTTAACACTTTTGAAAAATTCGCGAATTTCGCGAGTCGCGGAATTTGAGTGTCCCTACCAATGGCACACCGGGGCGAAACGCTGTCATTTTGTTGAGTTATGCCGGAACATTTAGCACAATTTGTGTTTAAACATATTGTGTTGACCGGCTGAAAAGTTGCAATATCAATTGGTAGGGACCTGAAATTTTAGCATCTATTTTCCTTTAAATTAGCATTTATTTTTTCCCTATTTAGCATCTATTTTTGGAAAATAGCATCTAATTTTTTCCGGATTCTTACGGACTATATGACTTTATTGGCGACACTTGAGATCCAATTTAATGTTCAAATGAAACCATTGTAAATAACTCTGCGTTGCACTCTTTCAAGTTACACCTTCTGTCTACAACTGTATTGTAATGCGACAAAACACGCTCACTGTCCACATTGTTTGTTGGTGTCCACAAAAGATCTAAAGAACTCTTGGCAAAATGTTCATGTTCATATTGAACAGCAGTCAAGGCACGTACTACTTCACACTCCTCATTTTGTTTTAACTGCGATTCAATAATATTCTTGAAAGAATCATAGCCCTTCCTTATTTCATGACATGGAATGTTTGTAAAGCCCGGAAGTTTTTGAATATCGGTTTCTTTGTCATTGTTCAATACCACGTGTCTAGGATAAAATATCTGTGCTATGGCTTCAAAGTTTTTGCGATTGGGATCACTTGCCTTTAGTTTAGCAAGCTTGCTTCTAGCAGACTGAGCTACTTTTACAAACAAATCTTTCCTTGTAGCACATTCTATGGCTGTGAGTTTAGCTAAGGCATTATCTGTCACTTCAGAATAATGGCCTTGAATTATTGCACCAAAATTAGCATCTAAGTTTTCAAATTTGGGATAAAGCAAATGTGAAGTTGGATACTGGGACCCCTCAAGCAGAGTGAGAAGTTCAACAAGTTCACTAGCATGCTGTTTCACAAAAATTATTTCAGAATAAATCCTATCTACATCTATCTGTCAAGCCTCGCAGAAATGTTACTAACATCTTTCATGTCAGGTAGCTTAAAAAAAACTCACATCATGAAAATAACTCGCTAAGTAGAAAACAGCTTCAAACCAGCTGTTCCATCGAGTAGTACCGGCGATGGAAAAAGTTTTGCTGCCTTTAAGTCCCCATTTTTTTTACTTCAGAAAGTGCAAGTAGTTATATTTGTGCTTCCTTGTGTTTAAAAGGCAGACTTGACCATTGTTACAACCTGATTTAAATCAGACATAGCTGCTGTCCAACAATTACCAACAAGGCAAAGTTTGTGTGCCCAACACTGCACATGGAGCAAATGATCCCCAATGATGATCTTCAGTTTTTCATAACAACGAGTCATATATGGAGCACTGTCACTTACAAATACTTTCACGTCGTCATATTGCACACTGTGATCACACAATGAATCTAACACAGCACGGGAACAGTTTGTAGCATTTCCGGATTCGAGGTATTTCACTCCAGCAACAAATAATTTCTTCTCAATTGCTGTTGGCACTTGGAACAGTACAACAAAAACACATTGACCCATACTGTCTGTGGTTTCATCACATAAAATGTTAATTTTATTCCCAACTAGAGCTTCAGATAAGTTATGTACTTGTCCACTATTCTTCTATTGCACTTACTTTTCCATATTTTCGTAAGTTATTTAGGATTATTTTCTGTGCTTTCTTTATTGGAATATTGGAGTACATGTCTTGTACGTCAAATGAATGCATAGTGTGTTCATCTTCTATGATTAGGTCTTTTGTTTTTTTGCTGAAATCGATGGAATTAATGAAGCCTGTATTAGCTTCAAATTTTATATGTTTTTTTAGAAACTGCTGTATGTACTTTGCTAATTTATACGTTGGGCTGTTCTTAAAGTTTACTATGGGTCTAATAGGTATTTCTTTTTTATGGGTTTTGGGTAGTGCCCTG
Source organism: Meconema thalassinum (assembly GCA_946902985.2). NCBI lineage: Eukaryota > Metazoa > Arthropoda > Insecta > Orthoptera > Tettigoniidae > Meconema > Meconema thalassinum. Next base: position 56,249,119 of record OX336400.1, read on the forward strand.
ACTGTGGGGAGTCCGGGGTTCATGTTCACTAAGTTTGGGGGTTGTTTACCGTCAAACAGGACTTCTACATTTTTAATTACTTGTTTTAGCTTTTTTTGGATATTCGTAGTTGGATCTTTGTTAACCACTTTAAACTTTGAGCTTTCGAAAAAAAATTCGTTTTTTTCTATGTATTGTTCTTTTTTTTTTTTTTTTTAAAGGACTATTGTATTACTTTTGTCTGATTTTGTGACTATTATATTGTTACTGTTAATTTTTCTTTTTAGTTGTTTGATGCTTTGCTTATCAGATTGCGTTGTGGGTTCTGTGTTCTTAAGAATCTTTTCTATTTTTCTGCTAGTCTCGTGTCGTATTACATTTTTATTTTCCTGGCTTAGATCCTGTATAGCTACTTCTATTTCAGCAATGGTATTAGTGATTGTGCGTTCATCATATGTTTGGTTCCAATTATACTTGGGACCTTTATTTAAAATTAATTCTTCATCAGTTGAAAGTTTTATATCGGTTTAGTTTAGTTTAGTTTAGTTTAGTTAATGTTGAAAACACGGGCTGTCAATATTTTCATCTACGGATGTACTTGTTTTAATACTTAAGGCATTAGATTTTTTGTCTAGGACTTTTTGTTTCTTATCTAAAACAAATTCCATTTTTTCTATACTGCACCGTTGAAAATCATCCCACCCTATTTGAGTTAATTTATTTGCTGCTACTAAGTGATGATTGTACATTTTTTTATTTAAAAAATCTTTCTTTTTGTAAAGAAAATTTATTTCCCTTCTTAACACAGTTTCATTAATGATCTCCTGTGTTTTTCTCTCATGGTGTGATTTTCCTTTTATTTTTTGAAATTTATTCAAATGTTTCGGGATCCATTTATTCCTTAAACAATTCTTTAAGAATTTTATATCCTTACATAGACTGCTAATTTTAACCTTTGTGCTGGAGAATTTATGTGCTTCAATATATGCCTGGTTGGCTTCATTATGAATATCTATGACTTTAGTCATTTTTTCAAGTTTTTCCATATTGATTTTGATAAGTTATGTACTTGTCCACTATACAATACAAAATATCTTTTTATTTAAACTTTTTGATACATGTTTCGGCCCTGTGAGCCTTCTTCAGTCAAAATCAAAAAATTCTCCTAGATCATTCTAAGGGTTGGTCTCTCATAAAAAAAAATTTGTAAATCTAATTTTACATCGTCAGGATGCTTAAAATACATGAATATAAAATGCTTAAAGACATTAAAAGATTTAAAAATGCACGAAATTTTGAAACGTGGGCTCCATTCTTGTTAATCTATTTCCAAAACAAGGGACCTGGAACAATAAAATTACCTAACAATCTATGGTTCCTACTTGGAAACATGAAGAAATGTTGACTTTAGTTATGTAGAAAACTTACCCCATTGTACAAGCATCTTTAAAAAGGAAAGTAGAGATAGGAATCGAACGTTGTTTATTTAGAGCTTGGTCAAAATGTTTTCAACAACCTGTAAAACGAAAAACTAAATGAAAATGAAAAATTGAAAAATAGAAATTATAACAAAAACCCACGCATAAATGACCAATGTTTACATACCGCAGTTTGGGGACCATAAACTGTCACTTCACAACTTGAAAGAGCTACTACAAATGTGTCCGTCTTGTTGTTCACCTTGATCACATGTTGACTAGAATACTGCAAGTGTGGGGTCAATGGTCGCAGAAGGGGAGGTGTAGCAAACGTCAGAACTTTACGTTATGGAGGGCCGTTTCTTGTTTATG